>CM053784.1:478048318-479248318 GCA_028749045.1 Cupressus sempervirens
CTGTCAATCCCTTCCACACAAAGAAGGCTCTTAAATTAAGTCCAAAACCATGCTCAACTGGTTTGCATGTACCAACTTCTGTATTAATAAAAGCCTAAACAACATGAAAACATGCGGTCGTGACTACATAGCATAGCTGAACTATCTGGCATTGTCTTATCCAATCACTACTACAAGTGTTTCATCTTAGATAACATAGTCTGCAGGTAACATCGATCTGTAACATTAAGAAAATATAAACACAGCAAACATTAAGTCATTAATAACGATCATCATAAGATGATGGTCGGCCCCGACTTGGGCGATCATATGGTCCCGGTCGCTCTCTGTAGCTTCCCTCATAACGTGCTGGACCACCACTCCCACCACTGCCATATCGATCACTTGCCCTTGCACTATCACGCTCATAACCCCTATCTTTTCCATATCCATTTGGTGCATATCGGTCCGAACCATAACGATCACCACCATATTGTTCACGACTGCCATAACGATCCCTACTATCAACTCCCCGGTCCCTATCACCATAACGACCACCACTATAACGGTCATCATAGCGGCTGTTGTAACGATCCCCTCCAAAACGGTCTCCACGACCACCACCACCATATCTAGGGCGAGATGAAAAGCGACCACCACCCCCACCCACAGTACACTCTCGGGCCCAATGTCCAGGACGACCACATTTGAAGCAATCAGATCGTCCTGGTGCTCTATCAACATAATCCCCTCTTGCAGAACCATAACCACCATAGCCATAGTCAGAATCTACCTCTGCCTTAGGTTGGGCTTTGTTGACAGAGATGTTCCTCCCATTTAATTCTCTTCCATGCAACTGCTCAATAGCATCTTCCATAGCTCGCAAATCAGCAAAGGTCACAAAGCCGAAGCCACGAGGCCGGCCCGTTTCTCTGTCCAACATCACCTGCATAAATAACCCTGATTTTAGTAGAATATATAAAGATAAGGCATTATTAATTAAACATAACACAAATAGAAAACAAATATTATGTGAACATACAACCATTAGCAAAAGAGATACCTAGACCATTGCACTGGATGACAAACAAACAAGGTTAACCCAAAAGAGTTGAAAAAAGATTAATAAATTCAGATTGCATTCATATGATACAAAAATATTTTCTGATTAGTAAGTCTCTTGTATGAATTCTACTTTATTCAAGATATTTGAATTTCCTTTCCTGAAATTTCATAAGAATCTTTGTAATGCCACAATTCCGTGCTAAATTGCAGTAATTACAAAATCTAAACCAGCAATTCATTTAATTCTTCCACAAACAATATCAGTAACTTGTCAAACAAAGGCCTCTAGGTAGACCTGTGTGAATTTTTTATAAACCACTGAGATTTTCAATAACACAATCTAATCCACCACCACAGTAAATATGTATTGGATTGCAAAGCATAAAAATAATCTCAAAGGAATTAACATTTGTTGAAATACAAGCCATGTTTTCTATTATTCTTGATGCTTGCACTCATCAAAAGAATCCACTTATGTTTGGGTTCTGCATGGTAACAGTGTCCCAGAGCTGTCATAGTTCATAAGTTTTTATTCCAAATTTACTTGCATAAAATACAACAGAAAATGTAAAAGATAATCCTAATAACAAAAATACAGGGAAGAAGTAGAGTGATTAACAAATCTTTACAAATGCAATCCAAAGTCAAGGAAGCTGCTCGTGTATCCTTCTCATAGGGAGGGAACCATTCAAGGGAATCAACTACTTCATGTGTACTTTACAGTGCTTTAAGTAAAAAATTTGGAATAGAAGTGCAGGAAACTTATAAAAGTGTAAAATATTGTGAAAAAAAAATTGTATAAAATTCTATCAACTGCCAATATAATTCTACTGAAGAAATTAAGATATCAATTCATTAGGCTGTTCTAAATCTAATTACAAAAGAAAGCTGAAAAGAGAACATAAATCTCAAAAACCTGTAGTCTGAATCTATTGAAGAAACTTATATAATTTTTCGAAATAGGAGCTTAATATATGGTCAAAATGTTCCTGAAAAAAGGGCAAAAATCAAATAGAACAAAAAAATAGATTTACTTTCTTAAAATACTTTCACCAAACAGATAAGTATACCCATAGTTCAAGATATCACTATCCCAGCAACTTATCTCCGAGGGCAAAATAAATGATAATCAAAAATATCGGAGATAAGTCGGAAACTTCTCGGCAAAATATCAGGAACTTAAAATCTGTTTTTACAATCCTGATGGAACCTGCTTTCTCTTCTTTGCCCTCTCTCCTGTCCAAATCTGTTTTTCCAATAAAAAAATTCTGCTTTTCCGATATTTTACTGAGTTCTCTGTGATATTTTGTAACTTCTCTGCAATGACTTATCCGAGATAAGTTGACGTTACTGCACGGGAGCCAAAAAATATCATATTAAGTGAACTTATCTGAGATATTTTCAACTCTGAGTATACCTATGTGCAAAAGCTGCTTTCCTTAAGCCTTTTCCCCACTCCAGTTCTTTTCCTCTTTCATGTGGGATGAAGTTTCTTTTATTTTTATTACCAAGATATCTGCATTAACTACGACACTTGACCAGCAGACAAAAGTAAATTAAAATGACCAATTCCTAATGAACCTTTTAATGACTCGATCCTTTTTTCCTACAATCTGCCTCCTTAAATTCATGTAGAGATAAATCCCCTTCCCTAATTGAAATCTCTATCCCCAAGCATCACACATCCCTGGGACAGTGGGACGGCAAGGGAAACAAGTAATGCATGTTTCTTAGGATGACCTTCAATGATTTCTAAAACCAAATACTAGTGCCAAAAAACTTCAAAAAAGAATGTGTGCAGCCCAGAAGCCTTCTCGCACCCTTTTAAGCAAACTCTACAAATACCCTTAACCCAATCGCAAGATACAACACCCTCACTTTCCTAACAGTCACCACCATACCAAACACAGGTATTGATACAGTTCAGTGGAAATGACCGAGGTATGAACAGAACAGGTTTGAAAGGGGCAAGAAACTGTTATCCTGCAATTCTGCTGCATTTTGTTAGCAAGCCAATGCGTACGGATGCATTCGAAAAAAAAAAAAATTTTAAATTTTTGGGAGCATGATTTGATTTTATATAGATTGAATTTTTTCCACTTTATTAAGTTAAACTGTTAAAAATGAATTCACAAATATCCTAACACAGGAGATGATTTAATTTTCCAACAGATTAAAAATGAACTCAGAATTTTGTATTGTTTGCAATATTTTTTAGATATTGAACAAATGTATTATTTGTGATGGTTTTACAATATTAAAGTTATGTCCTCTAGAAGTAGATTTAAATTTAAACATTTGATTATTATTTAAATGTTCTGAATATAGTATATAGTCATTTTTTTATACATAAAATGACAAATATTTAAATAAAATAAATAATAATTTTACATTTAAGGGCTTTTAAATAAATATAGATTTGATTTGCAATGATTTGATTTCAATTTTATATACTGAATTCAATTCAAAAAAACTTTATAAATTAAATATTTATAAAAAATTCTTGAATGTATAAATTTTAATTTTAATTAGAATTTTGATTTAAAATAAATTGTATTCTATTTTGAATTGTAAAATTGTTACTTCGGATTCAATTGTTTAGCTTTTGAGTGAAACTCAAAGACCCATGTTTCACGAGTGTACACGAAACCCTATCTTCCATGGGAATGAATGGAACACATAGCACTCGTATCTAGGTGATACACACCGAGGGTGAATCACTCTTACTCTGAATTTTATTTTAATGATGATATAAACTTTGACTATTTGCACTTTGGAATAGGTAGGAATTATGTGTACATTATCAGAATCCAAAGTAATGAAAATATCTTTGAATAACTTAAAACAGTGTGTTATATATGTGGGGTTTTTTTAATAAATGTCCTATCTTGCCATATCAGCACCTGTGTCTGTGCAACTTTGATTTAAATCCATTTCCAAGAAACATACCTTGCCAAGTTCAATTTTGGTTTTTGCACCTGGAGAATAGGAAAGAATAAAGAAGATTTGCAATGACTTCCAGAATTGACAACAATCGTTTTCAACATTGCGGTGTACGACATTATCCCCATGGCTAAATTAGATGCTGTTATTTAAGTTTCTTTTCTTTTTTAATTTAGTTTGTTGAAGATCTTAGGTTTTAATTTTGTTTTCTTTTGTTTGCTGTCACAAATTTCTTCTAAAAACAATTGTTTTATCAAACCCTTTTGCATGCCCTTCAACCATCATTAATATGTCAAAAAGCCCAATCAAACCCATAAAACCCTCACAGCAATAAGTCAAACTTTGGACAATAATAAGTCCAAAACTTGGGGTAGTAAAAACTGTTCTCATCTAAGTTACTTGTTCAGGTTTGGGGATGGATTCAGGTTATATATATATATACTTACCCATGAACCCAAATGGAAATTTTTTTTGCCCGAACTCAAACCTGAATCCATTGATATTGATATTGTAGTGCCTACCCTACTTTACATTTTATTATTATTGCAGAACTCTTTTAGGCCAGTTTATGCTTGATGATTATTGAATAGCATTATTTTTCAGATTATCAAATATTGTTTCATATTCAAGTGATTTTATGATGAGACTACTTGATACAATTTATTTCTAGTATGCATGATTATACCTTGATGATGATTATTACAATGATTTCAATTATTTGATGATGATTAGATAGATGGATTATTATATGTGTTTTCTTATGGATACTTACCCCATACTGCATTTGTATGGTGTGTGTGTGTTTTTTTTTTATGTATGATGTTTCTGATGTGGTTAAGGAAGGGAGTTGTAGTCACCAACTAGTTGGAATCTACACGATGCACCACTTCCTACCATTGTTTGTTTAACTTAGAATATATGTGTTTGTACATGCATGGATTTTATGCAGATTGCAAGTATCAGGTATCGACTTCCCTGAATTGCCAAGATAAGCGTACCCTATCACAATATCTCAATGGTAAGAGAGGGGAGATAAATTCTTGAGTCCAAATCCTAAACCTTTAATCCAATTGTCCTAAAAAATTAGGACAAATATCTGAGATGATTACCCTTCCAAATGCATCATATGACGTAAATTTGTGATTATAACCCTAAGTTTGATCTTGTATGTGGTATTTTATGATGGGTTCTCGTATTTCGTCTTATAGGTCTTTGGTAATTTTTCTGTTAAGTCAAATTAAAAGATTAAATTAATGATTTAATTTAATGAAAATTATTATGATATTTTTAATATTTAATTATATTTAATTAATTAAATAAATGAATAATTTTAACAAGAAATTTATAGTTTAATTTTAGAGCATAATAATATTTATTTAATTTAATAATAATATATTTAGGAGATCATTTGTAAATAAATGCTAAATATTATTATTACTTAAGTTATAATAAATATTATATCAATTAACGCTTCGAAAATAAATTAAAGAGTGAAAAAGATATTAATTTATTAAAGAGTTTTAAAATTGTCATAAAGTATGCATGAAGTTCCAAAAAAGAAAATAGAGTTAAAAAGTTGTGATCAAGGAGTTCCTTCAGGTGATCACACAATCAGTGCCCCGAATTCAAGAGAGAACTCCTCATCAGCAACTAAGGGTCCCTTTTCCACGGATCGAGAATTTTGGAGAAGAAATTTTCAGAGAGAGGTTTTGAGAGAAGATTTCTCTTACAATCTTTGAGTGTGTGACTTTAGCATCAGAACCAGGTAGATTCTTGTGTTTTTTTCACCCAGTTAATTACGTTATTTAAATATTCTTGTCTTCTTCGAGACTATGAATTGATTATCTGAATTTCATTGTGACAAATCTTTCAATGTTGTATTTTGAAATTACTGGTATGCATGCAAGTTTATTCTGTATACGTGAAAGATTAAAATATCATTAGAACCCTCTTTCTATAGATTTAAAATTGAAAACTATATTGGGAAGGGTTTTGAACGGAATGGAAAATTTTAATTGAAAATTTGATTGGTTCGTTGTATTTTTCCTATCAAAGTATTGATAGAAATTCTATTAAAATATATATATATATAAAAGGGGAAAGTTAATTTTAGGTGGGGGGGCGATTGTTTTAATTTTATTTTTACAAAAATAAAAAATAAAAAAATATATATATACTATTAAATTTTGGTGGGGAGACGGGGCCACCAAACCCCCACCTCCCACCATTCCCCCAACGGCGGCAGCACAAGGGCTGTCGAAGGCCATTAAAGGCCACACGGCAAGCTTGCTGCCTTGAACAGCAAGTACACTTGTTGTCCCGGCAACAAGGTCGCTGCGATAGCAAGGCGGGCTTTTAAAAGATACGTCGATTATAAACTTTTTATATTTCTATTTTACAAAAATTTTATTATTATTTAATGTTAATTAATAATTTTATTAAATAGTTTTATTATTTATTAATTTAATTATTAATGAATTTTTATATAATTTTTTAAAATAGTTAATTTTAATTAATGAATTTATTAACAATTTTATTAATAATTAATAATTAATAAGATATTAATATAGTTGTCATTTTAATTAAAATAAAACTAGTTTAATTAAGTTTGATTAATGATGAATATTGTTTAATGGAGTTTTAAATTTATTTTATTATTATTAATAATATTAATTTTAATAAAACAGTAATTATTTTATTTGAAAATCAATAATTATTTTAATAATTTAATAAATAATTACCCTTAAATTCTCTTGGAATAATTGACTTATAATTAAATAAGGGTAATTGTGCATTTTATTTAAATATAAGAAATGGGTTAATTTGTAAAGGTAAACTGTGAAACTTGTCTACATGAAACATACATTGAAACGAAAACTTAACCTTATTGTTAACTCAACTATGTGTTTTCAAAATCAAACCAAACTATGAAACTACACTATTACTTATATGTTGTCTATGTTTTGGGTTTGCATTGACTAGAGTATTGACCAATTTTAGGACGTCTACAAGAGGCTTGGGAGTTTTGTGTTTGTGATATTATGATGATTTGCACTTGATCTTTTAAACTCAATCATGGTAATGTGTTTGGTATGCTCTATGATGAGTTTGGTTATATGATTCATTATTGCTTTCAATGTCCTTGTATGATTATGAGATAATTGGTATAACATATGTGTCTTGACCTTTGAGTCTTTGATCAGTATGTTTGGAATGCTTTCCAGTTCCTTGTAAAGAACTGATGGGTTATTGTGAATTATCTTTTGATGTTTTTCAATCACTTGTATAGGACTAAGGGAAATACTATGATTCTTTGCTTTGTGATTTTATGGGCTTAGGGTAGGTTATCTATATGTAATGTCGAAAAGTGGCTTGCAATGGAGGCCGAGGCCCAAAGTGGTTGCCAGGGTAACCCATTGTAAGTTGTTTAATAAGTGAAAACACTACACTAAATGAGAGTAAAATGAACCTAATAAGAGTCTTTGTATGTTCTCGCCCATGCTTCGAGTGCTAGTACAGACTAGGATGAGAGTAGAGAGAACGTTTCGTTGCAACCATGCATCGTTAGTATGCCTTGTCAATACAAAAGGATACTAGTGCCGCATAGAGTCACTAGGGGGTCGGGGTTAAGTTAGACTGCCAGGGTAACTCTAGCGTTGATTCATGTGATGACACTTGCCTGCTTACATAGTAGATTCCCTACGTGTCTTTGTTTGTCTCTGGGTTCAGTTGTCGATTTATCTTGGAACCTTTGAGTTAAATTACTTTTAGGGTTTCCTTGACATAGATATTACTTTTGATTTTGGGTTTGATATCATGTTTGGGACTTGAGACTATCTCCTCAGTGCAATGGGAGTGGACCTTTTTGGGTTACCAAGAGGTTGGGTGGTAGTGCTTTTTACTCTTACCATTGAGATTTGTCCATTGATGTTGTAGCTAGAGTTCCTTGTCTGCATTTCTTTTCATTCTATATTTGTGTATTATGATGGATGATTATATCTTTATGATGGATGATTTCACTTATTGTATTTTACTTTGTTTCATGGATTTGGAAGTGATGATGTAATCTATTTTTATAAATGTATATTCTTTCAAGTCTTTCATACCCTGTGACATGTACAGTGGATGATTGTGCATTTTGAATTGTATTGCCAAGTGGCATTCGGAACAAATGTATATTATTAAGTGGAATGGACTTGTAGTTGTACTTTCATATGGATGTTTTATTTATTTGACTTAGTATTATTTAAACTTAAATGTGATTCAACATCTTGGGCTCCTTAAGGAATGAAATCTATTATGTTTGCTTATCTATGATTGTATGTTATTACTTTCGCTACTTTATGATTGGCGTGTACGTTATTCTTTATTTCAAATAAAAAGTTGTTTGGAAAACTTAGTAAAACTTTAGCTTAATTCTTTTGGATCCCTTGGCAGGGCTATATATATACAAAAAAAAAAGGGAAACCTGAAGGCCCTCGTGGGTTCTCCATGGGTCCTCCCAAGTTGACCATGGGTCCGCTTGGGTTCACTGCGGGTCTGGGCAAGGTCCTTATTTTGGATTGTGGGTCTGCACTGGCGACTCGGACGTATCCACAGTCCAAAATGAGGACCCTACTCGAATCGCGGACCCGAGTAGACCAATCCAAAATAAGGACACTACTCGGACACAAGCAGACCCATAGTCCAAAATAAGGACCCTGCCTGGACCCACAGCACTCAAAGCCCAGACCTAGATCTAGGTGGCAAGGACTGAAACCGGTAACATAGGTTCTCATGTATGCAAAACTGAATTTAACAAGGATACAATAGGGTTACCATTTATTAGATGTGACTAAAACTATGAATATGGTTTGTGAAAAATTAACTTTGAAAGAATTGAAATGGCTAGGTAGGTCTTTGGCATGTGAAGAAAAATCTAGAGTTGTGCCTCTACAATCTATGATGGATTATACCAATGTGTTATGTATTTCTCAAAGGGATGTGTGAGGGGAGGATTCTAATAGAGTGACAAGGAAGACCATTACAAATAATGAAGCCATGGATGGTGAACATTGAATTCAAAAGCATGTGAGGTACAAATAATTTTGTAGCCAAAATTCTTTTAAACCCAATGCCATTAAGTTTAATGCAACATGTTCTCTGCCATTAAAGGAGATTTTTAAAAAGATGTAATCATTGTAGAACTAAGACTACATCCCTCCCTCAACAATGTTAAAAAACTTAACTTATTGACGAAGCACACAAGACAAGCATGGACTAGGATAGGTTGTTCCATTGTAAAGGGTGGGTGGAACTGTATACACATCAGCCACTATTACATATATTGTTATATGTTCAATCTCTCATACTCTCTTATAGCTAGCCTATTAATTACTCAAGTAAACACAAATCTAAAGTTGCACCACTACAATTTATGGCGCAATACACCAAAGAGTTATGTGTTTCTAAAAGGGATGTAAGAGGCGAGGATTCTAATAGAGTGAAGTCGAAGCCACTACAAATTATAATGCCATGGTTGTTGAATGTTGAGTTCATAAGCATGCAAGGATGCAAATAATTTTGGGGAAGAATTCTTTTTTAACCATGTCATTAAATTTCATGCAACATGTTCCATATTATTCAAAGGGATTTTTAACAAATGGATTGGATCCTTGTAGACTAAGACTTGCATCCCTCCCTCAACAATGTTCCAAAATTGAACTTATTGATGGAGCACACAAGACAAACATGGACTAGGATAGGTTGTCCCATTGTGAAGGATGGGTGGATCGATAATACACATTGGCCACTATTAAAATTTAGAACTAAGATTGCATCCCTCCCCCAACAAACAATGTTCAAAAATTGAACTTATTTGAGCACACAAGACAAACATGGACTAGGATAGGTTGTCCCTGTAAGGGGTGGATGGACCGATATTACACATAAGCCAATATTTAAATTTGTGTTATATGTTCAATCGTCTCATACACTTGAAGTTATTAATTGCTCAAGGTATTTCAAGGTTATAAAGATTATTTTGAGGGAGACCTTAAAGCACTATAGAAGGCTAAGCCTTACCCTTCGAGAGTTACGCAACTTGTGACCAAGTTGGCTCACGTTTGTAAATTAGTTAGTTGATGGTTTGAAAGCACTTATAAATATATATTTTTGGACACAGTTCATTAGTTTGATGGTTAAAACTTAAAGGCACTTGTAAATATATAATTTTGAGCATTGTGTGTTGTTCATGCTTTGAACAATACTTTAAGTAACTAGAGAAATCGATTGTGTGAAAGCTACAATAGTCAGTGCCAAAGACATAAAAATTACTTGAATCTAACCAACACACATCGTTTGCATTATTCAAACACTTTCTGAAGGGAAAAAAATTCTCAAGCTAGCGAACACTAAACTAGCTATCTAATTTTGTTTGAGAGGCTAATTGAGGTGTAGAAGGCTCTAAATTCAATAGTAATTTGTGGAAAGTGGATAATGTGGGCTGAAATAAATGTCACAAGAAGTTATCACAAAAGGTACTTGATAATGCTCATTGATCAAATATAAGGTAAGAAGTTTGATTTTAAAATACTTATAAATTCAATTTTAAATCTTTGATATATTCAAAAACCATTTGTACTTGTTTTTCATATGTTTGTATCGTCCCCTAAATGGAGCCAAGGGATTAATAAGGATAAAAAATGATTATTTTAATTAGTCATTATGGGATCACACCTTAAGTTCCTATTTTTCAGTCATAGAAGTGGCGTTGTGGGGCCACTATAAGTTATAAATAAATTTTCTTAGTGAATTATTCTTAGAGGGATTTCTAATAAATGGTAAACACAATGCTTAAGCTACCTAAAGTAAGGATTATGAAGCTTTTTCGAAGGAAAGTCTTTATAATAGGGCCTACGAGAAATTAAAAGAGATGGATTATGCTATTATGTTTTATCTCTTTAGCGCTTACCATGTTGGAAGTATAGCATCAGTCGAAGTGATATACTCATTACATTGGGTATTTGTATTCATGATTTATATGAACATTGTTTTATGTCTCATATTACTGACATACATACATACATACGTATATATATATATATATATATATATATATATATATATATATATGTGTGGCCACTATAAGTTATAAATAAATTTTCTTAGTGAATTATTCTTAGAGGGATTTCTAATAAATGGTAAACACAATGCTTAAGCTACCTAAAGTTAGGATTATGAAGCTTTTCGGAAGGAAAGTCTTTATAATGGGGCCTACGAGAAATTAAAAGAGATGGATTATGCTATTATGTTTTATCTCTTTAGCGCTTACCATGTTGGAAGTATAGCATCAGTCGAAGTGATATACTCATTACATTGGGTATTTGTATTCATGATTTATATGAACATTGTTTTATGTCTCATATTACTGACATACATACATACACATATATATATATATGAACATTGTTTTATGTCTCATATTACTGATATATATATATATATATATATTTTGTCTCATATTACTGACATACATACATACATACATACATACATATATATATATATATATATATATATATATATATATATATATTATTTTTATTTTTTATGTCTCCTATTATTGATGTGTGTGTGTGTGTGTGTGTGTGTGTGTGTGACTTACATAAGCTACGGGACATGACTTTGTTGTAGCCTCTATTGGATTGATTTTATTAAAGCTACCTCATTGATGATAAATAAATTGTCCTTAAGTATCTTATATATATAATATATATTATATATTATGCATTATATATCTTATATATAATAATATATATAATTTATGTAAATATAATATGTATTATATATTATGCATTATATATTATTATATAATAATATAATAATATTATATTATATTACATATATGGCTAATATATTAATATTATATATATGTTAAAGATGAGTTATACATATAGTTATTTATAAACTAAATGGTGATTAACTATAGAGACATGTCTCCTCTCATATTTATATGAGATCCAAATTTGCATTTGGAAATCATCAATTACAATGGCAATGATTATACATTTGCAAAAACGATCTTAGTTACTTTAACATGGGATCAAAGCCTATTGCAGATGTATAAAAGCCTAAAATAAAGGACAGTGACATTGATGAATGAGATTTTACGATTGAACAAGGCCCTTGTCTTTCTGGTGACTGTGCATGATTTCTACAATGTGCAATGCTCCATCTCTTCCCCCCACGCCATTCACATAGGTGGTGTTAGATGACGAGCTATATAGCTTGTTCAATTCTATTGACCTGGAGTTGGGTTATAACCTCCCAATGTTCTTTGTAAAAGAGTATATACTTTACTTACATTGACAGATAGAAAAACCATTGGTAGAGACTCAAACAATAAGACATATTGGTTTCAACGATAAAGAGACATTGTTCCATTTTATCAGACGAAATCAAAATATAGAATGGAATCCTTGCGTGGATAAAGACAAGTCTGCAAACTGTATGAATATTATAAGTTGACTAAGATTCATATTAAACATATCTTATTTGATACATGGCGACCAAATGGAACTAAGGTGCGACATAAAAATGCAACCCTTCTCATTTTGATCATGTTTTATATTTAGTTTGGCGCATGTGGAAAGAGACTATAGGATTGCTAAATGTGCACAACGACAGAACAAAATATTATCTCCCACGGACGGATGCGGCGATACACAATGAATATCATAGAAGACATTAATAAATGGATATGAGATTAATCTACTTTTATTTGACTCAATGAGAGGCGAAGAAAATTGCAAAAGCACTAATAAGAAAACAGTCTAGACAAATGCAAAAATCAAGGAATGGAAAGAACCCAATCAACGGTGGATATAAAATCATGAGCCATATCTTTTTTTTTTTGGAACCACCTAAGACCAACTTATAGTGCATCAATTTTTCATTTCAATACAGAGGAATTATGGAGGACAAAAGGACATGAAACACAATTGATATAAAACAAAGCAACATTCTAAGTACTTAGCATTCGAAGAAAGGACACCTAAACAGTCTATCAAGTCAAAGTGTTAGCCATTAGGAGCATAAAATCAAGAGGTTGAAAGAGTCCACAGGAAGGAACATACTCATACGGAGGTGGGAGGTTATCTTCTATCATTATCATCACAGCGAACAAATAATATTAAAATCTGCAATTTGGCTGGTTCAAAATTAATAAACATTATATTCAAATTAGAATGGTAGAATCTACAATGAATATAAATTAAAATTTATACACCTTCACCCTTAGTGTATACCTTGGGATGTGGGATTATCCTCGAGGAGAAAGAAGGGAAAATTGATTTCTACACTGATGATAGGCATTAAAAGAAATTTGATAGCAATAGAAATGACATGGAAGAAGTTGGAGAGACATCACATGACAGGTATCTCAGCTCGAAATAAATAACCTTGGTGCTCTAGATATGACTACTACAAACCAACTACAAAACAGTGAGCGATTGGGAATTTGAATGGTAAGAAAAAAAATGAATATGCACTGTGAATTATCATTCATCATACATGATTGAATAGAATGACGTTGACAATAAGCATTGACAAGGAAATTAAAAGGGACCGAAATGCATATGATATATTGTCAAAAGTGATAAATCACCCAATTGAAGTAGATAACACGTCCTAAATGAGATAAGGAGGTAAGTATTTGTCTATTCCTTGTGAATGTTCATATAAGTGAATATTGATTGCGAAATGGTTAGGGAGTATATTTTATAACGAGGAAATAATATATTGAAAGCATACATTAAAATATGTACATATTGAATATAATGTATATATTTAAATATTTAGTTGTATATATTTAAATATTTAGTTGATCTATATTATGATGTATATATAATTAGATCATTATGATTTCTCATTTTATAAATGTTAAATCATTTTATCATGATTGTAGATTATTGAATTCTATACAAAAATATAAACATACAATTGAAAACTATATGTGAATCATTATAATAATGCTCGAAATCTATTTATGTTGTTAGTAACATGCGTGAGTTAAACTACTAACAATATTATTTGTATTATTATTTGTATTATAAGAGTTATGTGCCTTGATCTCTTCTTCCGAGAATGTTATTGTAGGAAAAAGAGGGAGATTAAGATTCAAAAGGGATTCTGACTCATCCGTCAGAGGAAGCATATAGAGGATATGGTTTTGTCTACCGTCAATCATACCGATCATATTAATTCAGAGAGAGTAAACCAATGTTGTGATGGAATCTTCAATGATCAATAAATAATAACAGTCAAGAGGATTGTAATTCATGCAACTATGTGAATGGGCCTACCCCTTGTGTACATCATAAGAAAGTTCTGACTTTAATTAAACTATCTACAAGTCTCTCTTTGATAAACGAAGCTTGACGTATGAGTTGTAAAGTCATTCTAAGTGGCACAATCATACTTAATCAAGATATTGACGTATTGTGAATGAGGTTGTGTTAATTTGTACTATTAAGCTTAATGAATGTTTGGAGCTTCAATGGATGAAAAGAGCAAGTTGGAACTTAGAAAGAAGTCGTCAAATTTGATGTGATGTAAAAGTGCTCAATGATATAAGAGTGAGGATTTTACATTGTGGGGGGAAATAATAGGCAATGTTTCATTCCCACTTGAACCATCCTTAGAAAAGGAGATTATTCATGACCCTCATGGGCAGATAAGTACTTGTATCCTTTACATTTATCTATTCATTTATTTGCAGTTCTATACATACTATAAGGGTTATTTGCTTTGACCTTTTCTTTTATGTTTGAGGATATTCTTACAGGAAAAGATTGGTACTTCACATATGCTACCAAATATTGTGTAGACTATATCTAATGATAGAAGTTCCAAAAACCCTGTTGATTGAAAACATCTTTGATGATTAAGATTATGAGATTCTTCTACATTAAGAGGAAGTATGACAATTCCTTGAAGGCAATGCTAGAGCTTAGAAGATTGATACTCAAAGGGAGTCTAGAAATACATGTGGGTGACTGCATGATGTTAATGGGCCTGCTCTTATGTATATCATGAGGGAGTGTTGAATTTGACAAGCATACTTCGGTAAAGAGAGTTTTTGAGAAAGTAACAAGAGGACCTGACTTCCTAGGATCGATGTTCAGAGGGAGAAATTTTTGAGATGCAATCCTTTGTGGATAATATCTTCTCTATGACGAGAAGTTCTAAGAGAAATTATTTATAATGTGCTCTCCTCTATGAGAGAGAAATATAAGGTGAAAACCCTTTGTACTACCCTATGACTAGGTTCATGGTAGTTACTATTTCACATATGATATGTAATGAAAGGTGACAATCTTTCATTGACATATATATAGATAAGGTGACCATTATAAGATGATGATCTTGTAAATGGTAGACATGTTATCATGGTTCTTTGGGTCGGATTTTGCCGGACACAATGATAACGAACAAACAGAAGGTAATCTTTGTAAGATGACGATCTAGCAAATGATAGGCTTGTTATCATGGACATCTCTAGATATTGTTTCAGACAATTAGAGATCATAGATAACGAATACATTATGATTACTCTAGATATTGTTTTGAACAATTAGAGATCATAATATATGTTATGATAGTGTTCATAACATTGTGATTGTAGTTATTTGACAAGTCACTATTTCAGAGTGTTGAAGTCAGATAATATGTTTGTGTATAGATATCCTTGATTCTGAGGTCTCATAAAAATGTTTTTGTTACTTATTACTCGAAGTGATGTACTCATTACATTGGGTATTTGTATTCATGATTTATATGAACATTGTTTTATGTCTCATATTATTGATAAGAATATGTATGTATGTATGTATGTGTATGTGTGTATGTGTATGTCTATGACTTACATAAGCTACGAGACGTGACTTTGTTGTAGCCTCTGTTGGATTGATTTTATTAAAGCTACCTCATTGATGATAAATAAATTGTCCTTAAGATAAGTATCTTATATATATAATATATATTATATATTATGCATTATATATGTGTGTGTGTGTGTGTGTGTGTGTGTGTGTGTATTTTAATATGTATTATATATATTATGCATTATATTATTATATAATAATATTATATTATATTACATATATGGTTAATAATTAATATTATATATATGTTAAAGGTGAGTTATACATATAGTTATTTATAAACTAAATGGTGATTATCTATAGAGACATGTCTCCTCCTCTCATATTTATATGAGATTCAAATCTACATTTGGAAATCATCAATTACAATGGCAATGATTATACATTTGCAGAAACGATCTTAGTTACTTTAACATACCATAGAGTTACAGGTCGGAAACGATGTAACCAGCAATCTGGACATAGCCTCAAGACTGCAGTAATTTGTTGGTTCTCTTCAGAAGGCAGCATAGTTACCATTTGGAATTCTGAACTCACGACTTGGGACTAGTGAGGTATTTTCCTATGGCAAGTATTAAGGTTGTTATTTCTACACATTCAGATCAAACATCAGCTACAGGAGTAGATCTAACCACAGAAGTTGTTTTGGGTATTATTTATATCGGAAGTTATCAAATTTGTAGGCTTGGGCATCATGCAATAAAACCTGTATGCATTGTATCCATCATTTGAAATTAAAACAGTAGTTTAGTGTCCAGTTCAGAATCATTTACTAGTTTTATTATTTTGGTGCTCTTATTGTATGAAATAAATTTATTATCAGTCTATGGAAACCTCATGAGTAAATTGTTTTTGGGGTTTGACTGTGATTTTTGCCTGCTACTGACAAAAATCTTAAGTAGGAATACTTCAATGTTGCTTGCAAATATATTGTTTTTATCATATCACTTGATGTAGAGGTAGAGGCAATCAAGCATCCTAATATAAGACATTGACAACATGCTTGACCAAATAAAGCACACAATTCATTTCATGGCTTGAACTACATTTCTATGACAAGCATATTAGGCCTATTATTACAAAAAAAGTGGAACACAATAATCACCCCACTTCAAATGGGTGTCTATGCTCTTAAACCTAAATAGTATCCACCTAGGACTTATAAAGTTCCTCTTGATGATTACGAGGTAGACGAAAAGTTTATAAAGCCCTTAGGGTAACGTGTATCACTAAGGATGCAAGCAAATCAAGAATCAAAAAATAGGGCTTTACATTCAACAAACCAGAGGCTAGGACAGATACGGCTATATTGTGAACAATAGCCATATGGAGTGACGAACATGCCATGGTAAGGATAAAACAAAGTTAAGACAGCTTGTCACTCCCTAATTCTCACAGGCAGCTAGTTCATCCATTGCTAAAAAATTTGCTCTACTTGGAGCTTAATCCACTCAAAGAAGATGAATTACTCACCTCTACACATGCAAAAAAGCTAGTAGCAATTAATAGTGCCTCGCAACTTCAAGATTGATTCTCTTAAATATCAACAAAATACACACATTATGACATTGATCCTAAAAATGCTAAATATCACATTGGATGAGTAATAGCTTGATGCAAAGATCAACCCAAAGTCAATAAGCTTTTTTGATATGGATAGTCAAAATGAGGCATAGATGTATCAAGTACTATAATTTTTAAATACATAATTGTTGTGTCCCCTTTTGGAGTCAACCATGATTGATACTTCTTTTAGTCAAGCATAATGTATGGGTCTTAAGAGTATATCCTTAATAATAATTGCAACAACCCAATCATGTTATTATTTGGTTTGTAGATGGATACTATAGATGCTATCCAAGTTGCCTAGACACTAGCTATGGACTCCCTCAAAGTTTACTAGTATCCCGAAGGTTTATGGATCCCTGACCCTACCCTCTATTTGGATATGATAAATTAGCATGGATTTGTACAGGCCCCTCCTTGGTAACACCAAACTCCTAAAGTTATCATTAATGTTTATGTCCAACCTTATTACTATTCCAGCTCATGACACAAGCAATGAGTGTTAACCAAGTTGCCTGGAAACCACTATCAATGGATTCCCTCAAAGTTTACAAGTCCAAGTCCATATCACAACGGTCTACGCACTCACCCCTACCTTATCTTGAGACAAAGATACATTGTTTGGAGTTTACAGAAGCCCCTCCTTGGCAACACTTCAATCTTCTCTTCTTAGCCAAATAGTAGTAGGATTGAAATGTGGATATATATTTTTGATCTTGCTATTATCATAAATATTACAAACTCATTATTATAAGTGATATTAATATTACAATAGTTATGCTTATCAATATATGATCAAAATTCATATATAGTCAATTAGCCCTTGGTCTACTGGTGAAGTTGAATGGTGCACAAAGAGCCCACCAAGGATCAAGTCTCGCTGAGTGCAAGGCTCCGACACCATAAGGGATGAGGTCGGAATCATGCCCTGGGTGATTTTGACGACGTGGATGCCCCTCAGTTCTTGGCTCTAAGTTGAAGAGGTTTCAAGCACAAGTGGGCCCATATTAGGTTTCTAAATCATTTTTGTGGTGGCCTTCGTTGGTTGGTAGCTCGCAAGCCTTGTGCCTCGTAGGTCTGAACCCTCCATCAAAAGATTTTTTTATTTTTTTAAAATTCATATATACAAATATGTATATCACACAAACATAATATTATCTAAGAATCATATAAGATTCTTTACTTCCTCCTTTTTTTAAAGAAAGCCCATTGTATTTATATCCTGCTTTATAATCACAATCTATTTGAAACTTCACAACCCTTCATAATTACAATCCATGTGAAAAGTCACAACCCTTCATAATTATAACCCTATCAAAATGTCACGTCCTTTCATCATTGTTGTCTTTTGAAAAATTCACTTCCTTAATTTCTTCACTTTTTGTTCCTCTTCTACTAATCTTTCTTTAACTCCTCTCTTTTCCTCTTCTTCTCTTCCCTTTCAAATGAACTCTCCTCTCTTTTGTATCTTAATTTGAAGGAGTCGCGTCTCTTTATTACATCTCTCTCGACTTTTTATTAGATTTAGTTAATTTATATTAGTCTGTATTATATTGTTTACTTGTTTATTTTATTTTTGTTATCATTATTATTAATCCTATTTAGAAAGGTAATGCACTTTTTCCAATATTCTCTCTTGCAATTAATTTTATTTATTTTCCATTCACTATAATTTTATTGTTATTTACTTATTTTAGATATTATTTATTGATAATAAATCATACAAGTTATTATTTATATTTTTCATTATTATATGTTTTTATTGTTTCTTTTTTTTTTTTTGCTATTACTTTAAAAATATAATTTTATTATTATCATTATTTATTTAGTAATATTTAATTCTCTAATTATTATTAAAATTCTATCTTAAAATGAGGACATGACATTTGTTGTGGTGCAAACATTGAACAATCACATCAAAAAACACTTTTTTTTGCTACTACCTATTAATCAAATGAACATATCACATTTCGTATTATATTTAATAATGATCACTAATAACTTCAAACAATTTGTAAGGAAACTTGGCAACAAAGAATATAACCGTTTCCACATAACCCATAATAGATCTGAAATAAACACGGAATTAAAATCCACATGCAAGAGAATAGACAACATACCCACAAAATTGTGACACAAGATATACCTTGGGAAACCCTCATTGAGGGAAAAAACCCAACCTCCAAAAGCATCCATCACCATGTATTATTCAGCAAAAATACCATTGCCATACAACCATGGAAGCCTTCATGGCCATAGCCACAACCGAGCAAACTATGTGAACAAGCATAAATCCACACATCCCATGCCATGCTTTCAACCTTCACAAATGCTCCCTTGGCTAACCTGTCAAGCCTTGTCCCGCTCTACTCTTGCCTTTTGTCTTCTCCTTGTCACTCTATTTCTCTCTCTACAACAACTACCCTTGTGGCTGCTTATATAGTAGCAAGTCCCACAAAACCACCAAGTGGTATTACATAAACCATGTGCTAAAACCATGTGCTACCTAACCCATTGACCCCACATTTAATATTGGGCATTTAATTCTTTTTTCCCCAATATTAAATAATTACATGAAATATTTTCACAATGTTACAATACAACTCATCAAGAATATTCCATGGGAATCTTTACATGTTGCACGTCCATCTAGGTACAACATTACATAATAAAAATAAAATAATAAAATAACATTATTATGCAATGTGTGCAACACCCATTATCTCAACACAATTTTAGCACAAAAATTCTTAACCTCCCCTGATTCTATGTCAATTCCAAGTAGATTTTGGTTCTAACATATTTCAAGCTTACAATCAATTTCCAAGTAGATTTTGGTTCTAATATATTTCAACCTTACAATCAATCTAGGTTAAGGCACTAATGATACAAAAAAACACAAGTTCTAGTGAAAGTGTGGCTGCAATTTAACTTTATTTTGAGAGATCCTACAGTTTAACTCTGTTTTAAAAGATGAAACCAAAAACCTAAAAACTTGTATAGATAAAGAAAATATTATTTTTTGATCTCTGAATTTTCTAGAAAGGAAGTCAATTGTTTGTTGAAATGAAAGAACGAAAGTTGTCTTAAAAGGCAATAATTGTCGTGACTTGTGTATTCCAAGAAAAGAAGCATGAAAAAGACATGCAATTTGATTGAGAAAATTGCAAATTGAGAATGCTAGAATTGATGATGCGTTCAATAATATGCCACAAAGAAATGTAATTTCATGGAATGCTATGATAACATGATATGTGAAACAATTTAGAGCGAAAAATCAATGCCACTTGTTTCATAAAACGCCACAATGAGATGTTGTGTAATGGAATTCTAAAATAGTAGAATGTGTGCAAATGGGGATAATAGTATTTGCACGACACCTATTTGACAAAATGCCAAAGTGAAACATAGTCTCATGTATTGCAATGATTACATGATGTGTGCTAAATCAAATAAGTGAGAAAGCCCTTGAATGTTTTTCCCAAAAGCAAGCTAGTAGGTATCGAGCCAGATCCATCAACATTCATGTTTCAATCCTTGCAATTGAATGTAACATTGTTTTAAATCTATCACTTTTACGCCAATGCTTTCTCATAGCTAGTTCAATTGCTATGTGGAAAATTCCATTGAAAATATAAAACTTTGATAAACTCTTGAAATTTGTGTAATCCATCCAAAAGATTATGATATCAATGAGATGAAGTGAAAACTTAATATATTTTAACAGTTCCATTCATTACTTTCTAGAAATTCTCATTATATAAACGCCCCAAGTTTTTATAAAAGACATTATTTCAAATAACATTAGACAAACAAATCGTTGACATTGCAAGTCGCATTCACATGTTTCACTTTACACCAATGCACAAACACGAAGTCATGACCACCACAGCACCACAATGATACAAAAAATGACATCACCAATGTATTAACATTGTTGGCACAAAGCAAAGACCTTTGTTGATCATGTGATCAATCATTTTTACCACAAATAACATCATTTTCTATTAAAGAGTTGTAATGATTTAACTACCACTATATTGAAAATCTGCTAAAGTGGCATTCAATTAATAAATGTAATCTTGAAGACACTTGCAATATTCCTTGAATTTACTATTAATAATTATTTAAAAAATCATCAAATGAAACATTAGAAATATATTGAATTGTTGGGTGGATAACCTAAAAACATGATATGATATTTGTACAACAAATAAACCTAAAAACTTTAAAACTAATATAATATTTTTGTAGATAAAGAAAATATTGCTTTTTACATTTCATGCCCCCATATATAGTGTTAGTGAAATAGGATCGACTATTCTGTAACTTGTAATAGCACTTGTGGATCTTTTTATGTGTGTTTCAAGTTACTATGTGAATGAATATAAATGTGAAATAAAGAGGCATGTCTCTTGAAGAGACATGTCTCTTTAACATATTAACTTATATTAGTTATAGTTATAATACAAGTAATATACCCTCAATAAATTATAATTGTTATATAACAATATATATAATAAGATATATATATATATAAGCTAATTATTCCATATATAATATTTGTCATATATTATATATCTCATATATATAATATAATTTATCCGACAAAATTATAACATTAACATATAGTCAGAGAACAGAAACATATTACACCCCAAAAGAATAAAAGTTAATTACTTAAAACAATATGTTTTTTTTCTAAAGCTATTTTACATCCTCCCTTAATTAGAGGGAAAGTGGATTGTGAACATGCTCAGAAAAGTGTTGATAAACAGATTTGTTCTTTCCAGTTCTGACTCAGAAGTGCCCTAATTTGTGAATAAATTATGATTACAACAATTTGGAAAGTGGCTTCTTGAAAATTCACTTTCCTCTGAATTGCTAGGTATAGCTCCCTATTGTGAAATTTGCAATGAATTTTGTTTATTCTTAAATCTAAACAAGGTATGTTCTTAACCAGAGAACAGGAGAGGTAAACTAAGTCAAATCTATAAGGGATTCAACTCAGGCAAGAAGTAACGTTTCAAGGATTAGTTAAATCTAATGAACTCACACATCTTATGAATTCATAGTTAATATGCACTAAGACTAACTGATCTATTTAGGAACTAATTTGCAGAGAAAGGTTTTATTGAATGAAAACATCTAAAGGATCTCTTTGAGTTTTAAGTGACAATTCATATCATATTCAGCTTATTGTATTAAAACAAGGGAAATAAAACTTGGTTTATTCCTCATTTCAATTCAAGATAAAGAGAAACAACAAACTAATAACGACTAGTACAAATGGAACAGAAAATGATTAATACAAAAATACCATTCAATTGACTTTGCAACATCAAGTACTTCACACCAAAAATCTGTCGACCCTTTATTAATCTTTCATTACCATACATATAGGATTTTGAGATGACCGTTACAAAGGAAGTTTAACCGTTCATCTTCTCAAAATTGACAAATGGCAAAGAGCCAGTTTGTATTAAAATGATTACAAAACAAAAATGGAAAGGGCGAAATATCAATCACTTCGCCTTCTTCCATTTCTCTACCTTTGCCCTATAGGCTTTGGCGACAACAATGATCGGAATCAGCGCTTCATGCTTATGGACATGAACATTTGTGTACCTCAAGAGCCACTTAGAATGCTCCTAGGCTAGATCTCTGATGGCGCCCAACCGATCTTGAAGTTCTTCCATAGCCACGTGCACACATCTACCAAGCTTTTGAAGCTCAGAAATTCTATTTCGACAACTAGAAGTTATTCCTATCAGCTCATCTATGAAGTTCGTGAAGTTTGCCTACATGACAGTTACCCAATTATTGCCTTCCCTTGTCCACTAGACTGTGAATCCGTATGCAATCCTTTTAGCAATCCATAGTCTCTGTCCTGCTCTTTCTTCGCCTTAGCTTCAATTTCTTTAAGTCATTCTTCCACCGCCATAATCATTTCAAATTTGAACTGCATACCTTGGAACCACACAACTAGGGGCTCATCTCCTTTGGGTAAAATCTTCGCTTCAACGGCCTCCTTCACTTTCATGTGGATGATCATTTTCAACAAAGAGACACAAACATCACTCTTGACCTTTTCTGCAACCAAGGAAGCCCTATTTGATGATATATTATCTCTCTGTTTCCAATCTTAAAATAGCATTACCAATCTGGTCTATAACAGAGAGTCCTTCCACCTTGATCTTCTCACTCCACTCTCTGCCGATTTGCCCAAAATGCTTGTCTTCTTGAAGTTGAGATATAAGTGCTTGGACATCTGCAGCAATAAGGTTTCCAGTTGTAGGCATCCTAGAGATGCTCGCCAACGAAGTGACCAATTGTCTAATATACCCGTTCAATTCTTGTATCTCTACTTTCATCCGAACCTTTCACAACTTGAGACTTTCTAGTTGTCCTTCAATCACCTTATTCGTGGACTTCCATAAGTCAACTTTGGTAACATGTCTGGCGTCCCCGAGATCTACTAAATGCATGGTGAAATCATTTGTAATCATATCTTTAATCCTTCCTTCTTTGTTAGGTTTGGCTATCTCCATTGTTAAATGCCCTATTTCAAGATCCTACCCGAGGATAGACAAGGTCTTCTGTTTCTTCACCTTAGTCAATGCAAATCCAAAACGAACAGCAAGGGATAAGGTATCCTTACTGGGAACACCACCATCTTTCCTCTTTCTCTTCCTATCCAGAGTGTCTTCTAACCATGAATCTGTGCCTATCACCTTTGAGGTCGTTCCAAGAGAATCAATATTGAACATTTTCCTTTTGGCCGGAGTAATTGTTTTCATGGTCGAAGAGAAAGGATTCTTTTGAGCTTGAGAGACAAGTTTTGAAGACTCTTGGCCTTTCTCTATCTCTGTAGTCTTCTTGGTTGCTTCATCTAACTCGGTGGACTCACTATCACTCCTTCCTCCATCAACCTAACTCCACTACTTGCACATGAGGGCTACTTAGAAGGAGAAGTGTGGGGCTAGTTGATAGGACTGGACTACTAGTAGGTGAAGGGACCAAAGTAGCAGTACTATCCATTGGCTCCTCAGCTTCTAGCTGGGCACCAATCACTGGAGAAGAGCCATCTTGACAAGTCTGTCAAAGGAATGTTTTTATCTAGAGGTTGGTCACCTCGACCCGCTAGTTGAGTTGGTCCTTGAGTGATGGCCAGGCTCACACCTGATGTGTCAGCTTGTGATGAAGCAAGGGCAGATGCTGAAGGAGCTTGAGTGGGGGTGCTTTTACTTCGACTTCTTCTTGTTGTAGTCTACTCAACCCACTTCACAGTCCTTTTAACAATTCGGGCCACCATAATATCTAGATCATACCCAACATCTTGATAGGGCTCTGAATTGATAGGGGTATTTCTTAACTTTGTTAAATATGTATTACTATACATATTATGCCCATCATCTTCAATCCCTTCAACATCAAGGTTGGTTATATACATTTTTACTTGACCCACTGTGAGTCTGGCGAAAGCACGGTCACGACTCTCGAACTCATCTTTGTAATCGGCCCAGTAGTCTTCAACAGTAGTCACATGTTTGATCACACTACCAATCTGGAGAACATCTCTTGCATATCCATTTGGGTCAAACATAGGTCTCAAGACCTCGTACATCTCCAATTGATACTTAATTTCGAACACTTTTAACATGTTCTTTGCATCAGAACAAGACTCCCAGGTGAAAGCTCCCACCTTCATCGAAAACTCGTAACCTTTCTTCTTCAGACTCTCGCTCAGCACATTCACTTGGATTGCTTGCCTCACAAGCTCGATTAGCACAATCATATCGCTTGGATACCTCAACAACTTCAAGGGGAAACCATCAAAAGCTGCAAGACACAAATATGAAAAAGATGAGAATTGGATGAAAAAGCTTCCAAATTGACTGATAGCCGCATTGCTTCTGGACTGAATCTCCTCTCTAGGCATCCTTGGAGCTCCCTGCAAATTCTCATTGTAAATGCATCATTAACTCTTATATATTCTGCATAACTATTTTCCAACTACGAACATGTGTAGAATTCATAGGACTTCACATCATCAAGGCAATTTTCTACCCTTGGGAGGCTCGGCCATAACTATAGAGAAGCTAACATGTAAATCAGAAAAGATGGCATATAGAAGGTGTTGTAGAATTTCACGACAATGAGAGCATTGGATAGATTCTCACTTACCTCGTCAGCCCAATCAATATATTGGGTATCTGAACAGATGACTTGTACCAAAAAGAAATATTGCTCGACGAAATTTAAAGCTTCTACCTCACCTTTCAATCTGTGCAGGAGAACTAGGATGTCTACAATCTCAAGTTTGAGATTAGTGCCAAAAAGGGTCTTAGGGACCTTACTTTTGGCGCTCTGCGGCTTTTGAAACCATGACTGCATAATCTCCCTTCTCCAAACCATTTTCTTTGTAGAAAACTCAGAGACAACTCTACCAATTGTCAAATCTAAAAACTCCTCTTGCTCTAGAATTCGTAGACAATTCACAATTGTTTGTATATCAATGGAAATCAATACTGTATCATCCAGCAATACAATCTGCCTGGTGTCCGAGTTGTAGTGATTTATGCATTCATAGATCAATTTCGAAGCTTGGACTGCCACTGGGAAACCAGTTGCTTCAACTAGCCCACATCCTCGGAGCTTCTCAATTATGGGATGAATTGGCTCCGATCTTACTCTCTTCTGAAAGTCTTGCATATCATAGAAACAGAGAGAGGTGTCCGTGAAATTCTACAACACAAACTTGATTCCATTCAGCCCATCAAAACCCACGAATCTAGTTGCCATTTCGTTTGTGGGTGAATTTCAAAATCTAGGAAAGCAAGGAATGGTAAATGCACAGATGCTAACTTTTCAAACAGAGGTTGTACAAATTTAAAAAATAACAATGTGAGTAAGAGCAGTAAATTTTGCATCTGTTCATATATCTCTATATAGAAGTTTCAATCCATCCGTTAATCTTTAGGGTTCACGCCACACGCATGAAAAGAAGAAGTTCGTTGTAGCAGTAAATGCATATTTTCAACAGATAACTTGATGTCCTTTCATTTTTCCGTTGGGCCAACGGTAATTTTCTTTTCTTCACATTTGCTTTCTGGTTTTCCACTAAATTTCGGAAAATTATAAACAAAATACTCTGTAAGGAAATATCTGCCAAATTAGATTCCGCTTGATAGATCTTTCCCATAATAGTTAGATTGTTTCCACAATCATCTTAAGATGTTTCGTGTATCATTTGTTGGTTCCATACGCTTACATAATTGATTTTCTTTAAGATCTAGAAAATTGTCTTCATGGGTTGAAAACCCGACGAGGAGAAGACGATTTTCAATTCTCCGCCCAAGCTTGCCATTTAGCCTTTCTTTTTGACTTATTCCTTCCTTTAGGTTTGAAGATATCTATAAGGAGTGTGAAACTTTATTAGGGACCCACCTTTTGTTTCCTTTCCTTTAGAGTTGCCCTTTGCGGCAAACAGACTTCATGGGTTGAAAACCCGCCGAGGAGAAGTCAATTTTCAATTTTCCGCCTAGGATGACTTTCAAAGCTGTGATGAATCTTTAATACTTCCTGAGATAGATAATCATAAAGGAAACAAGAATTTATCGTAAGGTACCTCATGATCTCCTTATTATGGCTCATATGCATCATTTGGTGCTCTTTGCGGGAAATCACCTTCATGGGCTGAAAACTTGCCGAGGAGAAGGCAAAATCCAAATTTCCGCAAGCTTCTCTTTTTTTATGGAGAAAATGATAGGTCACAAGCGGATTCAACTTTTGTGAATGATTGTTACATGTTACGGGAATCTCCATCGGTTAGATACTAAATTACCCGCAAAACTCACAACACAAAGGAAAACCACTCGACTATGAAATGTGGGGAAGGGGAAGATGAAAAATCCAATGAACTCCTTCAATCTAAGGGGGCTTGAACTTAGACTCCATAACACCTAGGACTTTACTAGGACACAAAATTTTCCACTTTGCAAAATGGTAAAGGGATGAAATGTGGGGCAACAAAAAGCACTCACAAACCATTTGCGAACATGCTTAGAAAAGCACGTTAAATATGATATTAGTCTACATAAAGGAAATTTTGATTAATGGCATTTCATGACATGTACAATCAAATAAAAGAAACATAGTGCATTCAAAATGACTAAAAATCAATTACTTAAAAAGGTATTGACTTTTCTAAAGCTATTTTACAGCCTTTAATTAGAGGGAAATTGGTTTGTCAGTGTACTTAGAAAAAGCTATAACACTAGTTCAAATATCCTAAGGTTTAAGTAAAAGACTCAAAGTTGGTCCAATACGTCCACCACCATTGAGCAAAGCCATTAGAGGCTCCCTATGTGCTTAAATTTTATACCTATATGAGAAACATGGGGCCAAAACAAATATGTATATGCATGAAGACCATCCCAAGCTACTTTATTAAAAATCTCAAGAAAATCTTGGAAAATGTCAAATAGCAAATGTAGCATGTCACAATTTCTCGAGATTTACCATACATTTTTTGAAGTGTAATACTAGCATAATCTTAGAACATAATTAAAGAGGACCCATGACCCTAATGCACGATTTGTCCAAGAATACAAAATGGTTAGCACTAACAAACAAGACACTACTAAAAAATTCTACATATAGTATGGCCATGTTACAAGAATTTCATGTAGAACTCTTGCACATATGGGATAAATCTAGATATGGGGTCGCCCAAAGGTACACCTAGGTACACCCTGCATGCAGGCCTAGGATCTAGGGTACACAAGGCGAGGCAAGCACTAAATGTAGCCAAGTGTTCGCAAAAGCATTGAGTACTAAAAAAAAGTAACATAACATTTTTATCTTTTTTCCATTCAAAACCCCTACAATTGCCCTTAAAAGTATCATTTCACCCAATACTAAAACATTTTGCTCTCTTCAATCTCTTTTACTCTCTCATTCCATTCACTCCCTCTATCATTAGGTTTCTCACATTGAATGCCTTGTGCAACATATAATTGTTGCCCTTGAACGCATTAGGGTCTCCACTATTAGACCCCCACTAGTTATTGGGATCTCTTGTAATATAGGAAATTTAGCTTTGCAAATCTATACATATCTTTAAATTTTTTGATGTATATATTGTATATATATACAATCATACTCAACATATTATACCTAGCACAAAAATATGCTTGTACAAGCATACCCATTCTCGCACCCAAATTAGCAACTTTGTCATATGCAAACCACTATTACATACATTCAAGATAATCAATTTTAAATATTTATAAAATATCACAAAAGTTTTGTAGGAAAGTTGAATGCATCTTTTATCAATGCTTCAACTCATTCTCTAATCCATCACTAGAAAAATCTGGTTTAAAAGCAAGACTAGAATTCCCTATTGAACAAATCGAGATTATTTGTAGGACTCACCTTTTGAGTAATACAATGATAATAGCTGTAGAAAACTAACAAACAATATATCTGATTTGTAACCAATGGTTATGAAAACCTAAAAGTGACAAAACCTCCCATTAACTTTTGAAAATTGAACTCTCTCATGGAAAGAACATATTATCAACAAATTGCAATTCCCTTAATCACGAGGGTATTTGTGGGTTTCATATGGTAAAGGAATAGTCAGAGTGAAAAGGATTAGCGCTGCATTTGCAAATGATGTCAAGATCTCAAGGAATTCATCTTGTCACAGAAAATTGGGTTCCCTCCTCATTGATTACAAACCTTTCACTGTGGGATGCTTTTCTTCCACACAAAAAGTACCACAATCTGATATAGTAAATCCAGCACGCAGATAGCTCTAGTGAAAAATGTTTTGATTAAAACAGAGGCCATTGTAAGTGTGGTACATGGCTACAAAGTCAAGTAATGCAGCTTCGCCTCCCTCCCTATATTTATTTAAGGGTTGGAAAAGAAAATATAGATTCTCACATTCGATAAGAATGCACCAAGCATAGTGACTGAATCGGCCAATTGTAATTTCCTCCTCCCTTCTTAACATCCGGGTCTATGGTCAAGCAAGGGCAACAGGTGGTGCAATTTTGAGGTACCCACCAAAAAGGTTAGGAGGCAACTACAATGGAGGAGCTCTTACGTGGGCGTCTTTGTATATCGAGAAACTTCACTAGATAGTTTCGTAGGAGAGCATGGCTGGAAGGGCGGTGCCTGTTCTGAAGGTTTCAAACAGCCTAGTTGAATGTGATAAACGCAAAATGGGGCTTCTTCGAACCTAATAACTGTGCCGAGCTACAGGTTGCGGTTGGAAATACAGCAGTAGTGAATCAACATGCGGTAGAATCTGGACAACATGAAACAACTCTGTTGTTGTTCTTGCGAAAGGATCTCGGTAGTTACAACACGAAAACTTAAAAGCCTGGGAAGAAAAAAATCCTAATGCAACTTAAAAATAGAACCAAACGATTCACAAATATTGGAACAAAACAGAATCACTTAGGTTGTGGAAGAGATGAGTAGGAGGAATAGCAATAATGTAGCATACCTGAGCTTCCAAAACTTTGCCAAAGCGGCTAAAGGTGCTCTCCAGTTCCCTGTCGGAGGTGTCCCATGAAAGCCCCCCAACGAACACGCGGTACTCCTCCTTCCCAGACATGCTCCTGCTTCCTACTAAAAACCCTAACCCAAACCCTTGCACTCAGAGGCGGTTCGAATTTACTTTGCAAGGCCAAATATTTGGTTTTGAGTGCGTATATGTAATGGAAGGTTTTCAACATATACCATCGGTCGCCAATATGGATGTTATATTTTACTGTCCCCTCGCCCTCGGGTATTTGGAGGGTTAACTACCGAAATGGCACTCTCTAATCTTTTACACGACTATCTACTAGCACTTAGCATTAAAAGAGGTGCAAGGGGTACCTTGATAGGTGTTTGTTATTAGTCCGTGCAATTGATTTTACTTCATAAGACTAAATATTTGGCTTTGGGTGTATATGTAATGGAAGCTTTTTAGCATATACCATCCGTCATCAATATGCATGTTTTGTTTTAGTGTCTCTCAGTCTTCAAATATTTGTAGGCATAACAGGCGAAATGGCATTCTCTCTAATCTTTTACACTAATATCTACTAACACTTAGCATTAAAAGAGGTACAAGGGCTACCTTGATAGGTGTTTGTTAGTCCCTGCAGGAGATTAAAGTTTTAACCTCTCTTCTATTATTAATTTAGATTCAAAAATTGATGGCTATTCTATAGTCTTACAAATTTATTTGTTAAAATACATTTTCTATTTATTTTTCTATTGGACAACCTCATTTTTCTTGGTGGTTTTTTCCATTTTTCCTCCTAAAATTATGGGAAAAATCTTACAGAGTGTTGTGTTCTCCATTTCTTGAGGACAGATGGCTTCTATTTCTATATCCACATGGCTTTATGCATGTTGCTTCTCATTAAAGTCATCAACTCCTTTTCCTTTGTTAATGAATTAAACTGATATTTGTATTTCTCCCAGCATGTTTTGGGAAAGGTGCCCATACAATAAAATTATGTTACTTTTGCATTCTTTTTATTTCTAAGATAAGTAATCATCTTGTTACAAGATGTGAAATTTGAGTCACGTGAATCTCATTTTAATCTATAGGTTTTGAATGGTGCAGTTTGTAGTATTTTTTCCTCATTTTCAAATTCAATTTCCCAAAATATTTAGATTAGCATTCATGTGTCTCTCTACACTTGCACAAATAGCAGATTGTTATAGACATGGCCAATATATTTTGGCATTCTGGATATGCACTCTTTTCTTTTGCTATTGTCACACTCGTTCTCCAATAATATGATCAATATATGGACATTAGCAAGGCCAGATTTGTGTTTTGCTCATATTTTCTAACAATTTGAGCAAAACTTACCCGGGGCAATTGCCTGGATTAATTTTTTCTTTAATTTTTTTTGTGGAGTACCCTATGTGGGTTTTTCGCTATTTCTTCTATAAATATAGTTTATTTTTTATTTTTAGTTACTTCAAAATAGCAATAATGTGTCTAATTTAAAGCATGCATCAAGGACTTATGCATTGCAATTTGCTTCTTAGGATTCTTTGCCTTTTGCATCACGATCAACTTAAAATGGTGTTTCACATTTCACAACATCTTCAAAAAGTGGTAAATACCTTCACTCTTTTTCTATATCTTCAGAGAAATCAAATGACATTTTCCTTTATTGACTTAGGATTGCACTATTACCTTGAGTTTTCTCCACATCTTTACAGAAACAAATAATATTTATATTTATCTACTAATTAGGGTTGCCCTATTTTAAGTTTGAATATTATGCATTGTTAGGGTAATAAGGGCTTTATGGCACTTGTTTTTCTCACTATTTTAGACCCCATTTTTTGTCTCATGGACTGAAATGTATCTTCCAAAAGCTTGATGTATTGTTATTTGTAGTCTATAGTGTTAGAGTAAATAATTAATTATTAATTATTTATTCTATTTACTTAAGCTTACTTAGGTAAATGCATTTCATTTATTAGTTGTAGTCTAGGAGTTTGTTATAAGTTGTTGGCAATACGAGAGTTTGTTCTCTCCTAAGTCATACTTATCCTCTCACCTTGTTCAAGGACTTTCCACCTCATGTGGATGTATGCTTAGTTGTCACACTTATCTCCTAGCGTCTTCTAGCTTGTTCTAGGAGATTCCTTAAGGCCTTTATAAGCGATCTATCCCTCATTGTATATCAAGACATTTAGCATATTGTAAATACATAATTTCTTGTGTTTGCATATCTTGTTCTCTCTCATGTCCGTTTAGGGTTTTTCCCTTGCTCCACGCTCTTCCTTCCTTGGCTTCCTTTTGACAAGTTTTCACATGCAGGTGATCTTGGGTGTCTTCGGAGTTGGATTTCATCAACTCTGACATATAGGACTCTTACGCAAAAAGAAAATACACTCTGGTATAAAATTTGTTTGATGCTTTATTTTATTTTTGTGCACTGCCAAAGAAATTCATGGTTTTATTATTACTATCTATTATGTTTGCATCATCGAGAAAAATATAAGTTATAGTTTTGTTTATGCCCTACATCTATCTAGTAATGAAAGCACATGTATGTCAAATTGTATTGTGAATCTTGTTGTTTCAATCTAGTTTGTGATTTCTATTAGGATTTGGGTTTGTTGCATGGTTGTATGTAACTTCTCTACATTTCACCCAAGTTTTTCTTGCTTTGTCATTTCGCTGAAGCAATTAAAACATGATATTTAGTTTGGTATAATAATTCATGCATTATTTCTCAAAATCAAATTCAATAGTGAATTTCATTCACATCCTCTTCTTTATTTTTTGTAATACAACTAACAATATTAGAGTTATATGATTTTCACATCATCTTCTTTATTTCATCTTCTTTATTTGTTGTATGTGACAACTAAAAAATTTAGAGTTATATGATTGCTTTAATTGCTTTTAGTATTTTTTTTGGCTTCACATGAAATAAAGTTTCCTTGAACTCCTATTAATGTTATGTGAATACTAGAAAGATCAATGCATTTAAGATTCCTTCCTTTTGATTAAATCTTTTGTTTGACTTATCAATGAAAGTGAGTTTTTCATGCATGCTCATTTTGCTTTGGATGTTATTAGTAAGGTTTTTATATTCTTCAACTTTCTGTAGGTTCTAGTTTCTATACAGTGTTATTTCAATTACACAACACTAGATAGATCATGACAAGAACTACTTAAGTTGACAACTCCATGCCCTAATGAACATTGCCTTTTTTTAGAGTAAAAATATGGAAGCTTGATTCCAATGCTCTATCATTCAACTACAAAAATGTTTTGATGCAATTTTCTATTTATGACAATATTCTTGGTGTATGTTAGTGGAGTTGGTTACATAAAATGCCCATTAACTCCAAAGGCTTCTGGGCATGAAAAGTGCTCTCTGTTGCAGCTTTCACTTGCAAAAATGAGGCAAATATTGGCTTCCCTCTTCCAAGGACCATCTTCTTGACTCTATCACACTAAGCCACCTAGTTTGCCATGCCCAAGTTCTAGATATCTACCTTCTCATAAGATATTAACTAATCAGGATGAGTTGTGCCAAGAAGTTTCCCAAAATACCCTCCATTGAGAATCTCAACATCCAACATGCAACTATACTAACTTCATTTTTTCTAACCTTTCTTAAAAAAAATTAATGATGGTGGTGCATGAGCACCCAAAGACATGAATACCAATAAGGCTTATAAGATCATACAATTGATATAGTCGTGATATATGATATTATTTTAATGTAATTGAGTCAAATGCAAAGTTGGATAATATGCTTTAAGGACAACAATTAAGTATTGGTTATATAGTTATCAAGTTGAAAACTCTATTGTCAACTTGACAACATAAAAATCAATGTAATAAGTTGATTAACAAGCTTGGTTGTAATCGATTCTTAATGTAGTAATTGGTAGGCATTCAATCCAACTAACTTTGATTATGTATTTTAAATAGAGATTTTTGATTTGAAAAATGAGAGAGACAGTCAAGTGTGAGGAACAATTCATTGGATATGTAAATTGATATCTTTGAAATAGTTATTGTTTTATGAGAGTATGTGAATAATAAATGGAGAAAGTGATATGTCTTGGAATTGATCAATGTATATGAGGCATTGAATATTAATGAAAATATAGATATATATTCTCATTTATTAATACATTTCCAAACTATTAATCTCTAAGTTTTATATTGTCCTTATAAAACATTTCTTTATTGTATATTATCCAGTTTAATTCGGTAGTAATTAACAAACGATTGTGTAGATGGAACAATCAATATTCTTAGTGATCAATACATGGAAATGTACAGTCAATATGTAAAGTTTGGATATCAAATAAAATTATGCATATTATTTCATATCTTAGGTGTCATGTTTTTTCTCTCGTGTTGAATCTATGTTGTCTATTATTAGAGTTTCATTTACCCAAGAAAATGCTCGGAAAGCTAAACATTGTTGACCTTTCTTGAAATACGAGTTTCGATCTTAATTTTGCAAAGACATGGCACAATTAAATCATATTGGTGAGTCACAGTTATGGTACTTAGGGAGTATCAAATTGCAACATTCTAGGTCTTACAATGATCAGAATAACGAGGTCACAATGTGAATCTACTTGCGCTGAGCATGCATGCTATCATGTAAGGACAATGTGTCGTATGAGAATAGAGTTATAAACTCTAGTAACTATGGTGCAGAGAGGAAAAAGATTATTCTTAACAATTTTATTAACTATCAAAACTAGTAAAACTCTCTTAGGTAAGGGATTACCTTTACCTTGGTAGTCATTATAACAATGCCCATTTTTTAGTTGTAACAATCATCTATTGCTATGTTTTCAGGTTCTTCCATGCTACATCTCAATCTTCATGTGAGTATTAGAGCCAACTACACCTTCATGCTCTTCACATTTCATTAGTATTGTTGTTTCTCTTCTTCAAATATCTCTATCACTTCCCTACATGGTAGGTATCATTCAATGATCACTACACCCATCATTTGTCAACATCATTTGATCATTTTAACATCATGGAATTATAAGAGGATGGGGCTTGTGAAAAGATCTTTCACTTTTTTATTTGTGCATTGCAGTAAGGCTCCTTGTGGTGACTATTCATATGCAAGCTACTATTGTCACTGTTTTAGTTGATGTCGCAGTATTATTTCTATCCTTAGAAGTCTATTTTTACTAATTCTACCTCGACCAAAATATTTTTTTGTCGAAAAAAATTATTGCAAAATCACATCATTTTTAACACATCATTCATTTTTAACATCTCTTATCACTTTTTAGATTTAATTCTCCTCTAACAACACTATCATTTTCCTTTCCAATCATACATCTGCTTATGTCTATTGCTCACAATATTGTTTTTTATACCATACAAATGCAATTTAGTATCACGTCTCTTACATGAAATCCACCATGATCTTAGCTCTCAACTTCTACCAATATTATATATATATAATTAATTATTTATGTAAAATTATTCTTAAAATACCAATTATACTTTAAAGCTCTTTTAAAATAAGTAATCTAATGTGTGAACAATGTTGACTTCAATTTTTTTAATAATATAAAAAATTGTACAAATAATATTTCAAATAACAATAGAAACATGATACTAATAAAGAAATAACACATGAAATACATAAGATCATACTAATGTCAATAGTAATAGATGGTTCACCCATGTATATTTATAACCACGAGGAAAGCCTTAAAATTTTCTCAAGTGTTACAACTTATACAAATACCTCTCATTTTTATTGATTTTTCTAGTCTTCAAATATGAAGCAAGATCTACTTCCCAACAGAACGCCTACTTTTACAACTTACGATTGAATGACCATGTAGTGCCTCTCCTATTTGACTTATGTAAGTCATCCCGATGGATGCAACTTTGTTGATCTCTCCTTGAGATGGGATCGTGTTTGGGACCATGAGTGGTCTACACCCTTGAGGTGATTGGATTTATGTTACTATATCAGTTGCTTTGATTATGCTTATGGATGATTTATGCGATTATGATGTGATTTATGTTCACCGAGGTTTGTGCCAGTGGTTACCAAGATTGATGTGGTATCATGATGTTGTTCCATGATTACCCAACGATGTGTGTAGAGATTGAACTGTGTACTATTACCTTGCTACATTGGACTAGGTTCGTGTAGCAATGGTTAGTCATGTTTATGATTGTGTTCACTTATGTGTTTTAAGTGCCTTTTCATGTTGTGTAAGCTACCATTATTAATTGCGTAAATAATTAGAAATGGATTGTCCATGTTGGAATCATTGGTTTTCTGTTGCAGATATTTACCTTGTTATATTATGATCCAAGAGATATTTGTTACTCGTGTTATGTTTTACATTTGAGATGACCTGAGGGTTAGATGTTATACCTTGATTTCAGTATCATAGATGTTAGACTACTATGATGTTCAGTTGATCATATTGCATGATGATGCCATTTTGAGATGACAGTATGTTTTATGATGATATTTGGTTATCTGGTATTTGGAAATATCTATGATTATGTTATGTGGTGGATTTAATGTTATGGATATTTACTTCATTCCTGCGTTGTTATGCTCTATGCGAACGTGGGTGATGTAAATTGATTATTTTGGTATAACTGAATAAATGGTTAAATTAGGTGATTTAATGCATTTATTGCTTCAATTATGATATTATATGCAATTTTACTTGATCGTGTGTTTTAGTGCGCATGATTTTTATCCTTAGTAGGAGCCTATGGAGTTAGTGATTCAACTATTTATTTTACCAATATCATCCCTGTACGGTTGACATATCCTTACTTTAATTATTGAATAAAACCTTCTGATGATTTGTTAAATCCAGACTCATCTACATTATGTGATTAGACTAGTGAGCATATCTGTGCATTTAGAGGTTCGCATTGTCGCAAAAATGTTAAGGAGATTTCTGTGTTTTTGGGTTTTCGAGCTTTAATTTTTATTGAATTTAATTTATGACAACTTTGCCATAGGTGAATTCCTATTACTTGGAATAACTTAATTTTGTTTAGGTTGATTCGAGGTTTAACTAGGTTGGTTGGTTATTTGCCCTAATTGATTATTCACTCAAAAAGTGAATAAGTATTGAAAAAGGAATTCCTCACTTCTCACTTTTGAATTAGAAATTTTGAGAGTAAAACCCAAAATCCTCTTCATGAAGATTTACTATTTTGTTTATTGTGGGAGCTACGAGCATGGGGTCATTGCAAGGTTGGTCTTGTTGGATCTAACCTAGGGAGACCTTGGATTGCCGTGATTTTATGGCTACTTCTGTGAAGTTTTTATTTTATGGTTCAAATTCTTGTTTTGACCCTTTTAGCTATGAGGTAGGGCTCTCTCATTTTATTGTTTCTGCTATGTTTCAGCTTCTATTTTTGGTGGCCATTTGTTAGGAGGCTGAGAAATAGTGTTCCCCTCCATTTCTATTTGTTGGTTCTGCCTAGTTTGTCAGGTATGAAGATTTTCCCTATTTTCGGGATGGGGGTTTAGGGTTTCATGCCATTATGCTAGCCATTTTGCATACCGTGTCCAAACCCAAATTTTATTGGATTTTTGAGGTTTTTGTGCCTAAAGATCAAATGGGTTTTAATTTTGAAGTTTTCCAGTTTTGGGGGTTTCCCTTGATTTGTGTGTCGCCCAATTTTATTGGGTTTTCTTGGCATGATGTTGATCGTGGACTTGGATTATCCATAAGATGTCAATCAGACCATTGTTGCACTTTTATGTTTGCATTGGGATGCGTGTTCTATCTGTACTCCCAAATTTGTGTTTGGTTGAGTGATTTTATACATGATGTTATTGTTTCTTTGGACCTTTGTTATTGTTTTGTGGAGACTAGGATTCGTGTAGAATCCACACTCCTGGATTAAGGCCAGTTGAGTGAGTTCATGATGTATGGTTTTATTTTCTTTTGGATTCGTGTAGAATTTGTCCTCTCGACTTGTTTTCGATTGAGTGATATTTTTCTTATGTTCTCATCTAGTCCTTGTTTTATGATCTTCGTGATGGTGGTGTACCACACATGAGTACATATGCATACATTTATCAGTTGACTTGTGAGGCCCAATCTTTCGTGGTACTTCTAGAAGTTATGATCATTTGGGTTGGGTTAAGAATTTGCATGCCTATAGGCACTCATCATTGGATGAGCATGTGTAGGATAGGGTAGCATATGGAGGGGGCTTCTATTTTGCAGCTTGTTGAGATAATGGGTGTTGCACACATTGCATAATATTGTTATATTTTATTATGTAATGTTGCATCTAGATGGACGTGCAACATGTAAAGATTCCCATGGAATATTCTTGATGAGTTGTATTGTAACATTGTGATAATATTTCATGTAATTATTTAATATTGGAGAAAAGAATTAAATGCCCAATATTAAATGTGGGGTCAGTGGGTTAGGTAGCACATGGTTTATGTAATAGCACTTAGTGGTTTTGTGGGACTTGCTACTATATAAGCAACCACAAGGGTAGTTGTTGTAGAGAGAAAAAGAGTGAGAAAGGCAAGAGTCGAGCGAGACAAGGCTTGACAAGTTAGCCAATGGAGCTTTTGTGAAGGTTGAAAGCATGGCATGGGATGTGTGGATTCATGCTTGTTCACATAGTTTGCTCGATTGTGGCTATGGACATGAAGGCTTCCATGGTTGTATTGTAATGGTATTTTTTGCTGAATAATACATGGTGATGGATGCTTTTGGAGGCTGGGTTTTTCCCTCAATGAGGGTTTCCTAGGGTATATCTTGTGTCACAATTTTGTGGGTATGTTGTCTATTCTCTTGCACGTGCATTTTAATTCTATATTTATTTCAGATCTATTATGGGTTATGTGGAAATAGTTATATTCTTTATTGCCAAGTTTTCTTACAAGTGGTATCAGAGCTATGGTTTTATTTTTTGTAATCCTAGATTGAATCCATGAGAATGCATGAGAGGATAAAAGAAAAGGGCAAGATATATGAACGATTTATTGCAAATCTGAGGGTTTTGGGCTTGCTATTATGATGAGATGTTAAAATATTTTGGGTATGTGAAATTGTTGGACAAAAGAGGTTTTTGGATGTTTTATTTAAATGAGGGCTTTTTAGGGGGTGCTTGTAGAAATGACCTCTCGGGTAAAAACAGACCTCGCCATTGGATCTGGGTCGACATTTTCATAAATTTTGATATATAATATGCCCTAGTTTGGCCATGTTCAGAGGAAATGAAAGAGTTTTTTTGTTTCAGCCCATGATGGCCGTCAAATTTAATCCCGTCGAAATTTTCGTCACAGAAAAAATACAAAATGAAAAATCGCAGTGAAACTGGTAAAAAGACTGTCTTAGTAAAACGACCATAACTTTCTCTCAGAATATCAGATTTCAGAGTTCTTATAGGCGTTGGAAAGCTAATTCAGAGCACTACAACATGGTGTAGGTTTGGTTCTATGATTTTGATATTTTTTCAGGTTTTAAGAGCCCTAAAGTCATATGTTATTTATTTTAAGCACGAATTAGGACATAACTTGGGCATACAGAGTCGGATTTTGGACTTCGAGTAGTCAACAGAAAGCTCTTGGAGAGCTCTACACATTGGTTTAGATTTGGTGCAAGTTTGGCATGATTTATTTGGTGATATATTTATCTAAACAGTTTATGGTATATTTTGACTATGGTAACATTGTGAGTTTATGGCATTGGAGATTTAAGTTTTGATGTCATTGTATACTCAGTTCATATTTCAGATTGGTCTCGTGATGATATGGTTATCAGTGTTTGGTTTTGGATATGTATGATAACTTGTTGGATATACAAGTTGTGCAGTGTTGTAAGTAGTCTATACTTACAGGTTGCATTTATGGCTTGGTTATGAGTTGTCTTTGCCCATTGATATTTCATTATTGATGCATATTCAGATTGGTGGCTTGGATTTGGGTTGTCTATGCCCTAAGTCACATGATTTGCTGATATTTTTCTTTATATAGAAGGGATGAGATGTTGTTACCAGGTACAGTCATGGTGGAGGATTGTGGTTGACTATTTTATGCTGACAGGTTAGACATATTGAGAGCCCAATGCTCGGTTCATGGATGTGATCATGGTGCCATGGATTTTGGCATGACATGATTGGATATACAGGTACATCATTGATGTTCATTAGCTTGGATTTTCTAATTTAGTTATGGTGGTATATCTTCTTGGTTGAGGATCATGGTTATTTGGTTTCTTTTAAGGAGCTCATGATGTGCACTTTGAGTTCTTTGACGGTTTGATGCCTTGGTTGATTCTCATGGTTAGAGGATGATTTTTTTTTTCATCATTATGTCATGGATAGCTTGGATACATAGTTTAGTGGAAGCTTGTGACAGTGATGGGGTGATAGTGCAAGATTAGTTCCTAGTTTGGTTTGGATCTTCATGTAGGAGATGAATTTTATGAATGCCATAGGTGACTTGGTACCATGGTTGAGTGGGAGTTGTTAGCATTGATATATTTATTGAGTGTTTGCAGATGTTGGAGGTTTGTCTTAGATCCTGTTGCTGCAGAAGCATCTTTGACATTTGCATGGTGCACTTGTTATCTTCATGGTGTGTGAAGATCGTTAGATCTTGAGGACTCATGTAGTTCTTGGTTATCTTCATGGTATGTGGAGATGGTTTTTTTCATGGTGTATGGAGATGGTTGCATCTTGAGCACTTATGGGGTTCTTGGCAAAGGTGTGGTTTATGCTTTTATTTGGCATGTTATCTTTGGTATGAGGATGGTTTCATTATTATGTCATGGTATACTCTTGATATGCATTTAGAGTTGTGACATGTTATAGTATGTTCATGTGGAGCATGTTATCTCTTTGGTTGAGATGGTTAGATCATGTTGTCATGTTTATGTTCCTGAGGCCATGGTTGGAACTTTGACATTGATCTTGATTTAGTTTCTTGGTATTGAGTACACTGATCATAAGCTGGATACTTTGTGATATTGCTATGTTGCATTTGGAGTTGGCATGAATTGATTGGTTACAGGTGCTCATGGATACTTAGAGACGGTGGTGATGCTGATTTCTCTTGGATTAGAGAAGTATTTTTCGAGATGGTTGATGGTTTCAGCAGGAAGTCCGAGGGGCAGTCACCTGATATGGACTTGAGAGGAGATTGTTCTTAGATGAGTCTTGGTTGGAGACTTGGGTATCTTGATGAGCATTCTCATTCCCCACTCTTGGTCTACTCGGCGGTTTGCTACTTGAGAGGTATAGCCCATTGTTTTTCTCAGGTGCATTATATTTATGCTTGCCTTTCATGGATATGGATCTTGAGCTATGGTACATGAGTTAGTTCTAGAGGGTTCATTTGAGAGATGGTTTAGCATTGGTTATCTCCATGCGCATATGTTGTTATGCTGGTTGAGTTTGGAAGATGGTTTTATATTGGGCATATTCCTTGGATTAGGAATGGTTTATGAGTTTGATCTTCTTGTGAGAGGCTTACATCCATGATTAGTTATATGACATGGTTTGGGTGTTTTTGAGGCTTCTTGTTGGGATTTTATGGAGGAGATCATACTTGCACAATTTACATTTAGAGGTGTGTGTAGAAGGACATGATACAAGTTATGATTTGCATGGTTTCTCCAGTCATGGTTATCTTCTTGGATGTTCAGTTTTGCCTACATTGGATTTGAGATTGATTAAAGATTGTGATCACTAGTTTGTGCTCATGTATGTCATGTGAGAGATGACAAGGTTATTCATTTATCTTTTTACTCTGTTGGTTGTGGAGAATTTGGGAGACTATTGGAGACTTGTTACGAGAGTTGTTCTTGCAAGATATCAATTTATGTATTGCGGATGTCCTTGATACTACATAGATTCACTTCTTTGAGATGTGTTGAGTGGATTGGTTATAGATTTGACATTATCTTTTGCAATGGGAGCTTCTTGGTATATATGTGGCAGGTATTGCTCTTGAGGCTTGTGATTGCAGGTTATAGATTGGATATGTCGGTGATATGAGATTCACTTGTTATACCTTTGAGGTATGGATAGTTGGATGGGTTTGGCAGTTTTTGTGGGTGCTATTTCAGCTATGGATATTTTGACAACTACGGATGCATGTAATTACCTTTGTATCAGGTTATTTGTGCTTGAAATTTTAGTTGGTAAAGGATTTTATGATCTTCTAATGCGACAGGTTGGGTGGCTTTCTCTTTGGATGGCTTCTATGTATGTACAGTGGCAGTGGCATAATAGGAGGTGAGATCATTCATGTTTGAGATGCTGGATACTTTGATTTTGTTGCGGGTACCAAGATGGAACACTTGGTGTATTTTGATCCATGATGGTGGATGTGCTGGGAGGGATTGTTCCTTTGTTCATTTATGTGGCTACAGATTGACCCTATGTAATGTATACAAGTGGGAGATTGTTGAGATAATGGGTGTTGCACACATTGCATAATATTGTTGTATTTTATTATTTTATTTTATTATGTAATGTTGCATGTAGATGGACATGCAACATGTAAAGATTCTCATGGAATATTCTTGATGAGTTGTATTATAACATTGTGATAATATTTCATGTAATTATTTAATATTGGGAAAAAGAATTAAATGCCCAATATTAAATGTGGGGTCAGTGGGTTAGGTAGCACATGGTTTATGTAATACCACTTAGTGGTTTTGTGGGACTTGCTACTATATAAGCAGCCACAAGGGTAGTTGTTGTAGAGAGAAAAAGAGTGAGAAAGGCAAGAGTCGAGCGAGACAAGGCTTGACAGGTTAGCCAAGGGAGCTTTTGTGAAGGTTGAAAGCATGGCATGGGATGTGTGGATTCATGCTTGTTCACATAGTTTGCTCGGTTGTGGCTATGGCCATGAAGGCTTCCATAGTTGTATTGCAATGGTATTTTTTGCTGAATAATACATGGTGATGGATGCTTTTGGAGGCTGGGTTTTTCCCTCAATGAGGGTTTCCTAGGGTATATCTTGTGTCACAATTTTGTGGGTATGTTGTCTATTCTCTTGCATGTGGATTTTAATTCTATATTTATTTCAGATCTATTATGGGTTATGTGGAAACGGTTATATTCTTTATTGCCAAGTTTCCTTACACAGCCTAGTGATCATTGTGCTCAAAGGGTTGGTAGAGGAAGTTTTAATTAAGTGATAACTAAATAACACACTGAGTGGTAATAAAACTTAAGATAATAATCTGTATTAGAGCCTTTCTGTTGGGAGAGTTGAATCTGCACATTTCAAGCTTGGGCTTGTTGATGCCAAGCAACTCTCCATGATGTCAACCCCTACTTAGTAGCCCATTGAGTGTTTGACCATGGCCTATAGTTATTCATTGTCTATGTATTGGTTTTAGTCATCATATTGTCCGGTGTGAGTGTTAGCCATGGATGTTTGCTTGGTGTGTGTTGTGGTTGGATCTTTATCTCCATCAACATGGTAGGAGTGGGCCTATGGGTTTCACGTGGTTGGAAGGCCTATGGGTTTCATGTGGTTGGAAGGCATAGCTACCTATACTACTGTTGGGGACCAGTGTATAGAGATGGTTTATTGTCCTAGTGTGATCGTTATTGGATGTTTTCACTTGGTACTTCGGGTTCCAAAGTATTCTTTCTTGTGATTTATGCTTTCATTGGAATGCTTGTATATCATGTTTAGATGATGTTAGTTGTTGATGCATTTCCTTGTTATGATGATTAGCATATGATAGATGATGTTATCCATATTTGTAGGATTATCTTATGCTTTACTTTTAGCATGTTAGATTTCCTTATGCTTATGTTATAGCATGTTTTAGTAGTGATGTCCTTATATGATAGTACCGACAATCTGATCAGTAGCTTGGGATGTTATGTGCGGGGGATGGCTAGGGCCCATGATGGTCTTATGTTGCTATTATGGTTGGGAGGAACCACGTACTTAGTTTGGTTGTTCAGTTATTGCGATGTTATTTCTGTACATTGCAATGTTACTTCTATACACTACGATGTTGCTTTTAGTATGTCCTTTTTACTACTATGGTTTAGATGGATAGATGTTCCTCTTTCTTGTTCATGGCATCTTATTGGTTATGCACTCGAGTGTTCATTGGATCCGATATTCCCTGGTGTGGAGGTTTGATTTCCCATTGTATCCCTTGTTTTGGCCCTTAAAGTAATTTGTTCTTTCTCTGGACGACCATGCATCGGCATTGCGCAATACTTTAAAGTATTGCACATCCAAAGAAGAAGAATCATGTGATACTGGAAAGTATCGCATGCCCTTGTAAACTCTATCGTGTGACACTCTGTTGTATTGTAACCCCCTTGAAGAAGTGTCAAATGATACTGGTAAAGTATCACATGCCTTCTTGAGAAGTGTCACCCAAATCCTGATTGTTTCTCACACCTTCTTTAGAAAGGCCATACGATATTGGAAAGTATCACAACATGTTGATTTAAGGTATCGCATGGGTTTTGCAAAAACCTGTCTGGGCGAACAATGGGCACCTTTTGGTTTGGCTAGAAGTTTTTAGGAGGTGTTTTGGCTACCCTCTTCGGTGTTATAGAATCCCTTGGTATTGGATTTTGAATTTGGAATGTTTTGCATTTAGAATCATTTGCATTCTTCCATGGTTTGTTGTTTTTGTTTAGTGGTGGCATTTAGAGATTTGTTGGTGGCTGGGATTGTTGGTGAAGTCTTCCGTTGTGATCTTTGTGGTCCTTGTATGATGTTGTCATGTGTATTTATACTTGTTTAAAAAATATATATCTTGGCTTGCATTGAATCCTTGCTCCAAGGATCTCCGAGCGGGGCATTACACCATGCTTTCAATAATCTTTGTTTTGTTAATATTTATTTTCCTCTAGTCACAAAAAGGTAGGGACTAAAGCTCAAATAGAGCTCTTGTTTTAAAAATAACTCTATAAAAAAGTCACACTACAGAAATGTATCATCATAAAATGACAAATAAACTTTTTCTTTATGCCAATACCTCTATTGTTTAGGGTTGGTCTCATACTATAAAAGAAAATGGTGATTTATACTTGTAATAATTTGGCCTCAAGGTATTAAAGTAGCACTTGCACCTATGTGCAATGGCTACGTCGATAGTTGGATATATGTCCAATATTATTTATGTCTATATAATTGGAAAAATGTTTTCTATGAAAAACTATTTTGAATGTAGTTGATCTAAAAGAACATATAATTGAAAAATGATATTTATTATTAATATAAATTGTATCTATACATTGTTAAAATGATGAAAATTCTTTTGCAATGCAAGTGAAACTTTGTTGAGTAGTGAACATCATGTTTTTGAAATCTCCTACACGAGAAGAATTTTTTCTTCTCGCTAATAAAATTTGAGAGGAAAATTGTAAGCTATGTAATGGAGAAAGATATGACAAAGTGTTTTGTGCCTTGATTTTTTACAGAGAAAGTTGTTGCAATCAAGCCTCTTCTTTCTTGCTTATTATTGCATATGGGTTGTTCTACATTTTTTAGTATTATTTGACGAAATTTTTTGGTTGAATGTGAAGGTGGTGTAATGACCTAACTTTAGACATGGTTGTGAATGTTGAGATTCATGTATGGTTATAGCCCATGCCATTGTGAGTGGTATTTTCCTTTAACTACCCAATGTTACAAAAACTATTGGCACAATTTTGGGGTTACTTTGGTCCCATGGGGGTCATTGTAACTTGTAATCCTTGCTATGATATACATTGGAACATCAAGGGGCTTAGATCCAGGATTGTAGACAATGTCCATTACTTCGCCAAGAGCTCCATTTACAAGGCTTGCCTATGCCTATATCTTTGTTGTAAGCATGATGCACTGACCTCTGCAAAGCAATACTTATTTTTCTAGTTTTTCATCATTAGTTGCATTGTCTAATATCTTACGTGTGTTGGTCACAATACTTATCGCAACTGGGTAATTTAGCAATTTTCTCTTGTGTACTTTGACTTGAACCATTGCTAGCAAAAATGTGTGTTGTGTTGTAAAAATCTTCCTTTTCATTCAATGTACAACATATTTCTCTGTGTGATTTATCAAGAGTTGCCAATCTTTTTCATATGCCTTCGCATTCCATATATTCTATAGTATTTGTCAAAATTGAGTTTGTGATATACCCTCACCCTATTGTTGAAACATTGTCTTTAAGGTGACAATTATCATGAACTTCTCCCACAACACCCTAGCAATATGTGAATGTGATGTGTAAATAGGCTTTTCCATTATGGGTGGAAATTGTGCGAGATCACCTACTAATATTATGGAGACTCTGTCATAGCAAAGGTGTTTATTCTGTGAAAATGTCTATTGTAGTTTGTTGTATATTTTTAATAGTAGCTTTTTCCCTATGAAGCTCATTTCATAAATAAGAACATATTTGATGTCCTTTAATTCCTCTTGGAATGTTGTCAATGATTATCCTTGCAATGGATGTATTTTTTTAATTGGGATAATGAGCACTAAATGGATAGTCGATGCATGTCTATTGAATGCACAAATTCTTGTTGGAGCTAGCATGAGAAGATGACTTTTATGCTGTAGTATCTTACTCTAAAGTGCATTTCATATGCATACTATTAAGTAATATTTTCTTGTACTAGTTGTTCCTTGAATACTCATATATAGTAATTTGGAAGAGGGGCATTTTTTGTGGTCTTCAATCACTTTGAGTTTCATCTCTTTCTTTTTTGACAATGGGTGGGATGGAATGTTTGAGTTGGACATCATGGTCTCATCTTGATTACATGTTTTATTTGTATTTATGAATTGCAGAGCCATCTCATGTAAGTGTTGGGATACCATATTATAATCCCATTTTTGGTTGGTATCAAACTCGCATTTTCCAAGTGTATCAAGTTTTTTTAGGCTACTATTATATGAAGGCCCCATTTGTGAAAACATCTCCCATTTGTTCATCTCTTCCATGTCCCTCATGTTTGTGTCACTTTTGTTTTCTTCTTCCTCATGTTCTTTAGGGGTTCCTTCCTTCTAGAAGATACAATTAACATGTCATACATTGTATTTGGATTCATTGATTTTCTTCCAATTTTAAATTATTGTGTGCTTGGCAAGGCATATGTCATTTTCTATATGGTGAAAATAATTACACAAGAGTAACTCACTCCAACATAATATTTCAATTTTTTCATAGTCTTCATCTAGGATGTTGTAGAACATTGCGTAAACATTGACAATATCTTTTACCTATCTCTCTTTCCATTTGCAATGCTTATGTTTCATCTGAATAGGAGAGAGATCTTGTAGATTCAAGTAGTGTCATTGTCTCCAACTCTAAAGGTCGTCCTATGTAGGCATGCATGTAGCTATTTTGGATATGGCTTTCATCCATCAATTTTGTTATTATGTGAAACACATTTCTTCTAACATTCAAAGATGTGAAAGGTAGACTACTAACAACAAGGGGCAATTTTTGGAGCATGTGACATGTTTCTTTTGCCCCTATATCACACTCTATCGCTATCTCTATAATGAATTTCCTATAAACCACAAGGGTTAAACTGGTAGCTTGTTGTGTTTTTGATATTCTTGTTAACATGTTGGTGCAAGTCTCGTATGTTCTCTCTTCTTTTGATGCATACTTGGAAATGTATTTGAGAACAAGTGATCATGAGGTAATCGACTGACAATGTATGTTGGCTCTCCATATTCACAACATTTCTTTATTGTGTATGTTTAACATATCATCATTTCTTTGTAGTTTTTATTTTACATTCTTATCATTCTCATGTGACATGGTAGAGGCATTTTGTTCTTTCCATGGAGCTTTGTAGTGGCACATATTTTTTCTCTTTCCTTCACAAGCATATTCCCTCTATATACCTTTTGTGCCTCTAAACACAGTTTACTATCTCTCCATAATCATTGCTTGGATGTGTAGAAAATATCTCACTTATTTCTAGTAAGCATAGACCATCCTAAGAAGATTAAAACATTGTGTTATTTATACATAGTGCATCATGAGGGTCCCACGCAGTAACATACATGTCAAAAAACTTTCTTACTCTTCAACCTTTGCATCATTTTTTCCAACCAAGTTTGTCCATGTCAAGTGCATTTTGGAGCCAAATAAATCCATGTATATGTGAAGTACCTCTATTTTTCCACTTATATATGTATACCAAAATATGGTACACTTCTCTAAGTCCTCCTATCCGAGGGATCTGATGGATTGAGAAGCTTGAATGACGATTTAGAGCTCCCTTGTCATGACATGCAAAGATTGGAAAGAAATTTCATGACTCTCAAATGAGCTTAGATATAAAGCCCCCTATCAGGTGCACCATGAAATGGGAGATTCAAGAACAAGAACAAGAGTGCAAATATCCAAGAATCAAAGATGCAATGCAATGCAAAATGAAACTAAGCTAAGTGGAATGCAATAAATGTAAACTATCTAACAAGAAATGAGAGTGTTACAAGCCTTCTAATTAAACTAGATGAGCTAAAACTAAAGCATAAAGAAAACAACACTAATGCAAGTATGAAATATTATGCTATGATGTGCAAGAGTGAGGTGATGCAACAAGTCTTCACAAGCTCTAAAGAGTACCTAGAATTCATGCAGCATAACGTTAGTACAAAAATTAGGGTTGTGAGAGGAGGAGAGAGCTCTCCCTTTTAAAGAAAAATGGATGGTGGAGACCATGAGGTGAGAAGGGTCTAATCAAAGGTGGAGGATGAAAGTGGAGTGATCCATGTGCGCAAGTGTTCCCGCCAATCATAATCAAGAGTTGACTTTTGTGCCCCATGTGAGGCAAAAAAAGGCTTTCATTTTATTTTTAAAGTGGGAATAATGCTTTATATGTGCACAACTTAGGATAAGTGGGTAGTGGGGTCTTTTATTTACTTAAAGGGGGACACATTCCTTTTAATTGAATAAGAACTTAGGATATATTGGTAAAACTATAGGATAAAATCAAAAAAAATATTTTTTGAAGATTTGATTAAAAAATGAGTGATTAATAAATTTAGCATAAATGCTAGAAAGGGGGCTAATAGTCTAGATGACCATTTTTGGGTGATTATATTTGCCCCTCCTTGACTAATTTCTGATTGATTTGGGAACATATTAAGTCAAAGAATAAAAAATCTAAGCAAATAGCAATAAATGACTTCGAAGAAAAGAGATAGCACATTATGAATGTACAGTTTTTTAGCGGCAATACCAAACACTAGGAGGGGGAGGGGGAGGGAGAGAGAGAGAGAGAGAGAGAGAGAGAGAGAGAGAGAGAGAGAGAGAGAGAGAGAGAGAGAGAGAGAGAGAGAGAGAGAGAGAGAGAGAGAGAGAGAGAGAGAGAGAGAGAGAGAGAGAGAGAGAGCTCATAAAAAACTTGAGACGAGTACTAATATGTCAAGCAAAGTGAGTAGATAGATCAGGAGCAAATGGAAAGGTCAAGCATATACTCCTGAGAAATAGATAGCCATAGAAAAGTGATTTGTAGTAATGATAGAATATTCCTAAACCCCTTCAGATAAAAATCTAAATGAGATAGAGGAGATGTAGAAATGAGCTAAATATTATCAAAATGAGATAAAGCAAAGTCCATGATGATAGACAAGTGATTAAGACCAAAAGAGTGACCACTAAATAATGAATATATGCCCCTGCTTGACTAAGTTTGACCAAGAAAGATGAAACTCAAGAATTAGGTCAAAGTAAGAAGGAAGATGAATTGAAATTAAATGTAGAGTGGAAAAGAGTAGAATGATGAAGATAGGGAGGAATGATGATTGCCCCCAACAAGATTCGAAGATTAAGCCTCAAAAGGTCAGCCAACTACATAGAAGAAGCAATGATCTTAAAATACAAATTTGACCATTAAGATGAACTTGGATTTTGATTTTGATGTCAAAAATGGATTAAGGATTTCAAAATTAGGTAGGGGTGCTATTTTTCACAGATATCCAAGACTTTGAAAAATTAGATCAAAATGTTATATAAAGGATCCAAAAGAGTAGATAGATGTGATAATAGGATAACATAGAGGAAAGCGAAAACCAAGAGGAGGTGAATAGATATGATCAAGAAGAAGTAAGAGGAGGTGAATGTAGTTACCTAACATGTTCATAAAAGATAAAGAGAGAGACCTCTCAACATGCAAAATGCAAAAGCTAAATTAGAACGAACTCTGGAATGCAAGCTAATATGAAAAGGTGCATTTGTAAGGGATGCATAAGTAAACTCTAGCTTTTATCATCGATCCTTAATAGGGACATCAAAAGATCATACAATTTTCACTAGTATAAACTATGAGGATATGAATATGATCTATATCAGATAGATATGTGGGAATCCAACCTATGCATCAAAGACCTAAAGGTCAAGATGACTATTGTAGTTAGATTCCCTAAGTTTAATATAACAAGATTACACCTATATCAAGGCATAAGTGCCAAGATAACCCCTGAGTGCAGTCTTGTGAAAAACGAACAAGGATGATACAATGGAGATCCCAAATTTTAGTTAGGACAAGCATGAATGCTCACTACACTCAAGATCAACACAATATACCCACAAGACAAAATTAAGAGAAAATATGGTCCATGCCCCAAGTCCTCTAGTCCATGAAATACTTGAGAAGCTATTAAGGAGGGAACAAGTAGTAAATAAATCGTCATAGAAAACATACAAACAAAATAAAGTCAACAAGTCTCAGTCAATTTTAGTGTTTAAGTCACATGACTGTCTCTTCGGGACTTGAATTTTCTAGAGAGAAACATCACAACATCCTAGATTGTAGCTAAGGTATCTATTAAGTGTTGAGAATCACTCAATGTAAAGGGGAGTGTTTAGAAATATTGTTCAGTGAGCTATCAAAGAAACACCAACACACAAAGAAACCCTGATAAGATAAGAAGTTTGTGCCCCCTAGACCTACACAAGGGTTAGTTCCAAGCTAGACAAGGAAAAAGAAATATGGAAGGAATGGTGATGAGTGCAAAGAAAGACTAATAGATATAGGTGCAAGAGTCTCAAGTAGTGCTTGTTTCTAAGTTTTCACCACTTGGCAACATTTTTTTTTAGGACTTTTTATAATATTTTTGAGTTTTTGAGATATTTCAAAAATAAAATTGGTAATACATCAAAGTGCCTATTGCTAGGTTTTCACTAAGATGATCATTTTTTTAGGACATTTTTTGATTTGTAAGATTTTTCTAGGCCATAAGATATTATACAAATAGTTGAGCAACAAGAGCCTTAAGCATGGAACTTTTTCAAATGAAGAATATTAAAAGGCTCAAGAAGTTGTTCTCCATCTGGGGTAGATAGTTGATACACTTTAGATCCAAAGCAACAATAATAATATAGGGACCTAGCCAAATAGGTTCAAACTTCCCCTTTTGCTTGCAATTTTGCTAATTTTTTGGGTTTTCTTAAAGAACAATATCTCTAACTTGAAACTCTTTGGGATGAACTTTCATATTATAGCTTATAGATGTACATTTTTATATAAGCTCTCATGTGATCAAAAGCAATCTTGCAATGTTCATCCAACATTTCAAGTTCATATCTACACATAGCCCCATACTCTTCATTCATGATCAACCCTTTCAAGGAGACTCATAAAGGAGGAATGTCAACCTTTGATGGAAAAACAACTTCAGAACCATAAACTAATGCAAAGGGGGTAGCTCCAATAGGATTGTGTATGCTAGCTTGGTAAGCACATAAAGTAGGATTAATTTGTAGGTTCCAATCTCTCCCCAATTTGTACATAGTTCCATGCATTTTTTTAGCAAAGTAATAGTCGATTCTTTGGCTTGCTCATTCCCTTGGGGATAGTAAGTGGAGGAACAATGTTGTTTGATCTTGAATTTCTTATAGAATTGCCTAAGGTCCTTGTTTTTTGAATTGTCCCCCATTATTGATGAAGGAGGGAATGTCATACCAACAAATGATGTGATTTAGAATAAACAGAGCAACATGTTTCCCCTACAACTTCAACCCACTTGGTAAAATAATCTATAGCTATAATAATGAACTTGTGTCCACTCAAAGAACTAGAGTGGATCTTTCAAATTAGATCAAAGGCCCACTGCTAAAAAGACCAATGTGTAATGGATGGAATCAATTCACGCGTAGTAGAATGAATTAAGTTTCCACGTAGTTGACATTTCTTACAAGCTTTATCATAACACACAACATCTACTTGCATGGTAGGCCAATAATAACCAACCCTACGTAGCTTTTGAGCAAGCACAAGACCGTTAGGGTGTGACCCTTATGTCATCATGGACTTTAACTAGAACTTTTTTAGACTAATCTACTTCTAGACAACTAAGAAGCATTCCATCTAGACCTTTTCTATACAGGTCACCAAAGACAAGAGTATAGTGTGAGACATTGCGAATGAGCTAACATTTTTCATTGCGGGTAAGGTTATTAGGGATAATTTGATCTTGAAGATAAGAATAAATGGTGGTGTAGCAAGAGAAATCATGACGAACAATAGTGAAAATGACTATTGTCAAGGGAATCATGAGCGAGGTAGCGTAGTTCTTCCACTAGGAACTCAAAGTGAGACTCATGTTCTTGTAATTGTAGAATATATGCTAGGGTATCCATAGCATATGGAGCCTTGTTCTCTACCCTAGGAATTTATTGGAAAGTAACAAAAGTGAAATAGTTCCTTAAGGCATCAACCAATTTCTTGTAGAGTACTAGCTTGTTGTCTTTAGTTTGGTAATCACTATTGAATTGATTTATAACAAGCTAAGAATCTTCATAGATGTGCAATTCATTAATCCTCCATTCAATGATGCCAAAAATATATACCAAAATATGGTGCACTTATCTAAGTCCTTCTATCCAAGGGATCTCATAGATTGAGAAGGTTGAATGGCAACTTAGAGCCCCCTAGTCATGATGTGCAAAGGGTGGAAAGAAATGTTATGGATCTCAAATGAGCTTAGATATGTAACCCCTTGCAAGGCACGCCATGAAATGGGAGATTTAAGAACAAGATGTCCAAGAATCAAAGATTTTATGTAATGCAAAATGAAACTAAGCTAAATGGAATGCAAGAAATACAAACTATCTAACAATAAATGAGTGTTACAAGCCTTCTAATTAAACTAGATGAGTTAAAATTAAACCATAAAGAAAACTACATTGATGCAACTATGAACTATGATGTTATGATGTACAAGAGATGAAGTAATGCAACAAGTCTTCACAAGCTCCAAAGAGTACCTAGAATTCCTACAACATAATGTTAGTACAAAAATGAGTGTTGTGAGAGGAGGAGAGAGCTCTCCCTTTGGACGGTGGAGATCACAAGGCAAGATGTAGTGCCTACCTCGTTTTGCTTTTAGTTATATTGCCAAACACTTTTAGGCCAATTTTCATGTTATGATTATTTGATGTAGTGGTACTTGATTACCTAGTTGGTTGATACTATATAGTTGATGAGATACTACATACTCTTGATATTTTTGGTGTTATTGTGATTCATGGATATTCATATGATGATGCTAGATGTTTGGATATAATGTTTATAGCTAGATTCATGATGATGTTTATATGGATTATGTTGAAAACAATTATTCAATTGTATATTGTCATTGATGTTACTTAAATGTGACACTCTAACTGAGCATTGTTAGTGTAAGGCAAGCTCACTCAGGCACCAAAGAAGATTCCAGTGTCAATTGAGTAGAAGTTAGTGTTAATCAAGTTTGGTCAGTCTATAAAAAAATTAGTGTTAACCGATCTTGTTTAGTCAATAGAGTAGAAGTTAGTGTTAACTGAGTTGGGTCGGTCATCGAAGGAAGTTTTGTATTAACCGAGTGTTCAGTCTAGTGTTAGCCAACTGACAACAGATTACTTTGTTAATTATTTGGTTAATACAAGCCAACTTAATGGATGTTTATTGATGTTTTGAAAGGGTTTGCAAGAAAACTTTTCCTAGGTTATGATATATAAGAAAGCTCAAGTTATGGGGATTAAATGGAGTATGTAGTTGAACAAAAGAGATGGACATGTGAGCAAAGACAAGACAAAGCAAAAAATGTAAAGATTAAGCCACAAGGAAACATCTAATCAAGAAGGATCCAGAGGTTAAGCCAAAATAGTGATCTAAATTTACAAATTCAGTTGCTTCATCAATTAGGTCAAACTATTGTTGCTTTCTATCCATTGTAGCAGTAAAGAAATCTCTTAATAGAGTTGAGTTAATAGTAATTTTGTAAATCCTCTAACAAGGTAGCATTTCTTGATTGAAGTGTCTAAAGACCTCTAATAAGGCCACTCCTAATAGGGTGATTCAGATTCTCTAACAGGATCACACTTAACCATGTGTTTTGTAACCTTTAACAAGGTTGGCTCCTAACATGGCTCACTTCAGAAGAGTGAAAATTTGTAACTAGTTGCATTGGTGGTTTTTCCCAATTTGGGTTTCCACATTAAATCTTGGTGTCTCATGTGTTCATGTTATGTGCTTAATGCTTTATGTTTCTATAACTAAGTTACTAAAGGTTAATACACATTAATATCTTAAGATTGCTTTATTGACCGAGTTACAGTGAATATTTAGTTCTAATCGAGCAGTGCAAGTATTTGGTTTAAGAAGTAAAAGTTTGTGTTGACATCTAAGGGACTTGGATTTGTTTTTGTGGTAACTGATTCACCCCTTCCCTCTTAGTTACTCCTCTTACATTTCCAACAATTGGTACTAGAGCATTGGTGCTTGTAGGAAAAAAACTTGTAAAGGACCTAAGCAAAAGATCAAGATGTCTTATATAAGGGAAATTTCTAAACTTAATAGATAAAACTTTTCTCCATGGCAAGAGTTGGCGAAGCTTCATATATAAAGCATCAATGATGATGGTGTATTCTTTCTAGAGAACAAATATGTGGCACCACCTAAGCCTATGTATGTGGAGCAAATCAAAGAATCAAAGGAGCACAACATTATGATGATTGATATTGCATCCTATTTGAACTATTTTGAATTTGATGAAGTTAATGATTGTCCTACTGCATTTGACTATTAATCTCATATTGGTTTTGACGAGTGTCTATACAATTAGGTCACTTACTTAGTTCATGTTGAACAAGTAACATATGCTAAGCACAACATATAAGTTAGAGCATGCCAAGTAAACAATTAGTGCCAAGTCGCTCATATATCAAGTCACTCAAGTGTCAAGCAAACAATGTGTCGAGTGATTTAGGAGTTGAGCAAGTAGTGCATGTCGAGTCGTTTAGATGCCGAGTGATAATATTGAAGTCATAGTTAGTGTTGACCACCAAGGACTTCAAATGCCAAGAAACACAAATTTTTCATAGTTGTTTGTATTGGCATAAACTACTATGTAAACCATTTTTGGGTTGACTTAAGGATTGAATTATGATATTTTATTGATAAGGATGACTCTTAATTAGGAATCCCTATGTATTACATGCATCCAATCAGGTAAAGGGAAGGTTTAAGCAACAATATGGGTGAATCACAGCCGTTGATTCATACCTAACCCTAAGTCACCCAGGTCTTCTTAACAAGGACAAAACCCTAAACTTCTTATGAGTAAAAAGGGAATGAATGAATGATCAAGGAGAATTTTGTATGTGCAAATAGGACATTCATGGTGACCAAGGAATTATGATCTAAATTGCATTGAAGAATTTGTTAAAGGAGAACATAGGAAGGAAATAGTGAACATCAGAGAGACATTTAATCAAGAAGGATCAAGTACATAACAAAATAGAGACGATCTATCATCAAGCATTAGAGTGCTAATCATTGGATCATTGCTGAGACATTCTAACAAGTGAATTAGTTAAATCTCTTAACAGAGTAGTCCTAACAGGCTGTATTGAAATCCTCTAACAAGGTGCTTGCTTAATTGATTGAAAATTTGGGAGCTATAAGGAAAACCAAGAGTGCTCAATGTAAATTTGGATCTATTATGATGTGTATTTTCTTCTATGTGCAGAATACATTTCCTACATTTGGTAAGGTTGCATGGAAGATGAATAGATCAATTGCAGTATAGATAGGAGAATTCATTAAACAATTAGGTGATAACTTTGAGTAAGTGATGACTAGTTATTTTGAAGATTTTAAACAATCTATGAAGAAAAGATTAAGGATACCAGTCTCACTAGTGGAGAAACATTATGATGATGTTTGCTTCCTAGTTGATACTGATCACACATATGTATAAGAAACAATTCCTAGGGTGAGATGGCTAAGGCCATTAGGTTATGAGATTAATGTTGATGAGGCCTCCGTAGTAATCATAACATTATTTGTAGAAGAAGTTGACAAGGAAGCCAAAGTTTTTGGTAATTATGAATTGGCCAAATCAAAGATCACTATGGAATTGAAGACTGCTTCTGTTATCAGGAAGAAAAAGAAATTGGTGAAGAAATTGGTGAAGGAGTCGTAGAAGAAGAAGAAGAGGAAGATGAAGAAGAAGAAGAGGACACACAAGTTCAAGCACCATTGGCACTGACACAAGGTCAAGGAGAGGATCAACAAGAAGAGGAAATAGAAACTATAGAAGGTGTCAAGGAAGAAGAAGTTGTGGAAGCACCTATTCCTACTGACAAGAAGAAAAGAAAGGTAAAGACACAAGAAATGACAAAACCAAAGAAGGTTGCAAAACCAAGCCAATCTAAAACATCAACACCTACTGCAAGGGCTAGTGCAAGAGTCATTGCACAGAAGGCTAAAGAGGTAGCCAAGCCTAAAGAGCAGGAAGGTGGAGCATAGAAAAGACCAAGAAGAAAGTATGTTTCTCAGGTTGAATCTGATGAGGAGAAGATTGAATCTGATGACAACAACCAATTTCAAATGGTGAGTCATAATCCCTCCTCAGACCTAGATAATTTATTTGAGAACATTAGAAATAATGTCGATTTATCAAGTTTCTCTCACATTGAATTTGATAATCTTGGAAAGATTGAGAAGAATCAAGTAAAGGATGCAATATATGCCATGATGGCTACATTCAAGAAAGCTCCTCTAGAAATTGCCAACTCCATACCTAAGAGTTTATATGAAAGAGTTGAGCAAAAATGGCATTATTGTTTAAACATAGAAAGAAAAAATTAGGGAGACATCCTTTGCTCAAGTTATGCCAAAACCTAGTAAGGCTAAAATGTCTAAAGCCATAAAGAAATATGCTATGAGATTTGTACCTAAGTATAGGGAATTTAGCATATCACAGAACAACATAGAGGATGTTGTATTGAAGTCCAACTGGATGTGGAAAATAACATATGGACTGACAACATCAAAAGAAGATGATCTGACACCTATTGAGGTAGGAGAAGATGAAGAAGATAACAATGAACAAGGCACAATTGAGGGAGGTATTGATATGGATGTTGATAATTAGGTAACAACTAAGGAAGAGTAGAAACTAGAATAGAGCATACAAGATACACAAATGTCTAGTGCTAGCCCTCCATAGGTGATAAGTGTAAACACTAAAACTGTCAAAGTTAAGGACGTTTCTGATACCACTAAATCTCTTAATCGAGGAAGATTTGAAAAGGATACTTATCCAATCTACCCTACAGGCCAAATTATGTGACAACCCTATATTAGTAAGTGTAGATGAAATTTAGAAGTTAGAGTCTATGACTGCAAGGGAGGAAGTGAAAACACGAACTACCTATAGTCCCTCCTCAAGTCACAAGTGTACAACCTTCACAACCCTTAATTGTATACCAAAGGAAGGAGATACTAGGTTGCACTATCAATACACTCATGGAAGGCATTCCAGTCTCAAAAAATGTACAAGAACCTGAAAAAGACAAGGTTGAGACAATTAGAGAAGACAAGGTGGAAACACCAATAAATGATGGGACACAAAGTCAAACAGGTCAGGTAAATGCACCTACACCTCCAACACAAGATCAAGGTGCAACTGAAATCAAAGAGGTAGAAAAGGACAAGTCTGAAGAGACAAATTTGACACCCTTTGACACCCAAGCCAAAGTAGCTAGTAGCAATTCAAGCACTGGTGACATTACTAGAATTTGGAACTCCTTCCAATCAAACTCTTTAGAGGTTGAGCATAGATGCAACACCTTTGCAATTCTTAGTGCCAAGTCCTAGCTCATCTAAGGTAGAAGAGTTAATCACTTATGGAGATGTTAGCCTAGATAAAGAAATTATATTGCCCAAGTTTGATTATGCAACAATAATAATTGAGCAGATGGGTATACGACAAGAGGCCCTAGCAAGGAAGAAACATCAAGAACTACTCAGAAGGGAGCATTGGCAAAAGAAAGCTTTGATTGAGATTAACGAAATTTTCTTAGATCCATTCAATCTACCTACTCCAGATGAAACAAAGCCAGTCATTGAACAATTGACCAATATAGTGAAAAGAGTAAGTGACATAGACCTGGATACTAATGTCAAACTGTTAGAATGGTCTAAGAAGAAGTTTCAAAATAAATTGAATGAGAAGATATCTAGTGATATTGCACTAACACAGGTTGCATTTGCAACTATGATAGATAGTGTGAAGAAGGTACTAGATAAAATTTTCTCTCTGTACACCAAATTGTGTAATCCCAAAATCTTCACATAGGAGATAAGGAATCGCATCCTACTTTGGAGAGTCAAATGCAGTCATTTGGTGCAAAATTTCCTATGTCTCCAACTCAAAGTGAGAAACACTTTAGGACCCTTTTGCAATCCCAGAGTCAGTTAGCATCACTACAAGAAAACAAAACCAACATAAGGGCTGAATTTGATTAGTATTAAGTTGACATTGACTCCTCACATGGAGATTTTACACAAGGAGTCAGGCTATATAGAAACACTTATGAAGAAAGACCCCAATCTTTCTACATTAGATGGCTTGGTATACCTTGCTGCCAAGTTGGCCATCCAAATTAAGTCTTTGTAGGTAGCTTGTGATAATTGGGATGCAACTCTTAAAATTATACTTAAGGTCCATAAATCCTTTTTGGACAAATACAATATTAGTGTATAACCCATTGACATCAGTGTCAAAAGAGGGAGTAAGAGCAAAGGGGGAGCAAGAACAGGGGAGTAAGAAGAAAAGAAAGCAAGAATAATAAAGAGAAAACAAAGAAAGAGTATCATTTGATGAAAATCTACTCAGCAGGAGAAAGATTTTGATATAGAGTACAATACAAATAGATCAAACAACTCAATGGGAGTTATGAGATTTTGAGGTACAAGTCATGTTGCAAAATTTTGATATTTTGAAATTTTTTATAGAAGCCAAATAATCATTTATGTTATGCTCATAAGAATAAGAGTATTAATGTATGACCAAGTGTTTTTGATACTCATGTCAAAGGGGTAGATTGTTAATCTCAGATTGGTTTTGACAAGTGACTATCTATACACTTAAGTCATTTACTTAGTTCATGCCAAACAAGTAACACATGCCGAGCACAACATATAAGTTAGAGCATGTCGAGTAAATAGTGAGTGTTGAGTCACTCATATGCCAAGTCACTCAAGTGTCAAGCAAATAGTATGTGCCAAGTGATTTAGGAGTTGAGCAAGCAGTGCACGCCGAGTCATTTAGATGCTGAGTGACAACATTGAAGTCATAGTTAGTGTGGACCATTAAGGACTTCAGATGCTGAGAAACACAATTTTGTCATAGTTGTTTGTATTGGCACAAAATACTATGTAAACCATTTTTGGGCTAACTTAAGGATTGAATTACGATATTTTATTGATAAGGATGAATCTTAATTGGGAATCCCCATGTATTACATGCATCCAATTAGGTAAAGGGAAGGTTTAAGTGGTAATATAAATGAATTACAACCATTGATTCATACCTAACCCTAAGTCATATAGGTCTTCTTAAGGAGGATAAAACCCTAAACTTCTTATGAGTAAAAAAAAGAATGAATGAATGATCAAGGAGAGTTTTGTATGCACAAATAGGAAATTCATGGTGACCAAGGTATTATGATCTGAATTGCATTGAAGAATCAGTTAAAGGAGAACAAAGGAAGGAAACCGTGAATACCATAAAGACATTTGATCAAGAAGGATTAAGTACACAACAACATAGAGGTGATCTATCATCAAGCATCAGAGAGCTAATTGCAGGATCATTGCTAAGGCATTATAACAAGTGAATTAGTTAAAGATCTCAACAGAGTAGTCCTAACAGGCTATATTGAAATCCTCTAACAAGGTGCTTACTTAATTGTGAGTTGAAGTCCTTTAACTAGGCACACTTCTAACAGGGTGTTGAAATCCTTTAACAAGGTAAGACCTAACAATCTTTGTAAGCTTTTAATAGGGCAGACCTTTCACAGGGTAGATCATGTTTCATGATCAAACATTGTAACCTTCATTAGATACACTTTATTACTACAGTAGTGAATATTTGTGGGTGTCATCCCCACCCAAGTTTTACCTTCTCATTGGAGGCTTTCTGGGTAATCATATCTTATGTCATATATGTGTGAATGCTTACTTGTTTACATACTTTAGATGTATATGCTTTACATGATAGTTTAGTTTACTTATTGAATATGTGAGATGGATGTGTGGTGAATATTTTTATGGGTTAAATTTTAAAGCATTGATTCACCCCCCCCCAAGTTTACCTTTCCTATTGTAATTCCATGATTTGACATGTGGGAGAAAATGAAGCAAGTCTTTGAAGGTGAAAATAATGTGCAAACAGCTAAGGTAGAAAGCTTAAGAGGAAAGTTTGATCAACTGAAAATGAAAGAAGGTGAAAAAATCACCCAGTACAGTAAAAGGGTCAAAGAAAGTGTTAGTGCAATTAGAGCTTCAGGTAGAACAATTGATGATGAAACAATAATAAAAAAGGTACTAAGAACTCTTCTTCCTATTTATGCAATTAGAGTTTCAACTATTCAAGAGATGAGATGTAATCATGCACATGATCTAACCCTAGATACTCTTGTGGGAATATTGATTGCTTTTGAGTTGGACAATTTTGATAATTATGCTCCTTCTTCTAACAATCTTGAATCCATGTTCAAGCTAAACTAACCCTTCATAGAAAAGGAGGGAACTCAAAAGGAAAACAAGTTTATAGTGAAGATGAAGAGGATTCAGATGAGGACCTTTAAGTTATTGAGGCTCTCCTAATGAAAAAGGGCAACAAAGGGAAAAGGAAAATTCAAAGAAAAGATTCCATTGATTTATTTCTCATGTGAGGAAGTCAGCCACATTGCAGATAATTGTCCAAACAAGGAAGATAAAGAAGAAATGAAGTTCAACAAATTCAAAGACAAGAAAGACTTCAAAAGCTACAAAGACTTCAAAGGAAAAGGTATGAAATCATGTTACATTGCAAAAGATTTTGATAGTGATGATGATGAAGATAAAGTAGTTTATATTGCTATCAAAGATGAATTTGATGATGAGGAAAATGAAAAAATGTCACTTATATCTCATGTTAACAAAAATGATAAATAGATCATAGATTGTGGTTGTTCTCATCACATGATTGGTGATAAAACAAAATTTGAACATTTGGAACAATATAATGGTGGAATTGTTAAATTTGGAAATAATGAACCATGTTATGTTAAAGGAAAAGGTATCATTGCATTGACTGATGAAATCAAATGTGAGAATTCCAATTGGGTTGAATGATTAAGGTATAATCTACTCAATGTAGCTCAATTGGACATTATAGGATACAAAGTTGAATTCATGAATGGGAAAGCCAAACTATTGGATGGAAAGGGAAAACTAGTTGGAATTAGAAATTAGACTAAAGGTATTTTGTTTTATCTAGATCTTAATGAAAGCTCTTATTTATTAGCTCGAGTTGAAGAAAGTTGGCCATGACATAAAATAATTTGTCATGTTAACTTTGATAACATGATCAAAATAAGGAAGAATAACAAAGTAAGACGCATAACTTATCTAAAGAAACCTAAGATAGGAATGTGCAAACAATGTCAATTTGGAAAAATGAGTAAAAGAGGTTTCAAAAGTAATTCCTATAACTCTAAAGATGTTCTGGAACTAGTTCACACAGATCTTTGTGGGCCAATTGGTGTAAAAGCTATTATGGAGATGTATATTTCATTTTATTTGTTGATGATTACTCTAGAATGATAATTGTGATGTTTTTAGAAGATAAGTCTAATGCTTTTCAAAAGTTAAAATGGTATTTGGCTAGAGTTGAGAAAGAAACAGAGAAAAATCTGAAATGCTTGAGATTAGACAGAGGAGGAGAATTCATCTCAAGTGAATTCAATGAGTTCTACAATGAAAGAGGAATCAAAAGACAAGTATCAACACCTAGAACTCTTGAACATAATGGAATAGAAGAAAGAAGGAAAATATCCATTATGGAATGTGTAAGAATATTATTGTAAGAAAAGAATGTTGCACCAAAGTACTAGAGAGAAGTAATCAACACATCAGTTCACACACTAGACCGAGTTCAATTGAAGAAAGGTACAAACAAAACACATTATGAATTATGGTATGGATATAAGCCAACTGTTTGTTATGTTAGAGTATTTGGAAGCAAATTCTATAGCTTAAAAGAGGTAAGAAATGGAAAGCTTGATGCAAAGAGTGATGAAGGAATATTCTTAGGGTGCTCTAATAAAAGCAAGGCATATGAATGTCTAAATATTTCTACTCACAAAGTCATAGAAAGTGCACATTGAAAATTGATGAGTTTACTGAAAGAAGTGAAGAACAAAGTAGTAAAGAGATTGAGGATTATAGAAGGTTTATATACTATGAAGAACCTAAAACCTTACCTCAGAAGGTTGAAGCCAATCAACAATCAAGTACATCCAACAACACACTAGTAGTTTAGCCCGAGTCACAATTGGTTTAACCCGAGTTGCAACCCCAGGTAGTGTAACCCGAGTCATAGACAATATTACTTGAGCTTCAACAAGATCAATCAAAGGAACCTGAGCAAAAAGAGGAAAACCTTACAAAACCCAGTAAACCAAGGTCTGAGCAAAGAAAGAAAGATCTAAGGCTTGTAAAATGTGTCAAAAGGCATCATACACCTGACCAAATAATTGAAGAAGAAATAGATGGAATATTGATAAGGAACAAACTAAAAGGTACATGTTTACTCAATGAAGTTAAACCTAGATCTGTAAAAGATGCTCTAGAAGATGAAAATTGGATAGAAGCAATGAGTGAAAAGATTGAGAAAATAGAAAAGAAGCAAACATAGTCTCTTGTTCCTAGACCCAAGGATAAAAATATAATTGGTACAAAATGGATATTCAGAGATAAAATGAATGAGAAAGGTGAACTGGCAAGAAACAAGGCAAGACTCATCTACAAAGGTTATGCTCATGAAGAAGGTATTGATGATGGGGAAACATTTTCCCTTGTTACAAGACTTGAAGGAGTCAGATCACTTCTAGCATATGCAACACAAAAGGGATTCAAAATATATTAGATGGATGTCAAATCATCTTTCTTGAATGGAGTCTTGGAGAAAGAAGTTTACATTGATCAGCTTGAAGGTTTCATAAATCCAAGCCAAAGAGACATGGTATGTAAACTTCATAAAGCCCTATATTGTTTAAAACAAGCCCCCTAGAGCATTGTATGAAAGACTTCATGTATATCTAGTAAAAATTGGTTTTGAGAAGACAAATGATAATAGTAATTTGTATATCAAGGAAGGACTTGAAGACAAGATATTGCTTGCAAAAATATTTGTAGATGATATATTATTCATGGGACAGGATAATTTATGCAAATCATTCTCTCAAGAAATGAGGAAAGAATTTGAAATGTCTATGTTTGGTGAAATCAAATTCTTTGTGGGTCTACAAGTTAATCAGATGAAGGATGGGATATTTATCACTCAATAAAAGTACATCAGGGAAACATTGAAAGTATTTGGAATGGAAGATTCCAAACCAATTGGTACACCTATGTCTACTGGACATAAGCTCTCAAAGGATGAAGATTCAAAGAAGGTAAACCAAACTTCTTATAGATCAATGATTGGGAAACTTTAGTATGTGGTTCATACAAGACCCGATATTGCATTGGCAGTTGGCATAGTTGCAAGATTCTCTGCTAATCCTAAAGAAAATCACATGATGACAATCAAAAGAATCCTAAGATATTGAAAAGAAACTAAGGATTATGAGTTATGGTACAAGAAAGTAGGAAATATTGAATTAAGAGCCTTCACTAATGCAGATTGGGTAGGAAGTATTAATGACAGAAAAAGTACAAGTGGAGGAGTATTCTTTCTTGGAAAGAGGCTAGTGCTGTGGACAAGTAAGAAGCATAATTGTACTTCTCAATCCATAACATAAGAAAAATATGTTGCTACAATAGTCAATTGTTCTAACATAATGTGGATCAAATAGTTGATGTCAAGAATGAAGGAAGAAATCAAGGAACTAGTAGTTATCTATTGTGATAATACAAGTGCAATCAATATATCTAAAAATCTAGTGATGCACTCTAAGACAAAACACATTGCAATCAAATATCATTTCCTAAGGGAATTGGTTCAAGCCAAAGAGGTGAGACTAGAATATGTGAACACCAAGGAGAAGTTAGCTGACATATTCACCAAGCCATTACCTAAAGATACATTTTTGTATTTAAGAGGTAAGCTAGGAGCCATTCCCCTATCTGATGCTCACTAGAGTACATATCAGTAATGCATCAACCAAGTTGTATTGAAGATTTATTAAGTTGATGCATCAATACATAAGGTACATTGAAAATTCATTGAATAAAGTCTTTGGCATTTGATGTCAAAGAGGGAGAGATTGATGCCATGTCAAAGAAAATAATCAAAGAAAGAGATTTGTACAAAAGAAAGAGGGAGAATCTCAGAGAGCCTAAAAATAAGATGTGAGAGGGAATTCTCATGGATGATGAATTAGAATCAAACTAAGTATATTTGCTCCAAAGCTTTCTTTGCATAATGACATGTTGTGTTGCCATCAATTTTAAAGAGGGAGATTGTTAAAAACAATTATTCAATTATATATTGTCATTGATGTTACACAAATGTCATGCTCTAACCAAGGATAGTTAATGTAAGCCGAGCTTAGCCGAGAACCAAAGAAGATTCCAGTGTCAGTTGAGCATAAGTCAGTGTTAACAGAGTTTGGTTGGTCTGCAAAGAAATTAGTGTTAATTGAGCTTATTCAGTCAACAAAGTAGAAGTTAGTGTTAACCAAGTTGGGTCGGTCATTGAAGGAAGTTCTGTATTAATCGAGTGTTCAATCTAGTGTTAGCCGATTGACAACATATTATTTTTGCTAATTATTTGGTTAATACAAGATGATTTAATGGATGTTTATTGATGTTTTGAAAGGGTTTACAAGACAACTTTTTCTATCTTATGATATATAAGAAAAATCAAGTTGTGGGGATTAAAGGGAGTATGTAATTGAATAAAAGAGATGGACATGTGAGCGAAGACAAGGCAAAGTAGAAAGTGTGAAGATTAAGCTGCAAGGAAATATTTGATTAGGAAGGATCCAAAGATTAAGCTAGAATAATGATCTAAATTTGCAAAGTTAGTTGCTTTATCAATCAGGTCAAACTATCATGACTTTCTAACCATTGTAGTAGTAAATAAATCTCTTAACAAAGTTGAAATAACAATAATTTTGTAAATCCTCTAACAAGGTAGCATTTTTTGATTGAAGTGTCTAAAGACCTCTAACAAGGCCACTCCTAATAGGGTGATTCAAATCCTCTTACAAGGTCACACTTAACCATGTGTTTTGTAACCTTTAATAGGGTTGGCTCCTAACAGGGCTCACTTCAGAAGAGTGAAAAATTCTAACTAGTTGCATTGGTGGTTTTTTCCAAATTAGGTTTCCACATTAAATCTCGGTATCTCATGCATTCATATTATGTACTCAATGCTTTATGTTTCTACAACTAAGTTACTAAAGGTTAATACACATTAATATCTTAAGATTTCTTTGTTGATCAAGTTATAGTGAATATCTAGTTCTAATAGAGCAATGCAAGTATTTGGTTTAAGAAGTAAGGCCTATTTGTTTCACAAAATTAACAAAACTGGGTTTTGATTCAAAACCTAGTTTTGTCAAAAATTAGGTTTTGAATTTTGAAATATGTTTTTGAAAATAATAATTTGTCCTATTTGGTTAACTTAGAAGACGAGTCGGAAGATATATCTTCCATTTTTGGTTCATAAAATTAGAATTGGAATTTACTTGAACAATTTTACCTCATGTCCTGTGTTTAATGATTTATCATGCGAAGTGTCAAAGAGTATTTTGATTCCAAAGAGATAAACTAATTTTCTTGATGGATTTTAAATAAATTTCAGAAATAAATTGTTTGCTCTTCAACTATTTTTCTTGCAAAGGTGCTCAATGTCTAATGATTTATCATACAAAGTGCCAAAAAGTGTTCTTTTGTGATGATTATTAACAAGAAGAAAAAACATAATTATCATGTTTTCAATCCTTCAAATTCACAACATTAGGAGTTATTATTTGTTGACGATCTAATTTGCAAAGGACCAGGTATGCTTACTTGCATTCACAGTTCATAGTACAGATCTTGTAATCATTTTTGTTTTCTATTAAATTATTTTCATTAACTTCATGAATGTTTTGTTGGATTTAGATCTATTGGTGAAATCACTTTCCATGGAAAACATTTTCTACTTGTATTTCTTAAACACTTCTATGACATTTTCACGAAAGTTCAATTTATTCATTGACCGAAAAGCTAACTTCCAAGAAACTGACAATATCATCTACCAACCTCTTGAATTAAAATGTTTACATTTATCTGCCATAAAATTGCATCCCTTTCATGTTTGAATTAGGACAGTTGCTATCTCCGAGAATTTCAAAGAAACAAAAGTTAATAAACTCTTTAAAGATTTGGGGCAAATTATCGAAAAGCACAAGAACGAGGAAAATAGCAGCTGCACAATGGTAAAATGGATTTTTTTTAGATTACAAAATGAATGGACAACAAAAATCATTCATTTCAATTCTATCATAATCCCCAAAATAGCAAACCTTAGATTCGCTTCCCAATTCCTGATATTTCGATAGAAGACCGGTATCCTTGTTTTGGATCAAAATTAGAAGATTGGTATTCTAATTTTGTTTTAACAATTTCGACCCAAACACCCATTTTGACAAAACCAAATTTTGCCAAACCCCATTCTAGTCCAATTCCACAAAACAAATGGGCCCTAAAAGTTTGTGTTGACATCTAAGGGACTTGGATTTTCTCTTGTAATAACTAATTCACCCCTCCCCTCTCAGTTACTCCTCTTACATTTCCAATAGATTATGGATACTTACCCCATACTTGCATGTGTATGGTGTGTGTGTGCTTGTTTTACTTTTCTATTGTTGCATTTGATGTGGTTAGGGGAGGGACTTATAGTTGTAGACACCTAAATATGATCACATAAATTTTTAATCAAATTTAGTCATGTTCTAAAGCATATTTTAATTAAATGTTAAATATTAAATTATTTTAGTGTTATCCCCTGATTAATTAATTATAGTCCAATTACTAAATTAACAAACAACCAATAGTCTAATTTATTACTAACCCCCCTTCATCTATTAAATTAAGTAAATGCAAAACCCATTTAATTTTATCTCCAAAATCCCTCTCTAATTAATTAATTAAATCCCTCCAACGACAAACTCATCCTCTAAACAGTTACCCAAACTCAAATTATGCACCAAATATTCCTCTTTTAATTAAATAATTCATTTATTTAATTAAATTTCATGCATCAAATATTCCTCTTTTAATTAAATAATTCATTTATTTAATTAAATCTCATGCACCAATAATTCCTCTTTTAATTAAATAATTCATTTATTTAATTAAGCTAATACACTAACCTTTTCCTCTAACAAATCCATCCACCTCCCACATCATCCAGTCAACTGAGCCACCTCACCCAACTTGACTGAAACACATCACCTCCTCTTCCATATCTAAAATTCCCTTTAGATCACTTGCATAATTTAAGTCATGATTTATTCCCTCTAACTTGAACCCAAGTCTACTCTCATACCAAATCTCTCTCATCCATCTTTAAACAAACAAGTCCAACTCCTCCACCTATCTCAATCAACTGATGCCTATCTCACACCTCACTTGGTTGATCATCCATCATGAATTCTTATTTCCTCATCACCTAATTGCCTATAAATTCAACCCTTTGATCCTCACAAATCATCCACCTCATGAGTAGAATTATTATACCATTTTGAGAGCTAATTACTTTCAAAGTGTTATTTGGCAATACTAAGATTTCCATGCATCTATCAAATCCATCCATTGTTGAAGCTTGAGCACCATATTTGAGCACAAATCCATGATCACGACCACATCAACACATCAAGGAGGCTACACGAAGATGTAGGTTTGCATGTTTTGTTATTTAGTTTCTATATTGGTTTATCATATATGTGCTTTTCTTTGACTTTATATCTTTTGTATCTTGATTCTAACACATAAATTTTGGCACGCCCGATGGAACCCCACAAATGGGTCATTTCACTATCCAAAATTCATTTTTTCTTTGTTGAAAGACTAATGGATTATCTAACACTTTTGTGTTTTTGTGATTCGTTTGCATAGTTTCTTGAGCTTTGTAGGTCAAGGTTGATATCCGGAGCCGACAAAAAAAAAGTAGATTTTTTGGATTAGTTTTTGAAATTTATAAATTTTTAATGATTTTTCATAAAAAAAATTATATTTAGAGAAAATGAAAAAATTAGAAGCTAAATTTTTTTGGAGGTTTTTTCTCATATCAACAACCTGTAGTAAAAAATTCAAATTTGTTTGAGCAATTTATGATTTTTTTCATTTTTTTGCATGCTTTTTCATTACAAAATTATTTTAGGAGAAACTAAAAGAATTAAGAGCTGAATTTTTTTTTTGGAGGTTGTTGTTCATGTTTCCATGCTACTATAAAAAAATTCAAATTTTTTCGAATAATTTATGATTTTAAAATTTTTTTTGCATGCTTTTTAAAAAACATATTTTGGGTGCAAATAAAATAATTAAGAGCTTAGTTATTTTTGGAGGTTTCTATTCATGTCGCCATGCTACAGTAAAAAATATAGATTTTTTGAGCAATTTACGATTTTTATATTTTTTGCATGCTTTTTCATCAAAAAAATATTTTGGGCGCAAAGAAAAGAATTAAGAGCCTTTTTTTTTAGGAGGTTGTTGTTGATGTTGCCATGCTACAGTAAAAATTCAGATTTGTTTGAGGACTTTTCAATTTTAAATGTATTTTGCATGACTTTCCATTAAAAAATATTTGGGAGCAAATAAAAGAATTGTAAGCTAAATTTTTTTTGGAGGTTTTTGTCAATGTCAACAACCTACAGTAAAAAAATAAAGAGTTTTAAGATCAATAGATACCAATTAATAAATTTTTCATTATTTTCATTTAAAAAATAAATCTTTTGGGAGCGAATAAAGTCATTGTCTAATAATAATATATATTGTGCGAGTTGGAGATGTTGTTAGGAGGCTGCAATAAAAAATTCAAATCTAAACAAAGCTTTGAGAGTCAAATTTTAGAATTTTAAAATTTAACTCACATTTCATTTTGGGTACTAAAAAGAACAACACATGCTCTCATATACACACAATCTTCAATGATTGAGAGAACGAACCAAATGATAATTTTTTGATTTGGATCTAAAATGAAGTCAAACAATCTTGAATGCATAAAGTTTCAAAGAACATTGCAAATTGCATACTTCAATTTTGTTTTTAAAATGAATGCACAATTCTTGAATGACTAAGGTTAACATGCTCTTATTCTCTTCTCTTCTAGCTTTCACGATTCAATTTATTAAGTTGACCCCTTCGAATGATTTATTAAGTTGACAATCGATTTACTAAGTTGACTACATGCATTTTCAAGTTGGAAAAATAAATATTGCATCTTAATCACATGTGTCTTTTGTCATAGATAGCCAACTTAAAATCTTCAATTTGGAAAGAACAAAATTTTTGGTGTATTTCTAAGAGTGTTTTTACTACAACACTTCCATGTGCTCACTTGATTTCTTGTATTTTAGAATCCAGTTAATTAAGCTACACGTGTACTAAAAGGTTGTTAGCAAGATCATCCGCAATAACCCTAGGAGTACTTCTAGAGAGACTTCTCCACTGGGAAGCGTCAACCCATTTGAGAGCGACCTCTCACTAGTAAATTCCCCAGTCGGGAAATAAGGTGTTGAAAAAATTCTTGCTTTATATCCATGGAAGTTTGAGTGATGCGTTTATGATGGTAGTTTGAGGTAGGAAAACTTTCCTATGATTTCAACATGGTCACCATAGACTCTTAAGTGGGTCACATGCGTAACAAATTTTTGGGAGGACTCTAGAAATGTAATTACAAACCAACTTAGTAGATACCTTTTTAAGCTCAAAAAATTTAAGCTCTAGCCATCTCGAGTATACAAAGAAATAAAAGATGAACAAAAAAAAGTGGCACCTAATATGAGAATTTATCGATTAGATCAAATTGAGAGAGAGGGCATTGAAAGTGCATTACAAGTAGAGTGGGAGTGCAAGATTGATAGACTGAGAGAACACCCCGGAGTTAATTACATCCTCATCAAGATCACCACTTATGTCTATTATGATTAGGTCCAACTTCTTCCTCACACACTTTGCACTTTGTTTACCCTAGAGTCCTTCCTTAGAGCCATCATATAGCTTATCCTCTTCAACATTGTTAGTTTCATCATCACTTAGAAGTACATCCAGAATCCTTTCCCAGTTACATCTTGATCCACATCCTCTATCACATCCTTTCTTTGGTATCATCATCCTAGGGGTTACATATCTTATATCTCGCATCCACATAGCACTACAACTATCCCTTGGTTAACACACTTTCCCAAGGTAGTTTATCTTGTCATTTGTGTCTCTCATCATCTTGATCAAAAGGTTGGGCTCCACACTTGATTATCTATCATCATCCTACAACTCCCACACATATCACATTATATCCACCTTTGATACCAAGATAATCATCATAGTCCTATACACATCACATCCTTAGGGTAATCCTCCACCATCATACTATCTTCCAACATTGATCACCACCTCTAGTCTCTTAAAAAATATGTGCACTTTAAAAAGATCATAGATTTTTTCTCCTTGCTTGCATCCACTATCATATTGTCTTTTTGCACCCTACATCTATGTTATAGTGTCATTTCATGCCACCAACCACACATCTTAATAAAAGGAAGAAAAATGAAACTTCTCCATATCCTCTCGGCATAAGAACTAGCACACATCTCAATCCTACGAAAACAACAAATACAAAAGACCCAAAATCTCAAGATCTAGAACCCAACATTGACAACATCATGACTTCACAACACACAAATTCTTCCATAGAGGCATTTATGGGTTGCCCATCAAGGCCAATTTTCAAAGAGAAGACATTGGAAGTTTTGACTTTGGGAGAATGCCACCATCCAACACTATTAAAGATCCCAACCATCCACATGGGAACCATTAGATCCAGAAAGACCCAAAAATGAAAGTCAACCATTGATACAACTACTAATAGACCCTTTTGCTACATCTACCCAAATTGGTGCTCCCATCATCCAAATTAAATCATCGCTCATCACACCATTTGAAATTCATACAATGCCACAACCAACCACCACATTACTAGTTCCATCCACTAAAATTCCCATCACTAGTATTGCTATTGCACAATCCATATCCACACCTTTGAACATTTCATGACCTATTACTTCCCCAACACCTAGCCAAAAAACTACCACCCAACAAACCCCATCTACATTTTTCATTCTACTCACTAGAAATTTTACCAACATGGCCCAACAATGCTCACAATCTACACCCTGATACACTATAGGGATGCCATCCATGGGGCCCATTACTCAAACCACCTCACCACCTATTACTACTTCCACTCCATCTACAACAAATATAAGTATGTCCACATCATTAACATCTACCTCATGGAGCTTGAACCAAGCATAGATGCAAGTTGCAGACTTCCCTACCTTTACCCCTATTGCACCAACTCCACCACCAGCAAGTGCCCTTAAACCTATCCCTAACTACTTCACAATGCCACTGCTTGGAATTAGTCGTGCCACTCACCCACCACTCTAGCAATAGAAAAGGGTAACCCCCTATCAACTACATTATACCACCACTTACCCATGTGCCTTCTCAACCAATGCAAACTCACCCATCTATGCAACAACCACCCATTTCCTTAGTACCACAAAATGTGCAGAATCTCTCACAACAGTATGTCCCAAAACATGCTCAACCAACACCAAATTTTTTCAAGTAGTAGAAAAATCTATAAGAATTTTCCTTAGGGAAAAATCACCCAAGACCAACAAGCACAATAACTAGCACAAGATAGACCAACAGAGTATGATCAGAATAACAATATGATATTCAATTGATTATGTTGATTGATGTTATAGTACATTAGGAGTGCTTGTATATAAAGGCCTCTAGAATGCTTCTAGAATATCTAGGAGTTAGCAATATGATAAGCCTCACAACTAAGCACATTTCCATTAGGAGTGGGTTATCCTCCATTAAGCATAGGAGTTAGTGTGATGATGAGAGGATAAGCCTACAAAGGTGTGTCACGTAAAATTATGTTGTAGACACCATGTGGTTAATTAAGAGTGCGAACAATTGTGTTGTCAACATGACAACTTAGTTGATTATGAAAACTCCAGTGTTGCAGACACCATGTGCTAAATTAGAGTTGCTTACTCCTGTGTTGTCAACAAGATAGCTCATATGAGTATGGAAACTCCTAGGTATCTAACTTAAGAAATAATAAAAAATGCATTTATCCTAAGTAAACTTAAGTAAAGTGTAAATAATAATTATTTACACTAACAAAATCCTCATCTCAACCACCACCATTCATACCACAAAACTCATCTTATTCTCCCACTCCATCAGATCCATATCATCCATTGGGGGCACTTCAAATGGGGACACTTCCCACACCACTAGTAAACCTAGAATGAGAAAAGATTTTAAAGAGCTCAAGGCAGGCAATGAACTTAACAATTTCAAATTTGAGATTGTATACCTCTATTCGTTTGATAGATCTATCATAGCTATACCCCTTCCCAAGAATTTTGAGATACCCAAGTTTGACAATTTTAGGGGAAAGGGAGATCCTGTAACACATGTCAAATAAATCTACCTAAATTGTCATGAAGTAGCATATAGTAGCCTGTTCCTTATGCATCTCTTCCCTAAAAGTCTTGGGGGTCCTACTCTAGAATGGTTCTATCATATACCTTATGGGACTATGAATACATTTGTTAAATTTTTTGAAACATTCATTGCACAATACACCCACCTAGTTGAGACAAAGCTATCAGCGGTGGACTTAGTCAACACCAAATAGAAGGGGGGTAAAAGCCTTGTTGACTTCATACAAAGGTGGCAAACCCTCACCACTAGAGTAACATGTAACTTGATAGAAAAATAAATTATTAAAATGTTCATTAACAACACACATCCTAAACTTGGACACCACATGCACATAATTGCCTACAAAAATTCAAGGATGTTAGAGAAAAAGCTATGGAACTAGAGCATGGACTCATCGACAATGGTGTCATAAAACTATACAAGGAAAACAATAAGGACTGTAGTTATCCTAATGACAAGTCTAGGTACTACAACAAAAACAAAAATGTGGTAATTGATGGTGCAATCAATACAAAGCACATTCATGTGGTAGTCGTAGCTCAAAATCAACACAACACAACCTATCAACCACAACAATCTTACCAACAACAACCACCTCAAAAACAACAATGCTATCAACAACAACAATCTTATCAACAAAAACAACCATAAAACAACCATATCAATAGCAAGGGTGTAATGTCCCCATTTCGAACATTTACATATTTTCCCATTTTCCATCCGTACCACTTTGATAATCTTCCGATATGATCCTTCTTCTCCAAAGTTGATTCAATATATATATATAATTTTATTATAAGAGTCACGTCCTTTCATTATATCAATAATAATAATATAATTTATTATATTAATTATATATTTATATTAATTATATATTTATATTAATAAGTTTTTGATTAATTAATATAACTATATTAATAAGTATATCATTTATATATTTTTTATAAGATATAAGTATTAAATATGTTATATAACATTGTATGTTTATAATAACATATTCAAATATACGTTGTTATAAATATAATATCATATTGTATTATTGTTTATATTAATTCTTGTATTATTAATATATATTATATTGATTAGTCTATTAATCAATTTATTATAATTATCATTGGTTATTAATATCATATATATTCAAATGTGATAATATCTAGATATACTATCAGCTATAGATTTATAATGTAATTATAACATATAACACATATATATATTATATTAGTAATATCATTATTCATAATACTATTACGTAGTATATTTTTTGGTATATTATTTATAATAATATGTAATGCTCAATTATATTATAATTAGGTGCGTTATAAAATTATTATTAGTGTTTGATATCATTTATAATCAAATTACTTATTGTTATTTAATATAATATTTGACATTACAATTATGCTATAATCTTATATATTGTTTTATATTATCAAATATATCACTATTATAATGGATTATAATATTATTATTCTTAATTATTATCATTGTATAATATGTTACTCGAATATTCATATATCTTTAAATTTAGGCTCATGACAAAGGGTACCAACATAATACATGGGCAAACCAACATCAGGCCCTCACGAATCAAACAAATACCATATTTGTCATAATGGGACAAAGACCACACATCCAAAATGAGCCTAAATGAGTTTATACTCCCCTTGGTGAACCTCTAGATGTTATATTTGACAAAATGGTAAAGAATGATCTAGTGATCTTCCCATGTACACAATATGTAGTGCCTACCCCTAATTTACATTTTGTTATTATTGCCGAACTCTTTTAGGCTAGTTTGTGCTTGATGATTAGTAGCATTATTTTTTAGATTATCATATATTGTTTCACATTCAATTGATTTTATGATGAGACTACTTGGTACTCTATACTTCATGTATGCACGATCATTATTACAATGAATTCATTTATTGATGATGATTAGTTAGATGGATTATCATTTGTATTTTCTTATGGATACTTACCCCATACTGCATGTGTATGGTGTGCGTGTATGTTTTCTTTATGTATGACATTTCCGATGTGGTTAAGGAAGGGAGTCGTAGTCACTTGATAGTCGAGATCTACAAGATGTACCACTTCTTGCCATTGTCTATTTAGCTTAGTATATATGTGTTTGTACATATGTGGATTTTATGCAAATTGTAGGTACTGGGTATCGACTTTCCTGAATTGCTAGGATGAGCATACCCTATCGCATTATCTCAATGGTAAGAGAGGGGAGATAAATTCTTAAGTCCAAATCCTAACCTTTAAACCCATTTGTCCTAGAAAATTAGGACAAGTATATGAGTTGATTACCTTTCGAATGCGTCGTATAACATAAATTCATGATATAACCCTTTAGTTTGATCTTGTATGTGTTTTTCTATGATGATTTTCGTATTTCATCCTAGAAGTCTTTGGTGATTTTTCTATTAATTAAGTCAAATTAAATGATTAAATAAAATATTTAATTTAATGAAAAATTGTTATGATATTTTAATATTTAATTAATTTGGAAATTAATTAAATAAAAAAAAATTTAAAGATAAAATTATAAGTTTAATTTTAGAACGTGATAATATTTATTCAATTTAATAATAAAATATTTAGGAGTCCATTTTAAAATAAATGCTTAAGTTAATAAATGTTTTATGAATAAATGTTTTGAAAAAAATAAATTAATGAATGGAAAAGATATTAATTTATTAGAGTTTTAAGATTGCATAAAGTATGCATGAGATTAAATTTAATAAATTAATTAAAAAAGAGAAGTCAAGTGAATTAAATAAAGATATTTTATATTGCAATAAAGGTGCATGGAAACATAAAAGAAAGATAAAGAGTCAAAGAGTTGTAAGCAAGGAGTCCTCTCGGGTGATCGCACAATTAGTGCCCCAAATTTAGGAGAGAACTCCTTATCAACAATTGAGGGTTCATTTTCGAAGGACCACAAATTTTGGAGAAGGAATTTTTGAAGAGAGAAGGTTTTGAGAGAAGAAATTTCTCTCACAAATCTTTTTGGGTGTTTGCGATTTAGCATCAGAATCCAGGTGGATTCTTGTGTTTTAATTCGCACAGTATATTACATTCTTTATTATTCCTATCTTCTTCGTGACTGTGAAAGGTTTATCTGAATATTCCTTTGTGATGAATATTCTAATTCAGAATTATTGGTATGCATGTCAATTTCTTCTACATATGTAGAGATTAAAATATCTTGGATTCCTTGTTCAATAATTTTGCAAATTATATTTAAACCGGGAAGGATTTTGAAAATTAAAAAGAAAAATTTAAAGTGAAAATTTGACTGGTTGGTCATATTTTCCCTATCATACTAATGTTGGGAGGGTTTTGTTTCTTAAAATTTATATGAAATTCTTATATAAAACAAAACAATTAAAAAAATGATTTAAAAAAAAATTAAAAAAATTATATATATATATATATATATATATATATATATATATATATATATATATATATATATATATATATATATAATTTGTGGGAAGGGGTGGGAAATCCCCACACACCCCCTTTATACTTGTCGGCAGCCAAGAGCTGCTGTCACAGGTACTACGATAGCAGTGGTACATAGTACCACTGCTACCGCAGGCCCTATGGCAGTAGGGACACCACACGATAGCCTCCTTTGTGGACGATCGGCGGTGGTTTTAAATTTATATTTTATAAATTTTATTATTATTAATGTTAATTATTAATTTTATTAAAAGTTTTATTAATTGTTAATTATTAATTTTATTAAAAGTTTTATTAATTGTTAATCAAATTTTAAGATATTTAAATATAGTAAATCATTAATAAATTTGTTAGTTATTATTAATTAATAAAATATTAATATAGTTATTGTTTTATATAATTATTAATTCATTAAATTAAATTAAGTTTAATTTATAAATGGAAGTATTTAATGGATTTTAGATTTATTTTATTAATAATGATATTGACTTTAATAAAATTGAAATTATTTTATTGGAAGATCAATAGTTATTATTTTAATAATTTAAATAAATAATTACCCTTAGATTACTTTAGAGAATTGACTTAAAATCAAAGAGGGGTAATTCTATATTTTATTTGAACATAAGAATGGGTTAGTTTGTAAGGGTAAATTGTGAATCTCATCTTCTTGAAACTTACATTGAAACGAAAACTGAAACCTTATAATTAACTCAATGATGTGATTTCAAAATCAAACCAAACTATGAAGCTACTATGTTATCTGTATGTTGTCTATGTTTTGGGTTTGGGTTGACTAGAGCGTGACCAATTTTAAGACGTCTACCAGAGGCTTGGGAGTTTTGTGATTGTGGTATTATGCTAATTTGATCTTTGATCTTTTGAAATCAACCATGGTAATGTGTTGGTATGCTCTATGTTGAGTTTAATTATATTGTTGGCTATTGCTTTCAGTGTCCTTATGGGATAACAAGATGGATGTTATGACATATTTGACTTAACCATTTTGAGTCTTCGATCAGTATTTTTGGGATACTCTCCAATTGCTTGTAGATAATTTATGGGTTATCGTGATTTATCTTTTGATGCTTTCTAGTCACTTGTATAGGACTGAGGTGAAATATTATGATTATTTGATTTGTGATTTCATGAGCTTAGGGTGGGTTATCTATACGTAATGCCGGGAAGTGGCTTGCAATGGAGGCTAGGGCCCTAAGTGCCTACTAGGGTAACCCATTGTAATTTGTTTAATAATTAAAAGCACTACACTAAATGCGAATAAAATGATCCTAATAAGAGTCTTTGTATGTTCTTGCCCATGCTTCGAGTACTGGTACAAACTAGGATGGGAGTAGAGAGAACACTTGCTTGTGACCATGCATTGCTAGTATGCCTTGTCAGTATGAGAGGATATTAGTGCCACATAGAGTCATTAGGGGGTCAGGGTCAAGTTAGACTACTAGGGTAACTCTAGCATTGATTTGTGTGATGACACTTGCCTGCTTACATAGTAGGTTTCCTATGTGTCTGTATTTGCCTCTCAGTCTAGATGTCAATTTATCTTAAAACCTTTGAGTTAGATTACTTTTAGGGTTTCCTTGACTTAGAGATTACTTTTGATATTTGGATTGATATACTATTTGGGACTTGAGACTATCTCCTTAACATGGTGGGAGTGGGCCTTTTTGGGTTACTACGCAGTCAGGTGGTAGTGCATTTTACTCTTACCATTGAGATCCATTTGTAGATACCATGGCTGGAGTTCTTTGTCTACATTTCCTTTCATTCTATTCTTGTGTATTATGATGGATGGTTATATCTTTACTATGGTTGATTTCGCTTATTGTATTGTACTTTGTTTCATGAATCCAAAAGGGATGATGTAATCTATTTGATAAATGTATATTCTTTTAGCCTTTCATACCCTGTGACATGTACAATGGATGATTGAGCATTCTAAATTTTATTGCCAAGTGGCATTCGAAAAAAATGTATTTTATTTAAATGGATTTGGACATAATTATTCTTTCATGTGGATGTGGTAGTTATTAGACTTTGTATTATTTAAATTTAATTGTGATTCAACATCTTGGGATCCTTAAGGAATGTAATCTGTGATGTTTTCTTAATTATGATTGTATGTAATTGCTTCCACTACTTTATTTTTGATGTGTATTTTATTCTTTCTTTTTAAAAAAAAAGTTTGGCAAACTTAGTAAAACTTTGGGTTAATTCTTTCGGATCCCTTGGCGGGGCATTACACAATAAATGGATGATGACACCCCTAAGCCACCTTGGTTCAAAGAAAATTAATATTGTGCTTATCATAGAGTAAAAGGACATACCACCCTCAAGTGCATGAGCCTTAAAGACTATGCACAAGACCTCGTTGATCACAAGGAAATTACAGTAGTACAAAACACACAAACCTCCCAAAATGCAAAACTATAGATCTACCAAAATTCTTTTCCACCCCACAACAATAACATGATAAAGAAACCTATCAAAAACACCAACAACAACAATAAACTCAACAACACCACCAATGACATGCACAAACAAGGTGATTTTTGAGATAACAAAGATTACACTACATGTTATATCAATTATGACAATATTATTAGTTATATATCCAAAGAAGAACCTTAAATTAATGTCATCCATGTCAAAGGAATTAAGTGTCAATGTGCTATCACAACTCGGCATGGCCCCATGAATGTTTCAGGACCAAATATAACTGCCACCTCAAGAGCCCAAGGTCCACCTATGATTGCCACTTTAGGAGCCTAAAACAACATCTTGGAACACCTTGGGAATACACCAACCCATATCTCCATCTTGGATCTTCTTTGCATAAGCCCACTTTATCAAGAAATCCTAAATAACACCCTCCATGAATCTTGTGTTCCCACAGACATAAATGCCACCAAATTTAGAAATCTTTTAGGACACTTATCTGCACTATCTTTTAAGCCAACTGACATTCCTACAATAGAGTCAAATCATATTCTCCCACTTCACATAGCTGATATGGTCTCCAATTTTGTCATCAAAATGGTCATGATAGATAATGGTTCAACTCTCAAGTTATGCACTCTAAAATTCATTAAACATGCATGTTATACTATGGATGACAACATGGATGAAGTAATCACAATCAAGGCATATCATAACCTTGAAAGAACACCAGAAGGAACCATCAAATTACCTATAAAATTTGGTCCAATTATTCAAGAAATAATGTGCTACATGGTTGATCTAAACCTACCATTTAACATCCTCCTTGATAGACCTTGGATTCATTTAATGAAGGTTGTTCCATATCATTAGTGCATCAATTTTTTTGCATCAAGGCACTAGGGTAACCATTCATGTTGACCCAAAATCCATTGCCTACTATAATATAGTAGAAGAATCCTACAACACCCATTATCCCAGAATTGAAATTAACACTGTCATTGCTAACTCTTCCAAAACTTGTGATGATTTATATACCATCCTTGACTCCACTTTATCCATTGTTAAGCTCAAAAACTAGGGATTTGGTGAGTATAGCCTCACAAATGCATTTTCAGTTGTCGCATTGCCCCTTGATCCACATACACAAGGTTGCCTATGACAGTAAGAAAAAGAGAACACTACCCCTTAGCTCAAAGCATATGGGCAAGTACAAATTTGTCTCCTGTATACTAAATGGAAAAGAAATGGCACTAGACATAAGCACTTGTCTATACAAGGAGCCACCTCCTAAGGGAAATGATCTCCTAAACTATCTGAAAGACAAATATCACCATTCCCATAAGCTTGTGACAGAACAATAAGACTATTAAGGAGGTGGCCTAGGCCAAAAAGAGACAAACATTACACAAACTATAGAAACATATCAAAATACAAAGAATAAAGGCCTTGGCTTTGGATTATCCACAATTGGGGGCACAATTAAGAATGGCCACACTTTCCTTAATATCCAAAATGAACTCATGGAAGTCGAAAACATCTTGGAAGAAGTAGAAAAGAGAGCCTATGGTGATACCCTTGATGACATCTACCCAGGAGAATCTATCCTTCATAAACTATCCATTCATATGATCAACCTCCCTCTTATACATCCCAAACTCATTAATTAGGACCAACCTAAGATACTCCATACTGATGAATTTCCAAGTGAGATTGAACTCCTAATATTCATGGGAACTGAAACATCACATCAAAAAGTCAAAGTATTAGTGACATATGTCTACAAAGTGGATCCAAAGGGATAATTTGGGAAGGAGGAAATCTCTAGTCACAAAAGTGAAAATAAAGAAAAATATTAGGAAAACCATAAAATCAAAGGGTCTCTTGGTGAAAACTCCCTGGGGGAACCACTAGTCTCAATCAAAAAAGAAATAACAATAAAGGATGTATTTGGAGGTGAAAACCTCTTAGAGGCACCTAAAGATGAAGATTTCATTCTTCACTTATAAGATAAAACACCATAAGTACCATCTATTATCATCGAGGAAACAAATTCAATCAACATCAGGACAACAAAGATCCCAAGGCTCGTTCACATCTTCACATCATTACCAGTACCCCAAGAGGAAGCACTTGCTAAAGTACTAAGGGAAATAATTGGTCACTTTGCATGGTCCTATCAAGACATGTTGGGATTGGATCCAAAACTAGTTGCATATTACTTGACCATAGATCCAAAGGCAAAGCCAGTCGAGCAAAAGTTGAGAAAGATGTTGTAGACACTAAAAAATGGTTCACATCTATTGTTTAATTACATTTTCATACTTCTCATCCTATTTTCTCATTTCACTAATTCTGATCTTTTGGCCAACTTGATTAACATTCGTGCATATTTTAACAATATCCTTCATCATTCATATCCCCTTTCAAATCAACTACATATCACTTCAAAATCTGGTCCTATTTTATCCAAACTTTATGAAAGTGACTCTAAATCATTTCAACATCAATGGAATCCTTTCTAATCATCCCAAATCAACTCTAATCAACCCAAAATGTGTTAAATATCTCAAATCAATCATCATCTATCAAACCCTAGGCATTATCGTGTCCCTCAATGCCTTGGAAATCTATAAAACCTATAAAACCTACAAATTTTACCTTAGCACTATGATTTCCCTCAATGCTAGGTTAAACTATCATTTTCATCACCCAATTAGTGATATTGTCAAGTCCCTCAGTTTTGGATTGCAACCGTATCCAATCAATTTAATAACATTGACAATTTTTGTCAATGTTATTATGATCAATATTATCAATCAACTTCGATCCTATGGCATTTACAATGTCTATTAAATGTCACATGTCCTTAATCCATGTCATGTGTCCTTGGCATGTTATAAATCCTCATCAGTCAATCAACTTGATCATGGATTTGATCTACCCACCATTGTCCTAGTCGATATGCATAATCGTCACATTTCATTAAAGGATAATATCATATTTATTTCATCAAATTGGCCAATCATTTGCTAATTTATCCTATAGGATTAGTTAGCCCATAATCTATTCCTATGTCATTTCAATCATTTTCATCCCTTGTTACTAATTATTCTTACTAACTAAACATTCTCAGTTAATTAATATTTGTTAATTAATTGATTCATCCTTTACAAACTATGGGAATTCTCAATTTCCTAAGGCATATTTTCCACTTCTAATGTTTATTTTACTAATTTCTATTTGTGTGGAATAATGATTTTTTAATTCAAATATTCCACCTAGTCTTGACACATGGACATCGTACATCATAGATCCTCTCTTTACACGTGGCTAATATGTGTCATATTTTATTCCTTACGTATGACCATAATAAGCCACCTTCGTCATAGATTCTTGTCTATAAGTGGCTTTGAGATGTCATATGCAAGTCATAGATTCTCCTCCACTTTTAGCCATGTTGACTTTCATCTATCATACAATCCTGGCATATTGTATCATATTTGTCATAGATATCTTAAGGAATATCATGCCAAGTTACACATTCAAATTGACAAGTGTCCATCCTCTCATTCATGTCTCACCTCTTGTACTTTAGCTATAAATTGAGCCATCTTGCTCTCATTTTTAATCCTTAGAGTCTCTATTCTCACATCACGCCTGAACCACACTTCTAGTACTCTCAATAGCATCATCCCATTATAGTATTTTGCTTTCAATCGTGTGCACTATAGGCAATCGAAGCTACATCAAATGGAGAAGAAAGGACATGGGAACTACAATTGAAGAGGGGGTTTACTTGTTTTATTCTCTTTATTTCAATTGGTTTTTACGGTAGATTATAAGGGTTTAGTGTATTTTGATTGAGTTTTTGTGGTTGCTCATAGTATGCTAGGTTCTAACTTGTTTTCTAGTCCTACAATTGGTAAACCCAACATGAAGATCATGCTTACTAACTTGGGTTTCTTTGTTTTGTGCATGTAGGTGTAAGGAAGGATCTCATTTGAAGGAGTCTAATGCTTATATCGTATTTATTATCACACCTAGTCTAATTAGGAGGCCCAGTAACATGTTTTAATCTTTTGATTATGCATTTTTGTAGCTCTCTATCCTAGGTGTGCACTTAGCTTTGTTAGGGTGCACTTGGGGTATTTAGGAAGCTATTTTAGGGGCTTAGGAATCAAAACAACCTCTTCCTATTGTTCCCACCTAATCAATTACGCTCCAAAACTACCAACTACACCCTTCTAGACCCCAAGTGCACTAGGGGTGCACTTGGCTCTATAAGAACACACTTGGGAGTATGGATTTCAATTTTTTAATTTTTGGATGTTATTCTAACCCCATTTTACCCCACTTTTCTCCTTGCTTGCCAACTAATCTATGGAATTATCAACTACAATCTAACACACTTGGGAGTCTCCAGAGTGTTTCTAGACTTCTGGAGTGTAGTTTGCACTGTTAAGGTACAATTGGTTCACATAAAGGTTATATTTCAGTCATAATCTGCATCTAGGGTTTCAATTTCATTCTAGGACCTAGGGTAGAGGTTTTTTGTGTTACTAATGATCTATTTGTAGCATGTGGTGTTCATTGGGAGAAGATCTATAAATTTAAATTACTAATTTTTTGGTGCATGATGTTGTTGAAAACTTATGTGTTTGTTCAAATTATGTGTGTGGTTGTCTTAGATGAGCTAACACTTGTTTTGGTGCTATAAAATGAACTTTCTTTTCTGTTTGGCATCTCTGCATTTTTTAGAACCCTAGGAGTTGCATGGACGTATCCTCTCCCCTTTTCATTCATGGACTTTAGGTGCAAGAGAAATTTGTGCAATTTCTCTAGAGAGGCCTACCTTGGAACAAAAACTCACCACTTGGTGAGTCGTAGGGGTCGACCTCGAAGTAGTAACAAGCCAAAGCTAGGTCTACACTCTAGTCAGTATAACAAACTCAATATGTTTAATGTTGTGTGGGTGATATTGCTGTGTGATAGCTCTCCTCTAGTACCCTTGTGGTGTGTCAAACCCTGGTTCTCAGGGCTGGGAGACCTTTTGAGGAAGTTTATCATTCACTTGCCAAACAGAGTGCCTGAACTAAACATCTTGTCTTACTGGCTAAAATCATTTCTATCCACTAGCTTAGGGGGTCACCCATGCCCATGAAGATATCCCACATTCTTGTGGTACTTAGTAGATGCAACAATCCTTTGGGAAGCAGATCTTGGTAGCCTCGAGAAGTGAGTGTGTTGTAAGGGGGAGCCTGTGGTACCAATATCCTAGGTTATCCACTCTAGATAAGCATGACTAAACTTTGGTTCAAGTGGGAATTCATTGGATGCATTCTTAAAGCCTAGGTTGGGATGTGTCTTTTAAGTTTAACGGCAACTATTCTTGTCTATTGTGTCTTGTGTGTGTCAATAACATTAATCAAGATAATCCCACGTTTACTCAAACACATTTGAACCTTGGACACTTTCAAACATGGTCAAAACATTACAACTCTTGTCAAAACATCACAAACCTTTTGCTAAACACTTGAGACTTTGAAAAAATGGAGACTTATAGCCTTAGGAATGCTTGGCATGATTTAGGCTTCATCTTTGCATAGCATACCCTTGCTTTGTTCATCTTTTGAGCATAATACTTACATCCTCTAGGCCTCATTTTGCATCCCTTAACTTTCATAATGCATTCCTTAGGCTTCATTTTGCATCTCCTAGTCTTCAACTTCCATCCCTTAATCTTCATCTTGCATCCCCAACTTGCATTCTTGCATGCCCTGTCCCTCATTTTTCACATCTTAGTCCTCATTTCTCATGTCCTAACCCCCATTTTTCATCCCCATTCTGATCATAACATTATCCCCTTCCAATTAGCTCTCTGGAACAACAGTCTAGAAGTCACCAAGCCCAAAATCACTCAAGTCTCAATCCACTTTACCAACTAGGCTCTAAAACTACTATTTGCCCTCTAACTAGCCCCAACTACACCCTATGCACAATTAGCTCTATCAGAGTACACTTGGTTACCAAAACAACCAATTTTGACTTCTAGATAGCATTTTGGGACCCTGGGATTTCCACCAGATGCCTGTGTAGGTCCTCATCCTAATCATGTCCTGAACATCATTTCTGCATGTCCTAACCTTCATTTTGCATATCTTAGCCTTCATCTCTCATGTGCTAACTATCATTTTGCATCTCCATTCTGATCATAACATCATCCCCAATCAACTCACTCTCTGGCTTAATAGTCTTAAAGTCTAGAATCAACAAACTTCTAGCCCAGCTTCCCAACTGTGCTATGAAACTACCAACTATGCTCAAACTAGCCCCAAGTGCACCCTAGATGTAGTTGGCTCTTTCAAAGCGCACTTGGTTTCCAAAATAGCTAATTTTGACCTCTAGACTACATTTTGGGACCCTAGAATCACCTCCAAATGTTTGTATAGGTCCTCACTCTAATCATAACCCTGATCATTTTGCATCTTATAATCCTTGCATATTGTATATCTAGTTCACATACCCCTCATTTTGATCCTCTCTAAACCTTATTTTTAACCCAAAACCCTTTTGAACTTAGTAAAAAAATAGAACAAAGTATGAGTCCTAGAGTATCTCCTTATGTTGATGGATGATGGATCTTGACCTTAGTCTTTTTGTCATCTTTTTTGTCATTTTCTTGGGTCAAACTCTATCTACGTCTTGATGGATTTGACCTTGCCATTTTTATCAACTTGATCTTTTTGATTTTTGTCTCTTGTGGTCAAGATCTAAAGTCCATCTTCACAAGGTTAAACTCTTAGGTTAATACTTTCCAAAGATATTATTCTAAGTTCAAACCTTGCATACCCCTTTTCATAGCATATCATATCCTTAGTACCCCTAAATGTCATTTTTCTTAACCCTAGTTGCATAATCATTTCACCTTGCATTATCCAAAACCCTAGTATCTCTTCCAAATATCAAAATGCCAACAACACCTCCAACAATCAACTTGTCCAAATCACTTGTCAAACCCAACACTTTGCATAACCTCAACGTCCCTATCTTGCATATCCTAAATTTCATTATCAAACCTAAATCCATGTTTCATACATCAACCTTTAACATCATTTCCAACTCTAAATTCCAACACCAATCTTCATTTTGCATACCTTAGAATCATATTCATACGCCTTAGTCAAAGTCCAAAACGTCACTCACATTTGCATTTGTGTGTCATCCCTTTCAGTCACTTACATCTTTCTTATATAAACCTAGGTCATTTTGCACTTTCTTAGGTTTCATGACACACCTAAACCCCTAAAAATCAAAAAAAATTCATATCTTGCATTCCCACTTCCAAATTATCAAGTTTTGGCCTATTTACCAACTACACCCCTATTTTACCAACTCCACACCTTAGGTGTGTAGTTGGTAGTTTCAGTGCACAATTAGTATTTTCAAAGCACACTTGGTAACTAGGAAGTTCATCTTAGGTTCTAGAACCCTAAACTGCATTCTCATAGCTCGCACTACATCCCTAAACCCTAAAAAACACTTAGATCATTCATACTTTGCATATTTGTCACTCAAACACCTATTTTACTAACTACACCCTTCTAGATACCAAGTGCACACCCCTAGGGTGCATTTGGTACTGTCAGAGTGTAGTTGGTTAGTTTAGGTGCACACTTGGGAGGCAAAAAGTCCATTTTGAGATTTCCTCACTACATCTACATTTTTAGGTATCATGCTAGCACTCACAAGGACACAATCAACTCACAGACCAGAAGACTTGTATCAACCCTTTTTTTCTAAAGTATAAACACAACCTAAAGCATGTCCAAGATAAAAGAAGACTAAGAAATCTCAACAAATACTTGACACAGATCAAACCAAAGTATCAAAACCCTTACTCGTGGACCCACTAAGCATGTATCTACCAAACACTAACCCTCAAGACACAAGACAACCAACCCTTAACAACATGCCTACCATGTAGTTTCCTCTTAACACTTTCCCTACACATAGAATGGTTCAATGGAGTCCCAATTTTAAACCCATATATACCACCTCAATGTGGAAGTGTACCTACAACACCAAGGATGAACAAACCCACTCCTTTGAATTCAAAAAACCTAACAAAAGTACCTTTAATTATTCAAACACAAAACACAATACTTTACACCTAAGTGACAATTCTGACACAGACTATGGCATTGATAAAGAAATGGCTAGGGCTTGTTAGGACAAATTTTTGTGGAAGAACTTGAAGCTCTTGGTAGCCCATGAGATAGTCAAGTTTAATCTCAACCTAGAAGGACCAAAGTCTAAATATCAAGACAACCTCACATTTGAAAACATACAACCTATGATTAATTTAGAATTGGACAAGGGGAAGAAACCTTTGGAGCATTCAACTATAAATATCACACCTAGGAGAATTCACCAAAAATTAGCCATTAAATTTCTCCAAAGTACCTTTGAGCACATTAATATCAACCCCTTATTCAATGAGCCTCCATCAATCAATGGCAACAAGAATCTTCCAGAATATCCCAAAAGGACACTAAGAATTGACCTCAATCAAATGATGCAACCACAAGATGTGCCTAAGAGGACTTGCACCATAGGGATGCCAAACATACCTCCTTTGGAGAAAAATTAACAAAGTGCACCCTTGCTCCTAACTTTACCAACTACCACAACATCAACCACTAGTACAACATGTGAAACATCAACACTTATCGCAAAAACCCCTATAAAAGCACAACATAAGAGCCTTATTGATATTTCACCAATTCCCTAAAGAAATGTGGCGCATTTCCAAATCAATATGATGTCCCAAGGTGAAACATCAAACACCCAAAAGTATCAAAACAAAAACCCTAACATATTGTTCACCTCTAAAGGACATAATCAACTTCCAAGACAACAACAATATCCAACAGTGCAAGGACCCAACGTGCCTAATGCACAACCATTTCAAAATCCACTTAATATGCATGTGACATATCAACATCAACAACAACAACAACAACAACCTCAAGTGGTATAAGAACCTAACTTCCCTAACATACAACCTAATCTAAATCCACTTGAATTACACATAATGCACCAGCAACAATTCCAACAATAATAAGCCATGTTTTCTAAATAACAAGAGCAACTAAAAATAGTTGGAATATAAAGCTATCAACAATAATTATTGAAACAACAACATGTGCCACAACAAACTCAACAGATGCCTCCACAACAATAGTCACATACATGGCCTTACATCCAACCAATAGAGGTATCTCAACAACAACCACAACAAATGACACAACAACAACCACAAAAAGTGATGCAACAACAACCCACAGTAAAACAATCACAATCAATACCACAACAAGGACTATTCTATCTTTGAGGTACCAACATACCTCCACCTCCTAGCGACACATCACCTGAGTCCTTAGATACAGAAATGTCATAACTGAGTAGACATAATCCTCACCATAGAAAACAATCTACTCATAGACATAAATGACTCAAAGAAAGGCTTAATACTCAGCACCCTAATGAGGATTTACTACAATAGTTTAAGAAATTAGCCAAACAAGTCGAGGCATTAGGAGTCTAGAAGAAACAAGTCCTATACATCAAACGGGATTTGTGTCCTAATCCTTCGACAAAATTTTGTATATGCCTCCATTCCAAAAACAATTCAAGGCACCAAGATTTGAAAAATATCAAGGAAAAGGCAACCCAATTGACCACATTAGAGAATTTTGTACCTCTCGTACTAAGGTCAATGATGAGCCCACGCATCTTATGAGACTATTCCCTCATTCTCTCAGTGGAAAAGCACTTGAATGGTACTCCAAACTACTTGGTAACATCAAATCTTGGTCAGAATTAGTAGACAAATTTGTATCTCGCTTCACCTTCAACATAACAAACAAGGTCACACTATCTAATTTTTGCTAAATAAAATAAAAGACGAGATAACCATTTATAACATTCTTATTACATTGGATAAACCTTGTAAATCAATGCTCATTAGATATTCCTGAAGAATAACAAGTTAATCTATGCATTGAAAACCTAGTCCTTGATTTAATGTCTGAACTCAACATCAAAAGTCCAAGCACCATTGATAAGTTAAAGAAAAAGGGATCCAGCATGGAAGATGCCCTCATCCGTAAAGACATCTTGAAAAAAGAAGGAAAACATTAATACAAACTCGTCTAATGACAAGGAAAATTCTTTCTCCAAGAACAAGAATGTGACCAATGATGGTATTGTGGATGCATGAATTATCATCACAACACAAGCTCAAATGACTCTTAAAGGTACAAACCCTACAAACCCACAAACTCTTAAACAAATGCCACCTTAATTATACAAAATTGGGGCCTTGACATAAGACAGACTGTGAAGACACCCTAGAAATAAAGACAATAAATTTACACCCCTAGAGATACCGCTCAAGGCTGCACTTCAAAAATTACTTAGCATTAACTTCTTGTAGTTACCCCCAATCAAGGATTAACCATCAAATAAACCCTCTTGGTGGGATGACAAAAAATTCCATGATTACCATCATACCGAAGGACACAAGACCACTTCATGTTTCCAACTTAAACATGAAATCCAAGACCTTATTGATGATGGTGTGATTACTGTCGACCCTTCACTACTAGCATCTAATTCTGATCATACTATTTTCAAAGATCCTTTGGGTAATCATGATAAAGGGAAAGCCTCTAGTTTGAACTCAAGCTCGCAGGCTAATGTAAATTACACACCCACTAGATATGACTACACCATCAATTATTTTAATGAATTTGACTCTTGCATATCCACATTCACCATAAAGGTTGAAGATCCTTGTTGTGTTGTCACCCCACATTGCACTCAGATTACCTTACCTAGAGCCCCAACTAGATCTATAGCCTCTGCTAGACCCATGACCCTTGGTAGACTTACTGATCCTATTTCTTCAAATTACAACCTTGTAGACCAACTTGGAAAAACCCCTGCACAAATATCCATCTTGGATTTGCTGCGTGCATCACCCCAACATTAGAAGATCCTTGACCAAGCCCTAAAAGAGTTAGTAATACCCGATAACATTGATATTTCCCAATTCTAGGCCATAGTTGGGAACTTATCTGCATCACAGCATATCACCTTTTCACCTTGTGATGTCCATAAAGATATACCTAACCACAATGATCCTCTTCATCTTGAGGTCTTTATCCATAATGCCAAGGTCAGATGTGTCTTGGTAGATGGTAGAGCAAGACTAAACATTTGTACCCTTAAAGTTGTCAAGGGTCTTGGTTACTCTAAAGAAGATGTGGATCCCTCCCATAGAATCATAGTAAAGACCTACGATGATGGTGAATACTTCTCCAATGGTGTTATCGTATTACCTATCAGAGTTGGTCCAACCATTGAGAACACACTATTCTAGGTCCTAGATATTGAAATGAATTACAACATGATACTAGGACATCCTTGGATTCATGCTATGAAAGCAGTGCCCTCTACATATCATCAGTGTTTGAAGTTCATTGACAACAATGTGGAGGTTACCATCCCTAGTGATCTGGATCCTTTCCAGTTTTTTGCTAATATGAGAGATGCTATTGCATACCAAGTCCAAACAAGCAATGAAGCATAACCCACAAATTCCTCTAAATATATGGATCCTAATCTACTCCTCAGTAAAGCCAAGGAAAAGATGAAGATTGAAGACAAACGGTGTAGAGAATACTTTACATCTCAAGTATTTCACATTAGGGAGTCACCAGTTTCTCTCTAATCTTATGGTAAATCACAACTAATACAATTACAACAACCCAAGATTAGTACACAAAATTTTACTTCTATCAATTTCATTAGTGGAGGTGGCCTAAATGAATAACATGTCTATGAGAATACATTTATCTGTATTGAGAAAGCAAAAACACAACAAGAACACACTTTGATATCTCCTAGCAAGTAAAAACAAGGCTATGATGGATGTAGTGGTCTTAGATATCAAAAACAAGGAATAATTGAACCTATCACTACAAAAGGACAACCTCCTAGTTTGGGGCTTGGATTCAAACTATTGCAAATAGGTCCTCCTAGTACTAAGGTGCTCTTGTGTGAGACTGTGAATGTTTCAAATGATAAAAAGGAATTTGAGGATACCCAACTTAAAACTAACAATCTTGATAGTCCTTATGCACTTGACCATATCTTTGTCAACCTGAATAACCTACCTATGGAGAATAACCATGTTATTATAACTCCACTTGTTTCTCAAAACTAGCTCTGTACCTTGGATTGAATCATTTTGGGATCCAAGTCCTTGAGCTCTTGAACATGACCCTAATGAATTTCTCCTAAAAAGAAAACATTGGCATATCTTGCGGATTCAACTCCATCTTCCAATTACAAAACTAGAAACAAAGGAAAAAATAAAAAGCATAGGTCTCTTGGTGAAAACTAAAAGGCTCATTAGACCATAAAAAAGAAAACACTAAGAAGCTCCCAAGGATAATGCCATGAATATAAGTGTTCCAATTTTCAACATGCCACCAAATCTTTTTCTCTCTATACTTGAGCTCTCTCAATCAACCTTCATGTGGGGAGTTGTTGGTCCAATCCTCCTCGTTCTTCCTTGTTTCCAGCTACTTATACCCAAATTCTACCACCTAACATGTCCAATAACCAAAATCAAACCTCTATCCAACTAGCCTTTGAGCATGTTGTCATCAGTGACATCTTATACCAAGGATCCATATACCCAAATATCCTTAGATGCCTTGATTTGTGAGAAGAAGACACTATCTTACATATGGTACATGATGGCATATCTCAAGGCCATTTGAGTGGTTTGATTTTAGCTACAAACTAGGAAGGAATCCTGCGTAGTTATAGTCACTTATGGATTCAGATGTTATTAGCTACCAACATTGAAAACATATTCATTGCTAGCGTTCGTCAGCAACATCCATGATTCTATCTAAAGTCCTAAAAAAAAAATCAAAAAATGACAAAAAGTCCTAAAAAAACTAATATAAAAAAATAGCAAAAAGTCATGAAAAAAAAAGAAACAAAAAAATTAGAAAAGAGTCACGAAAACATGGATGCCTTGATGAAAACCTGGCAAATGGGCATCTTGGCATGAAAATTTGAGTCAAGAGAAATTTTTTGTCCAAAAGTGAAAACCTGGCAAATAGGCACCATTTGCAATTAGTTATTGTTCCTCCATCTATTAGGATTCCATCTGATTTGCCCCCCTTATCATTCCCTGATCACATCCTTCATATTGTATGAAATCCTTAGTCCTTTATCATGGCCCATGAAGTGGTTAATATCCATTGTTATCTTATCCAAGCATCACCAATCTATACATATTATGTCTTTGGCCTTTGTACATAGTTTGTGTCTTGTTTGGGGGCATAGTACCTAGACAATGGACGAGTTTGATATTGAACTCGGGGCATGTCCCTAAGCACACATTGTCCATTGCACTTATCACATATTATATTGGAGCTAACACTTGCAAATCCTTTATGATCCTAAAAAAATCCTAAAAATTCAGATATGATCCTAAAAAAATCTTAAAGATTTAGATATGATCCTTAAAAACCCTAAAAATTCAAATACGATCTTGAAAAAAGGCCTAAAAATCATAAAACATCCTGAACAAATCCATAAAAATCATAAAATGTCCTAAAAAATTCACTAAGAATCATAAAATGTCCTAAACAAATCACTAAAAATCACAAAATATCCTAAAAAAACTGATAAAAATATAAAACGTCTTGAAATAAACCCTAAAAATCATAAACTGTCCTGAAGAAATGAGTAACATAAAAACATCAAATATCCTCAAAAAACCTAAAAATCACAAACTCACTAAAATTTTGCAATAAACCTTGTAAATAGTCACTACGGATAATCACCCCTTTTGTTTAAACGCTTGCACTTTTGTAGACTAAAATTGAAAGCACTGCATTTCAATGACATTCACACCTTAACCTACTATCTAAGCAATGTGAACCAATAATCAATCCAACTTTTCACTATCAACTAAACCAACAATCAAACTTATCACATCACAAGTCTGACACAAACCAAAAGAAACTAAAAAAACAAGTAATAGTGGACGAGAATAACTCTTGGCTCACGATGTTTAGTGGGTGATTTAGTTTTGCTTTATTTTTATTTGATCATGTTCTTAGGCCACTCAATGATCTAAAATGATCTATGAGAGTGGCAAGGATGGTTCATGTAATGTCCCCTCTTTAGTTCGACATGACATTGATCATGGATTTTGCCTATTCCAGACTCTCGTAGGCAAATGGTGTGGAGAGAGAGTCAATTCTGCGGATCAGATGGTCATATCTTTCTCTTGAAGAAGTGTTAAGAGGTTATATTTTATTATTATGTGTTATTGGGGCCTACATGTTATAATTTTAAGTTGAGTTGCACTTTTTATTTTATAAAATTACTTTATTATAAAAAGTGCATTATAATGAGATTTTATAAAGGATGTTTCTAGAAGTTCTAGCAACTTCTTAGAAAAGTGAATAAATAGAGGGCTGGGCCTCTCATTTTGGACATGCTTGGATTTGAGATTTCTTCTACTTCTTCCATTGTGGAGCAAATTTGTAGTCTCTTGGGTCTGCAAATTATTATTTGATCTTTGGGAACGAATCACTCCCTTGGATTGGCGACTTTGAGGGTGTGAAATATCACCTGAATTGTTGCATTTGAGGAGTTGGTAATTCAGCCATCTCATTTGGACTTCATTGAGATTCAGTTATAAGGGTTTACTTTGGTTGGAATAAGGGTTTTAGTTGTGCCCTAGCATTTTTGGATTGATTAACAGGGTTTGAAGACACAGTTGTGCATTATTTTTAGACTGCCAGTCCAGGGTTTGGACCCACGTTTTTGCTCATAACTCCTAATTGGCTTGACAGATGAATTTCATATTTTAGGGGATTATTCAGCAACCCTAGGCACGTAGATTTATTGCTTTTGGAGTGACAAAAAATGCTGTAGTGTTTTTATCTAGCAGCCGTACCAGGCCGTACCTGTATGGCCCTATCAGTTGGGCAACAGCAGCAATTTTGTGAGTCGGTTTGGGGCAGATTGTGAGGTCTTCGTGTGGCATTAATTCAGCATTCATATCCGGAAAAATTGGAGCTATTTCAGGTGCACAAACTAAAGTTTTGATTGCCAAAATATTGCATGTTATGGATTAGAATAGTCAGCACTGTTATTGCATAAATAGTTATTTCCAGTCATTAATAACTGTTGTAAAAGTTTCGTCATTTGCATTCCAAATCTGAACTGGGTTATTGTTCATGTCATAACATTGCATTGCCAAGAGCTTGATGTATTAGAAGTGCATAGTTGTGACAGTCTCTCATTGTAATAAGTTCTATTCGTTGTCATAAAATCAGAATTGCATTGGACTTCATATTTGAGTTTCATATTGTCATCTATCTCTTAGATTGGTAGTGTTATAATCTGGAATTGTTGTTCATACATTATTGGCATCATATATTGAGGTTTCTTTGTACAACAATTAGTAATATTGCAGCCTTATTCGGTTACATGCCAACTGTTTGACAAAATTCCTAAGTCCAATTTGAGGGTTTCAGTGGCCTTTATAGTAAGGGTCATTACAGTGGTATCAGAGCTATAAGTGCTGCCATCCTGTGGAGGTCTTATAGGGAATTTGGAATAGCTGGATAGGAGGGAAAGTGTTTGACGAAATGTCAAAACACTAAAATCAGAACATTTATGAGCATGCGACAGAGGCTTTATAATTTTCACAATACCAAAGCAAGACAAGATAGGATTTCAGACCTGCAGAGCGAACAGTCTAGCTCATATGTACAGGTGGATATAGAATCCAGTCATACAGACACAGGGGAGGTATTCTTTGATCAAGACTACGACTACAATATGGATAGAGGTGGGAATGCAGGTCCAGATCAGCAAGAGGAAATATTTTTACAGTTATTAGACACCTTGGCATAGGGACAGCGATTAGCCGAACAAAGAGCACAGGAACAGAATCAGAGAATGGAGCTTATGATGCAGATGATGGCTCGTCAAATGGGGCTGAACGCTAACATAGGTGGAGGAAATAATCAGAATGGGAATAATCAGGATGGGATACATAATGGAGGCGAACAAATTGGGAACAATTTCGGTCATGCACCCCAGCAAGCTAGGACAATGAGTTCGAGACCTATGATTCCCACATTCCTTCCTAGAGCTCCAGAGCAGCCAGTACCAGAACCCCATATCACTGACATATAGGATCAACTGAGGAGAGATTGGGAAGCAGGAGGTCCAGATTTTACAACTGCAATCACCTTTAGAGAGTATATGGATGTGCGGATGAAGCATATGCCTCGTGGACATGACAGGACTCAGAGCTATGAGTTACGAAAGAAAGCAGGGAAACTTCAGTTACCATATTATGATGGCTCGGGGAAGTCTACAGCAAGAGCCTGGGTTCAAAAACTTGACACATACTTTCAATTGAACCCTATGTCTGAGGAAGAAGCTATTAAGTATGCAGCAATTCACCTGGATGGGTTAGCACACGAGTGGTGGCATCATAGTATGATCACTATGGGTCATGCACACATTACCTCATATGTGGAGTTTACGAAGAGACTAATTGAACATTTTGATAAGAAGGATCCAGAACTCCATTTCAAGGAGTTAGCTCAGCTTAAACAATGGGGATCATTGGAAACATACATTTCAGAGTTTCAGAAACTTGCAGTGTTAGTAACAGATGTATCTGAACGGAGGCTATTGGTTTTATTTATGGATGGGCTAGTTGATCCGTTGAGAGGGTGGATTAAAGCTCTCAACCCTCCCACTTTGCAGGAAGCCATTAAGAAAGCTCCTGACATGGATTCCTCTTCAGCTTCTAAAAATAAATTCCAGGCAAAGAGTTTCCCTTCAGGAAAAGATAGGGACAGGAAACCCTTTCATAGAGAGACACAGCTACCTAAGGAGGAAAGTAAGAGGTTGAACAAGGAGACACTTAATGACTTGTGTAGGAAGAAGCTATGCTTCTATTGCAAAGGCCCGTATGAGTATGGCCATGACTGTCCTATGAGGCCAAAAGGGAAGACCAACCGAGCAATGTGGGCTTATTACAAAGTTTCAGATTCAGATAGTTCAGAACATCATGATGAGGATCCTAATGAAGCAGAGGGAGAGCAGGAGATAGATAGTGCAGGGCAACAACAGGGAACAAAGCTACATTTACAGGAAGCACGACTGTCTAGTATCCAGAGAGAGGGATCTTTCAGACTTCGGGGAGTTTTGGCTGGGCAGAAGGTTATTACATTATTGGACACAGGTGCGACACATAATTTCATTGATGCACGATTCGTGGAGAAGCGTGGACTCATTACTGAGGAGTTCGTGGGACTAAGAGTCAAGGTAGCTGATGGATACACTCTTCGTTGTGACAGGATGGTACGAGACCTACCTTTGCGCCTGAACAACTATGAGTTTAAGGCAGACTATCATGTGGTCAACATGGGTGACATGGATATAGTACTTGGAATGCAGTGGCTACATTCATTGAAGGTGGTTACCCTGAGACTAGAGGATATGGAGATACAATTCGAAGTAAATGGTAGGACTCATGTGCTTAAGGCTATCTGTAATGGAGACTTCAGGACTATCTCATTTAGGTGGCTGGAGAGATTAACTAGGCATAATGATATAGAGTGGGCAACAATTTGTACTTTGACACCTACACAGGAGGAGCAACATAAAACGAAATATCATCCTGATATTTAGAAATTGAGGATTAAGTACGAAAAGGTATTCAGTGAGATTCCACCAGGCAGGCCATCGGACAGAGGCATTGAGCATATTATTGAGCTGGAGGAAGGTGCTAAGCCTATCATGATCACACCATATCAACACCCAAAGCGACTCAAGGATAACCTGATCAATCACTAACATCTCTCTCTACCATAACCTGATCAATCACTACCTGATGCTTGTCTAATTGACTCTAGAGCCCTTCACTTACATCATCTCTAACTCTGACTGGCTAAGCCCTATTTGTACTGGTACTAGCATACCCTTTATACCATCTACCAAATTCTCCTCTATGTCCATCATCGCAACATCCACACCACTGCCCTCCTCTCCATCTGAATCCCCTCTATCCCCCCCTTTATCCTCTCTCCCGTCACCATCCCCACCCCCACTATCTCCACCCTCCTCATTATCCACTCTCTCGTCATCATCTCCCTCATCATCGTCCTCCCCATCCTCCCCATCCTCTTCATTCCCTACCTCCTCATCTACTTCCTCCTCATCCTCCTCTCTACCCTACTCGACCTGTGTTCTCGCCCATGGTACTAGAACTGTTGGATTTTTCAACAACCTCAGTCGATGTTGAGAAAACCATCTACCATATGATGTTTTCATGCCTGCATCTATCACATCTGCCACTACTCAACACAACCTAGGTTGTAGCTCCTCTAACTATGCATAGGCCAGTTGTGTTCTGATCAGAGCCCCACCCACTCTCTGATCTCTACTCTAGATCAAGCAAATAGAGAAAGATCTATAGGCACATCCTACCTCTTGCCAAACTACTAACATACTTGCTCTAGAAAGTATATCTCTATCACTAAGTGTCCAATTATTGTACAACCAATCATATAATGCTTCTGCTTGTAATACAGAAGGTGGATCTCATCATTATCCCACCCTAAGAAATATTTGTATGGCCTCCAAAGAAACTGTGTCATAGTGTCCAATAGATGCCTGAAGGATAGGGTGTACCCTAGTGGTCCTCGTGCTAGTATCCCTCTATAGTTGTATGTGTAGGGCATGTCCCTAACCAACTCCTTCTCCATAAGTGGCTGGAATATGACAATATGATTGTAAGCCCAAATATGTAGCAAAGTAATGTTGTCACAAAAGTTTGCACCCTCACCTAAATTTTGACCTAAAGACAACCTTATGAAACATGGAAACAATCTCCAAGTTATGGGACTTGAACAATGAGATTGAGTCTCTAGAGAAGGTTGACTTCCTCACTATCAGGATGCACCTAACTACTTATTGAAGGAAAATGGAGTAAGAAATGCATGTAATAAAACTACCTAGTGTAATCTAAAGAGATGATACACCAAATAGTATGTTCAATCTTATCTTTGCCTAGAATTGCACAGTTCATCCATATAATCCCAAAGTACATAGATTCAATCTTTGCTTTAACTCAATAATCACGTGTAGATCAAAAACCAATAGAATTTTATAAGGAAGGAACTTCACTTTATAGAATTCAAAGGCAAAATGGATACAACATACAACTTGAAGAATGAAAATAATACATTAACAAAAGTCAAGAAGGTTTTGCACATGTATTAATGGAAGAAAGAGCTACAATAGAGAAGTATATTCACTCAGAGACAAATGAAATTATAGTATCAGAGTATACAATACAATTTCTATAGAATTAAAGAGAGATTGACCCTTGAAAGAGTTACAAAATTTTCCTTTATAGCTTAGGTATAACTGAGAAGACTTGCTCTAAAAACCTAAACTCAACCATTGTATTCAAGTTGCAGAGGACAATAACTACTGATCCCATATAGATTTGATTAGGTGCATGTCTTTATGTAGGAAACATGATTTTTAAATGCAACTCAGGCCCTGAAGAGACATAAGTGGTAGCCATAATTGCTTTGACTAGTAGATGGATTATTATGGTGGCAGAGGAATGTCCTTTGCATTTATCAAGGCTCGAGAACATCAAAGGGTGGTTGCAAGTGATCAAGGGATTTGTTTGCCATCAATGAGTTGCTTTTATAGTGTTTTGCAATAGTGCTAGGTCAGCTGTGTCATCAATTAAATAGTCAACCCCACCATGTGGCACTATATCTTTGAATCATCCTACTAGATCATCTTGATTCTAGCTCAAGAAAAGGGAGAAAGTGTTTTCATGTCTTACTTTAGGGCAGGGATCTTATGATCGACTTTATCATTCAAACCCTTCGTATCATCTTAGGTAAGGAATTTGGTCTTTATCATCTTATGATCACTTACTTATCACATGATCGAGGGTTCCCTTCAAATATTTTTCGATCTCACAACAACAATTTGTTGTAAGATTAGGGCATCAATTGGAATTATGATCTTACATTTAGCATTTTCTAACCTTTTCATAGCATCACTAACATGTGTCTCAGTCCCTATGACCATACGACACAACTTCACATAGCATCAGGCTTTACCTTTTCTTTCCTTTCGATCTGTCAATCGCAACCAACCAACCTTGTTCTGACTTCAAACGTTTCCCCTTAAGAGTTGTCTCTAACTCCCAATCATACACTAGCAATTTTTTCTCCTTTTTCATAGCCTCAGAGACTCTTAGATTCACTTTTTTTTACCCCTTACAACCATATGCTTACCTACATTCTGTAGTATTGAAAACCTTCATTGCTTGCTCCTACAATCTTATGATCAACAACTTTTTGTAAGATCAAAAGATAATTGCCTCATGGAATAATTCTTTATGTTCATGTTGTTTTCTTAAAATGTGAGCACACTTCTATGAGTCATTATATCCAAGATATCTCAAGAATGAGGTCTCGAATGACGAGTCTAGCTCTCTATTTATGGAGTGCAAGGGTTTGTAATGAAGGCCCTCAGTTTTGACCTAGTTTATGCCCATGCAAGTACACCATAACATGAGAGATTCAAAGATCCAATATGCATACAAATGGAGATGAAAGCTAATCTATATGATAACAATGCAAAACAATGTAAGATCCAATCTATTAATGCAAGATCTAATCTATGAAAGCAAGATCTAAGCCAATATGAAAATGCATGGATGAGATATGATAATGGAAGCCATGGATGCATGAAAGAAGAAGACAAGAAGATAGAAGTTCTCCACAAAAATCTTTAATGCTCAAACTCCTTCAGAAATCGCTTTCCAAACCTACAACATAACAATAGCATAATCGTGGATGTAAAATGAGAAGAGGGCTCTCCCTTATAAATAAGATTGGACAATCAAGATTAAGAGGCAAAAAGATTTAATCAAGGGTGGAGAAAGAATGATCCGTGTGAAATAAAGATCCACCAATGAGAAAATAGGAAAAGAATTAAATGGAATCCCACTTAGAAATATGTACATTTAAGTGTAGAGGAATTTTTAATTTTTAATTATTTTATTTCTTCTTTAAGTGGGGGTTTATTTAATTAAAAGGGAGCAAGTTCTTTTAATTAAATAGGTAATATTTAATTAAATTAAAAGAGGGGTTTTGATCTTAATTAATTAAATGCAGATAAATTATTTAATTAAAAGAGAGGTTTTCTTTTAATTAAATGGGGACTTATTTTATTTAATTAAAAGGGAGATTTTATTTTAATTAAATAAGACTTAGGATAAAACAATCAACCTTAGAAAATATTGAAATAATTGAATTTGATCAAGGATATTGATTTGAATTGATTTAATAAAATATTGCAAACCATTGATTCAAGAAATTGATAAATTGAATAATGGGGGCCCAGAGTCTAAGTGACCATTTTAGGATGCATACATTTGCCCCCTTGACTAATGTGTGGTCGACTCGAGAACATATGTAGTCAAAGAAAGAAATTGAAGTGTGAGGTCAATTTGAGATCACAGACCAACCCATATATGTGGTCAACTCGGGAACACATCAGGACAAAGAATACAAATAAATTTTGACTTGAAAAAGTCGAGGATACAATTGATAAAACTGAATCAAGGATTGAAATTTGATAAGTACTGCCCCTTGTGATCGAAATAGAAATGAGATAGAGGAGAAATAAAAAATTGATAAAATTGATCAAATCAAACTAAAGATAAGGTTCTTGATGTAAGATGAAAGATATAAGAATCACAAAACCAAGGTATATCATCAAGCATGAAATATTATGTCCTAAAGTTGAACAAGAAGAAAAGATGTGGGTTGAAAGTAAATGGAATATAGAAATTTGGAAGAGATGGAAAGAAATGGAAAGAAGAAAGATAATTTGCCTAAGAAAGAGAATGCTCCAAAATCAATCAATTGTTTAAGATAGAAAATTTTGATTGAGATCACGAAAGAAGATAAGGAAATGAAGATCAAAATGCGACCACTGTTGATTAAAAGTCCACAAGAAAGATGAAGGGAAAACCCTCTCAAACTCATAATGTAGCCTAAAAATGCAAACTAACATGAAGCCTAACAATGCAAGCTACATGAAAATGCAAAGGTGTACTTGCAATAGAACAACTGTAACATAGGATTTTGTGTTCATCATTCATTAGAGAATGTAAAAGAACTTATTTTCATCATTGGGCCATTATTAATAGACATCAGAAAATCACACAATCATCACTAGTCACAAGTGCAACTGTGAAGATATGAATGTGATTTATATCGGATTGGAATGTGGAAAGATTCTAACATAAGCATCAAAGACATATAGGTCAAGATGACTTTGATGTTAGCTTACCCAATTTAATGTAGCAAATAAAACATATGCCTCATGCCCCAAGTCCTCTAGCTATGCATCCCAGAGAGACTTAGGAACAATGACACTCAACGAGAATCAATAACAACCAGCACACGAAGAAAAGATCATGACATAGCTTAAACACTAAGTGTTTATGTTTAAAAATTTAAGTGTGTTATTTGATATCAAGTTCCGAGGATAAGGATCGAATGCTTACAAACAGGTAAGATTGCATAACAAAAATGGGTAAGACCAAACCAATAAGTGTTGAAAAACACTCATTGTTAGGGGTTGTATTGAAAAAAATACAATTAAGGTGGTGTTGAAAAACACCGTTTGCGAGGTGTCCTAAGAACTAACGCATCTAAGAGACTAAAGCTAACACAGTTATGCCCCCTAGACAAAGACCAATTTCAAACCAAGGTAATAAGGACAAGGCATGATGGAGAAAGGTTAAGTGTCAAGGATGCATGCTAAGAAACAGGGGTGCAAAGGCCTCAAGTAGCACTTGTTTCTAGGTTTTCACCACTTGGATTTTTTTAGGACCTTTTATAATTTTTAGAATTTTCACAATATATCTTTTTTTTTTGGATTTTTGACATATATGATTTTTTTTTTTGTATTTTTTCAAGATCAATAAATATACACAAACAATATACAATGCCCCCAAACAAAAACAAGGACCAAACTCTCAAGTAAGATCACATCGTGCAGTCCCAATGTCTAGCAAGGTGGAGGACAAGAGTGATTAGCAAGATGGTGGAAGAAATGAAATACAAGAGAATGAAGGAAAGAAATCCTCAAGGGAAAATTCCTCAATAGTACCCAAGCTAGGAAAAATTTTCATGTAAAGCGCATTTGGACAAGAAATGAAAGGTCGACATAGGATAATTCATGAAAGCATAATGTAAAAGTGGGAAAGATGCAATCCGAAAGAGTAGACATGTCAAGAGGCTTCATAACATCGTATTTTACTCTTTTTTATTAGATCAAGACCAAAGGGGTAAATGGGAAAAGGATAGTGAAAGACTAGAATGAATGGAGGAAAATAGATATGAAGGCTAAACATGAAAGGAATGAAAACAAGATCATCATAAGATAGCTCACAAGATAGCCAAATATTTGTGTATAGGTCAACATTGTCAAGACCAAAGAGAGAAAATGAAATGGATGAAAGATGTAGAAGAACTATGCACGGTGCTTGATTGTCAAGTTTCCATCATGGTACTTATCCAAGGTGCCACAAGGGAGTGGTTTTCACCATAGGACGAATTTATTTCTCTTTATTTTTTCTACCAAGGTGCCTAATTACCAAGTTTTCACCAAGGCACATTTTCAAAATTTTCATTTTCTTTCTTTCCTTTTTCATTTTTTGGAAGAAGTCAAGCTTTTTAGATAATTCTCCTTGAAATTTTAAACCATGACATGCAAAGGAGTTGAAATGATATGCTCAAAGATGCTGATAGCGAAAGGAAAATGGAAGACAAAAATGGAGGATATGGCTTTATGCAAAGCGAGTGAGATTGGAAGATGGAAATGAAGGAAAGATCAATGTCAACACACACTTTGAAGGGTGGTGAGAGGATGGATAAAATGTGAATGAAGGAATACGTGAAGGAATATGGTGAGTGGATAGAAGAGGTTGCAGTTTAGGTGCATGGAATGGAAGAATGCTTTTGGAAGAAGATGAAGTGGAATTCTTTGGAAGCTTGAATGTCAACTTCAATTGTTGTTCAACATTAGACTCTCTCAAGAGAGACTTTGGAATCCATATAGCCCTAGGCCTTTTTTCATTTCTTTTTGATGATTTAGAGATAATATCTTCAATGATGGATTTTGGAACCCATACTTTTCTTATAATTTTTTTCTTAGATATCTCTTTTGACTTTATGCCCCCATGTCGATTAGAGAAGACATGGTGGTCTTCTTTTTTATATGGATTCTTGAATTGTTTTTTTTTCTTGTATTGAACATTTAGGTTACTTCCAAAAGACTTGGGACTTGTGGAAGAAGAAGATTGATATGACTGGTTTAGGTGAGTAGGTAGATGAAAAGGATTCAAGGATATGTATCTACATTGATATTGAGGAAAGATAGGAGAGGGAGGGACGTAAGGGCCCAAGATGGATGATGAATTAGGAGAGTTGGGAGGGAAAAGTGAAGGGACATAAGAACCTAAGATGGAAGGAAGACATGAAACATTTAGTATTGGTGGGGGAGGTACAAAGATGGATGTGGAAGATGCAAAAGGGTAATCAATAAGTTCATCAACATCTATATGATAATCAAGGACATCAACATCTTTAGAGTGAGCATTAAGATTTTCAATAGGATCATGAACATATTGAATAGGAGAAACTTCTTTGATAGGATTACTTGAAGCTTAAGGAGACTTAGGAACAATAGAAAGTGGAAGGGAACTTGGAGTGGTAGAACAAGAAGATGGAAGACTTTGATCTTGACAAGGATCTTTGGATAGAATAAGTGTAGAGTTTTTCTCTTGATTTTCAATAGGCTCAACATTGTAAGTAACAACACTATTTTTAACAACCTTAATGGAAGTATCATCTTTGGAGCATGCAACTGTATTAAGGTCATTTTGATTGTCAATAAGCTCAATGATGTAAGTAGTAGCTTGATCTTGCTTAGGAGAAGACTTAAGACATGGTGGAATGAATGAGAAAGGGCACAGAGGATCAAAAGGACCATGAAATGGATTAGAGACATTGTGAAAATAATTGGATGACATGAAGGGTTCTTGATCTTGATCTTTCTTTATATTCTTTTCTTTATCATTTTTAGAGTCCTTTTGACATGAAGCCACTCCTAAGGATAAGGAAGCAGGTTGGAATTGTATGAAAGACTTTGAAATAAATGATGAAGGACTAGCTAAAGTAAGAATTATAGCACACGAAGGCTTAGGCTCTTTAGGTTTAGCACTATCAAAAGTATTTGCAGCCAAGTGAAGGTTAGCTTGAGTTTCTTTAAGAGGTAGCCTTTGAGGATAACTATAGGGAACTGCATGAAAAATATTAGGATCTTTGTTGGATGAAGGATTGGTAGAAGATTTGAGAGACTCAAAATCTTTAGGGGATGTATGGATAGTGGAGGAAGTAGAAGATGGAAGGGGAGCATCAGAAGAAAAAGGTTCAACATTAACTTGATCTTGCTCAAGAGTGTAATCTTTCTTTTCAACATGAGGGTTCTTAGAAGAGGAATTATTATGGCATTGATGTTTTATTTCAACACAAAAAAATGCTTTCTCTTCCTCAAAAAATGTAGATTTATCATTTAGGTATTGTTTACAAAATCTATCAATGTTGTTTTCAAAATCCAAGTCATATGGATTACCATCAATATCTATCCGTGACTCACCCCCTTTAAGTACAAGCATAGGACTAGGAGGACTTTTAGGACTCATAGGAATGTAATAGTCATCTTCATCATAATCATTGTCACTATAGGCATATCAAAAGACTTTTCATGTTTTTCATTACAGTATGTCTCAATAAGAGGAATAAGACTCTTGGTAGAAGTAGAAGATGAATGATATCATGAAGAAGAGGTGGGTGAAGACCTACACAAATGATATTTAGAAGAATCATGGTAAGACTTGGAATATGAATAATGTGAATGATATTTAGAAGAATCATGATAAGACTTGGAAGATGAAGAATGTGAATGCTATTTAGAAGAATCATGATAAGACTTAGAAGATGTGAAATGTGAATGACATCTAGAAGAATCATGGTGAGAGTTGGATGATAAGGAATATTTGGAAGAAGGATATCATGATATGATATTGCATATGATCCTAGCAAGACCGTCTAATTTCTTACCTTTTTCCATCATTTTTGTCACAAGGTTAGCATCCATATATCTATTGGAGTAACAACACTTTTCAAATTCAATAAGGAGCTTGAGTTCATATGTGCTCAAACAAGGGTCCCTAACAAGATATTCAAGATCCACGGTTCTAGAAGAAGAGGAATCAAGCATGAAAGAAGAGAAAAGAAGAATAGAAGAAGGTGGACTATATGATAATAGAAGGAAAAGAATCAAGAATGTTGGAGTTGAGGAAAGCCAACTCCGAAGACGCCAAGATCACCTGCATGCGAACCTGTCAAAGAGAAGCCATAGAAGGGGAGGAGCATGGAACACGGGCAAAACCCTAAACGGACATGAGAGACACCATGAATGCAAACACAATGAGAAATGTATTTACAATAAGAAATGATGTTGTTATGATATGATGTGTTACAATGAGAGAGAGCCCGAATATAAAGAGCTCATGGAAGCTTGTAGAACAAGCTGGAAGGTGATAGAAGATAAGTGTGACAACAAGAAGGGAACAAACTCCCGTGTTGTCAACAACTAACCACTACATGCATTAAATATGAAATATTAAATAAATGCATGACCTAAGTAAGCTTAAGCAATAGAATAAATAATTAAATATTAATTATTTACTCTAACACCCCCCCTTAAGTGCAACTTAGGGAAATGCCTTAAGCTCACAAAACTAAGATGAATGCATAATGGGTCCCGACAACGAGGCCATTTTAGGTACCCAAGTACAATGCAAGAAACCTCTGTAAACAAGGAAAGAGAGAAAACCACATGGGAAAAACCCTCCCCCAAAAAGAGGTAAGAACCTAGTGAAGAACTGAAGAAGTCTCCAACAAGGGAAATTGTCCCCTAAAACAGGAACAAAGAGTGATCATGAAGAAGCAGCATCACTGAAGCATGAAGAGCCGCAAATCTGTCAAACTGCTGATCTGAAGAAACCTCCATGGAAGAAGAAGGCACGAACTGAGCATGTCTATATGGTAGATGATCCATCTCACCGAAATGCATAGGTAGCCAGCCACTGCAATCGCCTTGTATATAGGATCAACCACTAAATACATAGTTCACACTATCGAACCATCGAACCATGGATGCATTAGAACACAGCATAACCCCCCCTTAATGCAGACGGGGTGTGATGACAGGCAACTGAGAAGGTGAGCCAAAATCTCCTGCAAACAAACCAAGAACGAGGAAAGAGGAAAAGAAGTACAGACATCGATAAAGACACGGTCTAACTGACTCTGCATGGGGCTAATGTCGTGGAAGGGACACTCACTTGACAAAGGAAGAATGCCTAAAACAGCAAACAAATAATCCCCCCCATGGTGCTTTATGAAATAGTGCAAGTACACCTGACTCAAAACAACGTTCATGACTCCTAGAAATACAAAAGTGACAGTTTATCTCAATGCGAAATAAAAAAGTGCTTCAAAATGAAAGCTACAATGATCAAAACTGAAAAAGAGCTGCAACAAAAGAAAGTACAGCCGAAAAGAAAGCAAACCATGCCAGGAAAACGATCCTCGGGCCTAAAACACTCAAAATATCCACCATAGAGCAAAAATGCCGAAACTATGATAGAAAGAGAAGAGGCCAAAAATGAAGAAAAAGAAATATTTTTCTGAAAAGTACACAGAACCAGCTTTCCAAAAATATAAAGTTTTCAAAAAACAGGCATGGGACGCAAAAGATATGCATGCCGAAGTCAAAAACAGGACTTCAGACTTCAACAGTAAAAACAAGCAATAAAAAAGCATCAAAACCTAAAAATACCTGCACCAAAATCTCTGTCTCGGAACCAGCTTTTCGACACTTCTTTCGGATCGGAAAAATACCTCCGTATGCAAGAGTTATGGCCAAAAAACCACAAGTAGGTCCAAAAAAGAACTTGAAGGAGAGTGCAAGCAAGGATGATGACATAGGGATGACATCATGCTGACGTCAGCAGACCCTGAGATTTAAATTGACGGCCCATCAGCCGTCGCAGCAAAAAAAGAGTGCCACGTGGCACAGCCACGTGGCAGTTGACGTGGCAGGGGTGACGTGGCGGGTCCACGTGGCAAGGTGCCACGTGGCACCCAGGCCACGTGTCACCCCTGCAGTGGCTACAGAATGCTGACGGGCTGCAGAGTTGGCGCTGACTGGAGGTAGAGCTGTCGGGCAGAGGCGGCCGCAGGGGCAGCGGAACCGGGAGGAGACCGGGCCGCGGCGGAGCGCGGGCTGAGAGCTGGAGAGGCGCCGCCGCCGGAGGGCGGCGGCCAGGAGGCGGCCGGGCCGCGGTGGAGCGCGGGCGGCGCTGCCTGCTGCGGCCGCTGCGAGCGGCACGCGGGTGGCGTGGTGGCGTGGCGGCGGTGCGCCCGTAAACCCTTTTTTTAAAAATTTTTTTACGCTCTGCGTCCGTACGATCCGTACGGCAGCGACCCTGGAAGCCTCAAAAATTTGCCAAAAATGCCCTGTCTCCAAAATTGAAAAGCTTTATATGAATCCTGACTGCAAACGGCCTTCCGGATCCATTGGTGATGTCTGTTTGGTCCCAAAGTGCTTCGAAAAATTGCTGATCCCCTGATTTGAAGAAAAATTGCACAAACAAACTAGGATTTGTGACTTCAAATCACCGCTTCAAAACTTCTTCAACGAAGCAGCAGCAGGAAGGCTCTGATACCATGTTGGAGTTGAGGAAAGCCAACTCCAAAGACGCCAAGATCACCTGCATGCGAACCTGTCAAAGAGAAGCCATAGAAGGGGAGGAGCATGGAGCACGGGCAAAACCCTAAACGGACATGAGAGACACCATGAATGCAAACACAATGAGAAATGTATTTACAATAAGAAATGATGTTGTTATGATATGATGTGTTACAATGAGAGAGAGCCCGAATATAAAGAGCTCATGAAAGCTTGTAGAACAAGCTGGAAGGTGATAGAAGATAAGTGTGACAACAAGAAGGGAACAAACTCCCGTGTTGTCAACAACTAACCACTACATGCATTAAATATGAAATATTAAATAAATGCATGACCTAAGTAAGCTTAAGCAATAGAATAAATAATTAAATATTAATTATTTACTCTAACAAAGAAGACATGAAGAAGAGGAAGAATGGAAATGGGAGACTAGAAAGTCATGGAAGATGAAGAAGAAAGAAGACTAAGAGTCATTTTGTGAAATTTGATACCATTTGAGTTCATTTGAATGTTGAGAAACATGTAATAGCACTTGTAACCAATATGAATGAAAAGGTACTAGTTGATAGGATAACCCTAAGAAATGTTGGTACCAAACTAGGATAGAAAAAGCACTCACTTGTCCAAGAAAGAGATGATAAAAAATAATTTTGCAATAGGCATAAACCAACACTACCATAGAGGTGCCCACAACTTTGGGTGAATACCATAGCACATATGGACCAGGAGGATGATTTACCCAAATTTTAATTAATTGAAATTGAATATTGATGAAAGTGGATGGACAAGAGATTACTAAGACTCTCCAAGTGTAATATCAAAGAATCCAAGGTATATCTTTCTCAACAAGGACAATCTCTAACTCACCAACTCCAAACAAGGTCACTTGTGAAATCAATGGTTACTAATTCAAGAGGTAAAAACACAATAACCCAAGGTGCAAAATTTTTTCTAACAATGGGGTAAGTAGCCTAATTTGAACTGAATCAACTTAGGGAGATTGAAAATAATAGGATAACAAAGCAGTTTGATCATAAAGTCTTGACTCAAGAACTCAGATTTTGTTCATTTTAAATGTCCAACTAGGTGTATCATTAGATTTTTAATCATGAACTAGGCACACAAGACAACAATCAGGGATTTCAAGGAAATTTCTTCAAACAATGAGCAAGGGACAAAGAAACCTTGCACATGAACAAGAATAGTGTTGTAATATCAATCTAATTCCTAGAACCACTATTGTGTATGTTCTCAAAATGTTTTACAATCACACACATAGTCCTAGAAAATAAAATTTGGTAGCACTATGGTTCTTAGTAATATTCAACTCTATAGCTTTTGCAATTTAGAGTGGGTGAAATTCAATCCCGAAATACTAGCATTTTGACATATTCTGAGAATTTAATCAATTAGAGATACTAAGGAGATCTGACAACCCAACAAAAGACTACACCCACGAGGATTTCCCCCACAAAAAAAATTATATAGCGGTTGCTACTACCACATCAAAAATGGCTACTACCGCTTTAGGTTCCATCCATGTGGTTGACCCAATAAAAAGAATATCCACTACGGTTAACCCTCTCTAATCAAAGAAGACTCACAAAATTGTACCACATGGGGACTTGGATTGGATTCAAGGGTTCTAAGTTTTTGATGTGCCTAAAAGGAAACAAAGCATACTCCTCTAACCTCTTCACCTTACCCAAACATAGCAAACAAGATTCTTTGAGATACTAATTCAAAATCACCTCACCAAATTTTTGAAAAATCTGACAACAAACACCACCAATCTCAAAAGAAAAAGTACTAATGGATGTTGAGGACAAATGCAAGTAGAACAATGAGATAATAACAAATATTCTTCCCTACCTAGTGATCCATCATCAAGAGGAGCTTCACATGTAAAGCTAGCGAATGAAGCTCAGTCTCCCAAATAGTGTTCATAGGACCTAACTACCATGTGAAAAAAAGATGCGTGAAAGAAAATCTAGATCCAATTTTAGGGCACCGAATGAAGTGTGAATCTATGAAAGCATGTAAAAGCACTCAAGCCAAACATATGAGATGTTCATTTTAGTTCTAGATCCAAATGTTATAGAGATCCAAAAAAAAAAATGATAATGCTTGCAAAAACATCTTTTCCCTATTTTACCTTTCGCTTACACTTGAATGCTTGCTCACAACGAATAAATCAACAAACAAAATAAGCAAACACAAGATATGCAATATAAATTCAACTTATGCAAAACTAGGGTTAGATCTAAAAATTTGATTTTTAAGAGTGATAATAATTAGCAAATAACCCAAATGAAAGCTCACATCATGCATTGATCCATTGTGAAAATTAAATCCAAGCTATTCATTAAATGCCCCCTTTTAATATCAATTTTTGACCTAGTCATCAAGATTAGACCTCTATGATATGAATTTGGATCCAAAACTCTAAGTGCAGAAAAGAGACCCATGTCAAAAATGAGAGAGCTTTCCAAAAAAGTTAGAATTTTGAAAATATCTTTTCATTTGTGCCCTAAGGAGCCATTTTGTCAAAATAGACCATTTTTTACAAATTTGATTATTGAGCCTTAATATGATCTCTAAAATCAAAACATAAAGAACCAACCCTATTTAGAATTCAAAGACCTTTCCAAAAATTCATTTTTTTCTAAAAATGTGCTAATTTGCACCCTAAAATGATTTTTCATGAAAAATTAATAAAAAAATATAATAAATAGAAAATACCTTGGAAAAATCTGAAAATTTCACCGAAGCTTCTCTAATATGTCACCAACCTGCAAAAAAATTGAGATAAAAAACTAAGCCGTTTGGGAGATATGATCAAATCTTTAAGATCTAGGGTTTTAAGTCTCCAAACAAATCCATACAACGGGGTTAGATCTAAAAATGTCCAAAACCAACAATTAAAGGTGGGTTGCCCCACGGTGGGTGCCAAAAATGTGAGCACACTTCTATGAGTCATTATATCCAAAATTGCTCAAGAATGAGGTCTTGAATGGTGGCTCATAGCTCTCTATTCATGGAGTGCAAGGATTTGTAATGAAGGCTTTCAGTTTTGACTTAGTTTGTGCCCATGCAAGTACACCAAAAAATGAGAGATTCAAAGATCCAATATACATGCAAATAGAGATGAAAGCTAATCTATATGATAATAATGCAAAATAATGCAAGATCTAATCTATCGTTGCAAGATCTAATCTATGAAAGAAAGATCTAAGCTAATATGAAAATGCATAGATGAGATATGATAATGGAAGCCATGGATGCATGAAAGAAGAAGATAAGAAGATAGAAGTTCCCCACAAAAAGTTTTAATGCTCAAACTCCTCCAAAAATTGCTTTCCAAACCTGCAACATAACAATAACATAATCGTGGATGTAAAATGAGGAGAGGGCTCTCCCTTATAGAGAAGATTGGATGATCAAGATTAAGAGGCAAAAATATTTAATCAAGGGTGGAGAAATAATGATCTGTGTGAAATAAAGATCCACCAATGAGAAAATAGGAAAAGAATTAAATGGAATCCCACTTAGAAATATGTGAATTTAAGTGTAGAGGAATTCTTAGTTTTTAATTATTTTATTTCCTCTTTAAGTGGAGATTTATTTAATTAAAAGGGAGCAAGTTCTTTTAATTAAATAAGAAATATTTAATTAAATTAAAAGAGGGGTTTTTCTCTTAATTAATTAAATGTGGATGAATTATTTAATTAAAAAAGAGGTTTTCTTTAATTTAAATGGGGACTTATTTTATTTAATTAAAAGGGAGATTTTATTTTAATTAAATAAGAATTAGGATAAAATGATCAACCTTAGAAAATATTGAAATAATCAAATTTGATCAAAAAAATGATTTGGATTGATTTAATAAAATATTGCAAACCATTGATTCAGGAAATTGATAAATTGAATAATGGGGGCCCATAGTCTAGGTGACCATTTTAGGGTGCATACACATGTGCTTGGCCCCATCATTCCATGTGTTTCTAAATCACTTTCTCACTTTGGCTAAACTTCTTACATTTGTATAAAGTGAGGAAGCAACAACCATTGATCTAACAAGATCTGACGGTCACTATAAAACTGAAAAAACCCTTTGTCATAGTCAACACCTTTGACCAACTAGAACATGCCACTCTATAACTCACTCTGACACATTCCTTTTTGTGAGCCACAACTAAGTTTGGTCTTATTATGTCCATGTGTGGAACGTTTGCTTTAGCTATTCTTCATGCATCTTTGGAAAGCAAGAATACAATATGCATTGATCTGCCAAGATCTGAGGATCATGATTGATATTGGGCCTTTGAAGCTTTACTTCCTTGCTTATGATCTTATGATCTCCTTGATTTTATATGGTTTTGGGTTCCATTTTTAAGCCTTTGTGCTTATATGCCCTTCAACTTGTCATAACATCACAACACTTTCCATTTTCCATAAAACACTTACGATGATATGCTGTTGGGAAAATTGTGAGATCAAAACCCTCATAATAAATCCTCACAATGCTATGATAATACTAACTATCATAACATTGAGAGACCTAGAAATCACTTTCATAGTCCTTCGCTAACCTTCACTTTGTAACATCGATAAAGGGAAGTTTCAAGGCTTACGGCTAGATGCTAAAAACCCTGATCATAAGATCGTAACACTTGATGAAGAAATATGAAAATGACATATGATCATAACATTGGAGGGGTAACTAGGATTTTAGTAGGGTTTGGCCATTTAGTACACTATTCAATCCTAACGCCATGAATATATCTCTAATTGGGTTTCAATGATGATGACAAGGGAATAAAAGCGGGGGAGCTAAAATGACTAACATGTACCTCCAGTGCTAAAAGTTAAACTGCCTCTATATGAAACCTGGTGCAAATAATAGTATAACATCCTAAGCATGTAGGGCCCCATGCAAACATAGTCCCATCCATAACCATCCTCTCCAAAACTCTACCCCATCTGATAGGGAATCCATGCCCTCTCCTGCCTGGTATCAATAACCCACCTACAACCCAAGATATCACAACAATCCGATTCTCATGTCATGCCACTCATATCTCCCATCCTATCTCATAATCCCTAATCCCTAGCTCTACAACTTTGCAACCAAACATCTGATGAAGTGCGGCCCACCTTGTTCTAGGGTCATATACTGCCAACTCCCCATGGATTAGAATCAAGAGGATGTGCCATACATCCTCCAAGGTCATAGTAGCCTCTCCTATGGGTAGATTAAAAGAACTGGACTTTGAATGCCATCTCATGGTTAGTGCTATCAATAACCCCTTGTTACCTCTCACCTTAGGAATAAATGTAATGCAGTAAAGTCCAAGCATTTCCAAGATCTCCCACTCATCAGTAGTCATCTGGTGACATAGAACTAGGCTCTGAGGTCTGTGTCCCCTCGTCTACAATAGGGGAAAGTCCTCCTATGTAATCACATGAAATATGTCAACCTTCTGTGGATTTCTACCAAGGCTAACCTAAGTTGACCTTGTTTGACTAAGTTTGATTATTTATGACCATGCTTACCTAGGTTGACCTATGTTTTGAACTCTTTCTACAGTCTTGAATATGTACACCAAATTTTAGGTCATTTTGTGTTCATTTAGATTGTTTTTGACCCTCTACCTACCTATCTGTCAACTTTCTCCCAAATTTGACTTATGTTTGACTAATTTTGACTATTTATGACTATTTTTGACTAGGTTGACTTATGTTTTGAACTCTTCAAATTTTTGAACATGTATACCAAATTTTGGGTCATTCTGAGTCCATTTGCATTCTTTTCGACCCTCTCCATCACTCCCTGCCAACTTTCTAGTAGGTTTGACCTAACTATGACCTAGGTCTGACCAAGTCTACCACATTTGATCATATTTTCATTGGGTTGACTTGATTTTTGACCTTATCCTAGGGTTTTGGACATGTATGCAAAGTTTCAGGCTGTTCAAGCTCATTTTCATTATTTTTGGGCCCCCGAAGCATCTTGGAGCATAGTTGGGCTACCCAATTGTGCTTAGTGTGCAATTGGTCATTCCAAGTGCACTTAGTGTACACTTGGGTATGCCAAGTGGGCCCAGTGCACACTTAGTATGTTTTGAGTGCACTTGGGGCAGTTGGATACCCTAATCTATGATCGAGACCTTGATTGGCCCCTGTTTGACCCCTACCTAACCCCAAAATGCATGAAATACATAAAAGACATAGAGGGGATTCAATTTACTCACTGGTAGTCCCATGTCTACCCATTTTCGATAGGTAGGCACTCATTCTCCATGATGTTTCTCCTTGGGTAGCATGTCCATCTTCCTTGCTCAAAAGCTCTTTTCTTCCAAATGAGATGGTCAAAATGACCTCCAAACCCCCCTCCAAGCCCCTTTATATCCCTATTTCTACCTAGATGGATGTGCAAGAGGCATTTTCTATGTTGGTCATGATGCTTTTTGCACTCTGGACCCCATAACTTTTGCATTTGAGCTTCGATTTGTGATCCATCAGTTGCTATGGTTTTTCCTTCTTGTTGTTGAAAAATTGACCTATCATATGCTTTTTTTAGTCAATTTGTCAAGGGGGTGCTCATATATACCACCCCTATTAGGGCATGCTTTTATGAATTTTTTATTACTAGTCTTTGACACAATGCTCTAAATCACATTGTATTAAAGAGGGGCATGCTAAAAAATGGTTTGCGTCTACTATTTAATCATATTTTCATACTAACTCATCCCATTTTATCATTTCACTAATTTTGATCTTTTATCCAACTTGATTATCATTTGAGAATTTTCAATAATATCCTTCATCATTCGTATCCCCTTTCAAATCAATTGCAAATCATTTCAGAATTAGTTCCTATTTTATCCAAACTTTACAGAATCAACTCCAAATCATTTCAACATCATCAAAATCCTTTTTGATCAACCCAAAATCATCCCAAATCAACCCAAAACCATCCTCAATCAACCCTACATAACTTGAAACATGTCAAATATTTCAAATTGATCATCACCTATCAAACCCTAGGCATTATCATATCCCTCAGTGCCTTGGCAATCTATCGAACCTATCAAACCTATCAAATTTGACCTTAGCACTATCATGTCCCTCAGTGCTAGGTCAAATTGTCATTTTCATCACCCAATCAGTGACATTTTTGAGTCCTTCAGTGATAGATCCCAACCCTATCCAATCAATTTAATAACATTGACAATGCCCGTCGATGTTATTATGACCAATATTATCAATCAACTTTGATCCTGTGACATATACAATGTCTATTAAATGTCACATGTCCTTAATCCATGTCATATGTCCTTAGCATGTTATCAATCTTAATCAATCAATCAATCAATTTGATTATGGATTTGATCTACCCATCATTGTCCTAGTCGATCTGCATACTCATCACATTTCATCAAAGGATAATATCACATTATTTCATCAAATTGGCCAATCATTTACTAATTCATCCTATAGGATTAGTTAACCCATAATCTATTCCTATGTCATTTAAATTATTTTTATCCTACGTTACTAATTATTCTTACCAACCAAACATACTCAATTATTTAATATTTGTTAATTAATTGATTCATCCTTCACAAACTATGGGAATTATCAATTTCCTAAGTCATATTTTCCACTTCTAATTTCTATTTTACTAATTTCCATTTGTGTGGAATAATAAATTTTTAATTCAAATATTCTACCTAGTCTTAACACATGGACATCATACGTCATAGACCTCTCTTTAAGCTTGGCTAATATGTGTCATATTTGACATATTTTATTCCTTACGCATGACTATAATAAGCCACCTTTGTCATAGATTTTTGTCTATAAGTGGCTTTGAGATGTCATATGCACGCCATAGATTCTCCTCCACTTTTAGCAATGTTGACTTTCATGTGTCGTATAATCCTACATTTGGCATATTGTGTCATAGATATCTTAAGGAATATCATGCCAAGTTGCACGTTTGAATTGACATGTGTCCATCCTCTCATTCATGTCTCACCTCTTACACTTTGGCTATCAATTGAGCCATCTTGCTCCCATTTTTTATCCTTAGAGTCTGTATTCTCACATCATGCCCAAACTCCACTTCTAGTACTCTGAATAGCATAATCCTATCATAGTCTTTTTCTTTCAATTGTGTGCAATATAGGCAATTAGAGCTACATCAAATGGAGAAGAAAGAAGGACATGGGAACTACAATTGAAGAGGGGGTTTACTTGTTTTATTCTCTTTATTTCAATTGGTTTTCATTTTATATTAGAAGGGTTTAGTGTATTTTTATTGAGGTTTTGTGGTTTCTCATAGTATGCTAGGTTCTAACCCATTTTCTAGTCCTACAGATGCACCCTAAGGTAGCCTTGTTAGTAGATGAAGAATTGGAGAAACTGCTCATTGCAAAAATCATCAGACCTACTGATTATTCAAAATGGATCTCCAACATGGTCCTTGTTACATAACCATCTAGTGACATTATAATCTACACCATCTTCAGAGATCTCAACAAGTCTTGTCCTAAAGATGACATTCCTTTACCAAATATAGAATGATTGTGGACCTTACAACTAGACATGAGATGTTGGTACTCCTGGAAATATTTTTAGGATATAACTAGATACACATTAGAGAAGAAGATCAACATAAGACAACATTCACAACCCCCTAGGGTACCTTCTATTTTTGATAAGAAAAATAGGTTTTAATGGATCCTGAAACCCATAAGTTTTACATAAACAAGGCTGATAATAAGCCAAAGAAGCCCAGCCAAAACAAAGGTCCAACAGCTGAAAAAAGACCCAAAGGCCCAGCCCAAAACAAAGGCCCATAGAAAGGCCAAAAAATAAGCAAACTAAAATAGACTACAGAAAGCCTGTCGAAAAGCCAAAAGCCAAGAAGACAAAAAGACAAAAGACAAGAAAACTAGTCTCCAGTTATCTTCTCCATTTCCTGCATAGTCTGAGCTGCCTCGATTATCTTTTGCTGCTCCTTTGCCATTTGATCCTGGACCTTCTCAATGCCCTAATCCATACCGGTGAGAGTACTGATTGTGGCCTTGTCATCATTCAACCTGGCCTTATCCCTGTTCTATCCTCCCTCCTCCACTAGCAAGCCCCTGTCCTTAAGTTTACCAGCAAGGGATTCGATGTTTTCATTCATCAAACTTAAGAGAGAAATCATCTGACTTGCCAGGTTGTGGTTGTAGTTTTCAAGATTTCTTAATCTCCTTTCATTTAAGCTTTCTTTGTTTTCCTGGTCCTCCTGGCTGTCATTACCTGTCTTATTCTTAATACTTTCCATCTGGGATACCCTTTCTCTAACTTCCTCCAGCTCATGGAAGAGCCATTTGATTGATATGAAGTTGTCAATCATACTACTGCGGGCATTATTCAGAAGGTTCATTTCAGTCTCCCTTGCGTTGTTCGAGATGGCTAGGATAGCTGGGGTACCTTCTGTTACAACATGATGCCCTTTGGATTAAAGAGTGATAGAGCCACATATTAGAGAGCCATGACAATTATCTTCCATGACTTAATCCACAAAACTCTTGAGTATTATGTAGACAATAATTTGGTCAAATCACTAGATGACTTAGATCATCTACATCAATTAGAGAGACCTTTGACCATCTAGAAATGTAACATCTCACATTAAATCCAAAAAAGTGTGTCTTTGGTGTCACATTAGGGAAACTTCTAGGATTTATAGTGTCATGGAGGCGTATAGAGATTGAACCCAAGAAGGTAAAAGCTATTATGGACATGCCTCCTCTTAGAACACTTAGGAAACTCAAAAGCCTACAAGGAAAGTTGCAATCAATATCATCTCACAACTTGCAGATAGGTGTTATCCATTCATAAATTTGTTGATAAAGGACAAGAGTTTCAAGTGGTATCTACTATGTTAACATATCTTCGAAACTATCAAGAAGCATCTGGAAAATCCACCAATCTTAGTGCCACTAGTTGTAGGACAACCATTTATCCTATACATAACAACTACACCAAAAAACTTGGGGTACTCTTAGCTCAACTAGATGATAATGGAAATAAAAGAGCTATATACTACATAAGTCGTACTCTTGTTGGCTATGAACTTAACTATTCACCTATGGAAAAAGAATATTTGGTAGTGGTCTTTGCCACTTAGAAACTTCACCACTACATCTTAGACACATAGTAAAGCTCATCTTCAAAATTGACCCATTAAAGTACATACTCTCAATAATAGTTCTCATAGGGAATCTCAAAAAGTGGGTCATGCTTCTCAGTGAGTTTGACATCTAGTATGTCGATTGAAAAAGTAGTGAAACGACAAGTTATTGCAAATTAGTTGGCATATGCACCTCTAGAAGATGACTATCCTTTGATGACAAAATTTCCTAATGAACATCTATGTTTGATAGAAGAACAACCTCCATGAAAACTTTACTTTGAAGGATCTTATACATCTATTGGATCGGGAGTAGGAATTTTGTTGGTCACCCCTTAAGGTGATTACATTCCTAAATCCTTCAAACTAAGGTTTCCTTGCACAAACAACATAGTGGAATATGAAGCTCTCATCATAGGACATAGAACAACCATTAAATGGAACATTATAGAATTACAAGTGTTTGGTGATTCCCAACTCACCATCAAACATGTGTTGGATGAGTATTAGACAAAAGATGATAAGTTATTCACCAATAAAGAGATGGTTGACAAGATGAAATAATACTTTACCAAGATCCAATTCACATAGATCCCAAAACTTTAGAACAAAGCTACTAATGCTATGGCTACTATCAGCTCATTTCTGGACATTCCAGAATAAGCTTCACAGTACCAATTCTTAGTTGAACAAATTACACGATCCTGCTTATGAAAATGATAAATCAATGATGGTTAACATTCTGGTTGGTTCCCAATCCCCTTAGTACCATGAAATTCACAATTACCTCAAAGACAGTATCATCTCTCCCATCTTAGAAAACACCAATGCCTCAACCTCATTCATATATCTTCCCGCTACACTATTATGGAAAACACCTTATACCGTTGAGTTCTCACAACACTCTTTCTCAATGTCTAGACTCAAACGAGGCCATTATGGCTTTAAAGGAAGTACACACTGGAATTTTTAGTGCCCATAAGAGTTTTTTAAGAACATGATGCTTGTGAGTTTGTTAAGAAATTTCTACCATGTCATTAGCATGTTAATCTAATACTTGCCCCAACATAATATTTGTAACCCATTGCACCAACATGGCCATTTGCATGTTGGGGGTTTGACCTTGTTGGGGTAATCACACCCCATTTTCTTATGGACATAAATGGATCATCATAGCTACTAATTATTTCACCAAGTGGGTTGAAGCAATCCTACTTTTCAATGCCATAGGAGTCAAAGTTTCTAAGTTCATCATCTACCACATTATTTGTCACTTTGGTATCCCAACCACTATCTTTTCACATCATGGGGGCAATTTTGAAAACCTTAATATGGAGGAATTGTGCTCCTATTTACACATCCATCACAATTTTCCTAGGCCATACTTTCCACTAGGCAATGGTCAGGTAGAGGCAACCAATAAAACCCTACTCAAAATCCTAAAGAAGGTTGTCAATGATTCCATCCATGATTGGCATCTGCAAATCAACCCTACCCCTTGGGCATACCACACCCCATTTCATACATCCATTGGCACAACCCCATACTCTCTAGTTTGTGGAGCTGAAGTAATCTTACCCATAGAGGTTGAAATTTCATCCTTGTTCATATACTTTCAAGGAAAAATATTTGATGATGACTGTAGAGTTGCTAGACTCGCTCATTTAGATCTAGTTGATGAGAAAAGGCAACATGCCTATGACCACCTAGTGGTTTACCAAAATAGACTCAACCAAAAATTTAATAAAAAGGTTCACCCTCATCAGTTTCAAGTGGGTGACATGGTCTTAAAAGAGAAAATTAAGGTCTACTTAGATAAAGAGAAGAAAGGAAAATTTGAGCCTATCTGGCTAGGTCCATACATTGTCACATCATCTTTTGGTTCAAGAGCATATCACTTATCTATTCTAGAAGGAGATTTTTTGAATGATCCTACCAATATCATTCACCTCAAGAAGTTCTATGTATGATCCACTCAATATACCTTGCTTTTCTTGAGAAAGGTATAAAAAAATCATAAAAATCCCAGAAAAAAGCACAAAAAAGCACCTGACAGTGAAAAATTAGCAATTAAAGTGCCTTGGTAAAAACCTAGAAATAGGTACCATGTGTACTTGGATTGTTCTATTATTTATTAAATCCCCATATCATTCTTCCATCCACTTACCCATATACCCAAGGTGTACCAAAATCACATGATCAAAATACTTGTACTAAATGTTATGCTTGCAGAAAATCTAAAAACATTGTACTCTACCATGATCCATATGTACTATAGCTCCACCGTGCATGATATCGTCCTAGATCTTGACATGTACTATACATATGTTCAAATATAACACATCTTGTGTACTCTATCAACAACACTATGCCACTATCCTTCACCCTCAAAATATGTACTATACAAATGCATCTCGTATAATCCTCACCATCCCTTATAAACATCACTAAGATATCCTCACCATTCCCTATATGTAACACCAATATATCTTCACCGACCCTTGTAAATAGCTCCTCTATAATGTTATCCTGGTAAATATATCTATGAGTTTCATTGTAAACACTATCCCCCATATTAGTCACTAGTCATCAACTCTTTAGTTGTCAATCCTTAGTCATCATTGTTAGTCAGTCCCATCATACATAGCCCAGTCTCATGTCATCTCATATTTTATCAAGGCATCTAGCTCTTTTGTTTCATGCTTTAGAAAGTCCTTATGTGAGATCTTGTGTCACTAAAGTGTTGTCCTTAGAATTTCTGGTTGCTTTTTTAGTCTAGGTGCTAGGTACTAACAATAAGTCCTTCCAGGATACATCTTTCTTCTTGTCAGACTTGGGTTCATCAGTATTGAGTCCTACTAATCTCTCTGGCACACAATTTTTTTTTTTTGATTTACTCTTTCTTTTGATGTTTGATTTTAATTTTGGTTCTTGATTATATTTTTTGATCAATATGGTTATCCCCTCCTTAAGGTCGCCATGATCATTCATATCATGGTGTGCTATGAATGGGGCAATCAATGAGAAAGGTCTTGATTTGTCTTTCATTTTTTATTTTCTACTTGTAAGTCAGTCGAGTATAGTCCTTATATATCCAAACATATTATTATTTATGATTACATGACACACTTGAGAAATATTGCTTGTTTGTGGGTTATCTAGTGTCATTTCCACTTTGATTCCTATTGGGTTTCATATGTGATGTTGGGGAAATCCTTGCATGCTTGTTTTGAGTTAGTCCTATGAAAAATAATGATTGGGCCTTGATGTTCTTGGTAACCTTGGCCAGTCATCGATATTGCTATATTAAACTAAGTGCTGAAATACATGGTGATTCTCCTCATGGAGGATACCACGCTCAAAGCTTCAAATGGATTCCATCTCATCCCTCCATTTCACAATGGGGAAACACCAAAAAGAGTTCATTTTTATCCTATCAACATCAATCTTATCATTATTCTATTGACATCTATCCTATATCCTTATCCCATCTTGAAGCCTATCCAAAGATCCTAGAAAAATCATACAAAGTTTCCAAAATCCCACCCATTCATCCACCACATCCTAAGGGTTTAATTTAAAAAGTAGAATCCCCCATTTACCTCTCATGTCTCCCATCCTATCTCACAAATTTATCTTATTTATACAGCTAATCTCCCCTTGTCTCATACTCTCATAATGAGAGTAGCCACTTTTAAACCTATTTCATCCTTTGTGCATCCTCCATCTCACCCCATTTTTCTTACTTTTCAAGATGATGTCTAGTCTCATTTTCTCTCCTTCTACCTTCTCGAGGGTGCATCATATATTACAATCTTTTATCAAGACTGGGGCAACCTAGTTGCTTTAAAACCTTCTTTGTGTCATCTATTATTTAAAAACATCTTTGAAATAATATTGTACCAACACTATATCAAAGAGGGACAAAATGTAAACACCTAAATCTGATCACCTAAATTCGTAATCAAATTTAGTCATCTTCTAAAACATATTTTAATTAAATATTAAATTATTTTAGTGCTATCCCCTAATTAATTAATTATAGCCCAATTAATAGATTAACAGACAACCAAATTTCTATTTATTAATAAAATCCCCCTTCCTCTGTTAGATAAAATAAATGCAAAACCCATTTAATTTAATCTTCAAAACCCCTCTCTATTTGATTACTTTAATTAATTAAATCCCTCTAACCACAAACTCATTTTCTAAACCAACAGTTACCTAAACTCAACTCATACACCTAATATTCCTCTTTTAATTAAATAATTCATTTATATAATTAAATCTCATGCATACAATATTCCTTTTTAAATTAAATAATTCATTTATTCAATTAAATCTCATGCACCAATAATTTTTTGTTTTAATTAAATAATTCATTTATTTAATTAAGCTCAGCCAACAACCTTTTCTCTAACAAATCCATCCACCTCCCACATTATCATTGAGCCACCTCACCTACCTTAATTGAAACACATCACCTCCTCTTCCATATCTAAAACCTCTTTACATATCACTTGCATAAATTAAGGCATGATTTATTCCCTCTGACTCAAGTCCAAGTCTACTCGCATGCCACATCTCCCTCATCCATCTCTAAACACAAAAGTCCATCTCCTCCATCTATCTTAGTCAACTGAAGCCTATCTCACATCTCACTCAATTAACTGCCCATCATGAATTCTTATTTTATCCTCACCTAATTGCCTATATATTCAACCCGTTGCTCCTCACAAATCATCCACCTTTTGAGTAGAATTATTGTACCATTTTGAGAGTTATACCAAGATTTCCATGCATCTATCAAATCCATCCATTGTTGAAGCTTGAGCACTAGATTTGAGCACACATCCATGATCACAACCACATCAACACATCAAAGAGGCTACACAGAGATGCATGTTTGCATGTTTTGTTATTTAGCTTCATATTGGTTGATCATACATGTTTTTTAATAGATTTAGTTTGTTATATGTTTGGCTTTGCTTTTATATTTTTTGTATGCTAATTCTAACACATATAGTAGTCACCTGCAAGTTGGGATCTACAAGATGTATCACTCTCCACTATTGCCTCTCTAGTTTCTATCTATCCATCTATCTATCTATCTGTATATCCACACACACACACACACACACACACACACACACACACACACACACACACACACACACACACACACACACACACACACATGCTTAGCTTTTATGTAGGTTGTAGGTACTGAGCATCGACTTCCCTGAATTGTCAGGATGAGTGTGCCCTATCAGAATATCTCAATGGTAAAGAGGGGAGATAGTTTTCAAGTCCAAGTCCCAACCTTGAGCCAATTTGTCCTGTAGTAAAGGCCAAGTATCTGATTTCTCTACCCTTTTGGATTCATTAAGGTGATGTGAATTCAATGACTTAAGCCTTAAGTTTGAATTTTTATGCTTTCTCTAGTTGTAATGATTCTTTGGAGTATGTGGTTTACTTTTTGGTTCAAGTGTTATTAATCAACAACATGAATTAATTATGTAAATATTTTAATGGAAAAACTTTAGAAAGAAAAATATCTTTGCATTATATTTAATTATTTGAGAAAATTAATTAAATGGTAAAGTGAAATTTAAAAGAGTTAATTAAAAGTTTAATTTTAGAATTAAATAAATAGAATGATTAAAATGCTGAATTTGGCGTAATTATATTTATTTATTGCAAAAATGATAAAATTAGAAGTTGTAATTAAATGATAGACTTTAAATATTATTATTTGATTAAAATTATATATATATATATATAATAAACCATCTTGCTAATTAAAGAAAAGTGGAATTATAAAATAAAGTATTATTTTATTAAAAAACACTAAGTGTGCATGAAATAAATAAGTAAAAAATAAAAATAAAATAAAATAAAGAAAAATAAAATAAAATAAAAAAGTGAAAGGGCAAAATAGAAAACATAGAAACCTAACTAGGGTTAGAGGCCTTTTAATTGGAAATTATAGCTCATTTCTCAACACACCGGTTTGGAGGAGCAACTTGATAATTGGCAGATGAGATTTTCTTTGTGGGCTTATGGAGACAGGAGATTTGTGGACACAACGATTCACCGCATCTTGTTCATGTTAGATTGAGGTAGGAATTTAAACCAAATTCTTTTAAAAATTCCTTAAGAATCCTCTATCTTCTTTGTGCCTATAAGAATGAGAAAATCACTGTCACAAATCTGTTGAAAATTTATGTTGCTTCCATTTCATAAAGTTGGTAGAAAGAATATAAAACCCTCATTGGAAGATGGACTTTTCTTGATTGGGAAACATCTATGAAAATTACAATTTGAAACCCTTACTAGAAGATTAAAATTTAGAAAATAAAACCTCAACTAGGGTTTAAAAACGAAAACCAGAATTGAAATGCACAAATTTGATTGGTAGAAATTATTTTTTCCCTATTAGGCTATTTGACAAGAATTTGAAAAAAAAAAAAAAAAATTTCTTACCACAGTAAACAATATTTACTATGGTAAATATTTAAAATTATATTTTGATGCTTGTAAAAAAAATTTATAAAAAAAATAGTCATAAAAAAATGGGAGGCAAGGTCCATGATCCCCCCACTCCCCTTCCTTCCTTTTGCCCCTCGCCATAGCTACCATAGTAGTCAAAGACTATCGTGGCAGTGGAGGCTGCCAAGGTAGCTTGAGCCGTGTGACGACCCAACCCATAGTTTGTGGTTAAAACTTTCTAAAACTTTTATTTATTTTTCATAAAAAATAAAAGTACAAAAATAAAAACAAACAAAAAAATATATAAATAAAAAAATAAAATTAGTTATTATTAAATTATGTGTTAATAAATAAGTTATTATTTAAAAAAAGAAGATTTCTTTTATTTTCTTTTAAAATTATTATTAAATGTATTTTTTTAATGGTTAAAAGAATATTAGTTTAGTTCTTAGTCAATTGAACTCTAACTATAAATTTGGCTTTACTACATTAAGTGGGGAATAAATTTAATTTAGTATATATATTTATGATAATTTACTTTCTACAATTGGATCTTGGGAGAAAATAGTATAAGGCATTAAATAAAACATTTTTTAGTCATGTAGGCACTGTTATACTCCTTTAAAAATATAGTTAATTTGTAAACTTAGATGCATTAAGCCATGAACATGAATTCTATACTTTGTGTTGAAGTTGATGAAAGATCAACCTCGCAACTCCCAAGAATCACTTGTATGCAAATACCTATCACAAAAAGATAGAAGAAAAAGCTATGGAGACTGGAATTTCCAAACCCATAGATGAGACATTCTTGATGAACAAAAAGAGAGATTTCCATTATCAAAAGTGAATTGGTTAACTAATTACAAAGAGAGATCGTTCTTATAAAGGAGATCAAAACCCTAGAAAGGTCTAACCTAGGTTGCATTATAATAATTAATAAAAGAATTAATTATTAGATGCCTAAATTTTAGCTTAATAAAACTAGAGTTGATTAAAAAATATCTAATTACTCTAACACCCCCCCTTAAGATAAACTTAAGAAGTAGCTAAAAACCTAGAAACTACTACAGAAAGAAGATTTGGGTCCTGACAACAAGGCCTGATGAGGTACCCAAGCACGACCAAATCTTTGAAAAGAGGAGAGATAGAGAAAACTACATGGTAAAAACCCTACTCCAAAAAGAGATGGAAAACAATGCTAAAAATAATCTAGTGAAGGACTGTAGAAGCCTCCAAACTAGGGAATGTCCCAGAAGATAGGAAAAAAATATGATCATGAAGAACACTACTGAAGCATGTAGAAGTTGCAAATATATGTCAAAAGTAATTGCTGATCTGAAGAGCATCCACTGAAATAGAACTTGACCAGGTAGAGAAGACTATAATTTGCATCAAATTAGAAGGCACACAAAGGTAAATAACTAAACTCGAAGATACAGATGGCATGAAACATCAAAGCCTAAAGAGTTGATCAATTGAACATGGAAGACTGCAACCAAAGTGGGAATGAAAAGAAGAATGTCTATATGATAAATGATCCATCTCATCAAAATGCATAGGTACCCAGCCACTGCATTTTCCTAGTACATAGGAACAAATATTGAATACATAACTCACTCCATTGAACCAAAGTAGTATAAGAAACAATAGAAGAACATCTCCCCCCCCCCAATGCAAACAAGGGCAAGGTGACAGAAAATTAGAAAAGTGGTCCAAAAGAATTGCATGTCAAGGAACCATGATCAAGATGCACAAAATAGTACATATTTGTGTACTAAGGGGATCAATCTCAGACACATCATGAGGCTAATGTTACAGAAGGGAAGCTCATTGGACAAAGGTGTACACTCGATTTGTGTCACACTCTAAACCCTTCTATCCAAACGATTCCATGAGTTTGGAATGCTTGGATGCTGGCTTAGAGCTCCCTATCCATGGAGTGCAAGAAGCTAGTTATTCAAGCATGAAGGCTCTTAGCCAAGCCTTAGAAATGTGCTTCTTGCTAGTAAACCATGCAATGGGAGGTTCTTTGAGACAAGAGCAAGAATGCAAGTGTCTACAATGAGTTCCTCAAAGATGCAATGCAAGATGGAAGACTAAACTTGAATGGAAATGCAAGATGCAACTATGCTAAACATGTATGAGAGTGTTACAATACCATTATTAAGCTACATGTAAAGATGAAAGCTAAGCTAAGCTAGAATGCCATGGATGAGAGAATGTAGACAAAAAAGAGAAGTTCTCCACAAAGCTCCAAAGAAACCTGTTAGAAAACCTGTAGCATAACAACATTCAAATGATAATTCCTTTGAGGGGGAAAGCTCTCTCCCTTTTAAAGATGTACAGACGGTGGAGATCAAGATGAAGATGGTGGATGATCAACGGTTGAATTCGAAAATAGGAGTGATCCATGTGCACACACAAGTCAACCAATAGAATATAAGTTGACTTGTCATATAAGACAAAAGTCTCACAAGCCTTTTCTTTTAATTGTAAAATAGGAAAAGGACTTTATGTGTGCACTTTAAGTGGGTTAGAAGAATGGGGTCTTTTATTTAATTAAAAGGGGACATGTTCTTTTAATCAAATAATGAACTTAGGATAGCATAGTCAAACTATAGGTTATAATCAAATAAATTGATTATTAGCAATTTGGTCTAGATAAATGATTAAATTAATTTAGCCAAAATGCTGAAAAGGGGGCTAATAGTCTATATGACCATTTTTAGGTGATTACATTTGCCCCTCTTTGACTAATGCATGATCGATCTGGAAACACATTATGTCAAAGAAAATCGAAGCCGAGTAGGCGATGATAGATATAGATGTTTGATTTCGAAGAGTGAAATGCAGAAATAGATAGCATGTCCTGAATGCATAGCCTGATAGCGGTAGTACTGAAGATTAGGAAGATGATGTTAGGATCCGAAAAGAATTCTAACATCTAGCAAAGCGAATAGATCAAGAGCAAGTGATAAGGTCAAACAGATTCTCCTAAGAAATAGATAGCTGTAACAATCAGCAATAGAGTATTTCTACCCCCTCGGGATCAAAATTGAAATGAGGTAAGAGGAAGCAAAAAGTAGCTAGACATGAGAAAATCGAGATATAGCAATGTCTAATATGATAGATAAATGATTAGAACCCAAGAATGACTATAAAAAAAATTGAAAAAATGCCCCAGTTTGACTAGAGTTGACCTTGAAGGATATAGCATAAAAATTAGGTCAAAATAAGTAGAAAGGTGATTTTAGACATGAAATAGTAAATTTAAGTAGATATGAAGTATGGAAATGATGAAGACATGAAGAAATGAAGATGCCCTAGTGATGATTCAAAGATTAGACCTCAAAAGGTCAGCTAATTGCTCAGAAGAAAGTAGAATTTTTAAAAGATAATTTTGACCATCAAGATGAACTTGAATTTGGATTTCGATCCCGAAAATGAATCTAGGACATTGAAATTATTTAAGAGGTCTAAACTTTATATAATGTGATGATAAGATAGAAAAGAGATGAAGTGAAAGATTAAGAAAGTAAAGGACATGAACAAGAAGAAAGTAAAGAAATATATGAAAGGAGTTAGCTGATATGTCCACAAAAAAGATGAAGAAAGAGCTCTCCCATATGCAAGAATGCAAGACTAATCTAGAAAATGAACCTAAAATGCAAGCTAATATGCAAAGTGGTTTACTAGCAAGAAGTGCATAACATTTAGACTCTTAATTTCATCATTGAGCATTTATTAGGGACATCATGAGATCATACAACCATCACTAGTATAACTATGAGGATATGAATATGATCGATATTAGATAGGTATGTGGAAATCCAATCTAAGCATCAGAGACATGTAAGTCAAGATAACTACATGATTAGATTCCCTAAGTTTAATTTAGTAAGATTACACCTGTATCAAGGCATAAGCGCTAGGATAAACCCCAAGTGTGGTCTTGCGAAACAATCAAGGATGATACATTTGTAAGTCAAAATGTTGAATAGATCAAGCATAAATGCTTACAACACTATAGACAAACAAATTATACCCACAAGCAGAAATCAAGAAAACATGCCCCATGCCCCCAGTCTTCTAGTAAATGACATCCTTGAAAGACTATTAGGGATGGAACATATAGTAAAGAAATCATCATAGACATCACACAAAGTAGATAAAGATCAACATAGCTCAGTCATTTAAGTGTTTAAAGTGTGTGTGTGTAAGTCACTTGGCCATTTCTTCAAGACTTGATTTTGATAGTGAGAAATATCGTGACATTGGAGACTATAAGTAAACTATCTGAAAAGTGTTGAGAAACACTTGATGTCAAAGTGGGTGGGGGTAGTGTTGAGAAACACTATTTTGTGAGTTGTCAAAGAAACCCTAATGCACAAGAATACCTCAATAGGCTAAGTAGTTGTGCCCCCAAGACGAGGACAAGAAACAATTCCAAGCTAGGAAATGTGTAGCAAAATAGGTGATTGAGACTGATAGACAGAGGTGTGAGGGTTTCAAGTAGCACCTGTTTCCAAGTTTTCACCACTTGACAGATTTTTTCAGGAATTTTTTTCAATTTTTTTGTATTTTTCAATTTTTGAATTTTTGTATTTTTGATTTTTTTGGTGATACATCAAAGTGCCTATTGCTAGGTTTCACTAAGAAGATCTTTTTTTCAAGACATTTTCTGATTTTTAGGATTTTTTTTCAGGATCATATATGATTTTTTGGATTTTTTAGAATAATTTAGAGATTACTAGTTCTCAAGATAGATCACATCATTTTCTCCCAATGTCTAGCAAGGTGTAGGACATGATGGATCAGAAAGTTGGTGGATAGACAAAGATGGATAAGAAAGGAGCATGAAGCAAGTAAAAGTGATCCTCAAGGACTAACTCCTCAAGATCATTTTGATGAGAAACACTTGATTTTTAGGATTTTTTTTAGGATCATATATGATTTTTTTTTGGAATTTTTTAGAAGGTTTTAGAGATCACTAGTTCTTAAGCAAGATCGCATCATTTTCTCCCAATGTCTAGCAAGGTATAGGACATGATGGAGGAGAAAGTTGGTAGATAGACAAAGATGGATAAGAAAGGAGTATGAAGCAAGTGAAAGTGATCCTCAAGGACGCACTCCTCAAGAGTACCCAAGCTAGGGAAAGATAGCCATATAAAGTAGGTTTTGGATAAGCAATAGAAGAAATGAGAAAGATAACGTGTAGGATAAGCGGTGAAGCCAACAAGTGCGATAGTATATAAGATAAGCGATGGAAGCTAATGAGTAAGATAGCATGAAATCATGTAGTCCAAAAGAGTAGCCATGTCAAGAGACCTATGAGAACCATGTTTCATTTATTATGATCAAGACCAAGGGGTCAACTAGATAGGATAGCAATGGGATAGAGCAATAAAAATAAAGCTCAAGATGGAGGCTATGAGGGAATGAGAAAGCACAAATAGAGAATCTCATGGATAAGATAGCCAATATGCAAAGATAGCTTAACATTGTGAAGATCAAAGAGAGAAGAGGGGATACATGGATGGTGGAAGAATTACGTATGACGCCTGTTTGCCAGGTTTTCATCATGGTACTTATCCAAGGTGCCACAAGAAGTAGTTTTCAACATAAGAGAAATTTATTTCTCTTTACTTTTGCTACCAAGGTGCCACAAGAAGTAGTTTTCACCAAAGCACATTTTTAAAATTTTTTTTTGCTTTTTCTCTTTTTCTTTTTCTTTTTTTTTTTGAATTTTTAGAAAGAGCTCAAGATTTTTGAATTTAGATAGTGCTCCTATAGGAAAGATAAGCCATGATAAGCCAAGACCATAGAAAGGTATGCTCAAAGATGTTGATAGGGTGATGAAAGGGAAATGGTAGTAGGAAGAGTATATGGAAGATAATAGTTCATGTATAGAAAGTTAGTGTAAGCTTTACAGGATTTCATGAGGGTAGTTGAAATATTGTACAAGATCAACATTGACACACACCTTGAAGGGTATTGGAACAATGGAGGAATCATGGATGAAATAGCTTGAGATTTAGATGTATGAGGTGGTAGAAAAGATTTGGAAAAAAGTGGAGTGGAAGGCTTTGGAATATTTTTAGGAAGATTTTTGGAAGAAGATGGAATGGAAGCCTTTGGAAGCTTGAATGTCAACTTTGAAGTATTTTCAATGTTCAAGCCTTTTAAAAGAGACTTGGGAATCCACATAGCTTTAGATTTTCCTCGTTCTTTGGGTGCTTGAGAGTGCATTTGTATAATGATGGATTTAGGAACCCATATTTTCTTTGGTTTAGCTCTTTGAGTAGTGGACCTTTGCGGTCTCTTTTGTGCATTCTCCTTCGTAGCATTCACATGTCGATTAGATGGGACATAGTGATCTTTCTTTTTCAATGGATTCTTATGTTTATTCTCACTTCCAAAGGAATTGGGATTTGTGGATGAATAAGGATTATATGACTGGTTTAGATGTATAGATGGGTGAAAAGTCATCAAGGATGAGTGTCTTTGTTGATCTTGAGGTATGATGGGAGAGCTAGGGAATGAGCTAGGAGTGAATGTAGGAGATGGAGGAACATAAGGCCCCAAAATGGATGGAAGGTTTGAATGCTTTAGCTTAGATGGATAAGGACCAAGGATAGATTTAGAAGATGCAAAGGGATAGTGGGAAGGGATATCAACATCTTTAGAATGAGCAACATGGTCAAGGCCATCAATAGACTCATGAGTACCTTTGATAGGAACAACATTTTTAATAGTAGCACTTGAAGCTTGAGCACAATTTTGAAGTGGATATGGAGAAGTAGAACATGAGGGGATGCTTTGATCTTGACAAGTAGCCTTGGGTAGCATATGAAGAGAACTTTTCTCATAATTTTCAGTAAGCTCAAGGGAGATAATGGAAGTGGTATATTCATCATACTTAGCAGGTGGACAAGTTATAGGATATGGAGGGGAAAAATCTTGAAAGAGATGAAAGGGTGCTTGATCTTGATCTTTCTTGACATTTATAGCTTTTTCTTTTTGAGAGTCCTCTTGACATGGAGCCACTTCTAAGGACAAGGGAGAATGAAGAGTGAATGGAGTAGTGCTTGGATTAGGCATAGTAGTGCATGAAGGTTGAGGATGTTTAGGATTAGTAGCATGGAAAAGGTTTGCAGCCAAGTGAAGGTTAGATTGAGTTTCCTTTAGAGGTAGCCCTTGAGGATACACGTAGTCAATGTGGAAAGCAATAGGTTCTTTATTTGATGGAGGCATGTTGAAAAGATTTGAAGTGTTGGGAGATGCATGAGTGTTGGAAGAAGTGGAAGATGTAATAGAGCCACTACTAGATATAGGTTCATCAATGTAATCTTGCTCAAGAGAAGTATCCTTAGCACATGATTCACTAGAGGTTCCAAGATCAACAATCTCATCATCAATGAGATCTTGGATTTTATGTTTCAGCTCTATACAATCAAAAGTAGCATGGTCATTAGATTGATGATAGGCACAATAGGTATCCAAGAATGGATTTCCATAGGAGCTAGACGTAGGCAACATGATGAGCTTGGTGCATAGAAGTGTTCTCAAAATGTCATCATAAGAATTCCCTAAGGGAGTAAAATTTCTCTCAAAGGTATGTCTAGAGTCCTTTGGTTGTTTCTCAAGTGAATGGTATACATCCATGTCTTCATCATTATCTTGGCCAAAGATAGGTCCATCATGAAATTTTAGCATAGGCTCAAAGGAGGCATCACTTGCTTGTTCTCTAAAGAGGTCTTTAGATCTAGAAGATGAAGACAATTGATGTCTTGAAGTAGAGCATGTAGACCTAGAAGAAGAGGATGACCTCAAAGAAGGTGACTCACATGCATGTAAAGACCTTAAGGAAAATTCATGTAATGATGCAATCTTCTCCTCTAACCTTTTCTCAAGTTTAGACTTCATTTCTATCATGCGCTTAGAGAGATGTAGGTAAGAAAGATCATTTGTCTCTTCTAGTTCTTTGTATTGTGCATATAGATCTTGAAACTATTTAGTGACATGGAGGATATCATGATCATCTAGATTTGGTTGAAGTTTGGTAGCACAAGGTTTAGATCCCATAGTTTTAGATGCAAAGCCAAGCATAAAAGAGCCTACAAGATAACTTGATGTTGAAACTATAGGAGGTAGAGTGTTCACTTGCCAAGATAGTAGAGAGAGATTAAAGTGACTTGTCAAACAATATGTCCAAGAAACTTACGACATGAATGACTCAAGTCAATAGCTAGGCAAGATGCCCAAATAGCCAAATAGATAGAGCAATCGAGGTGACAAGTGAACAACTCTCCAACTGAAGAGTGTAGTCAAGAAATCAAGGCAACCATTTCAACAAAAAGATAACTAGCAAGTGGACATAGACCATGAAGATAGAAAGACCAAGAGCGCTAAGACCAAAGAGCCACTTTAAGAATGTTCAAAAACTAGAGACATAGCAAATCAAAGTCAAATGATGAGACTCCCCTTAGCAAGCAACACAAGAAAAATGTTAAGACTTGATGCTTTGACTTGGTTGATAAAGTTTGACAATAGTTGATAGCATAGCAAGTTTGATGTTCAAAAGCAATTTCTTTCCAAGCAAGATAGTGACACATGGAGTAGTCTTCAAACAATCAAGCAAGGGACAAATCAACCTTGCATGATACAAGCATATCTGAGGTCTCAAAATAATTTCCTAGAATTATCGTCATGTGTATGTTCAAAATATTTTCACAGGTCTAGCACATTCAAGAACACATCAAGCAATATCTACATAAATGTCATGGTTTATTACTCAACAAATTGGCCCACACTTGATGCTCCTTTGCCTCACACCAAGTGGTTTCCCACAAGAGATATTGGCTTTATTATGGAAGTGCCATAAGCACAACCAATGGAACACATATGGTGAGTGTAAATCTTGGGGTGATCCGGGTAGTCCACTAGGATCGATCCTTGCACCAAGAAGTTGAGCGGCTAAAAAGGGTAGTTACTAGCTTAGGGTTTTTAGACCGAGCTTCCGTTCATAGTGTTCCTCTTGCTCCCAATTATGGGACACCTCACCTTGCGATGAGTAACCGATCTCGCGATCACAAGAGTACCTTAAGCATTCTTGCCTAGTGATCTCCGTATGGTCAAAATCCCATAAGCGATTACACTAGGAAAAGACAAACACTACGTCTACCAAAGTTTTGTGTCTTTGGTAACCTTGAGTTTATAGTGGGTTGGAAGAGCCAAGTAATTGGCTTGTCCCCACTTGGGTCATTCCTCTCAGGTTGTCCGAGAGCAGGCCCTCTAAAGGATTCTAAACTACACAAAGAGTGGATCAACTTTTGGAAGTCAAGATTTTTGATTCACCACAAGGGTGAAGAGTATACTCTCCTATTCCAATAATTTTCTCCCAAACATACCAAAAAGATTCAGTTACCCCTTGCTTTTGAAACCAAATGGCAAGTCAAGATTTCTGATTCACCACAAGGGTGAAGAGCATACTCTCCTATTACCAAAAGACTCCAATCACAAGTTTTATGTGCCTATGAAAAATGAAAAATTAGTCAATGCCACACATGAAAACAAAAAAGCAACAAATTTTGGGTTTTTATGCTTTGGGCAGCCCTGCAAACAATGTTAGTAGCCCTTGCGCATTTGAAGCTTTGACATGCGTTCTTTTTATGCAATGTTTCAATTTTTTTCATAAGGATGGCAACCTACAATCACAACTTGTCAGTACCACAAGTTAGTGTAAAATAACATAAAATACTGCAGTAAAAAGTGGTTAGTTGACTCAAAAATTCAATTTATCTTCCAACCAAGTGCATGCAAAGAAAGTGCAAGTTAATCACAAATGCTCTCACTTTTACTCTTTGATTTTGACCTAGTCAACAAGATTAGACTTTTTTGCTATTATTTCATATCCAAAAATTAAAATTAAAAGAAGAGACCCCTATTAAAAATCAAAGAGCTTTCCAAAAATGCAAAAAATTCAAAAAAATCTCTTCATTTGCTCCTTAGAGATCGATTTTGTCAAAACAGGCCAAATTTATCAAATCGAGTTTTTGATCCCTAATACGACCTCAAAAGTAAAAACACAAAGAAATAACCCCTATTAAAATTCAAAAACCTTCTGAAAATGTAAGTTTTTCCAAAAAATGCGCTGATTTGCGATTAGAAATGACTTTTTATGAAAAAAAGAAAATATCATAACTTCCGCAAATCACGTCAAAATGCTCTAAAAATTGGACTGAGACATTTTGAACATATAAGAAACCTTCAAACAAAATTTTAGAATCAAACTCTAAGTGGTTTAAAAGATATGATTAAATCTTTAAACCAACTAGATTTTTGGCCTTCAAACCAATCTACTTATGGGTTGGCCTTAAAATCCAAGTGATAATTCTACAAAAGAACTTGATTAGATCCAATATGATGCTGTAAAAAAACAAAGATGAAATATAAATCCAAATGGAGCTAGAAACTTGATTCAAGCCCCACGGTGGGCGCCAAAAATGTACACTAGAAATGTGTCACACTCTAAACCCTTCTATCCAAATGATTCCATGAGTTTGGAATGCTTGGATGCCGGCTTAGAGCTCCCTATCCATGGAGTGCAAGAAGCTAGTTATTCAAGCATGAAGGCTCTCAGCCAAGCCTTAGAAATGTGCTTCTTGCTAGTAAACCATGCAATGGGAGGTTCTTTGAGACAAGAGCAAGAATGCAAGTGTCTACAATGAGTTCCTCAAAGATGCAATGCAAGATGGAAAACTAAACTTGAATGGAAATGCAAGATGCAACTATGCTAAACATGGATGAGAGTGTTACAATACCATTATTAAGCTATGTGAGATTAAGCTACATGTAAAGATGAAAGCTAAGCTAAGCTAGAATGCCATGGATGAGAGAATGTAGACAAGAAAGAGAAGTTCTCCACAAAGCTCCAAAGAAACCTGTTAGAAAACTTGCAGCATAACAACATTCAAATGATGATTCCTTTGAGGGGGAAAGCTCTCTCCCTTTTAAAGATGTATGGATGGTGGAGATCAAGATGAAGATGGTGGATGATCAACGGTTGAATTCGAAAATAAGAGTGATCCATGTGCACACACAAGTTAACCAATAGAATATAAGTTGACTTGTCATATAAGACAAAAGTCTCACAAGCCTTTTCTTTTAATTGTAAAATAGAAAAAGGACTTTATGTGTGCACTTTAAGTGGGTTAGAAGAATGGGGTCTTTTATTTAATTAAAAGGGGACATGTTCTTTTAATCAAATAATGAACTTAGGATAGCATAGTCAAACTATAGGTTATAATCAAATAAATTGATTATTAGCAATTTGGTCTAGATAAATGATTAAATTAATTTAGCCAAAATGCTGAAAAGGGGGCTAATATTCTAGATGACCATTTTTAGGTGATTACAAAATAGTACATATTTGTGTACTAAGGGGATCAATCTCAGACACATCATGAGGCTAATGTTACAGAAGGGAAGCTCACTAGACAAAGGAAGATGTAAAACAAAAGCAAAATATCCCCCCCCCCCATGACGCTTAATCATGAGTAGTGCATGTATAAAAAGACACAAGATATGGTGAATCCCAAGAATACAATAATATGATGAGTGTCCTCAGATGACACTGCTCAAATCAAAAGGCAAAACAAGGCAAAACAACTAAAATGAAAATATAGATGCAATATGACACTTTATCTCAGTGCATTTACAAGAATGCATACAAATAGTGTCTAAATAGATCATAAAAGATATAAGACTAATAAATAGATAGTACAAGTCATGACAAATCATCTAAAGTAACAAAATCGATCCTTAGACTTGAAACAACCAAGATATCTACCATAATGCAAAAATGAAAAAGATTGAATAAAATATGCCTAGAGAAGAATTTGGAAAAATAACTAGCATCATTGGAAAGACCTTTCCACTGATATAAAGAATTCCCAAATTGAAGAACAGATGCTCAAGATATGTTTCCCAAAGTGTAAAATTGTAACCCTAACTTTGATAGAAGAAAAATCCATTTAAAAAGGCATCAAAATTGAAAGCTAATTGTACCACTATAATGGGCTTGGAACTAGCTTTTTGACGATATCTCATTTGTAAAAAATGGAGTCCATATGCCCAAGATATGAGAAAAATGTAAAGGTAGGTCAAAACAAAGCCTTAAGAGGTGACATAATATGTTGATGCAGTGTTGACATGGCATTGATGTCAGTAAGTGACGAGCCCAAATTTGACGAGGAAACAACCGTCAAGGCAAAAAAAAGCCTAAAAAAGGACCCCTACCAAAAAAAGGATATTTGGTTGTTGGAAGAACACAAAGATGAAAGAACTAATGTCACTGGTAAAAGAGTTAGTGCTAGAGAAAAAATCCTGGTGGCCAAATAACAATAAGGCATGTGTGAAAAAACAAATTACATGGGTGCCAAGAAACAGAAAGTACATGAAATAAAACTGCCATGTTGGTCAAAACAATCGGTCAATGCAAAAAAACTAAGTTATGTTCTTGTGGAATGAGGTAGAGAGAATGTGTGGTGGCCAAGGAAGGAGGCCAAGTCAACAAAAAAGTGGCATATCCAAACCACCAATCATGAGGTTGATTCAAAAGAAATGAGGTAGATGTACAATGTCACCCGAATAATTGAAGAGTCATAGTCCTAGAGATACACACAAAATCAAATCATGCGGGGCCACCAAAAAACCTTCCTTTGCCAAATTTGCTCCATAAAATGTAGTTTGCCAAAACAACAAAAATTGGCCCATCCAAAAAGTGTATGTTGGCCGGTATTGCCACTATAGATAGAGCTAGAGCCAATATTGTTGCCAATAAAAAAAGCCATGCCTCCATTCATGCCTTCAACTCTCCCAAACAATTTTGCTGCAAATAGCTCCAAACCACCCAATATAAAAGGTTGAGAGAGGGCCGATGTTGACAAGGGGTCAACTTCAGATCAACAAATAATACGTACACAAAAATTATTGCTGATGTGGTGGTGTTCTGCTGAGCTTGGGTAGACTGTGGAGTGCCCAAAACACATGAAAACTAGTTGAGAATAAAGGCACGAAGGAGAATCTCAAGCTTCTATGCATTTTGCAAATTGAGGGTATTTGTGTATATGCTCATCTTGTTCAACACACATAGGTCTAAAAATTTGAATCATCTTTGACACCTCAATACATTTTCTGAACCTATGATCATTAAAAAATGTAATAGCCCTATCTTGGTAGTGAGAAATATATTTCTCTAGATTCTTTTCTAATTTTCCATTCAAGAAATTGGGCTCATGGTTCGAAGGTCGAGGTGGTAGGTAGGAGCTTAGAATATACTCCCAAACTAAATGCCAAAAATTCATGCCAATTAGCACCAAGAAAAGGCACGAGCATAGACCAGTGGATAGTACAAAGATGCCTCATGTTAGCACAGTCTGAGAGATAGGAATGGGGCCCAAAATTGGCATAGGTTGAACCAAAAAATAACACCAAAAAAAAAAGGGCCAATCTCCCAATTAGCACACATTACCAAAGAAAGGAAATACATCACATCGGTGAGGATAAAGGGAATATGTGGGGCCTAGAGAATACTATTGTGCACAAAGACCTCATTAAAAAAATCTCACCTCTTACACACTCTTTTGAAAACCCACAAATATTTTGATAAATAAAATCAAAATATCAATGTCTCAGTTTGCATGCCCAAGTCAATACAACCTATTTTTTTTGCCTTAGATTTCAAAAATATCCAAACTAGACATATTTTATATGGAAATGGGATTTTTGAGCACTCTAAGCTCAACAGGGATGTCCATTTTCCCTCAAAATACCTTAAAAATTAGTGACCCCCCAGATCCAATAAAAAAATCGCTAATAGCTCAGATCTGAATTGATGCAAAATCTCTCAAGAACATAATAGGTCCATGAAGATCTAGTGCTCTAATACCATGTTGAAGTTGATGAAAGATCAACCCCACAGCTCCTAAGAATCACTTGTATGCAAGCACCTATCATAGAAAGAAAGAAGCAAAAGCTATGTAGGCTAGAATTCCTATATCCATAGATGAGACATTCTTGATGAGAAAAAAGAGAGATTGCTATTATCAAAAAAGAATTGGTTAATTAATTACAAAGAGAGATCATCCTTATAAGGAGCTTGAAACCCTAAAAAGGTCTAACCTAGGTTGCATTACGATAATTAATAAAAGAATTAATTATTAGATGCCTAAATTTTAGCTTAAGAAAACTAGAGTTAATTAGAAAATATCTTATTACTCTAACACTTTGATCATATTAAACTTGAAATCTTTATCCTACTGTGAAACTTTTATGAAAATAAAACTTGAACTTGATGATACTAATTCATTCAAAACTAAAAATATTGCATGACTACTATTGTTATCTATACCTATTGAGATGTTATGGTCTTCTTTCATTGGGTTTTGGGTAAACTAGTTTTTGACCAAATAGGAATGTTAAAAGAGGCTTGGAAAGTGTTGTTTTTGGTAATGTCATTTTATGATGTTGTTATGTCTTGATCATTTTATTTCCAATTCAATGTATTATGATCATGTGTTCTTGTAATGTTGGATAATTCTTTTGTAAGTCCATATGTTGTGATTTTGTTACCTCCTATTGAGAGTATTAGAGGTGTGATCTATTTGAGTTTTCTTGTTAACTGTATGGACTTGTGAGGTTATGGTATTTTTCATGAGATGCATTCTATGAGCTTATGGTAGGTTATCTACGTGTATGTTGGGAAATGGCTTGCAATGGGGGCTGAAGCCCTAAAGAGGTTGCTTGGGTAACTCATTGTAGGTAGTGTTAATAAGTGAGAACATGATCCTTAATGGGGTTTAAAATGAATTAACAATATGTCAATTTGGTACCTCACCCATGCCTTGAGTGCTAGTACAAACTACGACAGGAGTAGTGAGGGTGCTTGGTTATGACCTTGCTTTATTGGTATGCCTTGTCCGTATGAAAGGATATTGATGCCACATAGAGTCACTAGGGGGGCAGGGTCTTGAGATATGACTAGGGAAACCTTAGAGTTGACCCATGTGATGACACTTTCCTTTATGCACATTAGGTTTCCTACATGTCTTGTTTCCCATAGGATTAGCTGTTAACTTGTGTTCTTAGTACCTCTAAGATAAACCTCTTTTAGAATATTGAAGACTTAGATTCTTGTTGTGACTTTTGGATTACTATCTATTTGGGACTTGAGATTATCTCTTGAACATAATAGGAGTAGGTCTACTTAGGTTCCATGAGGTCCGGAGGTAGTGATTCTTTGCCATTGAGATTTGATTGCTAGACTCTGATGTTGGATATACCATTGATGTAGTTGATTCAATATTTCTACTTGATGATTATGTTATGTGATCATGCTTGATATTTTGAATTTTAGTCATTGAGATCCTATGAGATCATATATCGTATCATGATGTATATTCTTTTAGCATTTCATACCCTGTGACATGTGTTGTGGATGAGTATGCACCATTATGTACTTGCATATTTCTTTATGAGGTTTTTTTATATGTGGTTAATATAATGACATGGATTTGATTATTGGTTAAATATAAACTTAAATTACATTATGGAACCCTTGAGGAGTGTAACTGTTATTATTTTACTTAAGTATTTATGTGATGTGTATTTGATGTTATTATTTCCACATTATTATCTCTTGTACGTTTTAATCTTAAAAAAATAAAATTATTTAGCAAACTTAGCATCTTTCAATTTAATTTCTCTTAGGTTCCTTGGTGGGACATTACATATGGTATCTAAGCTTGAGTTTCTACATTGGGAACTCTAGGCATATTGTTCGCACACTAGATGACAAGTAGAAAACTTGCAACCAAACTTGAAACATCAACATTAACAACTATAAACTTGAAAAGACAATTAGGAAAGAAATTGAATAATAACTTGTCAAAAAAAAACAACATATGAAGACAAAAAATTTAGGAAAAATGATAACCTTAATCTTAAAAAGGAATATTCATGTGATTCTAATTTATGATGCTATGCCTTTTTTTGATTTAGTATGTCATTTTTTTCACCTAGTTGTTGTAGGAAGATGACGATTGAGACTAGGTAAGGAGTGAGGGACCGTAGCTTTGGACAAAGTAGAGGTTGATGAAGGGGAAGACATAGCAACCCTCATTTGATTGATCACAAGAGTCCTGTTTAGAAGGAGAACATGGAGGAGAATAATGGAGAGCATTTTGCTAACTTAGAGAAGGCTAGCACTAGGAAAATGTTGAAGATCATCTTAGAGTGCCTACCTCCTCAGAAGGGGATCAAATATGAGGAATCACATCACTCTTTGAATGATAAGAGGTAGAGATCTAGGAGTCAAAGAGAGCATCATGATGATTGAAAAAGGTCCATTAAAGCCACCTAGATGAGCAACCTACAATGGGCTAATGTTAAAGCCTTTATAGGAGAAGGTACCATTTATGATACAAAGAACTGGTTGATTGCCTTGGATAGATGCTTTTCAATGCAAGACTTTGATTCTAATGTCAAGGAAAGGTATGCCATTACCCACTTGGATATCTTTCTGGCCACATGGTGGAAAATAGAGGTAAAGAAGCTCATATTGGACATGAAAACTATTACAAGGGAGTTGTTCCTTGAAAATTTTCATGATTTCTTCTTACCAGAGAAGTGGCACCAATAGAGGGAAGATGGGCTTCACAATGTGAAACACTATACCATGATCGTGGTGGAGTACAAGCATAAGTTCTTTAAGCTTATGCCATATGCAGGGATTAGTGAGAGTTTACCACTAATGGTAAAAAAGTTTATTTGGGGATTGGACAACCATATCATTGGGGGTGTGAAGGTATTCCAGCCTAAGTTCCTTAAGGATGCAGTTCAACAGGATATTCTTGTGGATCAAAATGTCACTTTGGGATATGGTAGTTTCATGGGAGCACCTACTAGTGGGAATGCACCTACAAGATCTAGGGGTACACAAAACCAAGGAGTGGGTAGTACTAATAAACCTCCTTTCTCAAAGGAAAATCAAAATAATAAGGGGAATCAACGACAACATTAGCAGAAAGGATCACTTTAGTCATCTCAGAGTACTGGTAGTGGTTCCAACTCTAGGAACTTCTATAATGCACAATACAATAAGCACAATCAATATAGTCAACCAACACATAGTACCCACTCCTTTGTTAGTAAGGGCAACCACTAATAGTCTAGTGCACCTCTAGCTAGTAGAGGTTTAGGAAGAGGTACATGTTGTTTCTCTTGTGGATAGTTTGGGCATATTGTAGCCAACTGCTCACAACATGCTTCACAGTATTTTGGATAGAGACCTACAACTTCTAAGCCTACCTTGGGTGATGTAGAGAGCTCACATAGGCTCCTTGTAGTAGTAGACCATCGTTAGGTGGATCATCAAGGTACCATTGTTGATACCACTAGAGCTATTAGAGGTATACCTCTTTCTATTTTATTTGACTATGATGCTATAGAATATTTCATATCACCTTCTATAGTAGCAAAGTGCAAGCTCAAGGTGTTTAAGCAAGACATAGGTTGGCAAGTGGAACTAGCTTTAGGAGCCAGGGTAGCCACATACTCCTTAGTGCATCAATGTGGGTTGGACCTAGGAGTACTCACTACTACAATAGACCTTCAAATTATTCTCCTTAGTTTGTATGATGTGGTGTTGGATATGGATTGGTTAGGAGTGCATAGAGCAAGTATTGATTGTAGGAGGAAGAGTATTAAGTGTAAGGATGATGGGGGTAAGGACATAGAGATCATAGGCATCCAAAGATCCATATCACTCTACATAATCCCCATGGTACAGCTTAGGAGAAGCATCCATAAGGGATGTTAGGTGTTTTTCATTATGGTAAATGAACTAGAGGAGGACAAGGAATCTAAGGATAAGACACTAAATCACTCTATATTGTAGGAGTTTAGTGATTTCTTCCCTAGCAAGATTCTAGGGATATCACCCAAGAGGGACATCCATTTTTGTATTGATGTCATTCTAGGATTACAGCCCATATCTAAGGCTCCATACAAGATGACTACTTAGGAGTTGGATGAGTTGTAACTATAGCTAGAGGAACTCCTAGCTAAGGGTTCCATCATGCTGAGTATTTCTCCATGGGGAGTGCCTATACTCTTTGTGAAGAAGAAGGATAGGTTTTTATGCTTGTGCATTGACTAAATTTTTTTGAACATTGTAACGATTACAAATAGATACTCCTTACTGAGGATCAATGATTTATTCAACCAGATTAAGGAAGCCAAGGTTTTCCATAAAAATGATCTTAAGTCAAGGTATTTTCAATTATGCATTCATGATGCAAACATCCATAAGGAAACTTTTCGCACTTGCTATGGTCACTATGAGTTTATAGTGGTTCTATTTGGTTTGAAAATTCTCCATTAGTGTTCATGTGCCTAATGAATGGAGTATTTTGTGCTTTCCTCAACCAATTTTCACTTACGTTCTTGGATGATATGTTGATTTATTCCAAGTCTCAATGGGAACATGAGGAACATCTTCAGTTAGTCTTGCAACATCTTAGATACAATCAAGTGTATGCTAATGGGGCAAAGTGTGATTTCTTCTAGTCTAAAGTATAGTATTTGGGGCATGTCATTTTAGGAGATGATATCTCAATGGACCCCACAAAGATCCAAGCTATCATGGATTGGCTTACACCCACTAATGATTATGAGATTCACAACTTCATGGATTTGGCTGGGTACTATCGTAGATTCATTTAGAACATCTCCAAAGTTTCCTATCCTATCACTTCCATCTAGAGAAAGGGAAAGAAGTATGTTTGGACAAAGAAGTTTGAAGAGGCCTTCTAGAAGCTCAAGGATATTTTGACTAGTGCACCTATTCTAGTAGTACCTAACCCAATAGATGATTTTATGGTGTACATCGATGCTTCCCTAGAAGGAATTGGAGTAGTGCTTATGCAGGAAGGACAAGTGATTACATATGAGTCTTGCAAGATCAAGGAACACAAGATAAACTACCCCACTCATGATCTTGAGTTAGCTACCATGGTTTACACATTGGTGAGATGGAGACACTTCTTATTGGGGAATCTATTGGAACTTCATAGTGATCATCGCAGTTTACAATACATGTTCACACAACCCAACCTGAATGCTAGGTAGAGGTGTTGGATAGAGTTTTTGTGTGAGTATGACTTTGAGGTGAGGTACATTTAGGCAAAGGATAATGTGGTAGAAGATACTTTGAGTCACACGAGACATGATATTTTAGTTTTGACTCTTAGTGTTGACCTGAGGGGCCATATACTTCAGGCACTTCCTATGGATATGTGGTATGAGGAAGTGAGCACATAGATTGACTCAAGTAGACCTTTGGAGGGTAGATATTCAGGCTATGTATTAGAGTTAGATGGTCTTCTACATCAACTAGGGATGATTTATGTACCACTATTAGAAACAACTAGGTGTCAAGAAGATGCATGCAGAGTTGCAATGGTTGTATTATTGGTCCAAGATGAAGCATGATATCGTTTATTTTGTGGCTAGATGTCTTGAGTTCCAGAGAGTTAAGAGAAAACACCAACATCCTACAGGGCATCTTTAGCCTAATCTTATTCATTCATGGAAGTGGGATATCATCTTTATGGACTTCATCATGAGATTGCCTATGAATTCCTAGCAACATGACACTATCATGGTCACCATTGACTGGTTGACTAAGGTGACACACTTTTCACCGATAAAGTTATGCATGACATTGTGAGATTACATGGTATTCACTAAAAGATCTTTTTGGATAGGGATTTTGTATTCACATCTACATTTTGGACTTCTCTACAACACGATCTTGGAGTATAATGTAATTTCAGCTCAATATATCACTCAAAGAGTGATGATTAGATAGAGAGAGTGAACGAGGTTTTGGAGGATATGTTGAGGATGTATGTCATGGATTGACATATTCTTTGGGAGGATTACCTTTACCTAGTTGATTTTTCATGTAATAATGGGTATCATAGTTTGATTGGGATGACACCTTTTCAGGCATTATATAGAAGTCCTTGTTGTACACCCTTGAGTTGGGATAGTCTAGAGGATCAAATCCTATTGGGTTCAAATATGCTTTGAGATATGAAGCAATAGGTATGCACATCCTAGAAACATGTCTACAACTCAAGATAGACATAAGAAGTACACAAATTCTGATAGGATAGATAAACAATTTGCAGTGGGAGACAAGGTATTCTTGAGAGTGCATTTGCAGAAGAGTCTAATCCATTATGAAAAGGGTTCGAAGCTAGCACCTCAGTTTTTGGGTCCATTTGAGATTCTGGAGAGGATAAATCTAGTTGCCTATCATCTTACATTACCACTTAGCTTGACCTGTATTCATGATGTTTTCCATGTTTTTGTACTTAGGCAGCATATTCCTAATGTGGTACATGTTCTTGATTGGAATACATTACTGGTAGGACATGAGAAACAAGATTTGGAGCCTATGTGTATTCTACAACAATGGGATTTAACCCTAAGGGGTCAAGCCATAGAGTAGGTAAGGGTCCAATAAGACCTTATTGACGAGTCATTAAATACTTGGGAGGATGCATCTATATTGCAAGATTTATATCCCTATTTGTTTATAAGCTTCCAAGAGTAAGCCTAATTTTGGAGGGGGAAGAGGTAGTGCCTAATCCATTTTGCTTTCAATTATATTTCCGAACACTTTTAGGCCAATTTTCATGTTATGATTATTTGATGTAGTGACACCTGGTTACACAGTTGGTTGATACTATTTTCATGAATTGCTTATAGAGTTGATGAGATACTTCGTACTCTAGATTTTTCTGGTGTTATTGTGATTCATGGATATTCATATGATGATGCTAGATGTTTGGATATCATTTTTATATATAGATTCATGATGATGCTTATATGGACTATAAAAACTTGTCCCATACTTGCATGTATATGGTGCGCATGCCTATTTTACTTTTCTGTTGTCATGACTGATGTGGTTAAGGGAGAGAGTCATAGTCACAACATGATGTACCACTCCCTACCATTGCCTATATATATATATATATATATATATATATATGAGCATGCCCTATCACAATATCTCAATGGTAAAGAGGGGAGATAGTTTTCAAGTCCAAATCCCAAACCTGAGCCAATTTGTCCCGTGGTAAAGGACAAGTATCTGATTTCTTTACCCTTCTGGATTCATCAAGGTGACGTGAATTTGATGACTTAATCCTTGAGTTTGAATTTTTATACTTTCTCTGGTTCTCATGACTCTTTGGAGTATGTGGTCTACTTTGTGGTTCAAGTGTTATTAATTAGCCAAGGAAATTAATTGCATAAACATTTTAATGGAACAAATTTAGAAAGAAAAATGTCTTTACATTATATTTAGTTAATTGGGAAAATTGATTAAATGCTAGAGTGAAATTTAAAAGAGTTAATTAAAAGTCTAATTTTAGAATTAAATAATTAGAATTATTAAAATACTAAATTTGGTGTAATTAGATTTATTTATTGCAACAATGATAAAATTAGAAGTTGCAATTAAATGATAGACTTTAAATATTATTATTTGATTAAAATAATGAATATATATATTTTATAAATTATCTTTCAAATTAAAGTAAAGTGTAATTATAAAATAAAGTATTATTTTATTAAAAAGGCACTAAGTGTGCATGAAATAAGTAAGTAAATAAAATAAAATAAAATAAAAATAAAAATAAAATAAAATTAAAAAGTGAAAGGGAAAAATAGAAAAAAAAGAAATCTAACTAGGATTAGAGGCCTTTTAATTAGGAATTAGAGCTCATTTCTCCACACATAGGTTTGGAGGAGCAACTTGAGAATTGGTAGGCAAGATTTTCTTTGTGGGCTTTTGGAGATAGCTGATTCATTGGCACAAGGATTCACCGCATTTTGTTAGCATCATTCTAAGGTAGGAATTTGAACCAAATTCTTTTGAAAATTCCTTAAGAATCCATTTCTTCTTCATGCCTGTAAGAATGAGAAAATTATTGTGACAAATATATGGAAAATTTATGTTGCTTCTATTTTTGTAAATTTGGTAGAAAGAATCTAAAATGCTCATTAGAAGATGGATTGTTCTTGATTGGGAAACATCTATAAAAATTACAATTTGAAACCCTCATTAGAAGATCTGAATTAAAAAAACAAAACAGTAGCTAGGGTTTGAAAATGAAAAACTAGAATTGAAATGCACAAATTTGATTGCTAGAAATTATTTTTCCCTACTAGGCTATTTTATAAGAATATGAAAAAATAAAACAATAAAAATACTTACCATAGTAAACAATATTTACTGTGGTAAATATTTAAAATTATATTTTGATGCCTATAAAAAAATAAATTTATAAAAAAATAGTAATAAAAAACGGGGAGGCGAGGGCCATGACCCTGCCACCCCCTTCCTTCCTTCTCCCCTCGTCATGGCTGCCATGGTAACCAAGGCTGCCATAGTAGTTAGAGACTACCACAATAATGGAGGTTGCGAGGGTAGCCATGACCGTGCATAGCCCTTGGGCTGCACGATGACCCACACCATAGTTCGGGGTTAAAATTTTCTAATTTTAAAAATTTTTTTCTTTAAAAAAGAAAAACAAACAAAAAAATATAAATAAAAAAAGAAAATTAATCATTATTAAATTATGTGTTAATATAAGAATTATTTAAAAAAAGAAGATTACTTTTTGTTTCTTTTAAAATTATTATTATTATTATCTTAATGGTTAAAGGAGTATTAGTTTAGTTCTTAGTCAATTAAACTCTAACTATAAATTTGGCTTTACTAAATTAAATGGGCACTAAATTTAATTTAGTATATAAATTTATGGTAATTTAATTTCTACAATTAGATCTTGGGAGAAAATAGTATAAGGCATTAAATAAATCATTTTTTAGTCATGTGGGCATCGTTATACTCCTTAAAAAACATAGTTAAGTTGTAAACTTAGATGCATTAAGCTATGAACATGAAATCCATACTTTGATTATACTAAACTTGACATCTTTATCCTTTTGTGAAACTTTTATGAAATGAAAACTTGAACTTGAGGATATTCATTCATTGAGAACTAAAAAGATTGCATGTCTACTTTTGTTATCTATACCTGTTGAGATGTATTATGGTATTCTTTCATTGGGTTTTGGGTAAACTTGTTTTCAACCAAATATAAATGTTACTAGAGGGTTTGAAAGTGTTGTTTTTGGTAATGTCATTTTGCAATGTTGTTATATCATGATCATTTTATTTCCAAATCAATGTGCTATGGTTATGTGTTCTTGTAATGTTGGCTAAGTCTTTTGTAAGCCCATATGTTGTGATTTTGTTAGCTCCTTCTAAGAGTATTGGAGATGTGATTTATTTGAGTTTTCCAATTAATTGTATGGACTTGCAAGGTTATGGTATTTTTAATGAGATGCATTCAATGATCTTAGGGTAGGTTATCTACATGTATCTTGGGAAGTGCCTTGCAATGGGGGCTAGAGCCCTAAAGAGACTATCTGTGTAACTCATTATAGGTAGTGTTAATAAGTGATAACATGATCATTAATGGGGTTTAAAATAAATTAACAAGATTTCAGTTTGATACCTTGTCCATGCCTTGAATGTTTGTACAGACTAGGATGGGAGTTGTAAGGGTGCTTGGTTACAACCTTGCTTTATTGGTATGCCTTATCTGTATCAAAGGATATTGATGTTAGAGAGAGTCACTAGGGGGCCGGGGTCCTGATAGATTGCTAGGGTAACCATAGAGTTAACTCATTTGATGACACTTTCCCTTATGCACATTAGATTTCCTATGTGTCTTGTTGCCTCTAGGATTAGCTATTACCTCGTGTTCTTAGTACCTATGAGATAGACCACTTTTAGGATCTTGAAGACTTAGATTCTTCTTGTGAATTTTGGATTGCTTTCTATTTGGGACTTGAGGTTATCTCCTTATCATGGTGGGAGTGGGACCACTTAGGTTCCATGAGGTTGGGAGATAGTGACTCTCTTCCATTGAGATTTGACGATTGCACATCACCATTGATGCAGTTGATTCATTCTTTCTACTTGATGACTATGTTGTGTGACCATGCTTGATATTATGAATATTGGCCATTGAGATCCTATGAGATCATATATCTTATCATGATGTATATTATTTTAGCTTTTCATACCCCACGATATGTGTTGTGGATGAGTATGCACCATTATGTACTTGTATATTTCTTTATGAGATTTTGCATATGTGGTTAATATGATGACATCGATTTGAGTATTGGTTAAACACAAACTTAAATAAACTTTAACATGTGACCCAACATTATGGAACTCTTGAGGAGTGTAACTATTATTGTTTTACTTAAGTATTTATGTGATGCGTGTTTTATGTTATTGCTTCCACATGATTATCTCTTATATGTTATAATCTTTGAAAATAATTAGTTAAAGAAAACTTAGCATCTTTTAGGTTAATTTCTCTTGGATTCCTTGGCTAGGCATTATACAAGAGAGATCTAATCAAGGGTGAAGGATGAAAGTGAAGTAATCCATGTGCACAAGAGTTCCTACCAATCATAATCAAGAGCTGAATTTTGTGCCCAATGTGAGACAAAAAGGGATTTTCTTTTATTTTTAAAGTGGGAATAATGCTTTATGTGTTCATAACTTAGAATAAGTGGGTAGTGGGCTCTTTTATTTAATTAAAGGGGGACCAATTCCTTTTAATTAAATAAGAACTTAAGATATAATGGTCAAACTATAGGATAAAATTGAATAAATTATTTTTTTAAGATTTGATAAAAGACATGAGTGATTAATAAATTTAGCAAAATTGCTAGAAATGGGTCTAATAGTCTAGATGACCATTTTTGGGTGACACCCAAAAGTTTCTCAATAACTTCTTCATGGAAGATTGTGAATCATTGATACAAGTATAATGTTATAGTATGGGGGGCATTGATTACATTTTTGAGACATTGTTTTCTTGTTTGCAATTTAACATAAAGATCTTTTGACACTAATCGGTGTAGATCTAGCCACTTTGTGTTTGTTGAACTCAAATTGAAGAATAGAATTGGTGTTCCTATTTGGTTTATTTTGTTTATTAACTCTGCATGATGATTGTTCCAATAAGGTCTTGTACCTCTTATAAAAGATCCAAAGTGCATGAGTTCCTCAGCAAGTTGTGCATCTGATAGATTTTTTATGTGTGCACAAATATTTTCAATGGTGACTGGCATGTTTTCTTCTGCATTTCTTTGGATGAACTCTATTGCAAGGCCCTGTGTGTGCTGAAAAAGCATGAGGCTGTAGACAAATATCAAAACCAAGGGTTCTTTCCAAACCTTTGGTCATGAAGCCTCATCAAGTGTAATGCAAATGTGTGGATGAGAACCTCCCCAAGATGTTGTTGCATGTATTGTGTGGATTCATTTGGAAAGAGTGTGGTAAATTCCATATAAAGAAAACCATCAATATTGTATTCATTTATTGGAGAGGATTCTATTGCATGCCAATCAACAATATTGTTTGTGTCATCTTCAATTTCCAATGGTTTAATAATTTTAAGATCGTGAGATCCTCTTGGTAATTTAGACATAAATGATGACATTAAAGCCACACTATATTCATTTTTGTCTTCATCAATATCATTGTCATTATTTGACATGATCATGTTTGCATATGTATGAATGCTTGTCAAAATGTTTGAAATATCTATTCCTATTTCAGGGATTTTAGCTAAACATTTTGAATTTATGATAAAACCATTGTAATATGGATCATTCTTGATCTTGTATTTCAATGCATCACTAACATGAATTCTGCTCACATAGAAGTCATAGAAATTTCCCTGTGTAATCTTCTAACTATGAGAATATCTAATTGTTGTATCCTTCATGAAAGCACTTGCAATGTCTCTTATGTCTTATACAAAGCTTATAGTGTGTCCACTATATTTATATTTCCCTTTGGAAGCATGGGTTACTTGCAATATTGGGTTTACTCTAGCAATGAGCATTTCTTCCATATGGGTCAACCATCTCAATACATATAGTTGTTCTTCTAGGTCCACAGTTTTTTGTGTTGAGAATCAATGTATGCATATCTTGTTGAAGCATCTCTTGCAAGTAAAATTAGAGTTTGATGATAATATTAACATCCCTAGATAGTATTCCTTACATATATTGCATGTTTGTACATTGGACAATGCACCAATCCTTTGCCAAAATCTTTTTATTTCCATCATTAAGCTTGCATTTTAGTAAAATGGTGTTGCATTGACTTCATGTTGTTTTTTAGCACAATGAACTTGGCCTACAAGTTTTCCTACATTTCAAATGTATTTTTTAGCATTTATTTCTTCTCTATGATTGGCTTGGTAGATTTCACTTGATCTTTGATCTCGTAACTTTTCAACTTCTATTTGTTGTGGATTAGTTCGAGCTTTCTCTACTTTTTTGGCACATCTGCGAGGAACTATCTCCTCTTTATGTTGTGCATAGTAAGCTCAACTTCTTTCTTATCTTTGAAGTCTTTGTTGGAGTTCTTTTTTAGAATCAGTTAGCATGTCCTTGACACATAAGCTCGACATCTATTATTTAGAAATGGTAGGCCAATAATTAGTAGTACTCAAAAGATTTGAGTATTTAACATGCATGCAATGTCAATGAATAAATGTTCATTTTTTTAACAAAGAATATTTTAGCATTTCTTATTAAGTAGTATCTTGGCTTTAGACAAGAGTTTAATAAATTTAGAGTTGCATATGTCATTTTTTTTTGATAATTTTAGATAATTAAGGATATAATTTTAGTAAAATATTTTAAGTTAATTTTTTGTATAATTAAGATTCATCTCATTAAAGAAACACTTAAAAAAATAGTATTTAGAATATTCACACAACTTTACATGGATTTTTTTTTGGAAAACTATCATTTACATTGTTATTTGTAATAAATATATATGTAAATTTTTTTTAAAAATATGTAATATAAATCATCTAATAGGATTGTAGTCTAATAATTTAAAAAAAAAAAGATTCTAAGCATTCCAAAAGACTAATTGTAAAATATTAAACATTTATATGCTATGTATAGCTATAATTATTATTAAAAAATAAGGCAAGAGCTTGCAACACAACAATAACTTGTGAGCCTTTCATGTGGGAGGTCTTGGATTCTAGTCTATTCGAGCTTAACACATAAAAATAATTAATTACAACAAATAATAATAACTAATCTAGGATTCAACCCATTACCAATCAATTTTTTTAATATTATTCAAAAATAGAAATTAAAACATATTTCCAAAGATGAACACGATATTTTTTTTCAACTTCTTCGTGGTGGTGGCTATGAAATTTGGGATTGAAATAATTAAAAGTAGATTTTATAACAATTGAAGATAATATATAAAGAATTTGGTTCATCTACATTATATAACTTCATGGTAAAATTATAAATTAAAAAATTGAAGCTTCTATAATATGGTTGTATCACTTTGTTTGCAAATAGTTTTTAGCATGAATTTCCTTCTAAAGATATAGAATCATCTATCCACCCTTTCCACATGTACCTTGCTAAGTTGACACCTAGGTTCTCAATTATTTTGTTGCATTGCTAAAATTACCATAAATATTTTGGTTAATGTGTACATTTAATATGATTAACTCAAGTGTCAATTTGATAAACTTCGCAAAGATGGCTCCATTCCTAGGTGGTGTCATGTCAATTTAGATTATTCTTTATTGTATTTGTTTTGTTCACATTTGAAATTTTTTTTATATTTGACTCAAATTATGTCTTCCAATCATGATGGAATGGAAACCTCTAAAAAGTTGGGAGCAAGCAGAGGTAATTTCCTTATTTATCTTGGTGGGAAGATCATGACTACTTGGATTTCATGTAATTTTTAGTCTAACAACTGGCATGCCTCTTTATCTTTTTGTTTTACCATCACATTTGAGTGCTCTATTCGCTTCCATCCTAAAATGTGCAATTAAAATCTGAACACTATCTATATCAATTGGGAAACTTTAGTGGGTTAATTCATATGATTTTATTTCAAACTATATGCATTGAGATTATCAGTCTGTGATTTTATCATCTAAGGAGCCATCACAAAAAAAGAAGTATAAATCCTTCTATGGTAATCCTGAACAAGGATAACTATGAGTCTTGACCAAATTGTTTCCTTACAAATCATGTTTAAAGGTGGATGCATCAGTTTAATCTAAATATAAATCTAAGCCTAAAATTTATTTATAAAACCCCAACAATAGTAAATTTTGAGTTTATCTCCTCTTGATAAGAAACCATTATAACCAATTTATGAGATAAAAAGCTAAATTGTAACAATAAAATTTATATACATACCTGTAAGTACACTTTGATGACCAACACAAATGTTGGTGATGCATTCTATTGTTAATGATGGATTTTTATGGTGGTTGGTCATATCTTGGTAGCTTCTAGTTGGATGGTCGTTCTTAGGTGGTGCCAAGTTTGGAAGATCGACACTTGGAATTTCTTGGTTGGCACTAGATGGAGGTGAACCATTTCTTATACATCTAATACGATAAATTTAATTTATTTGAGATGCAGTTAATATAGTAATTTATTACGAGCACTTGGAGATTGTTGAAAAACATGCAACCCAACAAATGGAAAATTGTTAGTATCGCAACTTCTTAAGCAACTTTTTTTACTAGCCACCTATTTTACCTATTTTACCTCTTTCTAGTTTCCTAAGCTCAATTAATGTTGTAACCATTAACAATGTTAGTGTTTAGTTGAGACTTCAAAAAAATTCTAAAAATCCTATAAATTACCTTCATGCAAAACTCATCTCCTAAACCTACACAATCCAACAAATTACAAGTCTCTCACAAAATACATCCTTATAAAATGTATATCATCACAATGTTAAAAAAAACCCTCAAATTCAAAGGTTTCTTCTCTTAACACAATCATCCCTCAATAAAAAAAAGGTTGAAGTTGGCCTCAAAAATAAAAAATTGTTCAGTGGTCCAGAAATATAGAAAATCTTAATAAGTTTGCTCAACATGCCACTTATAGCTCTAGGTCAAAAGTATTTAACCCTAAAAAAAAAAATGAAAACTTAAAAAGTGCTTGAACTTGTATTAAAATTAGTTAAAGTTATCTCATATTAGAAGATTATATTATTAAAAATAACCTTTTACTAAAAAATAATAGTAAATTTATATATTTTTAAAATTTTAATTATAATCAATATAGTTATAAAATATGCAACTGAAAAAGTGAAATAAGCAGGTGCAACCTCTGGCCTGCAAATAACAAGAAGAAAGGAATTATTTTTGGGTGACAAAGTATACATCAATCACTACAAAATTATTGACATTCTATACAAATTGAATAAAAGTGGTAAGAATAATGCACACTCCCCCTCAAATTCTCTTGCAAATCGATTTAATAATGAATCTAGTGACAAATATACAAAACATCAATTATTTATCATTTGAGTAGAGAAACATCAAGGGATGCAAACAAAAAAGTTACAACATCTACGACCAACCAGGACAGTATTTTCATAAGACCAAGTATTACAAAGACTTTCTCCTAATGAATAGAATATGAGATTCAAATAAAACCCTAGCTAAGGTACAACATCTTGATAAAAGTAAGTTGAAGCAAGGGCAAATAGAAGAGCATTCTATGATCAAGAGTATGATAGAAGATGTCAAAATAGAGTACTTAATTATAAGTAATCCAAAGGCAAAGATATTATAGGATGAATGTCACAATTTAGGTCTTATTGCATTTTGGTAAGGTAATATAATATTTGACTTTAATTTTTCTTTATGGCTTTCATCAAAATTCAGAGGATAGGTATGTACAACCAAATTGGAACAAGGTTTTATTTTGTTTAATGTTTAAATCAAAGTATCAAAGAAACATTTATATTTGGCTCGCCTTTAGTACTTAAAGGTTTTTCTATTTCCTTTTTTGAATGGAACACCAATATGGACTTAGCAAAGTTACCCATTTCTTCCATCTTTAGATAGATTGAATTCACGAACTTCCTTATAGAATCAATAAACATAACCATATTGGAAAAAATTGGCAACCTATTAGGGGGTTTTAAAGGTTTTCCTGATAATTTTCTAACTTCTAATTCAATCAAGGTATTGGTTGACTTTTCTAAGAATAAAACCCTAAATCCAATCAAGATCGTCACTAATTGGTTCAGTCTATAATTTATCCCCATCATTTTTAGCCGAAAGATTAACTCTAAAATAGTATTCACTGATTTAGGCAAGAGCCTACAATACAACAAGAAATTATGAACCTCTTATTTCGAAGGTCTTGGGTTCAATTCCACTCGATCTTAACACATAATAATAATTGAACTCCACAACTAATGATAATTAAATAACAAATAATCAAGGATTCGATCAATCACCTATAAAAAAATACTATTTAATAATTTTGAATTAATGAATACATTTTATTTGGAAGCCCAATGTAAGTTAGGATCAGAGACTAGATTCTATTTCTTGGAACAAGGTGGTTTTAGTTTTTTCCATTCTAGTCAATCAATTGAAAAATTAATTAACTCTCCAACCACTTCCATAGATTCAAGAAAGCTTCCCCAATTATTCAATGTAAATAATCATTTAACCCATTTCCTATCTCATTTTGCTAAACTTCAGTCTTAACGAGCTTGTGCAAAGAAGAGTCATCAAGAACAAGATGAATTGTCTATCTTATCCCAAAGTTAACCATTAGAAGGCTTCGCAAAAATGGTAGATGCTCAAGTGTATTCCTCTCCCAATAAGGATGAAGTGAATAAGCCAGTGTCTAAAAGGCCAAACCCTGATAATAATTATATGATTGCAAACCATAATTTAAGAACTTGGAAGATACATATAAATTTATTAAAAATATAGAAAAAATACGTTTATCTTAAATAATCTAATGAAGGATATAAAAGAATCTCATGTAGAATTTTATGAAGAAATTGCCTCATGGCATCTCTTTCATTCCTAGTTAGTAGGGGAATCTCATTTCTCCAACAAGTGTACACAAGATGAAAACACCATTCTAGCCAATGAAATCAATGTTTAAGATGAAGAAGAAGGTTTGAACCCATAGTTGGGTATGATTTTCCTTAAGGAGTTAGATTCCAATAGTTTTCCAAACATTACTTCAACACCAATGTTTGATAAGATACTTTTGAAGGAAGTACAAATTTATAACTAGAATGAGGACAATGATCTAGTGAGGGAGTTGGAGGCAAATTTAATAGAGAATCTATCCAAATAAATTGAATCTAACTCTCCCTCCCCTAATTCTACTTCAGACTTAAACAATGATGTAAAACTAGGTATAACTACTATTATGGATGGTCTTGATCATCCTAAGGTAGCTAAAATATTTGAAAAAGAAGAGAGGGGGGAAATCCATCTCCAAACTTAGGAATAAATATGGGATGGCTGGTAATCAATCTAAAATAAAAAATATGTTTCATGTAGGAGGGGGGAAGGTCTCCTCCACCCCTAGATGAAGATATCTACTTGGAATATTAGGGGATTAAATGCCCCTAACAAAAAAAGACTTCTAAAAAGGAGTCTGAAAAATTCAGATTCAAATTTAATCTTACTTGAAGAAACCAAATTAAATAGGGTTGAATATTGCAAATTCAGTAATAAGATTAGCCTTTCGAATACTAATTGGGTAGAATCCATTGGTGCTTCAAGAGATCTAGCTTTAATATGGGATCCTAGGAAAGTCAAGTTAATCAATAATAGCAATGGTAATAAATGGATTTATGCTAAGGTTAATAGTGTTAATAGCAATCTATCCTTCACTATAATTAACGTGTATATCCCCATTAGCATAAAAGATAAGGCTGAGTTCTGGAACCAACTTAATAACTTACTATATAGGGACCCTAGAGAATTGTTTATCTTAGGAGGAGACTTCAATGCTATTCCAGATTCCTTAGAGAAGAAAAGAGGAAGCACCTTTATTTCTCAAGCTCAAAAAGATGTTAGCCTTTGGGTCTCTTCTAATTATTTATTTGAAATTTTAACTACAATGGTACCTTTACATGGACAAACATAAGGAAATATTTTAGTAGTATTTTTGAAAAACTAGATAGATTTTTTTCAAAGGAGACCTATCCTCCTTTACCTTTGATTTTGCAGCAGAAATCCTTATTCACTCAGGCTCAAATCATTTCCCTATTAGGCTATGCATCTCTGAATCTTTAATCTCTTCAAAACATCCATTTAGATTTGAAAATATGTGGCTTGAACATAAGGATTTTTATAATCTAATCAAATCTTGGTGGGAAGAATGCATAGTAGAAGGATCATATATGCTCAAATTAATTTCCAAATTGAAACATTTAAAGTAAATTTAATCTCTTGAAATAAAGAACACTTTAACAATATTTTTGATGAAACATCAGCTATCAAGGTAGAGCTAGCTAACCTTAATGATTATATTATTAAACATGGTATGGATAATGAAAGTTTTTAAAAAGAAAAATAGTTACTAAAAAACCTTGAGGATGTTTTATCTAAGGAGGACATTTTTTTGAAGAAAAAATCTAGGGAGTCTTGGCCATCTGAAGGAGATAGAAATACAACATTTTTCACAATAGCACAAAAGTTAGAAGAGAAACTAATCAGATCTCCAAGATTAAAGACAATAATGGAATAATTCTTGAAGAACTAGAGGAGATATCTAAAGAGATAGTTAACTTCTTCACACAAACTTACAATGAAAAAGATTAGTCAAATCTAGCAACCCAAAGAAAGATGTTATCATCCATTCCTAACCTTATAACAAAAGAAGATAACAAGTGTCTGAATGAGGATATTTCCTTCAAATAAGTTAGGACATTTATCTAATTTCAAATGAACCCCAATAAAGTACTTGGCCTATATGGATTTAATCCAAAATTCTTTAAAAATATTGGAGATTATTGGACATGATCTCATAAGAAAATTGAAGCCCCTAGGAATGTAGGGTCTCTCCTAGCAGATATTAATAATACTTTTGTGACCCTTATACCAAAGAAATATGAATGTGAGACTATTGGAGACTTTAGACCCATCTCTCTATGTAACATTGTTTATAAGATTTTTTTAAAAAATTCTTGCTTATAGATTGAATCTATTACTCCCTAAAATAGTTTTAGAGGAACAAACATGTTGTGTCCCTAACAGATCTATCCTAGACGGTATTATTATTGCACAAGGAATTATTCACTTAGCTCAATCAAACCTAGACCCATGTATGATGATTAAGCTTGATATTTGAAAAGCTTATGATAAAGTTGACTGGAGATTCCTATGAAAATGCCTAGAAGTATTTGGTTTCTCTAAAACATGGATTAATCTCATTTTCAACTGTATAGCAAACCCCAATCTTTCCATTATGGTTAACAATATCAAAAAGGATTTTTTAGCATCTCTAACAACATTTATCAAGGCATTCCATTATCTCCTTTTCAATTTGTCATTATGGAGGAAGCTCTAGGACACTCTATTCAGAAAGCCCATGAATACAAATTAATAAAGGGAGTTTAGGTTGCAGAAAACACTCAAAATGTAACTCATCAACAATTTGTGAATGACACCATTCTCCCTAGTGAAATAACTTGTGAGGAAGCTAAGAAATTTAAATACATTCTAAATAATTATATGGAAGTGCCTGGTCAAAAGGTTTATGCAAAAAAATTAGAAATTTTCTTTTTTTGAACACCAAACCTAAAATGGAGGTTGAAGCTTGTAACATTTTGGGCTTCAAATTCATTTTGTTTCCTTGTAGATATCTAGGCATACCCTTAGACAAAGGGATTAAAAGCAATAAGCTCTGGGATGATATTCTTACTAACATCCACCAAAAAGTGGATGATTGGAAAGGGAGATGGTCATCTAATGCATGAAGAATCACAAAGACCAAATTTGTCTTGATAATGATCTCTACCTATCAAATGTTCGGTATTCCTCTCAATGCATCATGTAGGGAAAAATTAGTATCCAAAACTAGGAATTGTTTTGGAAAGGCTCTTCAAGAAATAAGAAGTTCACACTTGTTAAATGGGATAACATTTATAAATCTTTCAAGAATGGCAGTCTTGGCATTAATAATTCATCTTGGCAAAACTTAGCCCTTGGTGTGAAAATGGTTAGAATCTTCTTAAGAAATTGAACAAGAAAATGGGCATCTATTCTTTTGAACAAATATGTCATTACTGCTGATCCTATTAAATTTTTTTGGGCTTGAAACCATATGAAAGGGTCTAGAATATGAAACTTCATTAAAACTTTTAACTCAATTATTGATGACAAAATTTCCTTGGATATAGGGGACGGGGAATCTATTTTATTCAAGGAAGATTCATGGGTTGAATATGCTTCTATGAACTCCTTAGATATGGATCAAAATATTAGGGATATTCTTAGCAATTTTAGAGGTGTTAGACTTAGCAATTATATTAATAAAGATTATAATTCAACTCTTGGTTGGAAATGGAAAGACTTTGATGATTCTCCATTAACTAAAATTCAAAAGGAGGCCATTATGAAAATATTAGCAGATAGAACATTCACTATTAAAATTAGTGTGAAAATTTAATCTGGGTTAGACTTAAGATGGGAAATACAAGGCTAAAGAAGGCTATATGATTATCCTCTTCTCATAAATTTTCACCTTTGGATCTCCCTATTGATCTGTGTTGGGATAAAAATTGTGCTCCTAAAGCAAGAACTTTATTTATGGGCAACAATGAAAAACAAATATTTGCAACATAATGGTTCAAGAAAAGGGGTTTGAAGATCTATATCATGCATATTATGTAAATAAGATGAGGAGATAGTGGACCATATTCTCCTCAATTTTCCTTACACTAAAGAATGCTGGCTTCACTTTTGTGCTAAATTAAATTGGCTATCTACTATACATAATAATATTGATGAACATTTTAAAAGTTGTCCGCTTTCTCTACATAAAGGCTTATATCAAAACATATGGAAGATTATTCCTCTATAATTACATAGAAATTATGGACAGATAGGAACCTTCAATTTTTTCAAAATAGAGAAATGTCAGTTGAGTCCTTAGAAAATAATATAAAAGCTAGCATTTTTGAAACCATAAATAATAGAACTAGTAAACTAAACTATCATGAAGGTAGCTTCTCTATCATGGATGGAAGCATCTAGAGAATTGGTTTGGATTAATCATCCCTACCCAATTTGGGAAAGGTGACCTTAAGAGTAAGGAGGAAAGAGCTATCTATAAATGGATGCCTCCAAAATTTGGATGGTTCACACTTAATTTCAACAGTGCTTCCAAGGGAAACCTAGGGAAAGAAGGTATTGGTTGTATAATTCAAGATCATGAAGGAAATTTTTTTTCTAAACTTTCTAGATCTTTGAGAGAAACAAAAAATAATATAACATAGGTATTGGTGCTAGATGAAGGATTAAACTTTAATAATGGGTAAAACTCCTAATTGGAAAATTTATTCATTTTTTGGATATAACCTTAGTATCATTAAACTCCTTTGAGGATATAGATTCTAAGCATATATTTTGAGAAGAAAATATCGAGGGGATATATTAGCAAACAAAGGTGTTGATGGTGTATCATTAAATTTAATATGTATCTCTCATATTAAAAGATATGTTTGTTATTGACAGATATTATTACACATCTTAAAAATTAAAGGCATTAGTTTATCCATTATTTTCAACTCATAGATATTTGTATGATCCGAGTTTAAAGCCCATATAGGTCTACTATTAGTTTTCACCTACATTTTCTAAATTGAATAAGTTTTCCAACCGGTCTTTGTGTATGTTGATCCCCCATTTTATATTTTAATAATCTCTCCTACTATATTTGAGAAGGTTTTTTTTCCCTCACATCAAGAAACAAGTTAGATTATAAAAGGTAATTTTAAAGATTTGATCTTTCTGATATGTTTGACTCTAATTCTTAGTAGATTATATTCCTTACTAGCTACATAATGGCTATCTTGTAAAAACAACAATTATGTTTTGTTAGCCTCTCATATTCATGGGCTTCTTGGTTTAAGTAGGAAAAGACATATTATCTTAGCGATAGATTGCTAAGTAAATAATTACTATACATTATCCCTAACCATAAGAATCTAAAGTAGCAACTCTCAATCAATATATGGGAATGGTATTTTGATAAGCATATCTCTAAAAGACTATCACTTATGTATAATTAATGTTTTCTTCTAAATATTCTTAAAATGGTTGTATCTAGAATGATAAAGCAAGCGATATTTGTAAGGATGCTATGTGTTAGGAGGGCTTAAATGCATAAAAATGAAATGTAATTATTTAAAATCTCAATTAGATTGTAGAGAAAAAATTGCACATTTACATATTTCTATATGTAAAGATAAACATTAACTCCTTAATCTATAATAATAGATGAAATTATATCATATACAAACCATCTATTATCCTTGCTCGATCCTTTTAGGTATATAGTCAATCATTATCTCTACTTCTGAGATTGGAAGTGCCATGCTCAGGTTAAGATTTTTAGCATTAGTTATTACATATTGGGATGGGCATTATATCAAACTTGGGATCTTCAATTATAAATAATATTTCAATCCTCCCCGGTTGACAACAACTTTAATTAATCCACCTCATTTTTTGGTCTTATTAGTTGGCATTCAATTACACAATCTCAAATATCGATTAAACATTCACTTATTGATATAAATAAGTTATTGTTATCTACTAAATAGCTTGAATATCATTATGAATAAGTGATGAATATAAGGTTCTATAGTCATTATTATCCCTTCATCTTAGTTTTTTCATACTCCCCTTTATTTAGGTGATGATTAGTAATAATTAATAGGTATCTAATCTTCAAAATTTTTAGTTTTTTTTCTTAAAATTTCCCATCACAACTATATATAGGCCTTAACTTTTTTAGCGTAAAATTATGTCCTATATTTTTTAGTTTAGTACAATGGATACTACTATTGTCCTATTCCACCAACAAGAAAATTGAACTATGACATTTTTAGGACCAGTTAAACCTAAAAGATGGGGCATAATTTCTACAAGTTACAGATGATTTGGTATGGTTGGCTATGGTTAAAGTGCCAAGTGACAAATAATTTAAATACAATCACATCTAGAGAAAAAATCATGAGATAATTGGATGCTTTATATATTTTTTCTCTGTGCATGATTTACATAGTGGGATACAATGAAATTTTGTGAATTCATATTTGACCCCACTTGGATGAAGGATCTTCATCAAGTAGTTTTCAACATTATTAGTAGATTGGAAATACTCTATCTAAAAGATTACATGGATTGGCTTGTTGAGAGACTCAAATTGTCAAAAATACCTAAGCAAATTGATGGGACTCAAAATCATATTCCTGTTTTGAGTACCATTCTAAAATTTGAGCCCCTATAAACACATTTAATGCATGAGTATCTAACTGTCCTTTTGAGGCCTATGTGGTGTTTTATGTTTCTAAGATCTTTAATTTAGTATATCCATGCATCCCATGATGATAAATTTCCATTCTGAGTCATTCCATGGAGTTTTGTTTTGAGTAATGTTAAGATCTGCATTTTACCTAATTGTTAAACAACAAGAAGCCTAGTTTACAATTGAATATCTTGCAACCGGTTAAGTTTCATGACTCACCACTTTGGGAGTATTTAGTATGAATATAAGAGAACCTATTTTCATTTTTGAAGTTATTTTAACATGTTTTGACTAGGTTTTGAATCCCTCAAAGTTGGTTGTTTACTGTTGTCATGCTGATGCATATTTCTAAGAATTCTAGGAAGCCTTGTTTGACCAATTATAGCTTTGATCCAATTGACCTTAATGAGAAAATTCCTATTGAATTGTATTCTAGGGGTCAAAAATTTGTTATGTTCCAGATTTGAGCTTATGACGAATATTTTTGACTTGTTTCCAAAGCCAAAACCAAACACATTTTATGGTTTTCTGACATGTTTGTTTGTAGGTAGTTTCAATTAAAAAAATTTGACGGTCAATATGTTTTGACCTCGAAGTTGTCATGAGATGAAATTTGATAGGGTACAAGAATGTGAAATGAAGAAAAAATGTGTTAGGTCTAAGGGCTTAGTTAGGTGTTTTGGTCAATTTTTAAAGCTATCTTAGAGGCATAGTTTGTAGAAAGTGGTAAAATGAGTTTTAAATGATGATTCAATGCTCAAATTTGATTCTAGTTAGGGCCAAGTGATTGGTTGATCAGTTTGAGATATCATGTCTTTCAGTCTAATTTTTTTTTTTTTAGCCAGACTTGCTTTGGGGCCTAACTGATTTTGTCATATTGGTAAGATCAAATGTATATAAAAGCATTTTCAATCTTGCAAAGGGGATGCTTCACTGAAATATTGCTTAAAGGGAAGATTATAATGACTTTAATTGTTATAATATAGCATTCAACTATCATGAGAAACTATTATCCAGGTTCTTCCTTTAAGGATAACATGTTCTGATTTTCATTCGTGGGATGTAGTCAGATTCTAAAAGGCAAAATGTATCACTATGATTGTTATTATGTCAATTGGTCATAATTTTGTGATAACTAATTCAGGCTTAATTTGTGAGGAGAAGGGATTTCTTGAGTCTAGAGAAGTAAATATCTTGAGATGGAAGTACATATTTTGGCAAAGTTATATTTCCTTGTGAAGAAAGAAAATGTAGATGCAATTGAAGGTGCACATATCATGTTAGAAGTGCTCAAGTATTATTTGAGGAACCTGATGACTTTATGAGCTATCATTTCTAGCTTTATTAGTTTGTGCTCAAGGTGAAACCATTCAATTTGAAAGAATTCCTTTAACTTGACGTACTTAAGAATTTCACCAAAAGACAGGTTGGCCTACATATAAATTAATAAGTTTGAATGCTAAAACCTCAATTAGGGTGTTTGTGAGGGAATGCGATGAATGCTCCCTTAATGGAGACCAGATGGAGATATGCATGTTTTGCATGGACATTTTTATGGTTGTGCATATTTTATGTTTTTGAATGGCGTGTTATTTATAAGTAAGATGTCATCTAGACTATGGAGGCTATCTACATGAGAGATCTTTCCAACCCAATTTCTGGTAGAGCGGCTTGCAAATGATTTTGAGCAGACCAATGCAGTATTGAAGCATCAAATTTTGGTTGCTTTCTACTCACTTATGAAAACTCTTTGAATGGCATACCATATGTGGAGTTTCTTATCATTTCTTGGTCGCTCATTGAGACCAAATTAGAGTAGGAGACTGGTGAGTTGAATGACCAAAATACCTAATGCAATTAGCCAAGAGAATGATGTTGAGGTAGGGGATGTTTCCAACCAGCTTCTAGCCCTATGAAATATGCATTTCAGCTATTAGTGGCTTTCAATTAAAGTACCAATGGTAGAAGCACTTAGACCTTTAAGAAATTTTGAATGGCAAAGCAAGAAGTAGAAAGGGGCACAGTTTTAAGTCTAGGATTAGGTCATTGACAACTCACCACTTAGAAAGACTCCAAGCACTTACACCTTTGCAATCTCCTGTATGAAGGGATGCAAAGAAGAATGTTACCCATGGTCTGAGTATGGATGTTAAGAAGAACAAGAAGATTTCAGTGTGTATAGGAACTGTATCAAGTGTTGTTGGAAAGGGGTATTTGAGGATAGTCCCCATCAAAATGCAAGGAAAAAAGCCTTAACAAGACCAGCAACATGAGGAGCATGTGCAAGAGGTAGGAGCAAAGCTCCATGACAAAGGTAGAAAGGATGCAAGGAACTAGTGAAATTTTCCTCAATTGTGAAGATGGATCACACAAGGAAGGAAGTCACTCTTAATGTGCTTAAAACACAACTTGTTTCCACCACTATCATCAACACCAAGGGGACTCGTGCAATGATCTTCTATATCAAACACTGAAGGAAGAGGATGGGGGATGTTGTGTGAAGATATTCATTTTTCATTATCCCACATTGGGAAAATGATGGTATTTTTTAATGTTTAAATACCCCACCATACATTATATAAGTGTTTTTATGACACATCTCTTTTGAGATAAGCTTGCTTGCATGGGGGGACCACTTGCAAATGTATAACTGATAGTGATGATGTTACAAATTTTGAATTGGAAAATGTAGGCCAAAGAGATGATGTCAGTGGTGATAGGTGGATACGTGGTATCAAATCATGTGCTCACAATGCAAACCATGTGGTTAAAAGATTGAGACGTGACAGTGCAAAAAGGATAGACTTAACCATGTCATGGTTTTAGAGCATAAAATGCTAAGTCAAATGAAACTGCTTTGACTGCATGAAAATGCTCATTTCACAACTTTGCAAGGGTTAACTATAGTTAAGGAGGATGAGTTTCGATGGAACAAAATGAGTTAATTGCTAGGTTGCTCAAGTTAAACCATAGTTAAGGGTTAAAGCCATGAAGGTGCAAGGAGGTAACATGTGGCGGTGGGTCTGGGTGGTAGTGCTGACAACTTTGATGAATTAGGCGATGCCACATGGTAGTGATGTGGTGGGGCACCCAGCTAGGTTGGTGAGGTGGCAATGACTATGTAGAGGACAACCAATCATATGATGACACATGGCACCCAATGAGTGGTCAACCAAGTTTGACCTATGGCGAGAGATTAAGAAAAAATTAAAAACTTCTGAGATATTAAATTCTAGATGTTTCCAAGTTGAGCATGCATTTTAAAGTGAAAAATTTTAAATGAAATTTGAAAGTTTGTATAGTTCAAACTATGTACCTTTTAAAATTTTTCATTTAAAATCTCTAAACATGGTCATAGGCATGTATTTTTCAAATGAGTTCCAAAGGGGTGATTTTTATCAGAATCATAGAGTACAATATACCGTTGGAATTGGGAGAAGACAAGATTTTCCAAATATGTAGTAAGAATATGCATAGGTATTTAGCCATAAGAGTTATAGGCAGATTTGTAAAATGGGGGCATTCTCAGCAAAGTGAGCATTTTTCATAATTGAGTATCATAATTAGTTAGAGAGTAGACATGGGGGTTTGTTGGCTCTAGATTTGGAGGAAAATGTTTCTGAGAGTTTTATTTTGCCTCTAAAGTCATTTTGGCAGGTGTTTTAGCTTCTCCATCATTCTAGAGATATTTTTAGAGAATTCTTCATCAACAAGGATAAGATCTAATTTTCATTTATAGGAATAAGGTAGAGAGGTTTTTCATTAGCAAGTGGAAGAGTTTCAAGTGGAGAAATGGTAGCATCAAATCTGATCTGAGAATTCTTTCTATCTTTTTATTCTCTTCTCTTCTCTTTATCTAGGCTTGTTGAGGGTTGGCTATTTCCAGACTATTGAGTAGAGATCTATCTACGATCCCACCATTCATGCCCAATATTTCTCTTGTAATGAATAACAGTTAAAGAATTATAGACATAGTCCTAGTCTATTCAGTTGTTTTTGAGTTAATTTCATGCATCCTTTATGTATTTATTTCTAGAAAATATATAAAAATGTAGCAGCAAGTTTATCTTCAGTCTGAATCTTGTCTCCTATTCATGTTGTTTGTAATATTTTTTAGTTTGTGAACAAAGAGCACAAAACCCAGTTGCAATCTGTTTTAGGTTGTATGTGTTGATACATTTTGCTTGTGATTCAAGGAGTCATGTAAATGCTTTGTTTATCATCATAGGGTTGTAGATTTCATGAAGGGATAGATTGAGTATGAGACTAAAAAATGATGCAGATGTTTGATTCACAGTGAATGGATAGATCTAGAAGTCCTAATACATGAGATGTATCAATGATTTTCAAGGATGTGTGTTAGTGATTTATGGAATTTCCCAATAGATAAGACACCGATGAGCTACAAGATCTATGTGTTGTATTGTTCATGTCTTGGTGATGCTAAAATCAATACTTTAGTCAAAATCCTTTTCCCTTTTTTTTGAAGAGCTGAAAATAGTTTCCCTCACTTAGTTTATCCAATTCACGAGTTATGTTATTAGCTATTTCATATCCATGAATATTTGCACAAGAAATAGAAGATTAAGGGTATTATCTGCTTTATAAGATTCAGTTGTATGCTTTGAAACTGGTACCATATGAAGAATATGAGTTTCACCCACCTAGGTCTTGCAGAGCTTGAAGAAGAAGAAGGAGTATAGCCTTATAGTTGGCCTCGGTGTCTAAATGGGTATGTTGTAGATGGGAATTAGCTGCCCCTATATGTATTTGTTCCTATTATTGGGTTATAAAAAAAATTGTTTATTTAGGAGCCAAAACAACCTATTTTATCTATCAAGGACCCTACTTTATTCAATAGAGCCTAGCCTAAAATGGAGTCAAGTGTGAAATTTCTTCTCTGTTGGTGCAATGTGATAAATGAAAGAGACAATCAATGACTTACTCCACTATCCAAGAAAGAAAAAATGGAAGTCGTTCCAATATCAAGTGAAGAAAACCACAATAACTTGAAATTCATTATGCCTAAATGAAAGAGATCCTATAACCCAAAGAAGACCAAAGGTATATCTATAGATGCAAGCTTTTGAAACACAATAGATGGAGAGGACACTGATGAAGAACTTATTGTTATATGTCAACTAGAAGTATGATGACTACTCTAGGGATATGATTAGGTGATAATAGTGTCTTCATTTTAGGTTTTATCAAGAAAGAAAAGTTTAAAAGTAACAATAATATTTTTTTCTCAGTGTAGTATTGGATTAGTGTCTTTGTTTTTAGGTATATAACAATATTAATGGTTTGTAAATTTAGAATCTAGTCAAGAACTTAAACTTTTGGTACTTTACATATCATTTTTGTTACAATAGAAACTTATCTAGAAATACTTACTAAGTTTTTTTTTAAAAATTATTTCCATCATGGTTAGTGGTTTCAATAATTTATATTTAAATCTCATTTCCATGGCTAGAAACTAGTATGAAAATTTTGTTAGAAAATAAAGTCCACCAAGATAACTGGGGGGGGGATGAATTTGTTATGCATATTAAACAACTCTCAATATATTTATTAACTCTAAAACCTATAAACAATTGATGAAACAACCATATAAAGACAACTATATACAATAACACTAGATATGTTAACTTTGGAAACCCTTTCTCAGAGGGAGAACCTCGGTGCTAATGATGCCCACAATATGATTATAAAAGCTCCTTGTGAAAGGATAGATTCTATTAGGAGTCAATGAAATACAATTAGTTCAAAAAGTCTCTATTAGGAGATTTTTAATCCCTCTTAGGAGATTCCAACTATGTTAGGAGTTGTAACAACCCTATTAGGATTTGAAAGGAGGACAAGTGCACTCACTATCCAAATAGCCTCAAAACAATCTTCACTAGACAATCTTTTGGATAAGCACATCCAAGATCTTTGAACTAACTAAATAGAAACTCCTTTGTGAATACAATTCCTTTGAATCTTACAATACATCCTCAACATCAATCTCTTCTCAGATCAAACATTATTCTCATCTAAAGTTTGCATAGCCAAACATCACAATGCACATGATGATTAAAACTAAAGAAAAGATCTTTCCTTTATAGCAAGTCCTCATAACAAGTATTCAGTCATCCCAAAGGCTTCCTTAACTTATAATAATAATATAGGACATTAATAAGATATTATAATACACACTACATCATAATTAAACTCTTTCCATAAAGATTTTATCAACAACTAGCTCATAGGAAACATCTCGCCAAACATACTTCATAAGTCAACTCAATCTTCATATCTAATTTCTCCATCTTGACCATACCATCTTCATCATGTCTTTGAAAATCCTCTAAGATATCTTAACCAAATTCCATTTCTGCCAAAAGATATAGCTGATTTATCAACGATTGCTTTCTAGAAACCATCTCTGGAAGCTACCTTTAGAAAACATCACATAAATCTATTGTATCTACATATTTCCTTACACACACTTAACTATAGCATCCTCAGACATTACTACAACTAATATTGACCATGTATAACCCAACTTTTTGACCATTGATCATGCTAAAAAAATGTCTCTGTAACTCTGGAACTCATCATAGAATAAAGTGTATGTTGACATCAATGACAAACTCTGTCATGAATGCAATACGTAAGCTCTGAATTATGTCTCCAACATTGACATGATACTCCCCCATAGAAATACCATCAACATAACATTCTCCCCTTTACAATTTATGGAAACATAGATGAAAAACATCTTTTTACCATGAATACCGAATACATTTCTTCTTCATCTACCTTTACTTCTCCATTCATGTTTCCCATGAACGTAAACATACATCTCAAATTTAGATGAGTTATAAAGAGTTTTTCATGTTCAAATCATAACCATACACTAATCATCATGCACAAGGAAGGTGTTAATATCCCCCATACATAAGCATCCATATTCTCTTTGAAATCCTATTGTCACGAATCAATGTTTTTCATGTACTATTCTCTCCCCAAAAGGATGTTTTTCATGTGTTACTTCTCTTGCTCATTGAAATCAATGAAATAGGTATCATTATGTGAATTCTTTGAGTTAAATCATTTCCAAAACAACATGTTCAAGATTAAGTGTCCAAAGACATTGTTAAATACCAATACCAAGAGTCCTCAATGACTCATCTCAAATGCAAATATTCCACCATAGGAGAAGTATCAAGCATCCAATCCAAGTAAAATTTATAGTGCTTTGCTACCAAAAGGATTGATGCAATCTTTGCATCAACTACTCAAAAGTAGGTTGGGGCATAACCCCAAGGGTACCTCTCAAGTTCTCAAATTTGTCCTTAGAAAAAGTTTTAGTAAATATGCCTGTTATCTTCTCCTTTGTGCTAACATATTCCAATATGATTTCTTTATCTGTAACTTTATATCTCATAAAGAGATAAATGTGCTTTGTCTTTGAATGTAAAATTGTATTCTTTGACATACTCACTATATCTGTAGTATTACAATATATGATAATAGACTCTGTAAACTTAATTCAAATGTCTTTCAACATTTACTTCACCCAAATAATTTGATTACAATTTTTTTCTAACAACATACTCTGCTTCTACTGTACTCTACGAAATACAATCTTATTTCATGCTTAGCCAAGAAAGCAATCTTCCTCCCAAGAAGAATGCTCTACCACTGGTGTTCTTTCTTCCATCTATAATACCTGCCCAATCAATGTCAGTGTACACACATTATGTGAAATCATGCAATATTTCATGCCATAATCCATAATCAGATGTTCCTTTCAAATATCTAAAGTTTCTTTTTACTATTGCATAGTGTGTCTCTTTAGGATCTTCTTGAAATCTTGCCACAATTATAACTCCATTAGCTATATCAAGTCTAGAATGTGTCAAATACTGCAATCTACTAATCATAGACATGTACATCTTCTTTTCTACATTAGGAGATTCATCTTTGCTAGATAACTTACATCCACTTACCATAGGTGTTCCAAAAAGTTTTCAACTTTCCAATCCAAATATTTTTAGCAAATATTTGAGATACTTAGCTTGTGATATGAAAATTCCATCTTTTCTTTGTACAACTTGCAATCCCAAGAAGTATTTCATCTCTCCAATCATACTCATCTCAAATTCTTTCTTCATTTCTTCTAAAAATGTTTTACTAGCTTCATTATAACCTCCAAAAATTATGTCATCCACAAATACTAAAAAAATCAACAAGCCACCACCACTCTTTCTTAGGTACAAATTACTATTAGTGTTACTTTTTACAAATCCCTGTTTTGTAAAGTGTTTTTCCAATCTTGCATTCCAGGATCTAGGAGCTCATTTCAATCCATACAATAGCTTCTTCAATCAACAAACCATATCTTTCTCGTCTGTCAAAGGAAAACCATTAGGTTGTCAATATATACCTCTTCTTCAATTTCTCCATTTAGAAAAGCTGATTTGACATCCATTTTACATATTTTAAAGTTCTTGTTAGCTGTGTATGCTAAAAACATTCTCACTGTTTGAAATCTAGCAACAAGTGCAAAAGTTTCTTCAAAATCAGTTCCTTCTCGCTGTGAATATCCTTTACAAGCCAATTGTGCCTTATTCCTCATAACTTCACCTTGTTCATTTATTTAATTTCTAAATACCCATTTAGTTCTAATAATATTTGTACACGGTATAAATGCGTATTCATGAAACTTTAGCGTAGCATGCAAATGGATTGATGACAAACTATACTAGACCATCATCATCAAAATGTAATCTCTACAAGCATCTCATGTTTCCCTAACTACAACTACTAAAATAGCTCTTAAACCAGCATCTTAGTGATAGTTCTAGAATGGGATCATGCTAAAATGCAGATCTACAATGAAAACATGCAAGATCTATGACCAAAATGCGGATGGTATGTGAAATACAACTCCTAGAAATGCTCTTGAAATGATCATGCCATGAACTAATATGCAAAAAATGATGCTAAATAACACAAAATGATGCTAAAATGCTATAAAATTGCTACAATGAAAATGCTAAAACAATATGCCTATAGTGTAGACGCATAAAAACTTGGGTCCCTTGCCTCTTAGATTTCCCTCCTATTTATAGGATTTTAGAAGGGGTTGGGGTAAGACCTAGGATTTTCACTTTTGACTGGGTGTGAAAGTGAAACTCAAAATATCTCATAAGAGGCTAGGAGGAAGAGTCCAACAGACTTGGTTTTGAGGATAATATGAGGATTTTTTAAATTCTTTTAAATGGTAAAAGGGAGATTTCCAATCTTGTGAGGATAAAATGATTTTATTGATTTAATAAATGATTTATTTTCAACACTTTGTCTTTTTCCTTCCTCCCTTTTTAAATTTTATTTTATGAATTTGAATTATTTTCTTCCTCTTTTAAATTGATTTAAGTCTTGTTGATTTGATAGGTGATTAATGACATAATGTGATTTTTGATTTGAAAGTCTATTGTGTTTCTTCTGATTTCCTATTTCATTTGGACTTGATCAATCATAATTGCGTGGTTTAGATCTTTGCCAATTTTTGGGTGTCAAAGGAAAACCATCAGGTTGTTCAATATATACCTCTTCTTCAAGTTCTCCATTTAGAAAAGCTGATTTGACATCCATTTTACATATTTTAAAGTTCTTTTTAGCTGCGTATGCTAAAAACATTCTCACTATTTGAAATCTAGCAACAAGTGCAAAAGTTTCTTCAAAATCAATTCCTTCTTGCTGTGAATATCCTTTACAAACTAATTGTGCTTTTTTCCTCATAATTTCACCTTGTTCATTCATTTAATTTCTAAATACCCATTTAGTTCTAATAATATTCTTATCTTAAGGTCTAGGGACCAATTTCCAAGTCTTGTTTCTTTTCAATCTATTCTAACTCCTCTTTCATAGCTTTAATCAAATGACCATCTTTGAAAGATTCATTAGCATGTTAGTTTGTGGTGACTAATTAGGGAAGTAATATACACTCCCCATAATTCCTTGGTGGGGTTGGGTGACGTAAGCATCAAAATTTTGTTTGGGCCTATTTTATAGGCTATTTTCCCATGGGTCAACATGTTGTAATTATTCTAACCCTACTTTGTAAGCGAAAAAATTCTTGTATAAAATGGCATAGGGTTAGGGATTTCATGAGGTGTGATGCACTAATAGTGTCTTGTAGTAGTATTGAGTTGTAAGGGATTAAAAATTGTAATAAGGTTGTAATAATTGGATGATAAAAATATTGGACTCATTGTTTGGTGGACATAGCCCATAGATTGGGCAAACCATGCAAAATCTTTGTGTCTTGTATTGTCTTCTATGTGCATTATTATTTTAAGATATTGGATATATTTGTATGTAATTTTTATTTTTGCCTCTTTAAATCATAACACAATATTCTTAGGTTTTGATGGCCTAAATTTTCACCCAGTTATTATTATTATTGTTTTGTATCTTGTGAAAATCATGAAGAAAACATGTTTTTGTTGCTTAAGGTTTCTTAGAATTTTGTCACTCCTTAAGGAAAAAACCCTAGAACCATTATCATACCCTATGTTTTGATGAGTCACTTATGATTGGTATGCAAGTATGAAATAAAGATACACTAAAAGTTTGGTTATATGCTCAAAATTCTTCATATCTCTAAGTCCTTTGATATTTTCATATATCCTAAGGCATATCCCTAAAAGTTTTAGGTTCCAATGTCACAAAATATTTTCAATCACTTCACCTCTTTGTATTTCCCTCTAATTGTTTTGGTAGTGACAAAGTTGCAAAGTAGTCATTTGCATGGTTATCATAGCATCATGGGCGTTAGTGCTAACTTTCAAGTGAGGGCCATGAAGAGGAGATTAATTGAAGATCACAATGTTGTGTCTTGTGTTTGGATTAAGAAATTCTAAGTTGTGATGATGTGAATCATAACCATGGTAGTCAGAGTTGTAAGCCATCGCTACTTTACAGGAAGTTAATGTTAACCTAGGGTTATAGAGGAAATGGCCTATTATCATAGCTTCACGGGGTTAAGAGGTGAGTTAAGACTGAAGGTCATGAAGCTGTTAAAAGAACAATAGTTAACTCTAAAGAGGTCATCGCAATATTGTAGGCAACAAGGTAGATAATAAATCTTATGAAAGGTAACCTAGGCAGTCAAGTTTGAAGCTATCACTACATTTCCTATAGTTAAGGATGACTCAAGGTTAAGGTGGAGAAGCAAAGATAACTTATTTACACACCATCGTGAGTTTTAGTCATGAGTTAAGTTTATGGTCACGAAGGTGCTAAACCATGTAGCAATTAAATAAAGAAGTTATTACAAATCACACCGTTTTAAAAGTGTTGTATGACTGACATTTGTGAAGTGGAGATGAGGTTAAAGTTGGAGTTTTAGGAACATTACATGTGATGAAGATGTTAAACCATAAACCATGGAGAAGTTTCAAGGCATCCAATTCTAAGGGTTTCACTACTTCAAAAGGTTAAAGTGATAGTTAAGAAAGTAAGTAACAAAGTGGAGATAGCCGGTCTCACAAATTTGTAAGTGTTAAGCCGTGGTCAGATTTTGAGGTAGCGATGTTGAAAAAATATGCCAAGTAACTATTTCCCTAGGTCACTGTGGTGAATAAAGTAAAACGCTAAAGGGTTGCAAAGTGGCAAGATGGTCGAGTTCTATGAACTTGCTACTTTGCAAGATGGTTGTAAATAGTTTTTTAAAATGTTGGAAAGATGCAAACATGGTTAGTGGTGCAGTTATCACTATGTCTCCATGATTAGTAAAGTGGAATAATTAATGGTTGTAAGGAGGCAATAAAGGGTCAAATGAAGTTTTTGCTACTTTGTAGGTTCACATGGCAGTTAAAGAATAAAGTGACAAAGCTGCAAAAATAGTTAAAATAGCCATTTTCACATGGTCGTGGACAGAAACAAGACTACAAAGAAGTAGAGATAAAGAATTGACTGCAACTTCACTACTCATAGTTTTAAAGGCTTAAAAAAAGGTTAAAAAGTGCATTTCTGAGCTAGAAAAAGGGATGATGAGATGGAAGTACAAATAGTGTAAAAAGTGAAGCCAAGGCAGCTTCTGAAGGACTAAAAGGATTTCAAGCATGCCAATTTTAATACCATTAATGCCACACTCCAATTTGTAGAAACAAATAAAAGTAGAAAGAGCAAGGATTTTCATTATCAATTGCATAGTGTTTGAAGTTTTAGAGTAGAGTTCAAATTGTAGAGAGAATTTTAGCATATAGAGTTTAGAATTGTTGTGATACTTTGAAGCTATGACATGGAAGGGAGGAGAGTTGATCGCACAGGCTCAAATTGAGGAAACTGCAGTGAAGGCAAAAGTCCTAGCCCTTTCACTAATGAATGACTACATGATTTACCAAGGTCATCTAATCTCCAATCCACAAATGACCATGCATTCAGAGACCCCTAAAATTTTTGCATAGATGCAGAGGTGCCTAATATGAATGGAAGTGAATTATTTTGGTACTTCTACAAGAACAGGGTGGAAAAGGCTCCTATATCCAATCCTTGGACTAGCAATTTGGGAAAATTTATCATGCCTGAGGTTTTTGTAGATGTTTATCTTGTGAAGGCATTGATAAAATCATACAACCCAATCAATAAAGCATTCCATAGAAGGGACAAAAGTATACTCTGTACACTAGAAAAAGAAACATTCATTGAACCTTTTGACTTGGGAGGACCTATGTCATCACCAATTGACATGGAAAAATTCAATAAGAATTTTAGGAGTCATAAGAAATTCTACATGGGTAGAACTATGACTAGATACATTCCAATGTCAAAAAAGGAGAAAGGAGAAATACCAAAAAAAGTGGGAGATTTTATGCCTCTTGAGTACTTCCAGAGATATCTCTAGAACACAGTGTTTGGTTTGAACAAAGTCCTAGGCTTAGATGGGACCATAAATGCTCTGGGTGGACATTATGTCATGGAATTGAATATTTAGGACCCATACACAAATATTGGGTATGATTATGTCACCTACATAGCCAACATAATTCATGATGAGATCATTGCAACTTACAAAGGGAAGCTAGAAAATTTTAAATTTCATCATTACTTGTTGCTCATGCACCTAATTCTGTATAATAATGTGCAATTTATTGACAATAATTTGTTCGAAAGTATAGAGGAATGGGGAGAGAGACTACCTGTGCAATGATGGACAAGGGTATGGAAAAGATTCTACCCTTACTCAAACACTATTTCTTTTTATAATGATTTTATATACCCTATTTTGAATACATTAGGGGCTATAATAGAAAGGATACCTAGGAGTGTTAGAAAATTGGTTAAGCCCAACATTTGTTATGATGAGGGAAAACAATTAGGGCATAACTAGGTAAGTGTATCTCTTTTTGAAGATTATACAATCATTAGGGTTTATGGATGCCCTCAGCCACCCCATCTTCTCCAAAAATATGTTCTAGAAAGATTAAGGATTACTAATTTTTTTGGCAATTGATTTCATTAAATACAGAGTATCTAGGTCAAAATGTTAGGAAGGGAACATTTTTGTGTAGATACTAAAAAATTGGAGATTTTGATCACATTGGCAAAAAGGCAATTGAGGAAATGGATGTCTTCCTAATAAATTATAAGTTGCCAACTATTCTTGCAAGAACATATGAGCCCTATGGTGTAGTTAGAAATGCACTAAAGCAAATGAGGGGATACAACTTGTCTCAAACCAAGGGTTTATGAGAGGAAGATGTGGTTGCAGATGTTTTGGATGAAAGTGTATGTAGAGAGAGAATGATAAAATTCAAAGATGTGATGAATTTTGAGAAAGAAATGAAACAGATAGATCCATCCTTCAAGTTATTTTATCATGAAGTGGACTACTAGTCAAGTTTCAACAAATGCATTGAAAATTTTGATGAGATTGCATCTTAGGTAATTGAAGAGCTCAGAAATAGAGTAGATCTTAGGTCTCCTGATCAAGACATTATTGTGGAAGTAAGTGGTGGTGAAGACCAACCAAAAATCTCAACATGGGCTCATCAGAAGAGGAAGCAGTAGAAAATGGTAGAGATTCCCAAAAAGGGCCTTATAGGTCTTGCTAAGGAACAACCAATACTTTGATAGTGCAAGAAGACACTTCCTGATGGCTCAAGCCATTGAAGATGAGCAAAGGCAAAATAAGTTGGAGCTTCAAGCCCAAATTATTGAAGCTAGAGAATTCATGAATGATGAAATTTTTATAATTCATTTTTTTTGTTTAAATTAAAACAAACTAAACTGTCATTGCAAATGAAACTAGGTGACTCCCAATAAAAAAGTAGCAAAAATGGTTAAAAAGCTACAAGAGTATGATCCTGCAAGTGAAAATATGATTGTAGAAGAGGTAAGAGAGCTGATATAGAGGAGTGACATGGTTGTTTTCCTAGGATGGGATATTAGTTCCTCTTTCTTGTTAGATCAAATGAGAACAAAATAAAGGACTATCTCATTTAAAGATGAGAATCATTAGAGGTAGTTGAGAGGGTCTAGTTATAACATTGCTGCCCAAACCATGGCAATATGGAGTTTAGCTCTAGAGCATCAGAGACCAAATCTCATGGAAATCAAGCAATCCCCTAGAGGGAATGTGATTTTTGGAATGCCCATTCCACTTCAAGCAACTAAATATATGGGTTGTTGACTTCAACATCACTGTTAGGGAAAAAAACAATTGATGTGTTGGAAGAGCAGTTGGATGGAGCCTATGAGAGGTATATCAAGACCAAGAGGCATTATGAAGAGGAGATGAAGAAAAGACATGTTCTAGAACAAAAGAATCTTTTGTTAGAAAATAAAATGGTAGCCTTAAAAAATACCGTCAAATCTGCTACTAAGATTGAGGGAAAAAGTGTAAAGATAGAGGTATATACACTTGAAGCAAGGGATATGGTGGGCCAAGCCATGGATATTAATGAAGAAGAGTTGGAATCCAACAAAGAGATAGAGATTAGAACCATAATTTTTTTTTCTGATCCATAAAATAAATTCTTTGAAATATGTTTCTCAAAATATGCACAATAATTATATTTCTTGCATGGGGCAGATTATCAATGTTTTGAGGAAATATCCTTATTGTCTCCCTTATTCACCACATGGGGCCCATACACCCAATTTTTTGAAAGCCTTATACCCACACTGACATGGAAGAAGGACTTACAAAAAATGGTAATTATTTCTATCAAAAAATTAATCAATAGGGTGAAGGAGTTGAATGGTTTCTTTGTAGGAAAGTTACGATTAATTCAGAATAAGATGAAAATAATTTCTGCAGGAACACCAAATTTTGTGCCTAGTATATTAGATGAAAGTGGAGTAGTAAGGGATTGGAAAGAATGGTCATCCTCTTTTGATGACATTTTTAATCATTCTAGGTTTATGGCATATTATAATGGTGACGCAGATATTGTATTGGTTTATGATTTGATTGATATGTTTTATAAACTAGAGTCAGAAATGGGCAAAGCAACTGCAGAGGTTAAGGCCATTACAAATGCTAAATGGGGAAAAAGCATTGAAGAATTAAATGGGATCAATGATGACACTTGGCCAAACATTGAAATTGACATAGCAATCTAGGAGGTCATAGCTGGCAGAAAGGCCTTGCCATCCGAGGAAAATGATTGAGCAGTTGAGATCACAATTGAAAAGGAAAAAGAGACAAAGTGAAGAACATACAATGAAATGAAAGGTTGTTAAAGTGTGAATAGATTCATGTTGAAGCTACTTGAAGAAAGTGCCACCTATCAGTTTCAGAACTTCTTCCCCAATTTTGTCTAAATACAAAAAATGTTTGTAAAGGAAATGTATCTGAATATCTTTGTATTTGTTTTAAATCAAATTTTGAGAAGTGTCCTCCCATCTAAATCTTTTTTCAATCCTTGTCTATAAAATGATTTTCAAGATGTGAAGTGACGATTTAGGTTTGATATAATTTTAGTGTTTATTCTGTTGGGACTCAAAATTGCATTCCCTTTCTACTTTCTAAGTACCATTCCAAACTTTTGAGTACAATTGAGCCCTATAAGTGCATTTCTTGCATGTGTACCCAACTATCCTTTTGAGGCCTAAAAGGTGTCTAATATCTCTAACACCTTGCATTCAACATATCCACGCATCCAATGAAGATAAATTTCCATTTCGAGCCATTCCATGGAGTTTTGTTTTGAGCAATGTTTAGTCCTGCATTTTTTGACGAAGTGTCAAACAACAACATGAAGCCTAGTTTGCATTTGAATATCTTGTACCTAGTAATGTTTTAGGACTCTTCACTTTAAGTGTCTTTAGTAAACATATTAAAGAACCTATGTGTCTATTTTCAAGTCATTTCAATATGTTTTGAATAGGCTTTGAATCACTCAAAGTTGGTTGTTTACTATTATCATGATGATGTAAATTATTCAAAATTTTGGGAGGCCCTGTTTAACTGATTATAACTTTGACCTAGTTGACCATAAGGAGAAAATTACTTTTGCATTATATTATAGAGGTTTCACACTTGCTACATTCTATATTTGAGCTTATGAAAAATACATTTGATTAGTTTTCAAATGCGATTCCAAATGCAAGTTACAAAGTTTTACAAGTATCATAAGATGTAGATTGATCAGTACTCCTATCTAGGATGTCATAACTTTGAATCCAAGATTTTATGAACCAAATGGATTATACCAATGTGTTCTACTCCAAAAATTCTTTACGTATGCTATTTTTCAAATCTTGACAATTAGTTTGTATACTTTCACAGGTCCATTCCTTTTGTGAAAATCATAGTTCAATTGTGTTTCTAGCTCTGTAAATCTGAGTAGACCATTTTGAACATTCGCCAAATGAGCCCAGTTATTTTTCATGAGCCCAAATCATAGACTAATATTATCCTCATGAAAATAAACTAATGCCCCAATTTTTGTACCCTTAAGTGTCAGTTTGACCTATTCTCGAAGCCAAAACCGAATGTAATTTATGGTTTTTAACATGTTTCTTTGCAGGTAGTTTCATGGAGGCAACTTTGACGGTCAATATATTTTGACCCAAGTGTCATCATGATACAAGATTTGACAGGGTGCAAGAATATAGAATGAAGAATCAACATGTTTGATTTTAGAGCTTAGTCAAGTGTTTTAGTCAGTTTTTTAAAGCCAACCTATAGGCCTTCCTATTAGAAAATCTCAGTTTGTAGAAAGTGGTAAAATGATTATGAGATGATACAATAAGGATTGAATTTGTTTTTAATTAGTTCCAGATTTTCATTGGATCAGTGTGATAGGTTAGGCATTTTAGTTTGAATTTTTTTAGCTGATCCCACTTTAGGGACCAATTGATTTCATTAGATCAGTGTAATATTATGGATAGTTAGGGTGTCCTAAGGATTTTAGTGTGCCTATATTTTAAATTTGAAATCAAATGGGAAAGAAGGATTATATGCACTTTAAAGTAAAAAGGAGGGTGAGAGTTATAATGTTTTCTTATCATGCAAATAGTGGTGTTTGAACTAATGTTTCTTAGTTCCTTGTAAAGAGAAAATAGTGCCTTTAGATGCCTTATGAGGAACGATTAGAACACCAACTAAAGGAAAGATGAAGTATTTCCACTTTCCATGTAAGGAGCAAACTTTTGGACAATTTTCCAATCTATATGGAAACTCCCATGTAATTGATGCCATCAAATCATTAAGGATTTTAGTCTGCCTATATTTTCAATTTGAAATCAAATGGGCAAGAAGGATTGTATGCACTTTAAAGTAAAAAGGAGGGTGAGAGTTATAATGTTTTCTTATGCTGCAAATAGTGGTGTTCGAACTAATGTTTCTTAGTTCCTTGTAAAGAGAAAATAGTGCCTTTAGATGCCTTACGAGGAATGATTAGAACACCATATAAAGGAAAGATGAAGTATTTCCACTTTCCATGTAAGGAACAAACTTTTGGACAATTTGCCAATCTATATGGAAACTCCCATGTAATTGATGCCATTGACTGCCTGTCAAAACATTAGGTTAATGCAGTTCCAATTATTGATCATAAGTTGAAAACAACTCTTGACCATGTAAGGAACACATATATGTGTCATTTTATTGATAATTAGAGGATTTTTAGCCAAAGGAGGACCATGACCATTGAAGAATCCATGAAGTTAGATGATTAGAATATTGAACCAAGCTTTTTTTTCACTAATGCAATGCAAACATATTTTGCTGCTCTTCTATTAGCTGAAGTCTAACATTGAAGATTATCACATTTCCAAAATGATGTATCCTTCCACAAAACAAGAAACTAACATTTTAAAAATGGCCATGGGAACTTTGATATTTTCAAGAAAATCAAGGAACCCTCATCCTTTCCATCAAAATGTGGAGACAAGTATAAAAAATTCAAATGGAATTCGATGAGTCTAAAATTAGGGAGAGCTACAAGTACTTAGATTGTCCTTCATTATGGATAGCTGCACACGTCAAAAAAACAAGGGGAGAATTATGGGTTGCAGATTAGTGAAACACATCATAAGGACTAGTTTTCTCCATCAAACTCTGCCAAGTCTTTTAGAATATGAATAACATCCCTGATATAACCCATGAATGTGTTTTAAAATGTATGCCATTAATTTTAAAGCACAGAAGGAGACGATGGTTTGAGAAACAATGCTTTTAGAGAAAGGCAAGTCATGGTGTCATCAGAAGAAGGCCATGAAAATACTCCCACATCCAACGACTAGTCTTCTCCATCCCATAGTATACTAACAGGTACATAGATACAACATAAAGCTTACAAATTAGAAGAAGCTCTCGAGGCAAGGAAAATTGCAAAGGAAAGTAGAGAGGAAGCTATTCTGATTTGATGGAAATAGAAAATAGCATGATCTAGAATGCAAAGAAAAACATAAGGAATGGAAGAGGACTGCTAAAATTTTGTTTATACAGAAAGGGAGAAGCCGTCAATCCATGTAATAAAATTTTTGCAAATTCAAGGGGTGTTGCCATGCATCAATGTGGCATTTAAAAACTTTGAGCAGGGTGATGACTTAGTTGAATAAATTGATTGGCTCAAAAGAGTGCCTAGTTTGGGTTAGTTGTTAGAGCCATGGGGTTCAACCAAGCCTTGGTGAAATGTGAGTCATGGGATTCAGAGTATGGTCTAAGGTTTTTAGTTAGAGCATAGGGCTTCCCAAGTTGTTGGAGCCTCTACATCAATTGGATCTAGTGTTCAATTGAAAACCACCAATTTTAAAAGATTTCCCTAGTGTTTTTCATTTATGCATAATGCCAAAAGACAACAATCAGGATGGATAGTGTAGTTTTGAAACATATTTTATATACCGCATAATGGATGGTTTTTCTTTGGTAAAATGCTCACTTGAAAGAGGAGGTTTTCATTTTTTTGAGGATGTTAACACTAAATGGACCGTATTTGAATGTTTAATCCCACATTGGGTGGGCAAGGAGACTAGAATTTTCATTGTTTAAAGGTGCAAACACTCATTATTTGACTTGTCTTAAAGACAAAAGGCTTTTGGAAGACACATGCCCACATGTGGGCCCACCGTGGATAGATGCCTACTAGATGAATGAGTAAATTTTGATGCAGATCACAAGAAAAGAATGATGATGTTAGCAATGAAAAAGTAATGATGTGGACAAATGAGAAGCTGCCATGTGGCACAAAAATTGAGGCGGTCCCAGATTGCGTGGTCATGACAGTTTGAGTGTAGTTTTGACTAACTGTGGTGACCATGTGAAAATGTAATTTTAACCATTGGTCACATGGTGACAATAGAAGATGCTGGTCCAAAAAAGTGGTGGTGACTGTGCGATTAAAATAGATGCACGATCATGGTGGTTAGCACAATTGAGGTTAGAGGCCTTGACCATGTGAAAATGGAGGTTTTGCCCAAAAATTGAGGTTAAAGTGTAGTTAAGAATTGAGGGTGTGACAGTACAAGGTGGTGATGATGGCCAATGAGGAGCTACCACATGATGATCAACTAGGAGGTTGACTCGAATTTCCAACAAGGGCTAAAATATGAAATTGAGAAAATTGATTTAATATTATTTTTTTCTATCAATTTTTAAATGTACAGGACATAGATGAAAAATTTAAATGATTTTAAAGCATTTTTTAGTGTAAACAATAGACTTTTTATTTTTTTCTCAATTTATACTCTATTCATCAGTTGGGCATGGAAATTTCAAACGCATGCTAGAGGGGTGACATTTGTCAAAAATATGTAGTGTAATATACTGTTAGAACTAGAAGAATCTAATTTTTCCATTTATGCAGCCACATTTTGCATAGGTCTTCAATGGTAGAAGCTACATACAATTTTGTGTTTTTGGGTCATCCTCAGTATTTATGTAGATTTGTTGTTTTTAGTTGGAATACAATCTGATTTGGATGATCTTTAGGTAAGATTTGATGCACTGAGCAACCATAAAGAAATAAGTGAGTGTTTTTTAAAAGTAGGTGGAAGTGATAAGTGTTTTTTTAGAAGAGGCAGTTGGAGATTCATGACAAGGGAAAATGAAGACAAGTGAAATCAAATTGAAGGCTCCTACACCTTTTGATGTATATCCAATTTTCCATCAGAAGGGGTTTTTTCTAATTATTCTAAGGGGATATTTCTACAAGTTAGTTGTCCATAGCATTGATGAGATTTGATTCATAGATTTTGAGAGAAGAGACAATTCTACAATAGTAGAAGGAAGAGTTTTAGTTGTAAACTTGGCAGTAGTAGACCCAATCTGGGAGCCTCTTCTTTATATATCTCTCTTCTTTCCTCATTGTAAGGGCTCCAATTCTAGAGAAATTTTCTCATTGCTGTGATACCATAGTTGGTTCTAGTTTTATAATTGTGATACCATATTTTTAGTTTTTCTGTGTATATAAACAAAAGTAACAAAGTTTTATATATAGTCCTGGTATATTGAGTTGTTTCTTAGTTATTTACATGCATCTAAAGTGTATTGTTTCAAAGAGATGAATACAATGAACAACTAATTTCTTATTTTCATTCTAATTCTTGTCTCCTTCTTCTGTTATATACAATGTTTTGTGGTTTAGGACCAAAAAGTCTAAACCCATTTTCAGCTTCTTAAAGTTGTATGTCTTGTTAGGTTTTTTTATTGGAACAAAGAGCCAAGCAAATGCTTACTTACCTTGATCGGGTTGCAAGTTTCAATAGAAGGATATTGCATAAGTATGAGAGTTTTCATGACCATTGATGTCTGATTCACAATGTGATAGGATAGATTTGGGGTCTTAATATATGATATGTGTCAATGATTTCTAGGGATGTGTGTTTGTAAGTTGTGGAATTATCCAATAGATAAGGCACTGATTAATTGTAAGATCAACATGTTCTTACTATTGCATATTCAAATTTTGCTAATATCAATCTTTGATTAAATATCTTTTCCTTTTCAGTTTAAGAGTTAAAAAGAAGTTCCACTCACTTAGTTTATTAGATTCACATGTCTTGTTTTTATCTATTTATGTCTATGAATGTTTGCATAAATATAGAAGATTCAAGGGTTTTATTTGTTATATAGATTCAATTATATGCTTTAACACTGGTACCATATAAAGAATCTAAGGTCCACTCTCCTAGGTCTTTTAGTGCTCGAAGAAGAAGAAGAAGAGTAAATAACCTTAAAGTTTGCCCTGGTGTCTAAATAGGTGCATTGAACATGGAAATTAGATGCCCCTAGGTGCACAATGTTCTTATCACTAGGTTATTCAAAAGATGTTAATCAGGAGTGAATAAAATGGTGATTTTATAGGGGAGAGATACAAGGAAACTATTACAACAGTAAGGAATTGTAAGTTGCTTCTCATATCCTTGCTAGATTTGTGTCTCTTAGTTATGCTTTATTATTGATAGCAATAGCTTTGAAGATTGCTAATAGATAAGTGAACACGAGGTGCTACTATGAATCTAAGAGTCAAGAATATAAGTTTCTTACACTTTGTTAAGGGTGTGAAATTCCAAGGTTGTTGTGTAGTTTTTCAAGTACCTATTGTAAATTATGGACCAACTTTTCATCTTGTGCAAGCTGGGAAAATATTTTCACACTAAGTGAGTGGTGACTTGAAGTTACATCTCTGTACCAGTGCAATCATAAAGTTGAATGTATTGTGAAGGATACAACAATTGGAATATAGATTTGAAGAAGTGATCTCAAGCACTTGTGAATGGTTGAAAAGAAAAAATGAGATGCTATGCAAGAGTTACTAAATTAAGATGAGATTTGAATTTTCTATTGTTCATAATATTAAAGAGGTTTGTAGGCATCACACTTAAGGTATTTTTCACTTTCATGAGATTTCTTTTTCATGAAAGAAAGTTCTACAAAAGTTTCTCCATCAAGTGATGTTTTCAACACTAAATAGGATAAGTGTTGTAATGCATCTCAACATACTTTATGAAAGATAGATTCAACAAATGTATCCACATTTTGGAGTATATTAGAGATTAAATTGGTATATGAATTTTTAGATCTACTACAAGTTATAAATTTTGAAAGTTATTTTGGTGAGTTGTAATTTTGCAAGAAATGGAAAATTTCTTTTCACCTAGTATGCAGTCCATTGATAGAAATCATAGATCTATCTCTACCAAGAGGTACATGCCATTACTTTTTGATAGAATTCATGGTTTCCAAAACACCATGCCATATGATCTTAGAAAACATTTGCCTAATTTTAGTGGGAGCCATTTGGATTCAACCAATCAACATATTTAGATGTTTAGTGATTTGATTGGTGATTTTGAGATTGCTCATGAAGATGTGCATATGAAGTTGTTTATTCAAACTTTAGAAGGTGATGCTAGAGATTGCTTCTCCTTTCCACCAACATATTCTATTTCATCTTGGGGTGAGCTACATTTAAACTTCATGCAACAATTTGGGGAAAGAGTAAGAATCTCTGATTCTTTTGAGAAGTTCTTGAAAATTCAAATAAGGAATGGTGAACTTATTCTTGCATTCAATATAAGATTTGCAAGAATCTTGAATGAGATTTTTGAGAAATGTACATCGGATGATCAAGTATGTATAGTAGTTTATCTTGATGCATTCAATGAAAAAATGAGTTATTCGTTGAGGGATAAATAGCCCAAGACTTTGTATCATGCATTCATGAAAAAAATAGAGATTGAAAACAATGTAAGGTATGGACTAACTAAGAGTCATTTCTCTAGAAATGTTTGCCTGTAGGATGAAGTCATGAACAAAAACTAGTATAATGTTGAGTATTCAAATTTAGATTGGTATTTAGGTTACACCATTATTGTAAACAATCTTATTAAAAATTTAGAATTAAAAACATGCGAAGTTGAAGTCTCTTCATTGCAAAGGAAAGCTGATCCTGTTCTTGCTAAAAAAAAGTGCACATGTTTGTAGTTTTTTAGTAGTAGATGATAAATTTTATTCACTTGATAAGTTATATATGAAAAAAAAAGTTTCAGTCATAACTTTTCCTATTGATGGTTTACCTTGTGTTGAAAATGTTACTAATCATGAAATTGGAGGACATGTATCACAGTATAAGGATGAAGAGGCTGGAAGTTCTATTTGAAGTGATGAGAACAATGTTACTGATCTTGTATGTTATAAATAAGCATCATATGAAGAGGATGATGAGAGTGGTTACTCAAGTTAGACTGAGGAAAATGATAATACATGTTCGTCTTCATATGAGTCTGATGCAAATTAGAAAGAAGAGAGAAATGAGGAAAGTGAGTGTTCTTATTCAAGTGAAGGTATGGCTCTTTCTTCTAGATCTGAAAATGAAAATGATTATCCATATCTAAGTTGTATAAATGAAAATGTAGTTGAAAGTTTTGGAGAGGAATTGTTTATGCAATATGAGGATAAAGCGATTATTTATAAAGATGAATTATTTAGTTGTGTACATGAATGTCATAAAGCTGCATGAAGCTATAATCAATAGTATATAGGTGACACCAAAACTAATGCATCAACACCTATTGATAAGATAAAATATGATTTTTGGTCAAGTCATATGAATCATCTTAGAGAAGACAATGCAAGAAATATTGATTTGTATTCCACTTGTTTCATTGATAACATAGACATTGTGTCTTCATGTAATGATGGTGATGATTCTGAGTTTCCTCTTCACATGATGAAAGTGTTCATGATAGTGATGTTAGAAATGGTTTCAAGGTTTTCACTAATCTGTTGTATGGTGAAGTGTTTGATGTTGATCAACACATCACTTGTTGTAACATTTACAAGATAGTTCTACATGGAATTATCAACCTATTTTTTGAAGAGCACATGAAATGTTTAGATTTGGTTGAGGCTGAGCTTGATGGTGATACATTTTCTTACTACTATCAAAGATCAGATTGTTCTTCTTCTAGGCATGACAATGATTGTAATGGTGTTGTTTCATTTTTTGGTGATGATAGAGAGGTGTTAGATAAAGTTGTTATTGAAGATCAACCTACACCTTGCAAGGAATTTTATGATGAATTCTCTAATGTGATGACTAATCCATTTGCTAATTGTGAAGAATCACTAGAGAGCCCTATATTAGTTTTAGTCATTGACATAGATGAAATTTGTGAATATAAATCTAAATACAGATTTGAATATCAACTGGCTATACATAAAGATACACAATTTCACAGTGTGTTTGACCTTTTTCCTAAAGTTTAGTATGAATTTTTCACATTCAAAATTGATAGCATGAATAATTCATCTGATGAAGAGAAAGATTAGTTTGATCATGATATTTTTGAGCATGCTAACCCCTATTTTCATAGTGAGCATTATGTTAAGGATGTTCCTAGTATGCATTATGAAAGTCGAGAACATTATTTTGTTTTGCCAACTGAGCTAATTGATAATTTTGATGTGTTTGGTGAAATAATTGAAAGTGATACTTATAGCTTACCTCAGGAATATGTAAATGAAAATTAGTTTTTTGACAAAGGTAAGAAGCTTTGAGAAGTTTTGATGGCCATCGTATTGTACAGTTAGAGTAGTTTCCCTATTTTTGGTAAGTTGTTTGAGAGCTTTTTTGAGATTGGTCTACTTCCTCTAGAGATATAAATCCTTTCTATGCCTACAAGGGACATGCATCCCTAGATATGGGACTCAAAATTGCATTCCCTATTTGAGTACCATTCCAAACTTTTGAGTACAATTGAGCCCTATAAGTGCATTTCTTACATGTGTACTCGACTGTACTTTTGAGGCCTAATAGGTGTTTAATGTTTCTAACACCTTTCATTCAACATATACATGCATCCAATGAAGATAAATTTCCATTCTAAGTCATTTCATGGAGTTTTATTTTGAGCAATGTTCAGTTTTGCATTTTTGGCTATGTCAAACAATGACAGGAAGCCTAGTTTGTGTTTGAATATCTTGTACCCAGTAATGTTTCATGACTTGTCACTTTGGAAGTGTTTAGTACACATATTAAAAAACCTATATTTTTGCTATCAAGTCATTTTGATATGTTTTGAATAGGTTTTAAATTCCTTAAAGTCAGTTGTTTACCGTTGTCATGCTAATATAAATTATTCATAATTACGGGAGGCCCTGTTTAACCAATTATAACTTTGACCTAGTTGACCATACTAAGAAAATTCCCTTTACATTATAATCTAGAGGTTGCACACTTGGTACATTCCATATTTGAGCTTATGACAAATCCATTTGATTAGTTTTCAAACATGATTCCAAATGCAAGTTATAAAGTTTTACTGGTGTCATAAAATGTAGATTGATCAGTACACCTATTCAGGATGCCATAACTTTGAATCCATGATTGTATGAACCAAAAGTATTGTACCAATATGTTCTACTTAGAAAATTATTTAAACATTCTAGTTTTAAGTCTTGACAAATCCATTTGCACACTTTCCCAAGTCCATTTCATTTGTGAAAATCATAGTTCTATTGATGTTTCTAGCTCTGCAAACCTGAATAGACAACTTTGAACGTTCACCAAATGTGCCTAGTTATTCATCATGAGACAAAATCATAGATTTTTAATCTCCTCATAACAGTGAACAAATGCCCCATTTTTCATGCCCCTAAGTGTTAGTTTGACCTATTTTCAATGCCAAAACCAAAAACATTTTATGGGTTTTAACATGTTTGTTTATAGGCAGTTTTAGAGAGTTAACTTTGATGGTTAATATCTTTTGACCCAAGTGTCGTCATGAAATGAGATTTGATAGGGTAACAGGATGTATAACAAAGAATCAACATGTCTAATTTAAGAGCCTAGTCAGGTGTTTTATTTAGTTTTTAAAAGCCAACCTATAGGTCTTCTTGTCAGAAAATCTCAGTTTATAGAAAGTGGTAAAATGATTTTGAAATGATGCAATAAGGATTGAATTTTTTTTCAATTAGTGCTAGATGTTCACTGGATCAATCTGATGGGTCAGGCATTTTAGTTTGAATTGTTTTTTAGCTGGACCCACTTTGGGGCTCGATTGATTCCATTTAGATCAATATAATATTATGGATAGTTAGGGTGTCCTAAATGTTCTAGGTGATTGTGATCATTAAGGATTTTAGTCTGCCTATATTTTCAATTTGAAATCAAATGGGTAAGAAGGATTGTACACACTTTAAAGTACAAATGAGGGTGAGAGTTATAATTTTTTCTTATGATGCAAATAGTGATGTTTGAACTAATGTTTCTTATTTCCTTGTAAAGAGAAAATAGTACATTTAGATGCCTTATGAGGAATGATTAGAACACTAGATGAAGGAAAAGATGAAAACTTTTGGACAATTTTCCAATCTATATGGAAACTCCCATGTAATTGATGCCATTGACTGCTTGTGGAAACATCAGATTAGTGCAATTTTGGTTATTGGTCATAAGTCAAAAATAACTCTTAACCATGTAAGGAACACATATAAGTGTCTTTTTCTTAATAATTAGAGGATTTTTAGCTAAGGGAGTACCATGACTATTGAAGAATCCATGAAGTTAGATGATTAGAATATGGAACCAAGCTTTTTTTTCACTAATGCAATGCAACCAAATTTTGCCACTCTTCTATTAGCTAAAGTCTAAGGTTGAAGAATACCGCATTTCAAAAATGATGGATCCTCCCACAAATCAAGTAATTGACACTTAAAAAAAATCCTTTCCATTGAAATGTGGAGACAAATATTTTTTTTTTGAATGGAAGTCAATGAGTCTAAAATTAGGGAGAGTTGGAAGTGTCTAGATTGTCCTCCGTTATGGGTAGCTGCACACGTAAAAAATGCAAGGGGAGAATATACAGTTTGTAGATAAGTGAAACACATCATAAGGACTGGTTTTCTCCATTAGACTCTACCAATTCTTTTAGAATATGAATAACATCCTTGATATAACCCATGAATGTGTTTTAAAATGCATGCCAACAATTTTAAAGTAGAGGAGGTGATGGTTTGAGAGGTATCACTTTGAGAGAAAGGAAAGTCATGGTGTCATCAAACGAAGGCTGTGAAAATGCTCTCACGCCCCATGACTGGTCTTCTTTGTCCCATAGTACACTAGTAGGCACAAAGATACAACATAAAGCTTGTGATTAGGAAGAAGCTCTCAGGGTAAGGAAAATTACAAAGGAAAGTAGAGAGGAAGTTGTTCTAATTTGATGGAAATAGAAAATAGCATGATCTAAAAGGCAAAACAAAACATACAGAATAGAAGATGACTACTAAAATCTTGCTTATACACAAGAGGAGATGCTATCAATCCATGTAATAGGATTTCTACAAATGCAAGAGGTGCTTCCATGCATCAACATGGCATTTGAAAAGTTTGAGTAGGGTGATGACTTAGTTGAATAAATCAATTGGCTCAAAAGAGTGCCCAGTTGGGTTAGTTGTTAGAGCCGTGGGGTTCAACCAAGCCTTGGTGAAATGGGAATCATGGGATCTAGAGTATGGTCTAAGGTTTTTAGTTGGAGCATAGGGCCACCCAAGCTATTGGAGCCTCTACATCAATTGGATCCACCGTTCAATTAAAAACCACTAATTTTAAATGATATCCCTGATGTTTTTGATCTATACATAATGCCAAAAGATGACAGTCAAGATGGATAGTATAGTTTTGAAACATATTTCATATACTACACGACGGATGGTTTTTCTTTGGTAAGATGCTGACTTGAAAGTGGAGGTTTTCATTTTGTTGAGGGCTTTAACATTGAATGGACTGCACTTGAATGTTTAATCCCACATTGGGTGGGTAAGGAGAATTTTCATTGTTTAAAGTGTTGAAAATGATTGAAAAGATCATGAATAAAGGATAATGGAACTGGTAAATAATGTTTTCAATCATTATTTTGTCATTGATGTCAAACTTGCTACTTGCTTCAATCATTATTTTGTCATTGATGTCAAACTTGCTACTTGCAGGAATGGCAATTATTTTAGTGATCCAAATACTATTAATTGGTTGATTGACAAAGATGTGGCAATCAATAAGATGTAACTAGAATACCTAAAGAAAGGTTAAAGTTATGATGATGTAATGAAGTATAAGGATCAACTAAGCCATTGATGAAATAATGTATTGATGACATACTCTAAGAGGATGGACACACTGTGATACATCAAAGATGTAAGGATTAACTAAGTTCATTAGAAAGAACTGAGCAAGCTAGTTAGAGCCGACCAGATTCTCAGTTGAAGCTGAGCAAGTTCAAATTTAGTATAAGTGGAGTGATTACTTAGATGCCGAGTAACATAGAATCCTTCAGGTGCCAAGTAGCAAAAAAAGTTAATGGATGCCGAATAAGTTTTCAAGTGCCGAGAAAAGCCAAAATGCTTTAGGTGCTGAGCGATTAGGTGGTGAGATCAATGGCGATAAGGTTGTTACATCAAATTTTATGAAGTAGTTGGAAGTTATGAATGATGAGTAGATGTCACAGAATTCTATGTAATCCATGCAAACCAATCCAAGGTGAATGTTAATGGATTCATCATGAAGTTTCCAGAAGAAACAATTTGGAGGGAAAACAATACCATTTTCTCAAGAGAAAATTAAGATTTGAGCTAGAAATCAAGAAGAAAACTTCTTTATAAGGAGTTACAGGTTAGAGATCAAGTGCACATGCAAGAGAGGGAATTGATCATAAATATGATCAAGCAAAGAAGTCAAGAGGAGTAAGAATAGAGCATCAAGACTTTGAGTTGATCAAGTGACCAGAGATTGCATTGGCATAACAAGTGGAAGAACTCAAGGAGATAGATCTTGAAGGGTGAACAAGCTGTCAGCATTGCAAGGGAGGAAATCCAAACAAAGAAATGAATTGAAGAATGATCTAAAATCTGCATAGTTAGGGTTGTAATCTTTATCAGGTCAAAACCCTTCTAATATTTTCTTACCATTGTATTAGATATTGAAACCCTACATTGCTAATTTAGCTTAACAACTAGGCATATAAGCCTTAGGAAAATAATAGAAGATCCCCAAAAGAAGGATAAAGAGATCCCCAGGAGAAGGATAAGAGATCCTTAGGAGGAGGATAGGAGATCCTTAGAGAGGGATGAAATATTCTTTTGAGAAGGTGATTGAAAATCCCATGGACTTGGGTGAGCCTAATAGCTCTATTTAAATCCTTTAACAGGGTGACATTCCAAGTTGGATGTTCTTAAATCCTTTAACAAGGTCACATTTAACAATGTGCTGTAGCCTTTAACAGGGCATGCCTTTAACAAGGTAGACCATCAGAAATGGTTGAAATCAATTGCGCAGTTATTTTGTGGGTATCATACCCACTCTAGTTTTACCTTCTTATTCTTGGAGGGTTTATGGGTTATCAAATCCTTAGTGTTATGGTGTGATGCATGTTTACTTTTCATGGTTGTTTAATGTTCAATTGCATACATGATAATTTCAGTTATGTGCCATTAAAGATTTGTAGAAAAAGTTTAATTGGACATCATTGGACCTTGGATAACTGATTCACCCCCCCTCTCAGTTGTTCTAAATAATTCTAACAATTGGTATCAGAGCAGACTGCTGATTTGTTTCAAGGTACTAGCAATAGAAAGATCAAGATGTCCAAGAGAGAAGTTCCCAAGCTAAACAAAGACAACTTTGTTGCATGGCAAAGTTTGATGAAGCTACACCTTGGATCAATAGGCAACTATGCATAGACCTCAATCACAGTTGACCATGTAGACCCTGTAGGAGCCCTCATTGGAAATGACATGAGCAAGAAGAAAGAGCACAATCAAGCAATGTTGGGTATTGCTTCAGCACTAAGTTATGCCGAGTATGATGACATCAAAGGCTGTGATACTTCACATTAGATATGGAATACGTTATCAAGAATCTATGGAGGAGATGATAATGTCAAGAGAGCCAAAAGAGAAAGCCTAAGAGGAAAATTTGATGATATGAAAATGGAAGAAGGAGAGAATGCTGCTCAATACGATGCAAGGATGAAGGAAGTAGTCAGTGCCATAAGAAGCCCAAGAGGACAGTTAGAAGAAGAAACAGTATGCAACAAATACTTGAGAAATTTTCTTCCCATTTATGCTATAAGAGTATCGACCATCTAAGAGCTAAGGTGTGTACCAGGCAACACAGTGACATTTGAAGGAATAATTGGAAGACTCACTGCCTTTGAGCTATCCAACTTTGACAACTACAAGCCAAAATTTTTTGAATCTACATTCAAAGCTAAGATGACAGTGAAGGATAATGAGGAAGTTCAAACAAAGAAAAAGAATGGAAAAGGAAAGTATGTATCCAGTGATAGCAGCACTGATGAAGATGATGTGGACCAATTGGAGGCATTACTAGCAAGAAGATTTCACAGAGGAAGAGGCAAATTCAAAGGTAAGCTACCAATCATTTGTTTCAATTGTAATGAAGTTGGTCACATTGCAGCTAGATGCACACAAAAGAAAAATTACAAGGATAGTGGCAACTTCAAGAACAAGAAAGAGGAAAACAAGGACTACAAAGGTAAAGGCAAAAGATGCTCTATTGTTGAAGAAGACTATGATGAGAATGATGATGAAGTAGTCTATGTGGCTATGAAGGATGAATAAGATGAAGAAGAAGCAACTACACTGGTAACTTGCATGAACAAGAATGATAGATGGATCATAGACAATAGATGCTCTCATTACATGACTGGAGATAAAGGTAAGTTCATTTCCTTTACTCAATATGAAGGAAATAGTGTTAGATTTGGTAACAATGCACCATGTCAGATCAAAGGGAAAGGTAGTATCAAGCTTACTAAAAACATATCATGTGATAATTCATACTATGTTGAAGGCCTGAATTATAACTTGTTAAGTGTCTCACAGTTAGGCAACATAGGATGTAAGGTTGAATTTGAAAAAGGAATTGCTAAGATTTATAATTCTCAAGGAAGTCTAATAGGAAAAGGTGATCAGACTAGGAGTAATTTTTTTTACCTTGACATGGAAGATGCTTCTTGCCTTATTGTTCAAACTAATGATGTATGGTTATGGCATAAGAGGCTATGTCATGTAAATTTTGACAATTTGATAAACATCAACAAAATGAAGAAAGTCAGAGGACTACCAAAGTTGAAGAAGCCTGATAACATCATGTGCAAACAATGCCAACTAGGGAAGATGACCAAGTCAACTTTCAAAAGCAAGACTTATACTTCTAATGAAGTATTAGAGCTAGTTCATACTCACTTGTGTGGTCCTATAGAAGTACAAAGCTACAAAGGTGACATATATATAATGCTATTTGTAAATGACTATTCAAGAATGATGACAGTCATGTTCCTGAAACAAAAATCAGATGCATTCCAAATGTTCAAGTGGTACTTGGCTAGAGTTGAGAAAGAAATTGGAAAGAGCCTAAAATGTCTCAGATATGATAGAGGAGGTGAATTCAAATCAAGAGAATTTGAAGAGTTCTACAATGAAAGAGGAATCAAAAGGCAAACATCAGTACCTAGGACTCCACCTCAGAATGGTATAGCAAAGAGAAGGAATAGATTAGTTATTGACTGTGCCCGAACCTTAATGATGGAGAAAAATGTTGTATTGAAGTACTAGAGAGAAGCTGTAAGTACTGCAGTCTACACACTCAATAGAGTTCAAGTCAAGAAAGGTACAAATGCAACACCTTTTGAATTATGGTATGGGCATTCTCCTAATGTAAAACATTTTAAAATATTTGGATGCAAATGCTATATATATAAAGAGTATAGAAATGGAAAGTTTGATGCAAAGAGTGAGGAAGGCACATTTCTTGGTTATTCTACTAGAAGCAAAGCTTATAAGTGCTTGAATGTTAACACTAATAGAGTAGTAGAAAGTACAAATGTAAAATTTGATGAGCTTGCATAAGTTCAAAGTATTGAAAACACCAAGAAAGCAGAGGAATACAAGACCTTTGTATACTTTTATGAAGGTTTACCTAATGATGGTGAAGTTGCAACTCAGAATGATCATTAGCAACAAAATCTAGTATCTGTCGAGTCATAGACAGTGAATGTTGAGCAACAGACACATTCAGAAGCCGAGCTGCAGAATACATAAAATGTTCATTTAGACTCTGAGAACAACCAACAAGAAGAAAATGAACAAATACCTAATGAAAACATGCATGAAGATACATATTCTAAAAGAGACAACATACAACAAGGAAAGAACCTGTATTGGCAAAGTATGTGAAAAGACATAATCCTACAGATCAAATTATTGGAAAAAAAGAGGCAGGGCCAATGACAAGGAATAGACTTAGAAATGAAACATGTCTGCTCAGCAAAATGGAACCAAAAATAGTAAGTGAAGCTATAACAAATGATGACTGGTATAATGCTATGAAAGAAGAAATAGAACAAATTAAGAAGAACAAGACATGGACCTTAGTCTAAAGACCAGCTGACAAGAATGTGATTGGAACCAAGTGGATGTTCAGAAACAAGTTAGATGAAAATGGTGAAATCACAAGGAATAAGGCAAGACTAGTTTGTAAAGGGTATGCACAAGAAGAAGGACTAGATTATGGAGAAACTTTTTCTCTAGTTGCCAGAATGGAAGGTGTAAGGACCTTACTGGCATATGCAGCCTTCAAAGGATTTAAAGTCTATCAAATGGATGTAAAGTCTACATTTCTAAATGAAATAGTTGAAGAGGAAGTCTACATAGAGCAACTAGAAGGTTTTTTTGATGAAAAGAACAAAAATAAGGTATGTAAACTGCATAAGGCTCTATATGGATTAAAGCAAGCCCCTAGAGCTTGGTATGAGAGACTCCATAAGTATTTGGTACAAATAGGATTTGAAAGAACTGATGATAAAAGCAACATGTACATCAAATTAGAAGAAGGTAAGGATATTATTATATCTAAAATATTTGTGGATGATATAGTTTTTGGAGGAAAAGAAGTACTGTGCAAAAGTTTTGTTGATAAAATGAAACATGAGTTTGAAATGTCTATGTTTGGAGAAATCAAATTCTTTGTAGGATTGCAAGTATATCAACTAAAATATGGTATATTTGTGACACAATAAAAATACATCAAGGATATACTCAAGAAGTTTGAATTGGAAGACTCCAAACCAGTCAGCACACCAATGGCAATAGGACATAAGCTATCTAAAAATGATGAATCAGCTGAAGTCAATCAAACAATGTACAGATCCACAATTGGAAAACTACAATATGTTGTACATAGTAGACCAGATATAGCACTAGCAGTTGGAATAGTGGCTAGATTCTTTGCCAATCCTAGAGAAAATCATCTCATGGCAGTAAAAAGGATAATGAGGTATCTCAAAGGAACTGATAATTTTGGCCTATATTACAAAAAGAATGAGAAGTTTTAGCTCAATGCATATACAGACGTAGATTGGGGAGGAAACATTGATGACAGGAAAAGCACAAGTGGAGGATCATTATTCTTAGGAAAAAGGCTAGTTACTTGGACTAGCAAGAAACAAACATGCACATCTCAATCCACTACAGAAGCAAAATACGTGGCAGCAGTAGTCAATTGCACAAAAATTGTGTGGCTTAAACATCTATTGAAAGGAATCAAAGAGGAGGTAACTAAACCTGTGACACTGTATTGTGATAATAAGAGTGCTATAAATATATCCAAGAATCCAGTAATGCATGCAAAAACCAAGCACATTGCAATCAAGTATCACTATGTTAGAGAATTGGTGGAAGACAAACAAGCGAAGATGGAGTACATTCACACAAAGGAACAAACTGCAGATATCTTCACCAAACCATTGCCCAAGGATGCATATGAATATCTTAGAGGCAAGTTGGGGGTAATGCCCCCAACTCAAGTAGTCTAAAGCAACATAAAAGCTGCCCTGCATCAATAGGAGTAGATCATTGAAATATCAAAAGAATGATGCAGAGGATGACAACAGAAACAAAAATTCCAAATCACTCATGAGCATGGTGACAAAAGGAGAAAAACATGAAAATGCAAAGCTTATATTTAGCATGTTGAAGATGCTACATCTTTGGCATTTATGTCAAAGAGGGAGATATATGAGAAACTGATCAATATAAAGTAAGAAGGAGATATATATGAAAGATGTATAAGAAAGAGGGAGATTCAAAAGAAATAAGATTCAACAATGCAGCTATGAAGGATCATGAATATAGAGTAAGGATGCATCAATACAAAGGGAGAAGCAAAACAAAGGATTCAATTTGTATCAGTTATATACCAAGCAGGAAACGTATGTAATTTTGGTGGTAACTAAGTTGATTAGCTTAATCATTTGATTAGTTTAGCTTGGTTTGCCATCAATGCCAAAGAGGGAGATTGTTGAAAATGATTGAAAAGATCACGAATAAAGGATAATGGAACTGGTAAAGAATGTTTTCAATTATTGTTTTGCAATTGATGTCAAACTTGCTACTTGCAGGAATGGCAATTGTTTTAGTGATCCAAATACTATTAATTGGTTGATTGACAAGGAGGTGGTAATCAATAAGATGTAACTAGAATACCTAAAGAAAGGTTGAAGTTATGATGATGTAATGAAGTATAAGGATCAACTAAGCCATTGATGAAATAATGTATTGATGATATACTCTAAGAGGATGGACACACTGTGATACATAAAAGATGTAAGGATTAACTAAGTTCATTAGAAAGAACCAAGCAAGCTAGTTAGAGCCGAATAGATTCTCTGTTGAAGCCAAGCAAGTTCAACTTTAGTATAAGCCGAGTGATTACTCAGATGTCGAGTAACACAAAATCCTTCAGGTGCTGAGTAGCAAAAAAACTTAACGGATGCTAAGTAATTTTTCAAGTACCGAGCAAAGCCAAAATGCTTTAGGTGCCGAGCATTAGTAAATAACATTAAGAAGCTAAGTAACACAGAAGGTGCTGAGCATTAGTAAACCAATAATGCTGAGTTGCTACATTATTTTTTAAGACAAGATTCACCAGATCAACAAGGATAAGGTTGTTACATCAAATTTTATGAAGTAGTTGGAAGTTATGAATGATGAGTAGATGTCATAGAATTCTATGTAACCCATGCAAACCAATCCAAGGCGAATGCTAATGGATTCATCATGAAGTTTCCAGAAGAAACAATTTGGAGGGAAAACAATATTGTTTTCTCAAGAGAAAATTAAGATTTGAGCGAGAAATCAAGAACATAACTTCTTTATAAGGAGTTACAGGTCAAAGATCAAGTGCACATGCAAGAGAGGGAATTGATCATAAATATGATCAAGCAAAGAAGTCAAGAGGAGTAAGAACAGAGCACCAAGACTCTGAGTTGATCAAGTGACCAGAGATTGTATTGGCATAACGAGTGGAAGATCTCAAGGAGATAGATCTTGAAGGGTGAACAAGCTGTCTCCACTATAAGGGAGGAAAGCCAAGAAAAGAAATGAATCGAAGAATGATCTGAAATCTACACAGTTAGGGTTGCAATCTGTATCAGGTCAAAACCTTTCTAATAATTTCTTACCATTGTATTAGATATTGAAACCCTACATTGCTAGGTTAGCTTAACAGCTAGGTGGATAAGCCTCAGGAAAAGAATAGAAGATCCCTAGAAGAAGGATAAAGAGATCCCCAAGAGAAGGATAAGAGATCCTTAGGAGGAGGATAGGAGATCCTTAGAGAGGGATGAAAGATTCTTTTGAGAAGGTGATTGAAAATCCCATGGACTTGGGTGAGCCTAACAACTCTATGTAAATCCTTTACTAGGGTGACATTCCAAGTTGAATGTTCTTAAATCCTTTAACAAGTTCACATTTAACAATGTGCTATAGGCCACTTCAGTAAGGTGCTTAAGAAAGATAACTTTGCTGGGAACTAGGTGATCAGGAGAAGTTTGATTAATTCAATCCCAAGGAGTATAAGAGAAGAGGAAAATGATCTGATCCTTGGTAAGATCACGGAAGAGGAAGTGAAAAAGGCAGTGTTCTCAATGAAAGCTTTCAAGGCCCCAAGCCCCGATGGTTTCCCACTTGCTTTCTTTCAGCATTTCTGGGAGGTGATCAAATCAGAGGTAATTTGGACGACTAGGGCTTTTTTCAGAATAGGTAAACTACTACGGAGTATAAATAAGACCTTTATTGCCCTAGTTCCAAAAAATTCCAATCCTCTGAATTTGAATGATTTTAGACCTATAAGTCCATGTAATACTATCTACAAGGTCTTTGCCAAGGTTTTAGTAAACAGATTAAAGCCTTTCTTGGAAAAAATTATTGGAAGTCCTCAGAAGCGGTTTGTGGTAGGAAGGTAGATCCTTGATGCGGCTATTACAACCCATGAGCTTATCCATTCAATGGAAAAGAGTAGGCAACCAAGAATGGCAGTCAAGTTGAACATTTCCAAAGCTTATGATAAGGTCAATTGGGACTTCCTTCAGGATGCACTAGAAAGAATTGGATTTAACAATAGGATTATAAACCTGATCATATTGATGGTGAGCTTAGTGCAGTACTCTTTCCTACTAAATGGGTCCCCATGGGGTAACATAATGGCAAGAAAAGGCTTAAGATAGGGTGACCGGCTCTCACCTTACCTATTTATCATGGTAGTAGAAGTCTTGGGAAGGTCATTCTGTAAATTAGTGGATTCGAGCTGCATTAAAGGTGTTAAACCAGCCACTAATGCTGAAGCTGAGGTTATACAACAATTTGTGGATGATACCTTCCTATTTGGGGAATCTTCAATCATGGAGGCTAAAGCCTGGAAAATGATTTTACATTATTATGAAGAAAGCTCAGGGCAACGGGTGAACTACTATAAAAGCAAGATTTATTTCTTTAACACTGATTCTTCACTTCAAAGAAGGATTAGGAAAATCTTGGATTGCCAATCTGCTTGCCTCCCAGACACTTATTTAGGTCTCCCCCTTACTACCAAGGAGGTTTCTAATGAATTTTGGAATACAATAGTGGAGAGAATTCAAAAGAAGCTTGCAGGTTGGAAAGGGAAGATATTAAGCAATGCTGGAAAACTACAACTGATTGCTGCTGCTCTTTAGGGAATCCCTATTTATTTCTTATCCATATTTAAGATTAATCTAAATATGGCTAAGAAAGTTGAGATAATTCAAAGGAATTTCTTGTGGTCAGGGACTGAAGAGAAAAATAAATTGAATCTGGTCAACTGGGAGGAGGTGTGTAAACCAAAAGCTAAGGGGGGGCTTGGGATTAGAAGAATGAAAGACCTTAATAAATCTCTACTCACAAAAATTGGATGGAGACTGGCAAAAGGAAACACGGGATAGGGAAATATTATGAAAGCTAAATATTTGTCTAATACGTCCTTTCGGTGGAACCTATATAATAATGACCTCCCGAGAGGTTCAAAGATTTGGTAGAACATCGTTAGAAATAGAGGGCTGCTAAGAGAAGGATTGAGGTGGATTGTGGGCAATGGCTTCAATATAAGGTTTTGGGAAGATAGGTGGACGGATGGGAAACCGCTGGCCTTAAGTAAATATAGTGGTTTAATGGAACTCCTTAAGGAGGACATAGGGGTTAAAGTGGGAAACTACATTGATTAGGGGAGGAGATGGAAGAAGCTATATAAGGAGGACTATCTGCGAGAGATGGTTATTCTCATAGAGGAACTAGAAGAACTAATAAAGGAACAGAGACTCCCATTATTGCCACAGGAGGATATCATGGCTTGGGATTTAACTCCGAATGGGAACTTCACTATCAAATCTGTTGATACCTTAATGTTCAATAAGGAACTATGCCCAACTACGTGGAGCAAGGTATGGATCAGTAACCATATACCTAAGATTAATTTCTTTTGGTGGACGGTTCAGCATGGAATTTTTTTAACAATTGATAATTTGAAAAAAAGGGGATTCTACATAACAAACCGTTGCTACCTTTGTGAACAAAAGGAAGAAAGTATTTACCACCTTTTCATTGAATGTTAGTTTGTGGTTGACATTTGGACTAAGGTTTGGGAAAGATTGGGGGTGGCTTGGGTCATGAAAGATAACTTGGGACAGTTTGTGGACAATTGGGATTTCCCATTCCATCATCCAAGACTAATCCTTTTATGGAAGATTATCCCACCATATGTATGTTGGCACATATGGAAAGAAAGGAATAACAAGATATTCAGGGAGGAAAATAGGACGGTTGAAGTGGTTTTTGGAGTGATGAAAAAACTGTTGAAGGAAAATCTAAGGGTAGCTAAATACAAGATGCCAAAGGAGGCATTGTGGCTGAGAATTAAGGTTGTCAAGAGGATTTCTTCCTATTTGATAACTTCACTAGGAGGAGGAGACAATAGACAATATGGAGACCACCCACCATCACACAGTATAAACTGAATTTTGATGGAGCTGTGAAAGGAGGATAGGGAGTGACTGGAAATGTGCTGAGAGACATGAATGGTGATGTGTTGTTGGTTTATGCAGGCCAGGTGGGGATTGGTAGCAATAATGTGGCAGAAGCTACGATGTTATTATGGGGTCTTCAACTCTCTAGGGAAAGAAACATTTTAGAGTTAACTATAGAAGGGGGCTCCAAACTAGTGATCGATTGGGTAAAGGGGGAGGCAAAATTGGGATGGAAGATTAGAAATATCATCCTGGATATTAAATATATATTGGAGGAAATGAGAATGGTCCACCTGCAACATATCTACCAGGAGGGTAATCAAGTGGTAGACATTGCGGCTGCCATGGGGTTTAATGTTAGGGCAATCACGTACTGGGAAAATTTAGCTGATATCAACGAAAATCTAAGGATGTTGATATCCAAGGAAAAAGGCAACAAAATTCAAAATGGTGATCACTAAATTTAAAAGTAAGGCCAAATTTGGCAAGATGAGAACTTTGTCGCTAAATTAAACTTTAGCATTTTGGAAATAAGAGATAGACATGGCTATACAAATGACAAGTGGAGTAATTATGAATTAAGGAAATTGTCTTTTTGTAATTATGGAAACTCGTTGCAAGCTTCGAATCGCTCTCCAAAAGGAAGTATGATAGATATAATGGATTGGGATGTTAGAAATCGACGGGGAGAGAAAATTAGGTTTTTTAATACCCACGAATCTCATAATAAGATGTTATGGGATTCTGGAATACATCATATACGAGTCTGTAATTTTGATCCCTATTTCCTCAAAGGATTTAAGCAAGAGAGTAGCCATAGTGAATTTGAAAGTGATAAAGTTCTAATGCATAATTCTGAGGAAGAGAGGCCGGATAGTGGAGGAATTGAAATGGGAGGTGATCCAAATTGGTTGGAACCAATGAGATTAGAGAACTTCAAGGACATGATGGTGACCTGGTATCTTCTGAAAGAAGGAGGTTTTTTTCCCTGTATGATGTCCATGGCTAGGTACGATGAAAATTGTGCATTACAATTTGTGAATAATTGGAACGATAGGAAGGTTACAATTAACGACATTACATTTCAAGTCACGGAGGAGGTAATTGCCATGGCAACAGGACTCACAGTGAAGGGAAAAAAATGGAAGAAAGTTACTAAAGTCTTGGATGAGGCTAACATGAATAACTTCTTTGTGGAGAATGAGGAGCTGATTCGCTATAGAGGAGGGTTTAAAAGGGATAAGTTACTTGAGCCCTGGGATGATGTGTGTCTGGTCCTGATGAAGTATCTCACACTGGAAGGAAGGTTTGGAGTGTGCTATTATTATCATTTTCCTTTGTTGAATCACTTTAGAAATAGGGATTTCATTTTCATTCCATTTTTCCTTCTACATTTGCTTGAGGATATGATTAATGATATTAGGGAAAAAAAGAGTAAAGGCTTAAACTTCACCATTATTCATCAGGGGTTAATTTTTCGTCTATATCAGTTCCACTTAGCTTTATGTCCCCTAGAGAGGTTGTAGTGGAAAACCCCCACCATAGTCCAAATTTTCCCTCGAGCTCCAATACGGGGACAAAAATCTATACTCCTAAGCCATCTCCTAGCAAGGATACTAAGAAAAAGAAAAAATCTGACATAGCCCTAGAAAAAAAGGGAAACAAGAAAATTAAAGTTGATAAGGTGGTTGAGGTTATTGGAGAGGATTTTGGTGAGTATATTGGGGGAAAAGAAAGAAGAAGGTCTGATAGGTTAGCTAAGTCCCAGGCTAGGGTTAAGCAGATTTCCATCAGATACCCTGTTGAGGAAGTTGAAGAAGATAGCTTAGGAAATAATAGTGACAAAAGGGAGGAGGAAAATATTTCCAACTCCAAAAATGATGAAGGTAATGAGGAGGGGGAAAAAAGTTTCAATTCTGGGAACATTTCGATGGATGATACTCAAACTCAAGTGTCAGATGACAAAGAAAGGAATACTGAGACAACACATGTTTCAGCTAGCTTCTCACTTAAACCTATTACTTTTTGTGAGGAGATGAGCAAAAAGGATACTTCCCCAATTACCATTTCTTCCTCCATTAAGGAAAATTCAAAGATTTCCTATAACCCACGGGTGCTGCAGGATAAACCACAGGGATAGAAAATGAAGGAGGTTGTTGCAAAGAAGGTCGAGGAGCATAAAGAGGAGATTGAGGCAGTGGAGGAGCATTACATGAACCTGGAGAAAAGGGTCAAAGATTTGGAGGAGGTTTTTTCACCTTCTCCAAGTTTGTACTTAAAGTTACTCATACTACTGCTACTACCCTCCAATTGCTGGCATAGGAGAAGAAGGAAGATGGCTTGGACATGGAGGACAACAAATTACTCTTCAAGTTTCTTGCCGATGACTGGGCCCAGATTCTACTTCATGCAAGGGGAAAAGGGAAAAAAGAAATCTAAGTCTTTTTTAGTTCTGTTCAGTTATGGGGATTTAAGGATCCAAAGACTTTATATAGTTTTATGGTAGTTATGGTTTTGTTGGTAATCAGCTGTATTTAAGATTTTATTAGGCCTAGGTAGCTAGGTTGTTTCCTTTCTGGTTCTAGCTTATTTTTGGTTTATGGTTTAAGTCTCTGCCTGTTGGTACTCCTGTTGTATTTGTCTATTTTTGTTACTAGTTGGTAATGTGCTGGTTACCAGCCTTTTGACTGTTAAGGGTTGACCCCCTTGTTTTTGGTTGCTTTTAATTTAAAAAACAATGTGTTGTAGCCTTTAACAGGACATGCCTTTAACAGGGCAGACCATCAGAAGTGGTTGAAATCAATTGCGTAGTTATTTTATGGGTATCATCCCCACTCCAGTTTTACCTTCTTATTCTTGGAGGGTTTCTGGGTTATAAAATCCTTAGTGATATGGTGTGATGCATGTTTACTTTTCATGGTTGTTTAATGTTCAATTGCATACATGATAATTTCAGTTATGTGCCATTAAGGATTTGTAGAAAAAGCTTAATTGGACATCATTGGACCTTGGATAACTGATTCACCCCCCCTCTTAGTTATTCTAAATAATTCTAACATAAAGGTGAAAACTCTCATTTTTTGACTTGTCTTAAAGACAAAAGGCTTTTACAAGCCACATGCTCATGTGAGGGCTCACCGTGAATGGATGCCAGTTGGACGAATGAGTAAATTTTGATGTAGATTGCAGGCAAAGAATTATTACATCAACAATGACAAAGTGATGAGGTGGATGAATGTGAAGCTACCATGTGGCATGAAAACTGAGGTAGGCTTTGGACAGATGCTAGCTGGATGAATGAGTAAATTTTGATGTAGATCACAGGCAAAGAATGATGACATCAACAGGGACAAAGTGATGAGATGGATGAATGAGAAGTTGCTAAGTGGCACAAAAATTGAGGCAGGCCTAGATTGCATGGTTGTGGTAGTGTGAGCACAGTTAGGCCTAACCATAATGACCATTAGAAAATGCCAGAGTTAACCACTGGTTGCATGGTCACAACATAAGATGCCAAGTCCAAAAAAGTGGTAGCGATAGTGCAATTAAGATAGGTGTACGATTGTGGTAGCTAGAGCACAGTTGAGGTTAGAAGCCCCAACCATGTGAAAATGAAGGTTTTTCTTGGTTGTTGAGGTTAAATCATAGTTAAGAGTTGAGGGTTTAATGGTGTGAGGCGGTGATGATGGCCAATGAGGAGCTGCCATGTGATGGTCAACCAGGAGAGTTGACTCAAATTTCTAGAAAGGTCTAAAATATGAAATTGAGAAAATTAATTTTTTTAATGCTTTTTTCTGTCAAATTTTCAACATGCAGGTCATAGATGAAAAATTTAAATGATTTAAATGTTTTCTTTAGTGTAAACTATAGACTTTTAATTTTTTTCTCAATTTATACTCTATTTATCAGTTGAGCTTGGAAATTTCAAATGCATGCCAAAGGGGCAATTTTTGTTAGGGATATGTAGTGCAATATACCGATAGAACTGGAAGAATCTAAATTTTCCATTTCTGTAGTTATTTGCACAGATCTTCAATGGTAAAAGCTACAGGCAGTTTTCTATTTCTAGGGCATCCTTAGTATTTATGTAGATTTGTTGTTTTCAGTTGGAATACAATATGATTTGGATGATCCTTAGATAAGATTTGATTTATTAGGAAACCATAAAGAATGAAGTGAGTGTTTTATAAAAGAAGTTGGAAGTGATAAGTGTTTTGTCGACAGAGGTAGTTAGAGATTCACGACAAGGGCAAATGAAGACAAGTGAAATTAGATTGAAGGCTCCTATAAATTTTGATGTCTATCTAATTTTCCTTGCTATTTATATTATCATAATATTGGTCAAGCTTTAAAACTCATGGGTAACAAATGAAGTTTTGATGGAAGCTTTTCTATGCACTTGTACTAACCCAGCCTCCTGCTACTCCCACATGCCCTAAATGTGTAGGTTGTATGTAAGCTACTAGTTGAACTATGTTGTCAAAACCCTTCCTTTTCTATTCAAAATGATCAAAACAAAGACATGTCTGATAAGGAATCAATTAATTTAAACTTATTAACACAATCAATCAAAATTTAATGGCTTTTAGTTACCTTCAATAGCGCTGGTCAAAAGTGGTTCCCCTTTAACCCTCCCACGGCAATTTATCGTGTCAAAGTAAAATGAAATTTCACTTCTCTCTTTTTTCTTTATATCCCAACAACATCAAAACTTTGACAAAAATACTTAAGTTTCATCAAAATTTTGATAACAAACCTAAGTCACATTGAAATTTCAGAAAACATTTCAAGTATCATCAAAATTTTGACATTTTTGGGATCATATAAAAAAAATTGAATTTGACCAGCCAAATTGTCCTATCATAAAAAATTTACGTAAAAAATGGAACCCAAATGTACTAGTGGATTGAAATGTTACTGCCTTGTTCAATGCAGGGAATGATAATTGTGGCTACTGGTTAGAAATGGAGAGTTAAAGTCCCTATTGATCATAGTGAGTTTCATGAATTGGACCCCAAAGTGTATGTTGAACAGGGTAGATTCCCCATTTCTCACACTCCCAACTTGAGGTAAGTTTACCCAATAAACCATCATATTCAATTTCAATTTAAGATACTAAACTCTAATCTAATAGGTACACAATTTAGTAGGTAGGATTTCAGATTTTTGGGTCGAAGTCTAGATTATTTATTTAGATTAATTATTATGTTAAGAACATTAGTTCAATTTTTTGGATCCATTATTATAAGAGATCTCAAGAAGAAAAGTGACTTGAACTCAAGATCAATAATTATGAGTTTAACATGTGTTGTTGTATGTGAATTTTATCATCATATTCTCATTACAACTATTGATGCCAAGAAAAATGACTATTCAAAAGGATCAATTCTTTTGGATATTTATTTTTATGTTTCAAATGTACAAACCATTTATCCCAACATCTTGATTTTGCAATCTAATTTCTTCAAATTTGACTTAATAATTTTAGCTTCTTCCTTAAGAATGACTCAAGTCCCAAAGTATGATAATCATTTTGCCAAACCCATATGATATCTTTGAGAGAAAGTTTAGGCTATTGTTTACATAATTTTTCATATTATATTGTATCTAAGTTATATTTGAAGGCCATGTCAAGATACTTTAGATGTTTAAGAGACATAATTAGTAACCAACTTAGAGCGGCAAAAAAAGCATTAGGTGAGGACTACACTCGACTTGGTACAAGTAGAGGAGAGACTCCAAGATTAAGATTTCTTGATCAAATTCTTAAATAACAATGAGCAATACAACATTTGGGAATGCTTGAACAATGTGCTTGGTGGCCACAATGAGGACTTCCAAAGCATTTGGTGTTTGTGCTTTGTGCATGGATATTTGAGTATTTCTTACACTCGTAAGTTTTCAGTCTCTGGATTTTGCACATTTTTGGTTTACTGGTCAACACCATAATAACTACCTATTTAAATAACACAAGCCCTTTGGTTGTGCACATCTTTGATCTAGTGTTCAAGGTTATGGCACCACTATAATTTAGTTTCTTGACCTAAGTAAGGTAGAGTATCTTATGTTATACTTAAACTTAATTTTTCTTTCAATGTGTGCTTACTTATCACTATTTATAATCTAACAAGGCTTGTGTTTCTCATAATTGTAACAATAATTTAACTTGGTAGTTGAACGCTTTCATAACCTCTATGAAAAGATCCCTAACATCACTGTACATGAAGATGGAGAAGAGAAACCCATGAGTGATGAAACTCTTGTTTCAAAGTTCATTCTTGAAACAAAGCCACACATCCAACATCTTTTACAATATTTGCATTTTTCTTCACCCATCTCTGCCTTCATTATGGATATGCTATGTGCTGACCTGCTTGATGTTAGCCAGATGCTTAACATTCCACTTATTTATTCTGTCCAACCTCTTCTATTTTTGTTTGCTTCATGTTACATCTTCTCAATCTCATCTCTGAGATTGGGATTTCATTAAAGGACGTTGATTATGAAGTGGAGATTTTGGGACTTTCACTAATTTTAGCTAGGGATATTCCTACTAATGTCCATGAAAACTTGATTTTTTGCGTGTTATTGGCTTGTCCATCATGGCTTCTATTTTAAGGAAGCATCAAGGATTCCCATTAACATATCTTTTGAGTTGGAGGAAGAAGCCATGGAAACCCTTCGAGCAACAGGAAACCCTTGTATTTATCTAATTTGTCCCTTGATGTTGTCATTAGATTGTAATACCCATGATGATTCAAGGTTCCTAGAATGGTTAGATCATTAGCCTTTGTCTTTTGTTCTGTTTGTGGCATTTAGAAGCAAAGCCATTTTGTCGAGGGAGAAAATTTTAGATCTTGCGATTAGACATGAAGCCAATGGCATAAGGTAACTGGAGGTAACTAGATCCATTCCCATCTTCCTCTATTCACAAAGCGTGAAGGTAAATGGATCTATTCTCCGGATCTATTCCCCATAGAAACACACATTTCCCCTAAATGATGTAGGTATCAAGTTATAAAATATGCCATCTTTGGGGATCTCTCAACTCAAGTTATTGGAAGATAAATTCAAGAATTGAAGCATTTTTAGGAACTTTAGAGAGGTGGTCATCAAACCTAACTATTTGTTGGAAGAAAAATCCATGCTCACAAGACTCTTTAACTCACTAAGGGAATTTGGCATTGGACCTTCCAATTCATTTGATGAAAGCTTCAGATATTCAAGTTGTTCATAGCTTCCTAGAGTGGTTAGAATTCAACCTTCTAATCTATTAACTAAAACATCAATGGCTTGGACATGAATCATCTTTCTGATTTCTCAAGGCTGATGTCCTTGGAAATATTTTTTTAACAAATTGAAATATATCTGCAAATTACCAAGACTAGCGACTTCATGGAGAATGTATCCACTGAACTCATTGGGTATGTTTCCTTCTAGCAACATTTTTAAAAATAATTTAGCTAGCCATCATAATTATGACATCTTTAGATGGCTAGCCATCATTTTCATAGCACAACTATCGCAAAACTATCATAGTTATGATGACTACGTCAAATCGACCAATGTCACTTCTATAGTGTAGTTGTCGCAATTATGACAGTTGCATCCAATAGATCAACTTCACTTCCACAACATAGCTGTCACAAGGATGTCACAACTATGATAGAGGACTAGAAGCTTAAGATGTCATCATTATGATGGCCTACTATCGCAATTGCAATGATGTCAACCTAAACTTTTGGCCCTTTATGCTTCCAAGTTAGGAAAGTTTTATCCGTTACAATTGTGATGGACACACTTACCACCACAATTTGTAATAGAAAAAGTTTGACACCCATCCAATGAGAGAAATTTAATGGTTTTGTCACTCAGGTGATAGGTGGTCATTGCAATTTGGGCCCAAATGTAGTAGTGTTTGAAGGTTTAATTCATAGACATATTGTTACTATGACTTACGTTCATTTAATAATTCAATTTTTAGCAATTTTCTTTAATTTCTTGTTACCCTATCTTAATAATTATATTTTCAAACACTTGATTGGAAGAGGAATACATATATTTGCATTGTTAGAAATTTGCATTCATCATAAAATTTGAAAATGCCAAAAATAGAATCACTTTATGATCAAGTTTTCTAAGTTTTGCAAAATTTACAAATACCAAAAAAAGCCTTCTTGTGAACGTAATCATTTATCTTCAATTGAGTTACCTAGTATGTTGAAAAATATCCACCAGGAACCTTGGATTTGGTTATTTGATCAAACTTTCAATAGAGAGATTCACAAGATTTTCTTTCATTGTCATCGTGCAAAATAAGTCCTCATGACACAGTGCAAGGTAGGAGTATCTCAAAGGAGATGTCCTAGCCCCCATCAATTAACCACACAATGAAAACACAAAAAAAAGCCACAAAAAAAACAAGCTCTGATACCAAATCACAACATTTATTTATAATATGATTGATTACATGCAATATGTTTGGCTACAAGGCCTTTAAGGTTAGGGCCATATACAAACAACAATTACAAAACTAGTTCTACAAGATCCCGCAAGATCTAGTTACCACGTGCAGATTCCAACTAGTCCAGATCCACAACTAGATAAGATCACCAAGAAGAATCTACACTTGTACCCTTAGGTCCACCAAGTATTCCTCTAGTTTATAAGCCTCTTCCCTAGCTCTTCAAAATTCACATCTACCTTTTCTCCCCCTTCTCCAAGTTGGAATGAATCTCCTCTAAAGACTCCCCAAAACCCCTTACTTATACCCAACTAAGCCACAAATCGGCCTAGCTAACTACAAACTAAATTAAATTCCTTACATTTAATATAGGTCAAACCACAAGTCAGTTGAAACACTAATTAAATAACCCATACATAAATTAAATGCCAAAAGTCATCTCACAGACAACTCGACACCAAAAAAAATCAAGATCAAGCCAAGTGTTAGCAAAACAAAGTCGAGCACTAGTAAATTTCCAAGCATTGCTAATCTCCCAGACTATGCCTAGCAACCAAAGACCATGCTGAGCTCCAAACCATGTCGAGCAACTGAAGACTATGCTAAGCTACCAAAGACCATGTTGAGCAACCAAAGACCATGCCGAGCTCCAGACCATGCCGAGCTCCACAAACCATGCCGAGCTCCTAGTGTATGCCGAGTTCCATAGACCATGCTGAGTTCCTAGTGTATGTTGAGTACCAGTCCTTCTTTGATTGAATACCAATCCAAACACCCACCAAAGCAACTACCAAGTCTCCTCTCGTGAACTCCAAAGTAGTCACTGACCAAACTCAAGATGCTCCTACATCACCTCAGTAACACTCTTTGTATAATTTTTGGCAGAGGATAATTACACTTAATAGTATGACTAATTGTGGTGATTATTTATATGTTGAAGTTTTGAAACATAATCTTTTGAGTGTTAGATAGCTAGTTGAAAATGGATATGATCTACAATTAAAGGATGAAAATATAAATATTGGGAAGATTCAGTGATGAGATTGCATTAAGTACAAAAATCAATTAAAGAAAATATTTGATTTCTTAGATTGATGACAATTAGTTGTGGCATAAGAGAATTTATTATATAATTTTGTGCAAAATTGTGAAGTTGAGCACTAATATGGTACCTAAGCTATTAAATCATGCTAATACCTTGTGCAAGAAATTTTTGATGGGTAAAATGCTAGATACTTTTAAAAGTAAGATATATGTTACAAAAGGAGTGCTAGATCTTGTGCATATTAATTTGTGTAGTCCATAACTAGGAGCTATAATCATTAAAATAAATCATACTTCTTAAAAAGCACTTATCACAATCATTCATTTGAGTCAAACAAACTAAGCTACAAAAAAAAACAATACAAATAGAAGAAGAAGAATGAAATATATCAAAAATGGAAGACAACCCAAAATAAAATAAAATAAAACATAGTGTAGAATAGAAGAATTTAATCTAATTTTCATTAGCCTTTATGGTTTTAGGGTTTGGGGTCATGGTATCCCTGATAGCATAAAACCATTGCATTACATAGAAGTTTTAAAAAAAAAAGGGTTCGGGGGTTTGGTTGCTCTTGATCCCTAATCTCTCTTTAAGGTATCAAGGGTCATGATACCCTCAATGCCTCAACATTTATCTGTGAGGCCACACCCTGAACCATCATAGCTAGGATGATTAATTAGTACTATTTATGCCATGTGATGATTACTCTAGTATGTTTATTTATGATGATTTATGATGTTTTATAGAGATGCATGTATTATGATGGTCCTAAGAGCCAAATTTAGTGGAATCTAAGTGCCTAAGTGGTAAGGGTATGGGTGGGGAACCTTTTAACATCATTAGAATCCCCAAGTAGCTTTAGGGATCCTCTAAACTTTTCATTTTTCATATGTTGCGAAAATGGAGTGACCTTATGAAATTTCCCAAAACCACACTCTTGCTCGAGTCTTGCATTAATGATAAGGGACATGGATGATGGCCAAAGGACTTAGAGTCAAATCAAGAGTTATTTATTGTAGATGGGTGGCATTTGGAGGCCTTTTTAGAGGTCCTTGGAGACATTAGTGGGTGTTCACTCACTCTTTTTTTATAGAGAAATTAGGTTTTGGAATTGGAGCAACAAAGGGATAGGGTTCTTTTCCAAATTCATTAATTCTATAACACATTGTGAAGTTTGGTGTTCTTCCTCGCCATGGATTCTTGTTCATTCTTACAATAGATTATTATGTGTTTTAATTTTCTTATATTCTTGCATTTCATGTATTGTTGCATTGTGTTGTTAGGGATGAGAATTTGTTATTATTTTTCAATATTTTTCTTGTTCTTTTCATTGAATTTTGTTGATAGAATTTTTAATGAGAGTGATGGCATAACTTGCCCTTGGATAGGTAAGAAATGTCCATGTGCGAGTGAAGGGGTTAGTTGTGACTTCATAGAAGTGTAGAGTCTCTTCTCATGGAGAAGAGGGAAAAAAGGCAAGGTGTATGGGCCCTTGTTTCCAATGCATGTTGATCTTGTTTTGGGGGAGATAAGGATAATATGAGTATGGAATATTTGTGTAAATTTGAGCCTTAGAGAGGCATATTATTATATGTTTTCATTAGCATCCCCTTCACGGATGTTCCACCTTCACCCCTTGTCATGGGTTCATAGGTGCAACCCATTGTGAAACCTTTGGTTGGGTGTTTCATGGAGTGTTCATGTGATTGTTGTTTGAATTTTAATGTGACCTAGTTGGATATTGTTTCTCCTAGATTGGTGGGTGGCCTCCTTAAGGCATAGGTTGGAAGGTGAGATCTCCATGGTGTGGCATTTGTCTTTGCATATTTGATAGATTCAAAGGATAGAGAAAGCTTGGAATTTATCCCTTGATGGTGTTCCTAGGTCACATTATGTTGGGGGCTACTGCATTTATCATTCGCCTTCTTGTTGTATTGTTTCACTCATGTGTTGAAGGAAAGGATGGTAGTTTCATTGTGATGTATGGAATGGATTAAAACTTGTGTTTGCATATTCATTAATAGAAATGAGAGTTAATTATATGAGGAAAGGTGTATGGTATTGTTGTAACATTCCAATAGTTCTTACATTGTGATTCTTGTCTTTAAATTAGTAAAAAATATAGGTGTTAAATGTTGATTTGCATCATAGTTAAAATTCATCTCCTTGTATTTTGCATCAATGATGAAAGAGAGAAAGGATTTGATCTCTAAGTATGTTCATAAATTTTCAATAAGAGATCAAGTTCAAATTTAATTAGGAATATAGCCTTTGGATTAATCCTTACTTGAAAATAATATATTGTATGTATTCAACCTTAATTGATCTAGTAGCCTCATAGGATAAACTAATAGATAATTAGCCCATATAAAACATTAGGAAACATACCTCCTAGGTGATATTACTTAGCTAATTAGTGATTCAATACATGATCAAACATAAAGAAATTATAATCAATACCATTGAAAATTATTGGTAACAAGCAAGCAAAAAGAATTAGAAAATTCATACTTTTATGGGAGAACCTATTAGCTCTCTCGAAAATGTATGAAGTAAGCAATTAATTCACCTCCTAAATTTTCAACAGAGCATATTTTCCTATAGATTCCCTTTTATAATTTTAATATATGTATATATTAGCAAATGGGACTTAAATATAACTTGGCTAACTTACCCTTCTAACCAAACCCATCATCCTAGCAAATTTTTAAAAAAAATATTGGAACAAGTAGAGGAGTGGGATGTGACCATCTGGGGCCTACACCCTACATCCCCTCCCTCCTTAAGAGTAACGAAGGCCTTATATTATTAGAATGACAATTAAAAATTTCCTATGCTAAAATATATTTTAAGTCTCCTTGGATGGGACCCACTACCTTTACAAAAAATCCCTCAACACTCCACTTCACTTCACCTTCTTGCCATGCATACCCTTTCTCTCCTCATGCATGTTGGCATATATGGAATTTTTATTGGATAATAAGTTTTAACCCTTCAACTTGTTTTCAACCCTTTTCCTTGTCATTGGTGGAGCCAACTTATTTAATACCCCACAAACCCTTATGCCTCTCACATTCCCCCATGCATGCACTTGTGAAGTAGTAGGTTAGCCTCTGTCAGGAAGGGTTGACATCCCTTGGGAAGTGTGTGGCCGCTTGGGGAACCACCCACTTAGGCTAGGGATAAGCTAGTGGTCAAGTGGCAAAGTGGGGAGGATCCCTAGGTTAGGACAATAGGGTAGGTAGGGATTAGGGAGTATTTTAGGATAGATGATTAGTATTTGACGTAGTGTAAGGTAGGAGAATCCCCAAAGGAGATGTCCTAGCCACCCTCAACAAATAACCACATAGCAGAAACACAATAACAATGCAATATTTGAAGCCAAATCACAATAATCTATTCATATATATAATTGATTACATGCAATGTGTCAAGCTATAAGGCCTTCTCGGTTATGGCCAAATACAAAGCAAGTAATAGTTCTACAATATCCTTAAGATCCAATCCAAACCCTAGCTAGTCCAAATCCACACTTTGGTAGAAACCACCAAGATCTCAACTTGTGCTAGCAAGCCACTAGGAAATCTCCTTGTCTCCCAAGCCTCAACTACTAGCTCTCTTTAGAATTTTCTCCTCTCCCACCTCCTCTTCTCCAAGATGGATGAACGAATTCCTAAAGACTTCACCACAACCCCTACTTATATCAATTTAAGCCACACATTGGCCTAGTATGCTAAAAACTAAATATCGCTTATATTAAATACTTGAAGAGCCACAAGTCGGACTCCAACATGAATTAAACACTAAATGCCTTTAAAGGCTTACAATAATTATTAACTACATCAAAATTAACTACCCAAGACCCAAAAGGTCCACTCAACTCGACCAAAATCCCTTAATCATGTAGGATAGCCAATTACCCCATGATGCTCTTGCATCAATATTTAGTAGTTTTTATTTGTGATTAGTACTTATTTAAATTTCAATCATTATTTAGTAATTTTAAAGAAGTTAGGATTTAGTGTTATTTTAAGTAGATATTACTTGAGAAAGTGAATAAGGTAATGCTGATTTTTCTTTAAGTAAATAGTATTAGGGTGTAGTAATTAAAGTGAATAGATCATACAAATTTAAAAATAGGATGGGTATGAATTTTTATTTATGTTTTAAATATTTATTTTAGTTATGAATTGATTTGGAAGGTAGTGTTTAGGAACTTTAACATAATGGGTATAGATTTATTAGGAAGTATCGTAAAGTGAATGTTGGGTAGGTTAGTAATGTTAGGTTCTCTTAACATCTATCTGTGTCATTTAGATTTGAACTACATGTATAAATTGAAATATAATAATCATTTTAATATTAGTGAAATGCTTTACTTAAACCTTTTAATTACCTATGGGATGAACTAGATGCACTACGACCTTTATGGCTATATTAGTCACATGTTTTCTAGGTAGTAAGTATTTTTTCGATGTTAGCAAAATGAAACATGTAAATCTACTATTTTAGATGATAACCTGAATGATCGAACCTCAAATATGAAATCGTAATCTAATGAGTTCCCTTGTCTTAACAATGTACATGTAATCCATGACATAGTACTTAATCTATTGAACCCTATCAACCCATACTAAGCACTCTTGTAGCACAACAACATTATGGCATTGAATTTAGTAAAGTGTATTTTTATATCACCTAGTTGCTATCACTTGATCGATGATGTAATTCTAGAATTGAAAACCCTAAACACTAGTAAACTAATCATACAATCTTGAGACTTGAACTTAACATGTCATATCGTTATCTTATCTATAACTCTTTCAATGTTAGTATTTAGTGAACGTAGTTATTATTGTCTCTTAAAATAATTTGTTGGTGTGTTTTTTTCCCTAATTTTTTTACATGACATTTTAGTATCATAGCACAGTTTCAACACTAGGAAACCCATTATGTTTTAACTTATTTAAACTTAAAATATTGTGTAGGATATCTGTCATCACAAGAGTTGGATGACGAGGTAGAGGTCGTAGAGTTACACATGTTGGGGTAGAATAGGAGGATGGATCGCCTCCACCACAACTGTAGAACCTTAACTAGGATATTTTGGATGCCCTGCAAAACTTGATTGGGTAGTCTAGCAAATATTACCACCTATAGTTTAACCTGAATAACAACTTCTAGGATTTTATAGAGTGATTGGTAGATAGAAGAGTAAGAGTCCTCTACCTAGACAGCTCAAGGGACAAGGTGATCAAAAGGGTGAGTCAATTTATTTTTTAGAGCCACCACCAGATAGACCTCCTCAAGATGTGGGAGATTAGATCTAAGAGTTATTACATCTCCAACCACCCTTATTTTTGGGATCCACAAATGGTTTAGTAGCAAAGGCCTGGTTATAGAGTTTATAGTGATAATTTGGATTGTACACTCATGGGAGTAATCTAAAGGCATGACTTGTAGTTCATCTTCTACAGGAGAATGCCTCCACTTTGTGGTTGTAGGAGGAGTCCATAGGTGGAGTGAGGATCAACACACTCACTTGGGAGACTTTTGTGGTCCATTTCTAAGAGAGATACCTATTTGAGCATTTTAGATAGAGACAGATAGAGGATTTCCATGACCTTCAATAGAGAGGCCTTACAGTGGCCCAGTATGAGAGCTAGTTTCTCAAGATCCTTTCGTATGTTGATTACATAATGGAAAAATAAATTGTGGATCCATCATTTCATTAAGGGACTTAATATGTCTCTTCAGTGCATAGTACAACTAGCTTTTCCTTTGACTTTCAGAGAAATAGTTGACATGACCCTAGTTGTTGAGGATATATGTACTAAAAAAGAGTCTTAGGATCGATCTTGGCATCAAAACCCCTCTACCTAGTAGTCAGGACAACAAAGATTACCTAGAAGAGGAAATAGAGCCATTCAGTAGGGTCATTTAAGGGCCAAGAGTCCTAGCAGTAGAGATCATAATAGGATTCTGGATAAAGGCCATTATAGGGTTATCAGGTCTCTAAGCCCAAGAAGTAGTAGTCTCATAATCTTAGATGAGACCAAAGGATACAAACCCCACAAACACAACCAACTAGAACTCAACAGTCCTCTAGGGGTGGTTACAATGGATCTAGTAGGACTAGAGGCCCCAAGTAGTCTAGGTCACATCGTATATAGATTCAGAGTCATCGACCATGTTACACTTATGGTGGCATGGGTCACATAGTGAGAGAGTCTCTACATGGATAGTCAATCGGTGGTTAGAGAGGGGCTAATTTAGAGCCTATATTCAGAGATATGGGTAGATCCCATAGAGTATTTGTAGTGGTTGATAACCAACATGTTGAGCATTATGCTATAGTTATCAAGGCCACAAGTATGATATGAGGTAGTATGGTTACCATTTTATTTGATTCTAGAGCTACTAACTCCTTTACGTTTCCATTTGTAGTGGAGCATTTCAAGCTAGTGGTAGTTAGAAATGATGTCAATTGGGAGGTAGACTTAGGATCTGGAGCTAGGGTGTCAATTATTTTCATGGTCTAGAGTTCTCAGATTCAAATTTGGGACATCTCCATAATGCTCGATCTACACATTAGCCCTCTAGATTCTTATGATGTTGTCCTTGACATGGATTAGTTTTATGCCCACATCGCCAAGATGGATTTTTGACAGAAGAGGGTAGAGTGTGTGGATGATTATGGTACTCCTAGGGTGATATCAGGGGTACAAAGACATGTATCTCTTCATATAATTTTTGCTATGTAGGTGGTGCGTGCAAAGGGGATGTCAGCTTTTTTCTATCACAATTAGTGATAGAGAGGAGGATTCAAAGAGGGATCTATCCCTTGATGATTTTTATATCTTATAGGAGTTTGTAGATGTATTTCCCTCAGAGCTCCTTGGTATCCCTCCACCTAGAGCAATGGATTTTCATATATACCTTGTGCCAAGAGTTGAGCTAGTATTGAGAGAACCATATAGGATGACCACACATTACCTTAGTAAGCTCAAGTTGGTTATAGGAGCTCTTGGAGAAGGGGCATATTTAACCTAGTGTGTCACCTTGGGATGCACCAGTGCTCTTTGTGAAGAAGAAGGATGGATCACTTTGGTTGTGTATTGATTATTGACAGTTGGACAAAGTAGTCATTAAGAATTGATACCCAATTCCTACGATCAATGACCACTTTGATCAGTTGCAGGGTGCCCAAATATTATTGAAGATAGATTTGAAGTCAAGTTATCATCAGTTGAGGATTGTGGATAGTGATATCCACAAAATTGTATTTTGTACAAGGTATGTTCATGATGAGTTCACTATGGCACCATTTGGCCTCACAAACACTCCAGTTATATTCATGAGTCTAGTGAAAGGAGTATTTTATACATTCTTAAATACATTTTTAGTTGTGTTCCTAGATGATGCTTTGATATATTCTCGTGATGAGAAAGAGCATGAGGAATAATTGAGACAAGTTTTGTAGAGGTTGTGAGAGAGTTGACTTTTTGATAGCTTGTCAAAGTGTGTATTCTTTTGATGTGGGGTACATTATTTAGGTCATGTTACATTAGTTAATGGGATCTTAGTAGATCTATCAAAGATTAGATAGATTATGGATTGGTCAGCACCCATTAGTGTCACTAAGGTGAGGAGTTTTTTGGGGTTAGTAGGATATTACCAATGCTTTATTGTGGAATTCTATAGATTGGCACACCATATCACGTCCATTCAAAGAAAGGGAAATCATTATGAGTAGACAAAGAAGTGTGACAAATATTTTTAGGAGCTCAAGAGAGCCCTCATGAGTGCATTGATCCTTATAGTGCTAAGTTCTCTAGAAGATTTTGTGGTGTGCACAGATGCATCATTGGATGGTATAGGGATAGTCTTTATGTGAGATGGATGACCTATTTCCTATGAATCTAGGAAGTTGAATACTCATGAGCTTAATTACCCTACTTATGACCTCAAGCTTGTAGTAGTAGTACAATATTTAGTTAGGTGACAACACTTCCTTCTAGGTCATAGATTTGAGCTTCATTCAGACCATCAGAGCTTGCAAAACATATTAAGACAACCAAACCTTAATGCTAGGTAGAGAAGGTGGATAGAGATCCTTTGCAATTACAATTTTGATGTATATTACATCAAGGGGAAGGAGAACATGGTTGTTGATGCCTTGAGTAGGAGGAACCATGAGCTTCATCTATGACTACTTGTACCAATTTGAGAGAGTGTATCCTATATCATTTACTAGAGGATGAGCCTTATGCAAAGGTTTTCCAGTTAGTGCATTCTCAAAGATCCTTAGAGGGAGGCATTCATAGTATACCTTGGATTCTGATGGACTACTAGATCATAGAGGATGTATCTATGTACCTTCCACTAGGGATTTGTGTGAGTTCATTATACTTGAGGCTCACATAGAACCTTATGTAATACACCCCAGTGTTAAGAAGTTACATGCAAATTTAAGATAGTTATACATACCATTTGCGAGACATGAGATTAAAAATTGCTAGCATTGTTATGAAATGTCTTGAGTCTCAGAGGGTGAAAGTAAAGAACCATCATTCTGGTGGGCTTCTATAGCCACATGAGATTGTTGAGTGAAAGTGGGATATCACTTCTATGGATTTTATTATTAGTCTTCCCATGTCTTCTCACTGCCACGATGTCATCTTAGTGATGGTCTACACATTGACCAAATTTCCCACTTCTCACCCATGTGTACTACTTTCATAGCACCAGGTGTTGCACAAGTGTTCTTACCTAATATTATCATACTTCATGGAATTCCCTATAAGATCATGTTTTTGATAGAGATTATTTGTTCACATTATCTTTTTGGAGACATTTACAAGAATCATTGGGCACTAGGCTCAATTTTAGTATAGTGTACCATCCTCAAATAGATGGTCAGACTATGAAGTTTAATCATGTATTGCAAGATATGTTGTGCATGTACATGATAGACCATTAGGTCAAGTGGGAGGAATACTTTCATCTTGTCAAGCTTTCCTATAAGAATGGGCACCATTCATCTATAGGTACTCCACCTTACGAGGCTTTTTATGGTAGACCTTATAGGATACGTTTGAGTTGGGACAAGATCAAGGATAGAGTATCTATTGGTCCTTAATTAGTTAGGGAGATGAAGCAACATGTGGTTTTGATTAGATAACATCTTAGAGAGGCACAAGTAGACAGAAGAAATATGAAAACATAAAGAGGATTGATAAAGAGTATAGGGTTAGATATAGAGTCTTTTAAAGTGTGTGACTACACAAGAGTTTGATCTGATTTAGAAAGGGCTCTAAATTGGCACCTTGGTTCATTGGACTTTTTGAGATCTTAGAGAGAATAGGACTAGTTGCATACCATCTAGCCTTGCCACCTCTCCTGTCACACATCCACAACGTGTTCCATGTTTCTGTACTTCAAGGATACATATGAGATAAGTCTCACATTTTAGATTGGGATGCCTTGTAGGTGGAGTTGGATGAGAAGCTAGCCTTGGAGCCCATTCATATTGTAGCTCAATAGACCCTTGTTCTTTGAGGTAGAGAGCTAGACCATGTTAGGGTCCAATGGGATTGTTATTATGAGGTCATGAGTTCATGGGAGGATGTAGCACAAATGAGATCTCAGTATCCATATCTTTTTGATGAAATCTAGGAGGAAGTTCATGCCTTGAGGGGGAGGATGTGAGGCCTCACTCTGACCCATCATAGCTCAATTGATAAATTGTGATTTGATATTTTGAGACATTATTCGATAGACCTAAGATACATTATTTGGATCATGTTATATTATGTGATGGAGTCTCAATAGATCCATCAAAGATTAGGACCATCATGGATTGCCAACACCCACTAGTGTCACTAAAGTAAGGAGTTTTATCTAACTAGTAGGATATTACTGATGCTTTATTGTGGGATTCTCTATATTATAACATTTGATTAGATCTCTTTAAAGAAAGGGGAAGAAGTATGAGTGGATAGAGAAGTGTGAGAGAGCTTTCTAAGAGCTCAAGAGAGCTCTCATGAGTGCACTGATCCTTGCAGTGCTAGATCATTTTATGGATTTTGTGGTGTGCATAGATACATCTTTGGATGGTATAGAGGCAATCCTTGTGTAAGACGGATGACCTATCTCTTATGAGTCTAGGAAGTTGAAGACTCATGAACTTAATTACCCTACTCATGACCTAGAGCTTATAGCAATTGTTTGTGCTTTAGTGAGATGGGGATACTTCCTTCTAGGTCATATATTTGAACTTCATTTAGACCATTAGAGCTTGCAGTACATATTCACACAGCCAAACCTTAATGCTAGGAAAAGAAGGTGGATGGAGTTCCTTTCTAAGTATGATTTTGATGTTTATTACATCAAGGGAAAGGAGAATGTTGCTGTGGATACCTTAAGTAGAAGACGCCATGAGCTTTCATCTATGACTACTTGCACCAATTTGAGAGAGTTCATCCTACATCATTTTTTCAGAAGATGAGTTTTATGAACAAGTTAGTCAATTGGTGCATTGTCAAAGACCCTTAGAAGGGAAGTACTTAGAGTATATATTAGAGTCTGATGGACTTTTGCATTATAGAGGATGTATTTATGTACTTTCCATTAGGGTTTTCTATGAGCTCATTATACTTGAGGCTCATAGATAACCTTATGCAACACACCCTAGTGTTAAGAAACTACATGTAGATCTAAGATAGCTATCTCACTAGCCAGGTATGTGAGTGTAGATTGCTAGCATTTTTGCGAGATGCCTCAAGTGTTGGAGGATGAAGGTAGAACATCCTAATTCTAGTGGGCTTCTTTAGCCTCATGAGATTTTAGAGTGGAAGTAGGATATTATATCCATAGATTTTATTGTTGGTCTTCCCATGTCTTCTCGTTGCCATGATGCCATTTTGGTGACAGTTGACACATTGACCAAGGTTTCCCACTTCTCACCCATGTGTTACATACATAGCACGAGACATAGCTCAAGTGTTTTTGTGGGACATTGTTAGACTTCATGGCATTCCCTGTAAGATCATTTCAGATAGAGACTCACTGTTCACTTCATCCTTTTGGAGAGATTTGCAAGAAGCATTGGGCACTAGGCTCAAATTTAGTATAGTGTACCATCCTTAGATCGATGGTTAGATTGAGAGAGTGAATCAGGTATTGGAGGACATATTTCTTATGTGTGTGATCGACCATCATGTCAAATGGAAGGAATACTTCATCTTCTCAAGTTTTCCTATAATAGTGGGAATCATTCCTCTATAAGTATGCCACATTATCAAGCCTTGTATGGAAGACCTTGCTAAACACCCTTGAGTTTGAATAGGATCGAGGATACAATATCTATTGGTCCTTATATAGTCAAAGAGATGGAGCAAAAGGTGACCTTGATTCAACAGTGCCTTAGAGAGGCACACGATAGACAAAAGAAGTATGTTGATGTGAAGAGGATTGATCGAGAGTATAAGGTTTGAGATAGAGTCTTCTTGAGAGTGCAACCACAAAAGAGTCCAATTTGATTTGGAAAGGGCTCCAAGTTGACACCTTAGCATTGGACCATTCGAGATCTTGGAGAGGATAGGATCAGTTACCTACCATCTAGCCTTTCTACCTAGCCTATCACGCATCCACGATGTGTTCCATGTTTCTATACTTAAAGGATATATATATATATATATATATATGATGAGTCTCACATTATAACTTGGGACGGCTTGTAGGTAGAGTCACACGGGTAGTTGGCACTGGAGCCTATCTGTATTATTGCTTGACAGACCCTAGCTCTTCAAGGTTGAGAACAGGACCAAGTTAGGGTCTAGTGGGATTGTTATGATGAGGTCACAACTTCATGGGAGGATGCAACATAGATGAGATCTTAGTACCCATACTTTTTTTATGAATTCCAAGAGGAAGTTCATGCCTAGTGGGGAGGATGTGTAGTGCCTCTCCCATTTGATTGATGTAATTCATCCTGATGGATGCAACCTTAATGATCTTTTTTGGTGAGTGATCATGATTGGGACCATGAGTGGTCTATAACCTTGAGATGATTAGATTTATGCTATTGTATCAGTTTCTTTGATTATGCTTATGGTTAATTTTTGAGATTATGATGTGTTAGATGGTTCACTAAGGTTTGTGTTAGTGGTTACTAGGATTGATGTGGTATCATAATGTTGTTTCGTGATTACCTTGAGATGTGTGCAGAGATTGCACTGTGTATTATTATCTTGCTACATTGGACAAGGTTCCTCTAGCAGTGGTTAGTCATGTATTTGACCATGTTTACTTATGTTTTTAAAGTGCCTTTTCATGTCATTTAAATATCCATTATTAAATGCTTAAATAATTAGAAATGAATTTTCCATGTTGGATTCATTGGTTATGTGCTACAGATATTTACCTTGTTTATTTTGGTAAATTATGCAAATGGGTTATTTAAGTAAATGATTTTAATGTGATCAAATAAATGGTTATTTAATGTGTGTTATTGCATTTATTTCTTTAGCTATATTATATATGAAATTGCACTTGATCATGTGGCTTAGTATCTAGATTTATGTCCTTAGTAGTGGCACATGGAGTTAGTGATTCAACTATTCATGTTTAACCAATCTTGTCCCTGTATGGTTGACGTATCCTATTTAATTGATTAAATTAAACTTTCTATTGATTTAATAAATCTGAGCTCATTTGCATTATGTGATAAGACCTATGAGAGTGTCTGTGCATTTAGAGGTTCACATTTGTCACAAAAGTTATTAAGGAATTCTATAATTTTGGTTTAAGGGAATTTTGGATTTTATCTTATTTAATTTAATTCTTGATAGCTTTGTCGTAGTTGAATTCCATTTACTTGGAATAGCTTATTTTCATTTGGGTTGATTCAAAGTTTAACTAGGTTACTTGGTTCTTTACCCTAATCCATTATGCACTCAAAAAGTGAATAAGTATCCAAAAAGGAATTTTATTCCTCACTTCTCACTTTTTGGAATAGAAATTTGAGAGAAAATTCCAAATCCTCTTCATGAGGAAATACTGGTTTGTTCATTGTGGGAGCTATATGCATGGGATTGTCGTGAGATCAATCTTGTTGGATCTAGCTTCGAGAGACCTTGGATTGCTGTGACTTTCGACATTTTTTGTAGGGTTATTTATTTTATTGCTTTTGTTTTCATATTTTCCCTTTTGGCTGCGAGGTACGACTCTTCCATTTTATTGTTTCAGCTCCATTTTTGCTTCCATCTTTGGTAGTCATTTGTTAGGAGGTTGAGAGCTAGTGTTCCCCTCCATTTGTGTATGCTAGCTCTACCTGATTGGATGAGGATGAGCTTTTCCCTATTTTTTGGGATTGGGGTTTGGAGTTTTGCACCATTATGGTGGTCATTTTTGCATATAGACTCCAAACCCAAAATTTATAGGATATTCATATATCTTTTTCCCTAAGACCAAATGGATTTTAATTTTGAAGTTTTTGAGTTTTGAGGTTTTTACCTCGATTTGTGTGTCACCCTTTTCTTGGGTTATCTTGGCATGATGTTGTTCGTGGACTTGGATTATCTATAGGATGTCAGTCAATCCACTGTTGCACTTTTATGTTGCATTGGGATGCATGTCACATCCATTCTCCCAGGCTTATTTTCAATTGAGTATTTTATTGCTTGTGTTCTCATCTAACCCTTGTTTTATGATCTTCATGATGGTGGTGCACCATACACGAGCACATACACGTGCATTTGTCGGGTGACTTGCAAGGTCCAATCTCTCATTTGTATTTTGGTTGAGTTATGTTCATTAGGGTTGGGTTTGGAATATGTATGCCTACGAGCACTTATCGTTGGATGAGTATGGATAGGGTAGGGTAGCATCATGGAGGGGCTTCTACCACAACCTTGGTGACTATTTCAAAGGTTAGTGTGAAGAAGGCTTAATTAAGTGATAACTAAATAAATTAATGGGCAATAAATTTAAGATAATAAAATGTGTGAACACCCGATTAAGTTTGAGGACATAGTGTGAGAGCCTTTCATTGGGGAGTTGATTCTGCACAATACTAGCTTGGTTTACCTAATGCCAAGAAATTTATCCTCTAGCATGTCCCTAGACAGTTCACCTATTGAGTGTCTGACCAAGACCTGTCGTACTTGCATTGTCTCATGATCTTGGTTGTAGTCCTCTTTACTATCTAGCATAAGTGTTATCCATGAACATTTTCTTTATGTCTATTTGTGGTTGGATCATTATCTCCATCAGCACGATAGGAGTGAACCTATGGGTTTCACATGGTTGGGAGGTGTAGCTACCTATACCACTACTAGGGACTAGTGTATAGAGAAGGACTATTTTTATTTGAGGTTGATGCTTGATGTTCATTTGGTATTTCAGGTTTTCTAGAGTATGTTTCTATGTGATATATGCTATCATTGGAATGTATGGATACCATGTTTAAATGATGTTAGTTTCATTGGTGCAGTCCTTTATTATGATATTGTAGCATATGGTTAGATGATGTGATTCACTACTAGTTGGAGTATCTATGCTTTGTCAGATTAGTATGTTAGATCTTCTTGTTCTTATGATGTTAGTTACTTTTGTAGTGGTAACCCCCTCATAAGACAACTTTGACTATCTAGTTGGTAGTTTGGGATGTTACACATGTGAGATGGCTAGGGCCTTTAAGGTCTCATGATGCTATTATGATTGAAAAGAACCTTGCATGAGTTTTAGTTGTGTTGGTGCTTTGATGCTTATTCTTTCCTTCAAATGATGTTTGGTTTATGAACCGTATATGTACATTGTGATGTTGCTTTCTGCATGTTCTTTTATATGTTGTTATTGATTAGATGGATAGATGTTTTCTCCTTCATGTTGGATAGTGTCTTGTCTTTAATGCCCTTGAGTGATCATTCCTTGATTTATGTGGATTCAGTACTCCCTAGTGTGGAGGTTTTATATTTTTATGCATTTTCATCTTGCATCATTTTTGCATTGTTGGTGATCCTTTCTTGGGAAAGGTAGTTGCTCACACGAGAATATATTGTCTTGTGCAGACATACATTCTCCCTTGCATGAGAATGTACTTCCTCACATGGTGTGATGTGAATCCTCGTGTGGAGTAATACACTTCCTTGTGCAGAGTAATGCACTTCCTCATGCATAGTGATGCAAAGTCTCATGCGAAATTGGAGACCAGTGCACTTCCTCACATGAGAAACATGGGGCATTTAGGCTTGGCCAAGGAAAGCTTGAAAGTTAGTTTTGGACACCTTTTTGGATTTGACACCTTTCCAGTTCAAAATAGTCTTTCTATGGGGTTTAAAATATATCATTTAAGTATTTTAATATATGCGATGATTCATTTGAGATAGGTTTCAAACCTATCTGAGTTAAGATAAAGATTCTAGTAAATTTTAGGGCTTCAAGATTTCAGACTTAGCCAAATTTTAGGAATCAAGATTTATCTTTTAGCATGGTATTTAGTAGATGAGTGGCTATAATTTTGAGTCATCATCTTATACATGACCATTGTTAATCTCTGCTTATGATTCTTAATTATGATATGTTTATTCGATATGGACTTGTCTAACCATGTTAGGTTCTTTTAAATTGGGTTTGAAAGAGAAAATCCCCTTAGTATATTCTCATAATTTGTGTGGTCTTGGTTTATGAGATATGGTTTATAGCTTGGAGATCTTTCGAAGTAGTTGTAAGACTTCCGCTAGTGTAGGTGAACATGTGAGTATTGCCATGTTCCCTATTCTCGTCACATTGTCTTGATATTTCATTATTGCACTTGGTTACTTTATTTCATTGTTAAGTAACTTATCTTAAGAAAAACATATTATTCAGTGCATGTTTTATCCTTGTGTTCCAAGGATCTTTGAGCAGTGCATTACAAGATGTGAGGCCTCACCCCGATCCATCATAACACATCTAATACATTTTATTTTGACACTTTATGACTTGATATGTTGAGACATTATTTGATGGACTGAATATTATTATATTATTTTATGTTGTGAGATGTTTTACTTTAAAAATGCTTAATCATGCTATTTGATGTTTTATAAGCATGCATAATGATGGTGTATTATAGTAAATGATTTGGAATTATGAATATGTTAAATACTTTAATTATGCAAATTGTGATGATCAAATATGTGTGCATAAAAGAGAAAAAGGTTATTTAAATAAAAGTTTGATGTTTTGATCAATGTGATTATGTAACTTGTTTTGATTATATGAATATGATGTTATCAAACTATTGATGTTTGAATTGAGTGTGTAGGATTATTAACCATGGAATTTATTAGAGAATCGATAATTGACCCTATGTACAAACTGTAAGGCTAAGGTTGAATCCAATAATGTGATTCAAACCTCATTGTCTAGTATTTTATTTGTATCACAATCTAAATGTGTGTATCATTTTGTATTTTGTAAGGTGTTGAATGTTACATAATAGTAAATATTATGGTGTCACTTGACACTCGTAATATGTTTATGTGTATCAGCATGTTAATTAGAGTTAGCAAAGTAACCTATTAATCTAAGATTGATTAAGTTAGTAATCTAAGACTAATTAGTTGGTAACCTATATTAATTACCCTAATTAGGGTTTAGTGGAAAGTTTGCATTCTTAGGGTTTTTAAAATTTCAAATATTTAAAGCCAATTATATAGTTTCCAAAATGATCCTACAGGCCAAAATTAATGTAATCCAAGTGTGTAAGGGGTATGTGTATGGGTTGAAAATATTTTACACCCTTCTAGATCCTTCTTTTGACTTTTATGACCCCTTAAATATCTCATTTTCCCTTTATTAAAAAAATTGAACATCTCCATGAGGTGTCCAAGTTTACACTTCTCTAAAAAGTCTGCCTTGATGGTAGGATCAAGTGGGAAGACCCTAGAAGACTTAAGTCAAGTATGGAGTTATTGTTATTTTAGGTGGGTGAATTTAGAAGTCTATTTAGGGGCCATTTTGAGAGTTGAAGGGTGTTCACCCATTATCTACATTTAGAGAGAGTCAAGCTTGGAATTGAAAAGGAATAAGGATTAGCTCATCTAAAAATTTCATTTCCATAACCTTTGTGAAGGCAGGATTCTTCATGGTATTTTTCTTCATGCATTGTTTTTGTTTTCTTATGTAAATCTCTTGCATGTGTGTTTTTTCATGTTTATGTTGAAACATGTGAGGGATGGGTATTTGTGGGTTTTTTATTTTCTTTCCTTTCATGTTTTCCTTTTTATTTTGTGGGAAAAATTGTTAAGGGTGTGTTGGCATTACTCACCCTCAGATAGGGTAGAAGTGACCCTATGTGGGAGGAGGGCCTTAGTTAGACTCTAGGTCAATGCAAAGTCTCTCCTCATGGTGAGGAAAGGGAGAAAGTAAGGTGTTATGAGCCCTTACTTGTCAATATGAATTGATTTTGGTTTTGGGGAGATAAGGAGAGAAAGAATGGAAGTTCTTTGTGATTTTTTAGCCTCAAAAGAGGCATGTGATTTGTGTTTATGATTGACATCTCCTATCTAGAAAAATCCACCTTCTCCCTAGTCTTGGTTCAATATGGAACCTGGTGTGTAAACCTTGGATGAGATTCATTTGTTAAGTTGGATGGGATTCATTTGTTTAGTATGTCAATGTGATTGTATCTAATTGTCACCCAATCAATTTTGATTTTTCTAAGCTTGGGGAGGGGCCTCACATCGAGGCCTTGGTTGAGAGGTGATCTCTCCATGGTTATCTTTATGTAAATATGTAGATTGTTTGGATGATACCTTGATATGGAGAAAAACTAGATTTAGAGTCTTTTGGTATTCTTGAGTTTGTGGTTATGGAGACTTGTCCTTGTAGTGATTCCATTGAATCTTGTTCATGTTATAAAAAAAAAGTTGGATGTCTATTGGATCTATTGGATTTCAATCTTCCTATTGTAGTTGCTATTTTATAGGAGGAAATATGGTCTTGATGTATAAATTTTGATAGTAGAAATGAGGACATGTTAAACGCATTTCATTGTAAATATTTGTTATTGATTAGTATAGGACGTGTGTACTAAAATGTTGACACACTTGTATGAGTCATTATATCCAAGATTTCTCAAGAATGAGGTCTCAAATGACAACTCATAGGTCTCTATTCATGGAGTGCAAGAGTTTGTAATGGAGGCCCTCAGTTTGACCTAGTTCATGCCCATAAAAGTACACTATAAAATGAGAGACTCAAGGATCAAAATATGAATGCAAATGAAGATGCAAGCTAATCTAAATGATAATAATGCAAAGCAACGTAAGAAATGAAATCTAATATATGAAAGGAAATAATAATGCAATATTAATCTATGAAAAAAAACATGACTCTAAGATAATATAAAAATGCAAGGATGAAACCTCATGATGGAAGCCATGGATGCGAGAGAGAATAAGACAAGAAGAGAGAAGTTGCAATGAAGCTCCAATGTCTAAACCCTAAGGTTCAAACTCCTTCTCCAAAATCGCTTTCTAAACCTGTAGCATAACAATACTATAGTAACAAACTATTTTCTCTATATTTCTCTCTATATCTTTCTCTATGCATTTCTATATTTCTCTCTATATTTCTATCTATATATTTCTCTGTATAAGAAAATGAGAAGGAGAGGGCTCCTTATAAAGGAAAATGTAGAGGTGAGAGGCAAAAAGAATTTGTTTAATTTTTATTTATTTTACTTCCTTTTTCAAGTGCGATTTTATTTAATTAAAAGGGAGCAAGTTCTTTTAATTAAATAGGAAATATTTAATTAAATTAAAAGAGGGGTTTTCTCTTAATTAATTAAATGTGGATTAATTATTTAATTAAAAGAGAGGTTTTCTTATGATTAAATGAGACTTAGGATAAAATTATCAAACCTTAGTAAATGTTGAAATAATTAAATTAATTACAATTTGATCAAAGAAATTGATTTGAATTGATTTAATAAAACATTGCAAACCATTGATTTAGGAAATTTGATAAATTGAATAATGGGGGCCCATAGTATAGGTGACCATTTTAGGGTGCATATAGGATGAATGCAAAAATATAATGCTTCACAATTCATTTCTTATGACACTTCTTATACTCTTAAAAATTCATTCTAAATGCAAAATGATCATTTGTATATATATATATATATATATATATATATATATATATATATATTTATAATGATGTTATACGAAGCTATTTAATTTGATTATGATTATGTGTTAGAGGAAATTTGATTCAAATGAATGTTACTTTATTTTGCATTGTTAGTAACTATTTAAAGATACTTCTTTTGGAATGCAAAACATAACATCAAAAACTATTCCTATAATCCATCCAAGAAAATGAATTTAACATTAATGTACTTTTTTGTGTTAAAATTTCTATGACAAACCTAACACTTGAATGAGAAAAGAAACCTTATAATTTCATCTGTTTTAGAGGAAAATGTTCTCTGGATTTTGTATGAGAAAGTTTTGATTCTCTTTTGGTAATAGAAAATATTCTAGTAAGACTCCTATATAAATCTATTTTACTCCTTATTAAATAAGGAATATGTAATTATATAATGAAATAAAATAAAAATAAAATCAAGAAAAAATTATTAACACACTACCTTACCTTATCCCTCCTCACCTATAAGTCTTTAAATCATAACTTTCTTCCCTTCATGCATTTCAGATAGGATGATGTCACCCTCCCAATTGTCAATACGCCATTCTCGAAAGAAGTACACATGCAGATGGGGGAATGGGGATTGGTTGAAAAGGGACTAAGTCCACATGCATTAAAGGCTAAGTTTTTCTTTTAAAACAAATATCCCCTAAGAGCCCTCCCATTGGTCCTTTTTCCTTGATGGGACTCAAAATTGCCTTCCCAATCTGAGTACCATTCCAAGCTTTTGAGCGCTTAAAGCACATTTAATGCATGTGTACCTAGCTATCCTTTTGAGGCCTAAGAGGCGTTTAATGTTTCTAACACCTTGTATTCAACGTATTCATGTATCTTGTATTGATAAATTGTCATTCCAAGTCATTCAACAAAGTTTCATATTGAGCAGTGTTCAGTTCTACATTTTTGTCGAAGTGTCAAACAATAACATGTAGCCTAGTTTGCATAAGAATATCTTGTGCCTAGTAATGTTTCATGACTTTCCGCTTTGACAGTGTTTAGTATGCATATCAAAGAACCTATGTTTTAGATTTCAAGTCATTTCGACATGCTTTGACTAGGTTTTGAATCCCTCAAAGTTAGTTGTTTATTGTTGTCATGTTGATACAAATTCTTCAAAATTTTGGGAGGGGTTTGACTTGTTATAACTTTGACCTAGTTGACCAAAATGATAAAATTCCTTTTGCATTACATTCTAGGGGTCAAAGACTTGTTATGTTTATGATTTGAGCTTATGAAAAATCTATTTGTTCAGTTTTAGACTGTGATTCCAAATGCAATTTCTAAAGTATTACTAGTGTCAAGAAGTGTAGATCAATTAGTACCCCTATTTGGTATGTCATAATTCTAAATTCGTGATAGGTGAGATCAAATTGATTGTACCATTGTATTCTACTTTGAAATTTTTTTAAGTGTGCCAGTTTACTAGTTTAGACGAATCTGTTTGCACACTTTCCCAGGTCCATTACATTTACAAAAAATCACTTTTCTGGCATTGCTTCCAGTTCTATAAATTCAAGTAGCCCACTTTGAACGTCTGCCAAATTTTCCCAATTATTCATCATGAGCCTAAATCTCATCTTTATACTCTCCTCATGACAGTGAACCAATGCCCCAGTTTGCATGCCTCCAAGTATCTGTTTGCCCTATTTTCTAAGCCAAAACCAAATGTGATTTATGGCTTTTTGACATGTGTGCTTGTAGACAGTTCTGAGAAGACAAATTTGGTAGTCAATATCTTTTGACCCTAAAGTCCTTATGAGACGAGATTCGACAAGGTAAGAGAATGCAGAACAAAGAATAAGTATGTCTAATTTCAGAGCTCAGTAAGATGTTTTAGCCAATTTTTATAGCCAATTAGAGGACCCCTTGGCATTAAAGTGGAAAAATTGTAGAAGGTTGAAAAATAAATTAAAATGATGGTTCAGTAATAGGATTAGATTTCAATTAGTGTCAGTTGATTAATAGATCGGTTCAAGATGTCAATTGTTTGAAAATGATTTTTTTTTTAGCCAGGCCACCATATGACCCTACTTATCTGATCAAAGTGTTGCCTTCTCAGGATAGTGTGATTCTTTCTAAATGGGGCTTGAAGCAATCAAGGATATCATAGGAACTAGCATTGGTATTTCCACACGCATTATACATAGAGAATTTTGTCATAAATAAAAGTGCACTGATATGAGTAATGCATGTTAAATTAATCTTAAAAGGAGTAGATGCAAGAGCCAAAGGGAATACCTGACATGGGATGTCACTTGTCCCATTCATACAATCTGGTAGGCTAAACCAGGAGATTGCTAACAAATGGAGAGGATAAGTCTTGTCGACTATAACCTAGCAAACTGGAAACCTTGTTGCTCCCCTTCATCTTTATATGCATTTTTCTCACATACAAGAAAGTACCAATAACCATTAAGACAAAACCAATACAAGAATTATTGAGTGGAGTCTGTAAAGCATGGAAGAGTGTCTCTCCCCATAAAACATACATTTTCATTTATGTTTTACTCATGAAAAAAGTTCTTTTATAGCTAGGAAGAGCGATAGAATATCAAACAAATATCTCCACAATAGTGGATGATAGTTTGGAGTCCTAATGAGTTGAGGGTTTTTCTCGTGTTTACGCACCATCGAGGATTAGAGAAGAGTCAAAATGATGCAGTTCTAGTTCCTTGAAGTAAGTTTTAAGCTGCTGACATCAACCCAATACTATGCAGCGACATGTCACAGAGCTAATCATTGGAATTGTGAGGAAGATGCCTATCATGTAACAAATAACATCATAGATTGAGGGAAGTGTTGTAGGCATCATTTTGGTAATCAGTGTAGCGTGCATACTCTCATCCACATAGAGGAGGCGACAAGTTGGAGGATTCTGTAATGCCAGTTCCTTGGAGAAGAATCACGTGCAGGATGGATTAAAATGCTTGTAGGCCGTATTTTCCCTATTTCTTTATGCAGGCACTAAATCTGCTAGCATGAAAAGGAAGGTTCTCTTTTTCCATTGTCAATGCATCATGATTTTCTTGGTGGGAGAATGGTCTACACAATGGGTATTTCTTCTCGTTTATGTCCTTAGAACATGTTATTTGGTGAAGACTTGAGAGGGGTTTTATTCATTTCTGGATTTGTAGTCATCATTTGGAGCAAAGATGCCTTTGAAAAGAAAATAGGCATGGATCTAATATGATGCACGAGGGAGGCTGCCCAATTTTGAGGAAATCTCATAGAAAAATGTAAGAAACACTGAAAGCTTTTATCCCACATTGGGGATGCAGAGACTTTTTCAATGGTTTAAATACCATAACTAACAAATGGAGTGTTGTCTTCAAGACAAGCACTTTTTGAAGGTAGAGCTCATGTACATGTGAGGCCCACCATCAACAGCACCAGCTGGTGACAACTAAACATAAATTTTGAAGGAAACTATGCAATTGAGAGAAGACAAATGATGACATCATTGAATGCCATGTGGTGCCTAGTCATGCATTCATCAGGTTAACTGCACAGTTAGGCAGTAACAGCGTGATGGTGCAAAACCAGTTAGCTTAACCACCTCATGACTTTGCCAGCATTTAATGTTAATTTTGAAAGGAGTCTTCGATAGTGCAAAAATGAAAATTTCATGGCTTCGCCAAGTTAATCATGGTTAGCCGAAAAGAGTTTCGAGGGTGTGATTAGCCATGTTTTGCCCGGTCACTAGACTTAAAGTGCAACCCTAGGTTAAACTCGTGGCATTGTGAAAATATGACATGTAGCAAGGGCATTGACAAATCAACTATGAAGTGGCAGGAGACGACCAATAAGAAGCTGCTATGTGGTGCCTAGGCAGTCAACTAGGGGTTGACCTTGATGAAAAAGAAGGCCAAAAATATGAAAATTGAAAATTTGATTTTTATTAATTTTTATTTTCAAAATTGAGCATACAAAGCCTCATTTGAAAAATTTAAAATAATTTTGAGTTTTATATAGTTTTAACTATCAAATTTTTAAATTTTTTATTTTAATGATTGAACTTGCAATGGGGGCTTGGATTTTCAAATGCATGTCAAAGAGGTGATTTTTGTCAAAAATATGCAAAATTTGCACAGGTGTTCTTCGGTACAAACTATAAGCATATTTGTAATTTCTAGGGAATTCTTAATAGAAGGAGCAGAATTCACCATTGTTCATCAAAACCAGTTGGAAAGCAGTCATTGAGGTTTATTGTTATTAGATTCAGAAGAAAATGATTCTAAAAGATTTATCTTGCCTTTAGAGGTCATTTAACAGGTGTTTTTTCCCTTTCTTTGATCTCAGATCTGGCATTAAAATTAGTTACACTTTTCAATCATTTTGAAGATTTTTTCAAGGCTTTCAACAGTAGTAAAGAAAAGATCTGATTTTCAGTTGCAGAGAGTAGATAGATGTTTTGCATCTGCAGATGGAGATTTTCCAAGTGGACAAATGGCAGTGTTTGATTTGATCCAAGATTGCTTCTTTTCTATTTATTCTTTTCTTTTCTCTTTCTAAGGGTTGACAGTTTTCACTGTGAGACCATAGGTTCCAGTTTTGATATTTTTCACTACTGTAATACCATTTTCTTTAGCATTTTCACTTGTAATGAACAACAAGTAATAAGAATACAGATAGTTTTGATCTATTAGGCAGTTTTATGATTCATTTCCATGCATCTTATTGTATTTGTTTCAAGGAAATAAATAAAAATGTAGCAACAAGTTAATCTTCTTTCTAAGTTTTGTCTCTTGTTCATGCTATTTGTGATCTTTTGTGAAATACATACAAGGTGTATATTTTTCAGTTGTAATCTATTTTAGATCGTATATGTTGATATTGTTTGCTTGTGATTCAAGGAGTCATGTAAATGCTTATTTTATCATCATAAGGTTGCATATCTCATGAAGTGATAGGTCGAGTATGAGATTCAAAAAGATGAAGATGTCTGATTCACAAGGTGAATCGATAGATCAGGAAAGTCTTGATGTATGGGATATGTCAATGAATTTTAAGGATGTGTATTAGGGGTTTATGGGATTGCCCATTAGATAAGGCATTGATCAGCTATAGGATCAAAGTGTTATGTTGTTCATATCATGTTATGCTGAAATCAACATCATTAATCAAATATCTTTTCCCTTTAATGTTGAAGGAACTCAAAAATGTTGCCCTCGCCTGGCTTATCAAGTTCTTAGGTCATGTTATTAGCTATTCCATGTCTGGGATCTTTGCATAAATGTTAGAAGATTAAGGGTTTTATCTATTTTGTTAGATTCAAGTGTATGTTTTAGCATTGGTACTATATAAATGAATTTGAGGTCCACCTGCCTAGGTCTTATAGAGCCTGAAGTAGAAGAAGGGTCTAGCTTTATAGTTGGCCCAGTGTCTAAAAGGGTATGTTGTAGATGGAAGAAGCTGCCCTCAAATGTATCTTGTTCTCATCAGGAAAATTCAAAACTTTGACATTTCAAAACACCAACACTCCCACCAAAGGATTCTCCTCCCATAAAATCCATGTGCAATTTAGATAGAGGTTGTTGGAAAAAAGACACACCAATTCCTATGAAGATGTCAGGTTGACTTGGGAGGTGCTCCATGAATAAGGATGTTTGGAGAGTTAGTTTCTTTTTTTCTAAATGCATTTAATGAACTCTTTACTTGCCCCTTCCCTCCCCCTTTCCTAGCACAAATTTTGAGGGCATGTCTAACACGTGGGTGGAGGGGACAAGCAACCTCCTTGGGCTATGTTCCAAGAGCTGGTTTTGTCTTAGGAAGTTCCCTTTTTGGCAAGTGGTTTAGGGTAGGTGGTAGATAGGGATAGGTTAGGAAGAGATAAGGGTTTAGGAAAAAGTGATGGTAATTAGTGTTAATTGCTTAGGGTTTAGTTAGGTTTAGTATTTGATAATTAGTTGTAGATTTAATTTATTTTTAAATTTTTATTTATTTATTTCTTTTTTATAAATAATTATGTCATGTCTTTAGGAGATAGCTAGATGTATCCTCTTAAGGGAGAAGGGTTAGATTAATATTGAAAGGTGAATGGATAGGAAGTCAAATGTTTTAAGTTAGTTTTATTATTTGATTTAAAATATTTTTAATGTGTTAGGAATTAAATTTACATTATTAATTCTAATAGATTTATTTATATTGATTAAGGGATTACAAACTTTAGTTCTTAGGGTTAATATTATAGTTAAATCGAGGTAGTGATATAACTTGAAAGTTTTTGCTAGGTGATTGTGTCTCAGGGATGAATTATTTTAACATATTGGAATAACTTATGAGATGACATTGTATGGTTTGAAAAGTAATTAAATATTGTATTTTAATGTTTTTATACTTTTATTCCAAAATTCATTTAATTTGAATGGCGAGGGTTACAAGATTAAAGGGGTATTGAAAGAACCTTGGGTTGATAACTCAATAGTGTTTAGGGATGTGACCTAAGGATGAAACGAATGACATGAATAATTTAAAAAATGATATTTAATGATTTTAGCTAGTTTAAAAGTTCATTTAAATAGTGAAAATGAAGTATTAAGGTAATTAGACAATTTTTTTGAAATGATGAAGCCAAATCACCTAGGAGATTGAATTGACACACCAAATGAATAAGAAATAACTTGATAACCTAATAGAACATATGAAACTTTATGAACTTAATAATGTGAATTACAGAAGGGTCAAATTAAGGTTGACTTAGTCAACAATTATAGTTTAGTCAACCCAAACTCAGTGTTCCTATAACACCTTGACTTGAGTGTCCCGAACCTGTATAGTATGGTTGAAATGTCAACTCTACATCTTATGGAAAATAACCAAAAATCACTCTTAATCCATCGTCAAATTTCCATATCCTTTTTCGTGTGTTTTTGCCCCAATATTTTGGGCATGAGAGAGAAGTTAGTGGGTGCTCACCCACTCTCTATTTTTGAAGAAGTTGGGTTTTCGAATTGGAGCAACAAAGAGATAAAGTTCTTCTCAAACTTACTTTTTTCATAACACATTGTGAAGGTTGGTTTTATTCCTTTCCATGGATGCTTGTTCATGCTTACAATATATCAGTATGTGTTTGAAATTTCTTGTATTCTTGTGTTTTGTGTATGGTTGCATTGTGTTGTGAGGGATGGGAATTTGGTATTATTTTTTCAATATTGTTCTTATTTTTTTCCTTGTATTTGATTGAGGGAATTTTTAATTAGAGATATGGCATTACTCATCCTTGGATAGGGAAGAAGTGACCATGTTTGGGTTAAGGGGTTAGTTGTGACTCCATAGAAGTGTCGAGTCTCTTCTCATGGAGAAGAGGGAAAAGAGCAAGGTGTATGGGCCCTTGTTGCACATGCATGTTGATCTTGTTTGGGGGAGATAAGGAGAATATGAGTATGGTAGATGTGTGTAAATTTGAGCCTTAGAGAGGCATGCTATTTTATGTTTTCATTGGCATCTCCTTCATGGTCAATGTTCCACCTTCACCCCTTGTCATGGGTTCATAGGTGCAACCCATTGTGAAAGCCTTGGTTGGGTGTTTCATGTAGTATTCATATGATTTTTGTTTTGATTTGAATGTTACCCAGTTGGATATTATTTCTCCTAGCTCAGTGGGTGGCCTCCTTGAGGCCTAGGTTGGGAGGTGAGCTCTCCATGGTTTGTGATTAGTATTTGAACATTTTGATGGATTCAAAGGATGAAGAAAGCTTGGAATTGATCCCTTGATGGTGTTATTAGGTCACATTATATTGGGGACTTTTCCATTTTTTATTCACCTTCTTGTTGCATTGTTGCACTCATGTATTGAAGGAAACGATGGCAATTTCATTGTAATGTATGGAATGGATTAAAAGTTGAATGTGCATATTCATTAATAGAAATGGATGTTCATTATATGAGGAACTGTGCATGGTATTGTTTTAACATTCCAATAGTTCTTACATTTTAATTCTTTTCTTTAAATGGAAATAAAAGATATAGGTGTTAAATGTTGACTCACATCATAGTTAAAATTCATCTCTTTGTATTTTGCATCAATGATGAAAGAGTGAAAGGATTTGATTTCTAAGTATGTTTATGAATTTTCAATATGAGATCAAGTTCAAATTTAATTAGGAATGTAGACTTTGGATTAATCCTCGTTTGAAAATAATATATTGTATTGTATTCAACCTTAATTGATCTAGTAGATTCAATGGATAAACTAATAGATAATTAACCCATATAAAACATTAGGAAAAATACCTCCTAGGAGATATTATTTAATTAATTTGTGAATTAATACATGATCAAACATAGAGAAATTAGAAATCAATACCATTGAAAATCATTGGTAACAAGGAAGCAAAAAAAAATGGAAATCCATACTTTTTTGGGAGAGTCTATTAGCTCTTTCGAAAATGTATGGAGTAACCAATTAATTCACATCCTAAATTTTCAATAGAGAATATGCTCCTATACATTCCCTTTTTAAATTTTAATATGTATATATTACCTAGTGGGACTTAAATACAACTTGGTTAAATTACCCTTCTAACCAAACCCACCATCCTAGCAAAGGTTTAAAAAAAAATTATGTTGGAGCAAGTAGAGGAGTGGGATGTGACCACATGGGGCCTACACCCCACTTCCCCTCCCTCAAAATCCATGAAGGCCTAGGATTATTAGAATCACAATTAAAAAAAATCCTATGTTAAACTATGTTTGAAGTCTCCTTGGATGGGACCCACTACCTTTACAATAACTCCTTCAACACTCCACCTCAACTTCCTACTATGCATACCCTTTCTCTCCTCATGCATGTTGACTTAGATGGAATTTTGGGTGGGTAATAAGTTTTAATCCTTCAACTTGTTTTCCACCCTTTTCTTTTCATTAGTGGAGCCACCTTATATAATGCCCCACAAACCCTTATGTCTCCCACATTTCCCTAATCGTACCCTTGTGAAGGAGTATGTTGGCCTATGTTCGAAAGGGTTGTCAACCCTGGTTAAGTGTTTGTTATCCTTGGGGAACTACCCACTTAGGCTAGGGATAAGCTAGTGGCCAAGTAGGAGGGTCCCTAGGTTAGGACAGTAGGTAGGTAGGGATTAGGGAGTAATTTAGGGTAGATGATTAGTACATAGTAGTTTTTATTTGTGATTAGTACTTATTTAGGATTTGGTTATTATTTAGTAGTTTTAAATTAGTTAGGATTTATTGTTATTTTAAGTAGATATTACTTGAAAAAGTGAATAAGGTAATGTAGATTTGTTTTTAAGTAAATAGTATTAGGGTGTAGTAATTCAAGTGAACAGATAACAGGAATTTAAAAATAAGATAGGTATGAATTAGTTCTTGTGTTTTAATTATTTATTTTAGTTGTGAATTAATTTGGAAGGTAGTGTTAACGAACTTGAAGCTAATGGGTATAGATTTATTAGGAAGTATCCTAAAGTGAATGTTGGCTAGGTTAGTAATGTAAGGTTCTCTTAACATCTATCTGTGTCATTTAGATTTGAACTACATATATAATTTTAAATTTAATAATCATTTTAATATTAGTGAAAGGGCTTTACTTAAACCTTTTAATAATATATGGGACAAACTAGATGCACTACAACCTTGTAAGGCTTTATTAGTCACATGTTCTCTAGGTAGTGAGTATTTCTTCAATGTTAGCAAAATGAAAGATGTAAACCTAATCTTTTAGATGATAACCTAAATGATTGAACCTCAGATATAAAATTGTAATCTTATTAGTTTCCTCATCTTAACAATGTATATGTAATCCACGACATAGTAGTTAATCTATTGAACCCTATCAACCCATATTGTAGCACAATGACATTATGGTTTCAAATTTAGTAAAGTGTATCTTAATATCACCTAGTTGCTATCACTTGATAGATGATGCAATTTTGGAACTAAAAATACTAAACACTAGTAAACTAATCATACAATCTCGAGACTTGAACTCAACTTTTCATGTTGTTATCTTATCTACAACTCTTTCAACGTTAGTATGTAGTAAATTTAGTTATTATTATCTCTTCAAAGAAATTTGTTGGTGTGTTTTTTTGCCCAAATTTTCAAGCATGACATTATCCAAACACAAGTTGAACATGGATTTTGGGGATGAGGAAATAGTTATTATCAAACCATCTTTTATGGATTAGGGGTCACACAATCCCCAACACACTTCCAAAATTACAAATGTTGGAATTCTACCATAGATTAGGGACCTCATGATCCCTGGTCCCTTTTTGAGCATCCAAAATTGTGAGATCTTTAATATTGTAAAGTTAAAGAGACTTAGGGCTTCAAACAGTTTTATGTTTTTTTTCCTTCAACCTTGCCAGGGAACAAAGAGTCTAGGGTTCAAACAAACCTAGAGGGGAACACAAGCTAAAAATGAAACACATCTAAAACAAAACACACAAACACTGAATATAAGAAAACAATGAAGGAGATTTTGAAAAACCAACCTAAACTAAAGGAAAAATAAGAAAGGATCTCAAGGACAATTGAAATCCAAAATATCAGCTTGGCAATCATTCGTTCAACCCTAAAACATGTTGAGCAAAGCTTTGAAGCATAAAAGACTTGATTGCTTGATAAATTTAAAGTGACGAAATGAGGGCACCATGAGCCCTTTTATAAGGTAGAGGGTTGATGTCACCCTAATGGGAACCATTGAGGATAAAGGTTTTGGGGGTTAGGGTGTTGTGGGTCCATGGACTTCCTAACGTCCCTAAAATCCTAAATCATTGATCTACAAATAGAGATCAATGGTATTTTGGGGGCCTATGATTATTATGCATTAGGATTTTGGGAAAACAAAACCTTCCTTCTACCCTTGAATGTTTGATGTAAGGCAAAGAATTAAACTTAAGAAGGATAAACAAAGGAAAAGGGAGAAAAAGAGGAAATAGAAGAAAGAAAAGAAGAAAAGAAGAAAAGAAGAAAAGAAAAAGGTCAATACCCATATTGATGTAGGAGCATCTTGGGTGTAAGGGCAATTTTGCATCACCCAAAAATATTTTATTTTTAGTCTTTTCTATTTTAATATGGGCTAGTAGACAGGGTGGTTACTATTTGTGGAAACTTACTATTTTTAGTAAGTTTTTCATACAAGCTCAGAATGTTCTCATTTTCTACAAGAAGGTCCATTTTAGAGATATAAGCCTACCATAAAAATCTCATTGCTCTAGCTTAAGTATCAGAGAAGTTATTGCAGATTTGTGGTGGAAAAATTTGCAGAAAAAATCTTCAAGCTCATTGTTGGAGGCCTTAGAGTGCCCAGATGAGGTCTAAAAACTCAATGGAAGGGCACTAGCGTAGTTTCGAGCCTATAGATCATGAGCTAGCATTTCCAAAAAGTTGTTATAATAGGCAATCAGAGCAATGGTTCGTGAGTTATGGCCTTCGGAAGTTGGGCTACTACCGAAATTTCTAAAATAATTTGTCAAAGATGTATTTGGCCGAATCTATGTGTATTGTTAGGATTTGCTGGCCCTAGGTATTAAGTTATAGCATCTAGAACGTTCCTGGGCAACATAAAACTGTCTATTTAAGAAAGGCCCGAACATTGTCTAAGACAGCTTTGGGTGATAGTTCGCAGCCTATCTTGCAAATTATTGTATTGAAGGCACCCATGTGGGTTAGCATATTGTACTTATGAATTCTATAATTCTGCATTTGTGGTGCAAATAAGAAGTCCATATTTTGTTCTTGCATTTTTTGTTGTTTCTATATTTCTATTATGAGTTTATGGTATCAAGGGGAGCTCCCTGCATCACATATATATTTAGACATCAAACTATCAGAAGCTTAAATCCTATAATTTGACCTTCCAAAGTGACTAACTAACCAAGACCTTCAAAAAAGAAACAAAAAGAAAAAGAAAAAAATGTGGGGTCCCTAGTAGGCAACCTAAATGGGTTGTGAGTTGTGGGGACACCAAATCATGCATATATGTGCACGTTTTATTTTTTAACCATATAGATACAAGAAAAAACTTAAAAAATAAAAGACAAAATATTTATGACTAAAACATATAAAATTTAGGTTTCCAAAATAACTATATCAACATGGCATTTTATGATCAAAATAGTAAGCACAAAATCAACATTTGATTTTACAAATTGGAGGTCTAAAATATGCTAGAAACAACATTAAGATATTTTATAGTCATCTTATAGTTATATCTTAACTCAAACTACAACCATGGAAGTAATAAAATCAAATTGTATAAACCCAAAGTATTTGATCCTCTTTGCATAGTAGATGCTGAATAAACTTGATACATCAATCAAAATACAAAATTCCTTAGACTTAATCAATTTCCCATATGGGTTTGAAAAGTAGAAGATGTCACATATCCTGGGCAACACACTTTGTCCCACTTACACCTTTATTTATTTTTTTATTAGGAGGGGCTTCTAATAAAGTTTCTTTATGAGCAAGAAATTCTTACATGGCATTTGAGTTATGTTCCAAGTTTCCAAAGGTAGTCCCAACTTGCTAGGCACAAATCACTACATAGACTAGGGAGTAGATTCTCTTCTTCTTTTCTTTCTATTTAGTTTCCTTATGTTATCAATCATCCTTGGCTTGCTTTCGTCTTTTTAACCTTTCATGTTCTCTTATCCTCTTCTCCTCGTCTTCTTATTGTTCTCTTACATATTTCTCCACCCTCATTGCTTCCCTTTGTATGTGGTCTTCTTCTTAATTTTCCTTCCTCTCCATCATTTGTTTCTTATTATGCTCTTGCAAGTCCTTATTTCTTGTCCTTTTTGCCTCATGGTCACTGAGCATTTGAATGCACTCATCAAATGTCAATATTTATGATTTCCTACTAAGGTGAATCATTCCTATCTGACCTTATCACAACATATGAATCACTTATTGCACTAGAAGTTTCAAGAATATGCTTGATGAAATTTTCAAATTTTCTCCATCTTCTTAGGTCATGGCACATAGTTAAGTTCTTGATTACATGAGTCATTTTCATCTTCACAATCTACACTAGCCTTTGGGTCTTATTTTTTTCACTATGAAATGATTGCCTACACTGGTAGATCAATTTGAGGTGGGGTTGACATGGAATGGGTTACCATGAGCCACTCTAGTTAGGCAACTTGTGTTGAACGAATCAAACCTTTCAATGTAGTTTTTGTACACTCATTCATGTTGCTTGCATAACAAACATGTCTAATTGGTTGGTTTGTGGTGAAGAACTGAAACCTTCAACTATATCCTCTAAAACACCATTTTTTTTATTGTAGTTTTGCACCAAAAGCTTAATGTCATTCTCATTGTAACCATCCAACCATAAGAAAGCCTCTGTTGCAATGTTCTCTACTTCATTTTCTATTGTAATTGCATCGACCTTTGTTCCAATAGTTTGTACATCATCTTGAACATTGAAGGCCTCACTTGGCCTCATATACTTGTCTATTGTAGATCGGTTCAGTATCCATATCATAATCTTGTGGAAGTCACTCATTATATTTCATACTATCATTACCTGGTTGAATGATTTACTACAAGAGTTTTTCTCTTCACATTCAATTTCAATGTGGGAGTTATTTGACATCCATATAGATCTTTTATGTTTGAAGAAATTCTTGAAAGAGAGAAAAATTATACATCAAGTAGTTATAGCATATGGTTGGTATGAGAAAACACTATTACCAAGTTGATTCCTAAGCACTTTTCTTCTTTAGTTGTTTTGAAGGCCATGTGGCTTCCATGATAGTATAAATATAAGGACCCTATTCATGGGTGAAACCCTCAAAACTACAAAATATTGTAACCAATCAAAAAACCACTCTTTTTCCATCCTATGTGCTCTTGTCATGTCATGCATGCACCTCCCTTACACTTTAATGTAATGTCTAATGTATCTATTTTATTTAAACAAGTAAAACATAGAAATTCACATCCTAGCTACATTAACACAAGACAATATTGTTATTTATTCTCTACTTTATGGTATTAGATGTGATGCACATCTCTATCCCAAACTAGTATTCATTCTCACGTCGCAATTCATACAAGTTTTATCACTAGTCTTATGACAATTCCAAATTCTACTTGATACATAGTGGTTCAAGTTGTATATATTCTCTAGATTGTTATAGAATGATGTTGCAATGGAAGTTAGTAGCATTATTTCCTTGTCATCGTTCACTCCTTGTTTTTATGATAATCAAATCAGGTTTCCTTCATAAAAAACATGCCCATCATGCTTTCCTTGGACTCTCATTTTTTAATAGGTTGGGCATGTCCTAGTTATTTGGGTAGCAACTGATTGTAGTTGACTTATATGCAGCCCTACCCAATTGTAACATGCTTGTACACCATTGGACAACTTCATCCTCCTCCTCTATAGCTAAAATGATACATGGTCCCCTCATCTTCGTGGTTTTATCTCTCATCAATAATGCCCTCAAATTGGTATTGGGAATACCATACTTGATTATTGCAGATTTAAGTGACATCTTCTCTTATACACTGGCAACTTCTTTTCTCATGTCAATTGGATACTAATGCTGGTGCTAGGTCACTTTCCTCTTAATGTGATTATGTACAAGTTGAACAATAGTTTCAATAACAGGGTTTGATTGCCCATTAGGCTAAACATTAAATATATGAAGAAGAAGTATTTCTTCATTGGGGATTATATTCATTTTGTCAATGAAGTGCACCACATCAGTGACTCTAACTATCTTCCTTCCTCCTAATCTATTTCTATTTTTACCTCATATCATAATTCACATTTTACCTACACTCATAGTAGAAGAAATATTAGTTGTTATTAGTATGTTTTCCAATTTACTGTTTGTTCAAAAAAAGTACAAAACGAACATTTCATGTTGAATCATCAACATAAACATGGTCAATAACATAAGCATAACATTGTTGGTTTGGAAGGCTTAGAGATGCAATGTAACATAGATTCTAACATGTGTGTGTATACAAATGCATGTGGTTTCGCTCTCATTTTTCAATTTTGTATTAGGAGTGTTTGACCATTATTCCCTCACCACCGTGTTATTTCTACCATCAGCCACATACATGGCTTGTCTAGATGCATTGGCCAACATAATTAAGCCCTAAAAATAAAAGTTTCCAACCACACTCAAGGTTGTGTACACAATATATGTTTGTGTGTACATTATATGTGTGTGTGTATAATTATGTATATGTATATGTAATTATAGGCATATATAATGGTAATACTCCTTTTGTGATACAAATAACTATTCCATAGTAATGAAATCACTAAAAATAATTATCATGCATGATGTGTGATGTTGAAACATGTACATATATGTAATGGTGAAACATGTACACATATATATAGATGCGTACATATACATGTGTATACAGATGTATAGATGTATACATATGATGAAACTAGTAAAAAAATCAATTGAATGCAATACTAGATAACATACAAGTAATCATTTAATTGCATAATGAAACCCTTGAGGCAATACACATAAACATTTTAAAGGTACAATGAAACAATCAATGTTATAGAGATAAAAATTTCATAGTAAAATGAAATAAGTAAAAGAGAATAATTTTAATATCACCCCTAATGCAACAAAAATAATCATTTTACAAGGTAATTAAACCCTCAATGCCACACATACAATTATTTCACTGCAAAATGAAACATTGGATGACATTCCCATAACTATTTCAAATTATAATCAAACCTTGAAGTCATGCATTTAATTACCTAGTAATATAATTATATAGATAACTATGTCACAATGTGATGAAATCATGAATTTTTTTTACAATGCATGATGTGCAATGGTGAAACCCTACATGAAATCATATGATTGTTGTGAATTTGACAAAATAGGTGGACAAAAATAGATGAAATTGTTTCATTAACTAGAAAAATGAAAGGAGAAATCATGGGTTAAATAATTTTTGCATCATTGAGTGAGAAATTATTGAAAAGAACCCTCAACATCATGGACAAAAATGATGAAAAAACAAAGAATACAAGGGAGCAAAAGTCTTGTATGTATGCACACATATGCATAATGTATGTATCTATGCATGTATATGTATTTTGTATAAAATGAAAGAAATTGTTTGAATGAAACCTACAATGTCATACAAATAATTATTTGATAGTAAAATGAAATATTATTTTTATCTGTGTATCTATATACATTTACAGATAGGTATATTGTATGTATGTATACACATGTATGTATATGTAGACATGTGTATGTTTATACACGTGTATGTGTGTGTGTGTGATCAACACAAAATATTTCACAATATAATGAAGCATTTTACATATGTCACATACCAATTAAATTAATTTATCATAAACTAGAGGCACAAAATAAAAGTAAGTGTCGGAGATAAAGGGCAGCCATATTGTGACTAAAAGATGTATTTTTATGTTGTTACTATATTGGATGTGTGTAGGTGTTACTAATACATGGTTATCAAATGAAGAATGTTGTAGTTTGTATATTTTGACCCTTAGAATAAATAAACTTGATGTAATTAGTATTTTTTGTGTGCTTCAAATATATGAAATGGAAGCTATGATGTGCTTTAAAAAAGTACTTTTATGTTGTTACTATATGTGATGTGTGTAGGTGTTACAAATGCAATTACAAATGCAACTGGTATATGGTTATCAAATGAATAATGTTGTTTTTATATATTTGGACCCTAAGAATAAATAAACTTGATGAATTGGTAATTTTTTGTGCTTCAAAATATATGACATTGATTAAAAATAGTATAATCATATTTGAAAACACAAAACTAGTTGATGTGCATTTACCAACTTGAACATGCCCCCTTTAATTAAGAATATGAAAAAAAATTCCTTCTTGAGCTCAAATTTTGTAGCAAATATTCAAAGAAAATGTAATTGATATAAATTTGTATGAAAATGATCCTAGAAATTCCCTTTTACAAATTCATTCCAATGTGTAAAGTGAATGCATTCATTTGTAGATGTAGTTGATTTTCCAATTTGAATATTGGTGAGAAAAAAATGATTATTTCATATTTGCATCTGCAATTTAAGTCTTGTTTCCACAATGGCTTCATTAAATTCAATTTTATATTTTATTATATGCTTATTTATTTCTTTAGTGGGGAGCCTTACAGTAGTTGTTCAAATGCAAGTACTAATTTCAAACAGAGTTAATGCATGAAAAAGTGCAAGGAAGTTTGGGAAAAAGTGCACTTGATATTCTATAACGTTGATAGTTGTTTTCTATTGTGTCATTATAGGCACCATTATGTTGGGATATGAATCCCAATGATCACATAACTGTCCATTCTCCTTCTCATCTCTTCGTAGTCGAAGAGCTTTCTATAAATGACTATGTGCAGTCCATGTGATTGTATCAATTATTGATTAATATAGTGATTTCCTGCTTGAGTATGGACATAGCCACATATATGGTGAGCCACAATAAATACCCGTGCTCATCTTCTTGGTTTACTATTTTATTCTATTTCTTGCTCATTTTTACATTTGCAATTGGTATTAGAGCCTAGTGAGGTTGAGCAAAGATGGAGGAAAAAGATAATGACATTGATTTTGTCATTAAAGATTTTCTAAAAAAAATTGGCAAGCAAGGATGAAGTTGATGAAATTGATGCTTACATAACATAGGAAGATTATGAAAAGGGGATAATTTATGAGGTTGAAGGAAGAGAACTTCCTCCTCACCAACCAACTGTTGTGTATGCAATATAAGTTGGAGGTTTTGTGTTGCATAATGAATATTGAAAAAGACAAATTTGAAAAAGAGAGAATTTTTTGAGGAAACTATGTTTCACAAAGAAGAGAATGATGGGAAGGGCCATCAAATCTTGATAGAGACCTCTTTCTTGCAAAAATATATGACTTGCTAATGGAGAACTTTCCTCTTGGTGAAAAGAAATCACAAGAGGATTTCAAGTGCATGGCAATTGAAGATCTAAGGACCGTGTGAATTATAGGTGTTACATCCTAATTTTTGATCAATTTAAAATATAGCCGTTGAGGTTCACATGAAGTCACTTGACAATTAAATTGGTTAAAATCTTGTGAAATGATAAGATGGTTAGTCATTATAATTTCATGTGAAGATAACATGCTAGTTGATTATTTATCACGAATTCATGAAATTGAAAAGGCAGCTAGCCGTTATGATTATTTATAACTTGTTATGATAATATGATTTAATTACGAAAAATTTCTTTGCAAGAAACACGTCAAAAGGGTGGAAGCATTGTTAGAAAAGAATTAGGCACAGGAGCATCACTATCACTAGGCAGATGGGTTGAGGACCTAGCAACTTGAAACATGATACATCTGTAAAACCTGCATGAGCTATTTAAATACCTAATTTGAGAAACATAAATAATTGAGTTAAAATATAAAACATACCTCAAAGGATTTTTGATCTTTCATCATATTGTTTGTGTGTGTGTGTGTGTGAAATGACACCATTTTATTAGAATAATTTAATAAAGTGATGTCACCCTATTAATATATTTACATGTACATATATAATATAAAATTATAATAATATTCAAATATAATAACATTCGAATTATAATAATAATCGAATTATAACATTCCAACTCTTCTTCCATCCTTTTTATTATTTTCTTTTTGAAACCGCTTTTACTTGGTGTTTTCCATTTGACAAATATTCTTATGTTATGGAAGCTGAAGAGCCACCTTATTATATTATAAGAAGTCAAGAAGCCACAACTAGTCTTTTTAATAGAAGTCGTGATGGGAGTTGGACATGACTATTCCCATTTTTGTACCATCTTTTTTGCCACTGTTCCCAAATTTCTTTTTCAATAAGCTAAGTTCCAAAGTTCACAGTAATCTTCATACATCCGCTAGCACCTTGAGATTTTCAAATTAAACCCTGGTCAGCTTGTGGGTTGCAATTGAGTTGAGCAAGACTTCCAGCTAGATTGTTGAGTTTAGAGGGTGCTGGACATAAGCCAAGTTGCCGTGAACTTTATACATATTAGGTCATTAAGTATTACCTTCGATTTATTCTTTTCTTTATTTGAATGTAAATTCCACTGTTGCCGGCTAAGTATATAAGTCCATTTATTTCTTAAGACAGTGATCATCATAGGTAGCATGCCCAAATTTATCCAATAGTAATTAATGCTCAAATTGATACAGTAGTATGTGATGCCCTAATTTTATATAGTGGTATTTAATAGTAATCGTCATTTGATTTGATATAGCAGTATTCAATGGTAGTCGTTCTATGATATTGTTTTAGATTACGGTAAAAGTAGGTTTTGAAGGGACCACGAAACCCTTTAACAAAAAAATAGAAAGATAAAGCAATACATCCCAACCAGGAAAAAAACCTGCAACAAACTGAAGAACAGTATCAAAATCAGGTTTTACAGGGACCTGAAACCACTAGAAAAGTCCAAAAACAAACTAACCCAGGTTTTACAGGAACCTGGAACCACAAACAGTCTTAACTATATAAAAAAACTAGAAACCAAGACCAGAGTCCCCAACCAGCGACCAATACCAGATAGGCACCAAACCAGAGAACCCACCCCAGTTCCACTATTGCAGCTCCAGGATCAATTTAGCTGCTTCCTTACCAATAGCAACCGTATCTTGAATGGAAACAACATCCATAGTAGCAGCAGCTTTCATAGCACTCTTCCTCAAGCTCTGCCTAGTTCTTTTGCTCGGACCCTCAGCTGAATGATATCTTCATTCGCCCTTTTGCCCAAGCTAGCAGCGACAGCCCAAATACTCGAGGTGACCTGTTCCATCTTAGTGCTACTCTCCTTGATTAACATTGTGAGGTTCTGCTCATAGTTGTTAAGTTTGTAAGAGATGTCTCCCATCTATCCTTCCATATGACTAAGTTTAGCATTGATTGTATCCAGGTTATGTTGCAGAATTTCCACCTTTTTCTTCAAACCCATTATTTCATTGTAGATCCAGGAATCAACCTTGAGTCTGGTGTCGGCTTTCTCCTTAGCAGAATGCAGGAAGGAAAGCATGGTATCCCTCTGCATATCGTCACAATCATCTTTAGCAGTCTCGTGAGGGGGGGAGCAGACATTATCATTAATATCCTCCATTTTCGTTTGATCCTCCTTTCGACCCTCGGCATAGTCCTCAGGATGAGCAGAGTCCTTCCTTTTTTCTTCCTCTATCCCCTTAACAGGAGAAGCAGTAATAGCCGTATGGTCCTCCTTATTCTTCTCAATAGGATTCCCAATAGTGTTATCTTCCACTTTATTACCCCCACTAGAAATAACCTGGTTGCCCTCATTATTAGATTTACTCTGTTCAAAGTTACCTTCACTATTATTTTCCTCTTTTCCTTTTTCATTATTATCTTCAGTCTCCGGATACCTGTCCAAATTAGAACTTAACTCTCCAGTTTCAGTATCATCCTCATCCTCAGGTTTCCAATTCTCACAGCTTTCCGAATTATCAGTCTCAGACTCCTCATCCTCAAGAACTTGAGAGGCAGAGGGTTTCATATTCAGGGCATTTTCTTTACCTTTAACAGGGTCACCCTTCTTACTCTTAATGGGTTCTTTCTTCTTGTCCTTAGAGGGAGTAGAGGCAATGCGCTTATTTTTACAATATCCCTCAATAAGAAGGATTAGACCTTCATGAAGAATGGGTCTGGATTCCTTTTTCTTATGGGCTTCTAAACTATTAAGTAAAGAAAATTGCAAAAAGAAGGGGAAAGAAATTCTATCTTTATATCTGAAATGATTTAAAAAAACAAAATGACATTTATGAACTCTTTTATTTCTTCCATCAAGTATGAAATACTCACGGATGCAGCAGAGAACATCCCTCCAGATCTCCTTTATCTGGTTCGCATCAAAGAAATCACGATTCTTTTCCAGAAGCTTCTCCTCTTCTTCCATTTTCGAAAACTTTTTGTAGGCTGCATTTGAGATACTAGTTTGCTTAGTGAATTTTATGCCCACCGTAGGAAGCCCCGTGATCTCAGCAATAAACTCCTCCGTAAGTTTCACAGTCACACCATGGAGAGTGACTTTGTCATTGGACCAGTTCTTAAAGAAAGCCGTAGTGATGTGTGGCTTAAAACCATTGAGTCGCTCCATGTAACGAGTCACTTTTCCTTTCTGCAGAATTTTCCAAACATCCTTGTGAGCCTTCCATGCCTCACAATTTTTTGGTTCTTGTTTGCGCGGCTCGCCCCCCATCAGCAGAGAACAGTAAACACATTCAAACCAGAAAAACCAGACGCATAGAAGGAGAGGGTTAGAAAGAAAATTGTTTTTCTTCCCACCAAAATAGACACCTTTGTTCAGAGAAACGTGCGAACACCACGTCGCATTCATTTGAGTGTACTTCATAGGGAATAAAAATCTGGCAATAATTTGATCACTCCACGAAATCATTAACTTTCCAATCTTTTCAAATCTTACCCACCTTCGCATGAATAGCTTCATAATGAATAATTGCTTTGAGATCAACTTGATTATTTAATTCATCGGTCCACCTCACCATTTGCCCCGTTAGGACAACATAGTTGGCAACCCAATCAGCAGCACCGTTGGCCTCCCGAAAGGTATGAGATATGACAACTTTTTCAAATTTTTGAATAAGGTATTTAATCTCCTTGATAGTGGTCTCTATCGACCATGAGATAGCACTTTTATTATTAAGGATATTAATAATATTTAAAGAGTCGCCTTCCAACCATAATTTTGGACATCCCAAATCTACTGCAATTTTCATAGTATAAAGGGTCGCCGTAGCTTCAAGAATGTGACTATTAGTCTGACCTATAGGGATAGCTATAGCATCTTTAACTGTTCCCATATGATCTCTCAACACACCTCCACAACCCGCACTCCCCGGATTTCCCTTAGCAGCACCATCAAAGTTTCCTTTAATCCAACCATTCAGAGGAGAACTCCAAGTGACATTCAATCTTGGGTTATCAGTTTGAATCTTAGGGTTTCCAGGAAACATAGGATTATCAATAGGAAAGGTTTGATCAGATATTTTCAAAGATTTGAAATTCTCCTTACAAGCTCTAATAATATTCTGACCAAGCACCCATCCAAGAACCTCTCTATTTCTAAAAATTCTATTATTCCTTTCTTTCCAAATACCCCAGCAAAGATGAGGCAGAGTGATTTTCCATAGAAATTGAACATCAAAATTCTTAGACGAGCATTTCCAGATTTTAAAAGAAGATTCCACATTATTATGATGAACCCAAGTCAAGTTCCAATACATTAGGATCTCAGTCCAAACCATCTAAGAATAAGAGCAGTTCAGAAACAGGTGGTCTCTATCTTCAAAACCATTCTTACATAAAATACACCTATTCACCAAATTAATACCTCTTTTTTGCAAGTTATCAAGGGTCAGAATTTTATTTTGAAGTAGGACCCAAAAGAAGAAATTAATTTTAGGAATGAGACCCTTAATCCAAGCCTGAGACCACAAGGGATGATTTTCCTTCTCTTTAGAAGAAAAGAGAGAAGAAACCTTGTATTGCCCACTAGGATCAGCATACCAAATAATCTCATCCTCAAAAGAAGGGTGAAGAGAAACAGCATTGAGAGATAATTGGATGTGATAAAAACTTTGATCAATGTCCTTCAAGTTAACCCAGGCATCATTCTACCAATAATGACTAACAAGAGTGCCATATCTCTGCTTGCATAAGTCAACTTGATTTAGATCTTGAACATCTTCGATCAGGGGGTGATCCTTAAGCCATACATCTTCCCAAAAACTCACCCTAGACCCATTTCCAATTTTCCACAAGCACCCTTCTCCAAGCATTTTCTTAGTACCCTGCACAGCTCCCCAAATTGAGGAGGGATGACTAACGTCAGTAGAGGAGAAGAAATCAGGAAGAGAAACAGGATTAGGGAGGTACTTGTGTTTCCAAATGGTACTCCATTCTTTTTTCTCATGGAACATACGCCATCCTTGTTTAGCTAGAAGAGCTTGATTCATGCTTCTGATTTTCCGGATACCCAGACCACCTTCCCTGACCGGTTTACAAACATGATCCCAGGCAATTAAAGGTATTCTCTTTTTTTCCTCTGAACCAGTCCATAAAAAATCCCTTTGAATTTTATCAATAGCCTCAACAAATTTAGTGGGGATTTTGAAGAGACTTAAGGCAAAAGTTGGTATATTTTGGAGAGAAGCTCTAAGAAGAATTAATTTACCAGCCTGGCTTAAAAGGTTCCCTTTCCATCCTGCCAACTTCTTGTTGAGTTATATGATATTGTTATAGTGGTATTTGTGAACTAATATGGATGATTGTAGAAGCATTGCTACAATGATTTATTGGTTAAAATTCTATGGTATGTAGATTTTAACTTCCATAAAAAAATTCATTTATGATATCTCAATTCTTAGTTAAGAAATTTTGTTTAACTGATTGTAACCATCAATCTTTTTCATATGAACGAAACTGACTTAACTGACTTCCTATGAAATTGAAGTAATATCTATACTTTTTTGAGTATGATAGTTGTTAATTAAGACCTGGGAAAACTGGTTGTTACAATAAGGCTCAAAACGTTGCAAAGACCTCGCTCAAGGCTACACATGACCTAGAAGCCTTTGGCATGTCAGAGAATAAGGACTCTCATGAAGCCCTGGTTCAAGGCTACACATGACCTAGAAGCCTTTGGCATGTCAAAGAATAAGGACTCTCATGATTTATTGTTGCAAATTGCAACCATAGAAGCATAATGAAATGCATTAACTGTAGTTTTCTCTATGCAAAAAGATAAAAGGGCACACGAAAAAGTTTGTTGTGGAAGAAGATGAAGAGACAGCCAATGGAGGAAAAGACGAAACTAGTATTGAGCTTAGCTCAAGTAAAGTAGGTTGAAAAATGGTTTGATATGCATAGACGTGTACGACTCAAGAGAAAGTCGCAAGAGCTTGGAAACATTTAACTCCCCTGTTTATAATTTGGGGAATTCAGTTACGATGATGGCAATCACCAAGTGTTCAATGATTCGGGGCTTGGTCAAAACAGTCAAGATCACCCCAGCACAAGTATGTCCCAGCCTGATGGTAAATTACAGTAAAGTGAATTTGCTCAAGCTCAGACTGATGATATTTATGGGACCCGCGCTTCTAGTCTTTCTCCTCTGAGTGACACATCAAACTAGGAGGATGGTGAAAAAGAAGGGCCTTTGGAACAATGTTCCCTTGGCCCTGATGCTTCTTTGGGACTGGATAAATCTACAAACGACGCCTTGGTAGCAAGTCGCATGATGGACATTCGTGGTCTATCATGTATGCAAGAAAGGACAGATAAAAGAAACAAGTTTAGTTAGCACACACCAAAAACAAGTTTCTAGCCCGTTAAGGCACATTGCAAGCCTGCGTATGTTCATAATCTATGTGGAGCAGTCCCAAGTCCCACACAACAAGGGAAGCAAACAAACAACATTATCTGTGTGCAACAGACTAAATTCAATTCATGAATTGGATGCCGCATGGCCAACACAACATCAGGTGAGAAGCATATGAGTCTTTCATACAAGCATATGACATGCCACACTCAAATTCCCAACACTGCAAGAAGATGAAGAATCTTGCTGGCAGATGATCATCTATTGGACCGAGTTGCAGCTTGTATTTGGAGACTGATTCTTCACAAGCTGGGGATGACTTGGCATCCATGGATGTGGATAGCCTAATAGAGACTCTTGTGGTTGGAAATAGCAAAGATTATCTTATGTGCAGAGACAAAATTTCCCATGCCATTCAATCAAATCGTAACTATTTCAAAGTCACGTTGGGAAGTATTGCTACGTAGCTGCAGAGAGTTACCATTCTCCCATGTGTAGTCATGTGAATATTGGTTTCACTGCAGAAAATTGGTTTCAACATTTGTGGTTGTGTAGTGGTGTTGATCTCACACAAATTTATTGAACAAGGCAAGTTTTTCCTGAACTGAATGTTGACATGAACTACAAACCTACAGATCAATGCAGAGTTCATGTGATTTGACCAAATGGTTACAAGGGAAGCCAACAAGATGATTCTCAAAATGATGTGGCATCGATGGTTTGGAGTATTTTAGTTAATAATCTAATTATTGATAGACAACACAATAGGGATGAACGTGGACAAGAACTGTGGATTGTGCTGCATCTGTAGATATGAAAAAGGGGTTGGACGCTATGGGCATTGAAGAGCAAGACAACAAATGTATGGTTCAACCATGATGCAGAGAGCAAAAGAACAGACTCAAATCGGAATATGCATTCCCAACTTACTATCACAATGTAGACCGGAAAGAAGCAATCTTGTACTCCAGCACATATTCTATCAGGGAAACTCATAGTAGTCTCAATATAATCACATTCTTGGAACACTCACCTTCAAGTATTCTAAACTATTCCCAAGCACAAAATCTTGATCAACAAAGAAATGAGCATTTTTAATTTCCTTATAGACCCGCACAAAGATTTCTGTAACTTTTATTCCTGAGCATGCCTGTAAAATCGCTCCAGTGGAGTTGAGGAGAATTAGTTTTTTTCAAACATATCCGAAACTCAAAGAATCCAACGTTGCATTTAAAAGATATGCATTCCATACCGAGACCCTTTTCTGTCATACACTCAAACTCATAACAATAAACATCTTTGGACTGCCAACTGTAATCTGCACTCAACTTGGTGGAAATGAGAACCAAATCCATGGGATGATCAAAAGTCCCATTAAAAAGATTTATTCTTTCTCATGTGATAAATAAAGACCAATACTTTGTGCTTCTCCAGCCAAACCTGTGTACTAAATCTGCATATACGAAAAATATTCAAAGTTTCTTTGTATATAAAATGATCAAACCCATCTATATTTCATTGAATCCGATGTCAACATCCATATTTGAAATAAGGGATCGATATCCATAATCAATTAAATCTAAATTTGCAGCCCACTTTTAACATACCCGATAAAAAAATTCAATATCAATATAAGCATTCAATTTAATCAATAACCAAGCTATTGATTATGAAGAGAACACGGTCAATGTGAAGTGAAGACTGCATCTTAATCCCACAATCACTTATGCCCATTAACTGTTTTCAATCAAATGGAAACAAGAATCGGTTATTTGAAAACAATACAAGACAGTTAAAACCATATATTCACTTCCATTCAAAACATAGTGTAAAGGATTGATTCTTGATTTCAATCAAATTGGTAATCGCTTCATTTATCTATCCCAAACATATCAATGTAGAATCATGATGTTATGAAACTCGGATGCTGCAACTCAAACATTGAAAGGAGAATGATTTAAAAACTTGATCTAAATTTAATTCTCCAATTAAATTCTAACATTCCAATTCTTCTAAACAATTGATTTTGACTGTCGACAGTTAGAGGGCCCAATATGAAATTACGCGATTTTCTCCCCTTTGGACTATATCTTTTCATAATAACTCCAGCCCTTTATAACAAATTTGGGTGGTTACATGATTGTTCAACTTCTTGGGTGGTTGGTACAACATTATAAAATTTGCATTGTTCATATAACCTTCATGATCACTTTGGGTTACATAGTCTTGCATTTGAATTTATCACATAATAAATTACAATTAATTGTATTGGTTATTGATTAATATAGTGGTTCCCTGCTTGTGTGGACGTAGCCACAGTTGTGGTGAACCATGATAAATACTTGTGATCATCTTCTTGGTTTAGTATTTTATTTTGTGTATTGCTCATTTTTATACTTTCGCATTAACTATGCACATGTAAATGTAATTTGAGTACATTTTGACTTTTAGACCACTTATATAGTGTTAATTGAAACATATAATTTTTTTATAAATGATTAATTGACTTATTTTGTGTAATTTGTTTTGTATGAAATTGCATATGAGGTGATGGTGGTTCACTTTTATTTTATTTTGTCATCAACTACACATTCACTAATGAGCATGCATTGGTGGACATTCAAATATTTATTGGTTCAATTTAAAGTGTTAGTGATTAAAACATTATTCGTTTTTGGCGAGTCACTTTAGCAATAAGTGAATGGTTATTGGTACCCACAAAAACTACTGGTGCCTTTCCCCCAAATGATGAAGCAAACATGACTTTTTAATCGAGTTATGTCATTTTTCCTTCTAACTATGGTGCCCAATAATCCATATATGAAATATCTTCAATAACTGCCTTAAGTTGAATTTGCCACTTGTTTTTATAATCCGCCAACAAGCTCAAGGACAAGTAATAATAGGTACCCAAGAGCCACTCTTGACACTTATTTTAAATTTAGACTACAATAAATTTTCCCAAACTTTTTGGAAAAAGGTAGGCAGAACTATTAAAACACAAGGAAAAACTTGAGCACCATTTAAAATGAGTTTATAGCTTTTGGATTTTGACTTGTAGCATTTTCTTTCCCTAAACATTTCAGACCACAGTCATCATCATTTAATATTTTAGAAGCAATATAAAAAAATAGGTACCAAGAGGCCCTTACCTAACATTTTCCAGGACATAACCCATTGTACTCATCTCTTATATCAAAAACGCTTATCTCAAAGACTCATATGGGAAGATATCCAAAAAATAGATGAGATTTCTTCGTGTCTCTACATGTCATCAAAAAGCATATCTGAAAAATTAATATGAAGGTTTAATGCTGATATCTGGTGGACAACCTAAAACCTCAAAGGAGTAACATCACTAGTCTCCTAGTTTTTCTATTTTTCATGAAGTAATTTAGTTTTCTGTGGCAGCTTATATAGATCTTAAAGGGCCCTTATTTCCAGGCAAGTATGGTATAAAATTTAATCTGTTAGATCATAATGATGATCATCAAATATCAATGTAATTAATCTTTGCTTTCATTGACATCTATTTGGATATTTTGAATAGCTCTCTTTTTTAAGCATTTTGGTGTTTTACATTCTTTAAAGTTGCATACCCACTGTTTTATCAATTATTTTTTTCTTAATGTACATGTTAGATGACTATTCTATGATCCACCAGGTTTTCAAGATGTAGGGATGAGGAGACGGGATTGTTTTGGGCCATTCTTGGAGATGGCACTGGATGGATGTATATAAGCGGGATCAGTCAATGCGAGATGATGTCAGACAGCCATCCGAAGTTGAAGATATTCCTTAGGAATCAAGAACATTTGACAGAGATTTACAAGCAAAGATTAGAGCCCCAAATTAGACAATTCATTCTTTCAATTATGCAAATCCCTCCATTTCTTTTTGAGGTCTTAGAGGAAATTTTTAATATAGATTAATATATACAAGAATATAGGAGGAACATACACTAAACACAGAATATCTGAGCCACCCCAAACCGGTGACTGAATTTACATCTGTAGAAGACACTCATAATACAATAGCAAGATCCAAAAAATTAGCTTAATAGAAGGAACTGTGAATGTTGGTGTTAAGCCAAATATTCAAAACATGATCCAATAAATTATCTACCTCAAATATTGGATCTGCTGCAGTCAATCTCTGAAACCCATAATAACTTTGGATTTCATTACCAGTAAGAATGCCAAGGAAAAGAGAGGAGGAACATAGTCAACCACCAATGTGCCATTTCCTTGATTGATTTGTCAGAAAAGTTGTGAATTGTAGAAAACAGAAACTAAGAGAAATGTTCATAACATTAAAATTAGATTGTATAATTATCTCTATAGAATGGCTAAGCCATGAAACAATGATCAGAGCCAACGTCAATGATTCCGTGCAATTAGATCACTAAACTGAACTTTTCAACATCATTTCCGATAACTAGACATAAAAATGACAGTTCAGATTAAAACTGGCATGGTTCAATCACTAACACAATGGATAGTTCATTAGGAGAGTAGGAACCAAATCACACAACAGTTGTTGGAACATTGCTTTCAATTCGATACAAGTCTATGGTTACAGTGATATCATAATGATTAATCCCTAGATCTGATACTACTAGAGAGAAAGACCTATTCCAAATGCAATCCCAAGGCAAAGGGTTTTAACTTTAATTTGATTTGTTACTGAAACCAGTTGAATGAGAATTTGACTAGCCAGTGATATAATATAGGAAATTGAAAATTGCATAATCATTAGAGTTATATGCCCTTTTGCAAGACTTTTGGTGCTATACTGAGCACTTCTTTTAAAATGAACAGATCCGTGAGCCTGTAAAGCATGTTTACAATCCCCAACTCTACATTACAAATGACATAAACAAAACTATGGATCCAGCATCACATCATTATTTAATTCTTGAATACTCCTGAAAGCATCACACATTTTGCAAACCATAAGTATGTGTTTATCTGTACACACCACACAAGCGTACATAAATGAATGATAACCTGGTCGTTTCTCATGACTACATTGAATGAAGATTTTAAATGTACTATCAGAGGAGAAACTCTTTCTCACTGTTCTCAAGAAGTGCAGCAAAAAAACTAGCCTTTTCATTGATGCAAAAAGCATTTCCTAAACAAAAAATATCATGTTAATGAAATCATTGGTCCTGCTACATTTAATGCACTCACAATCATTAATTGGTGTCATGTACTGAGACAGGAGCTACAGGGGCCGCATCTTGAGAAGGCTCTTCTGTACTTACTCCCTCATTTAACATATTTCTCGTCCCATCTGTTATCACTTGGTTGTGGTCTCCAACACCTAATTTCTGCAATATACTGAGATTGGCTCAAACTGTGTATTTTTAACTTAAAACCTCTTCTTTGAACACTCAGAAATCTGTACATTGTGATCTAGTGAGGTAACCCTAATTTCATGTTGAAGACTTGATAAGAAAGGACATTAACTGGAAATTACACTAAATCGGTACTGAGTGCTCAAAGAATTCGATGTACAAATGACATTGAAAGAAAAAACTAAGCAAGCCAGAAAAGTTGAATAAAGTTTGAAGCATGGAGTAAACAAAAACTGAAAAAGTAAATTCAGATCAAAAGGCTAGATGCAAAAACAGCTGAATCTGATCTAAAAGTCTTTGAATGGTGTTCAACAATGGGGAGGGGAATCTTGAATATACAGGCTTAGCATTAAAATTTCAAATTTTCTGGCTCTATTTGTAACCTTGAAAGTTAACCTACAGTTGTCGAAAATCAATAAAGAAATTAATCACAATACCTTCTGAATTTGGGACAGCTCTGCTTGCATGCCCTCTATCTGTAAAGAAACATCTGTTGGTTGCCTGTCATTACCATTGGATCGCCTGCCCTGTGACAAAAGACAGACGATTCTCAGATAGGAAACTTATTTTAGCTTAGTAGTTGGATCGTTCTTCAAAGTAAGCATACAAAACCTATCCTCGAAGGAAAAAAGAATTGACAGAAATCTGTATGACGAGTTCTTATATGTAATTATACACATTGAAAATAGTGTAACCGGTGTTTAACAATGAGTTCCACTACTTAAAATAAATAGTAAATACTACTACTAGACAGGCACAGATTATATTGGAAGGATGATTATACAATAACAAGCACCACATTTAAATGCCTGGGAGTACAAGGGAACAAAGTTACACACAGATGCCAGATTCCACCTAGAATATTTAAAATAACATCTGCGAATGGAAAATGCTGCTAGAAGCATTCTTTGGCATCAATAAGAATCAAGAATATGCTGGTAAACAACTTTTGTTAAGAAACTCTGTTTTGCAGCTCAGAACTTTTGAAAGCAGTTTTAATCAAAATCATGAGATTTCCACACTCCATAGAATTATAATGATCAGCTTCTGGTTTTGATTATGTTTGTACTTTTAGCATCAACATTTTGGATCACACTCTATGATCCATCATCAGGATGAAAGAGAGAGATGTAAAAAATTGTGAGTTGCAAATAGGGACAAACTCGAGATAACTGGAAAGGGGCAGGGGGAAGCACATAGATCAAAAACAACACAATAACCCCAAGAAAAAAAGAAAAAATAAAATAAAAAGGACCACCAAGAAAAAGGAAAAAGGGAAAGAAGGGTAACAATATAACAAAACAAAACAACCTACAACACTGAAAACTAAAAACGGAAAACACAATGAATAAAAAAGAAAATAATAAAGAAGAGAATATACACACACAAACATGCATACACCAAAAGACAAAAAATCACTAAAAAGACAAGCCTAGTAAAAAGGAAAATCATAAACACTCATCAAAAAATAAAACACGAGAAATAAAACAAAAGAACACAGAATCAAGCGGGGAAACCAAAATTAAAATATGTTACATCCTAAATTTTTGATCTTTTAAAATAATATTTTAGCCGTTGTAATGATTAGTTAAAACTCTCGGATGTCATGATCTTGTGAAATGGAAGTTATGGTTAACCGTTTTTTATTCATGTAAAAATGACTTGTTAGTTGTTCGTTGCCATTTCAACTAAAATGAATGATTATATTTTAAGATGAATGTTAGTGGTAATGGTGGTTAGCGTTGTGATACTTATGAGTTATTGTTGTTTTTAGCTATCCTGATTTAAATGGAGGAATATGTTATTATCGTGGAAATATTCTTTTGGATGCAAAAGCAGATGGAGGGGGGGAAGCATTGCTAAACAGGATTTAAGGAATGGGACACCAAAACAAAAGGGTACATTAATAGACTATTAAGTATGAGCTCTAATCACCTTGGTGAAGGATTTAATGGCCAGGCAACACGGAATGTACCTTGGACAATCATGAGCTACCCAATCAGTTCTTAATGCAAGAAAACATGTAAAAAATTATTGGAAGGAAGATGTTACCTTCTCTTTATTTTTGTTGTGGCATTAAGTCATCATCAGAATATAAATCTATATACTGACACCATGGTATTTTAACACCTATAATTGCACTTACATGTATGGCCATATATACATACATATGTGTGTGTATAAAATAATATATTGAAAGGAAAAAGAGAACCACATGATTTTAAATTAAGGCATACATGTACGTACAATTATAAGTGACATCAAATAACATGATGACAATATCTAATTATATTTTGTATATTTATATCAACCTTGAGTAAGTAAAGATATATGTCTCTCATCGGTTCCATGACGTTGAGATATTGCCACCTCCATATCTGCTGTAATCTTCTTTTGAAATTCGTTTAAAGATTTTTTACGAGTTTTGCGCTATGCTACTCCCTTTCTTGTAAAGGAGGGAGTGTGTAGTGTTATATGTAAGTATGCCGCTACAAAAGAGTGCTTTCTCTCTCTTGCACTTCTCTCTTTTCATAGGTATAAGGACTCTGAAATCTTAGCAGAATTTATATATATATTATATGGCATTTGATATAACATCATTCTTGTTGCACATACGACACCTCAAACTGCAACTAACCACAACAATTGCTCACAGTTCAGAAAGCAAGCTTGTGAGTGAAGTTCTTGGTGATGTGCTGCGATCACTCAACATGAATATCAATTCTCAGGTCATGCTACATTTCCATAATTCACTTTTACATGCATTCCGTCTTTTTGTTATACCATTGTTAATGAATGATCATACTGATTTCGTGCATCCACGATTCATGGATTAGAAATACTGGCATTATATAAGGCCTTGAATAATGATTTAGAGAGCATGGAAGCTATTTTATTTCCTTTAATATTTCTATCTTGTGTACATTGGGTGATAGAAATCATACAGACCGTATAGTCCCAATCAGCTTTAATTATTTTGATTTCTAGTAATCATAGTCAAAATGTGTATCATGTACAACAAATATATATAGAGCTTGTCCTGATATTACTCATGAGATCCGACTTATACAGTGGTATAATCTATATGCCATTGAGACAAGAACCAGACTTGAGTAAGGAATTTTGATTACTATACTAAAATGCATTGTATACATTGAGACCTCCCAGGATACACCCTAGACCAGGAAGGTCAAGCACGAATGGGTGAGAAGGAGAAGTATCCCTGCAAGAATAACTTAAAATGTCAGAATGAGAACAAATGAATAATTTAAAATTGCATATGTCAGGTCAGCTCATGATTGTCCAAATACAAATGTTCCGGTTGTCAAATTGAGCGGTGGTTGATCGGGCTCATACACTACCCATCTAAATCCTTGTCCAAGGTAGGTTAGAGGCATGCTTGCCACATTTGATCACCAGAGGTCTGGGTGCTAGCTGACATAGGGGAGGCTAATGGAGGGTATCCACTGCCTTGTTGGCTGCTTAGCCGACATTAACACCAGGATGCTCGGATGGCACAACCATGGTGCCCCAAGCCTAACCCTAGGGTAGGGAGGGTCTTTCTCATAAGAGATTGTGTGGGGATAAGTTAAGGTCCGCAGTTGGGAGGTTAAGCCTATGCCAATGCTTCTCCTCTTCACCAGATGTTGAGGCTTGCATAACACATTAACAAATATCAACACTTGTATGATTCTTGAACTTGTTTATGTTTTCCTCATCTTATTTTCATGTCATTCATTGAACTGTATATTTATATAGTTATGTTCATCATAGTATCAAATGATTATGGTAGAAGTGGTTATGGAAGTTATATTAGTTTCTTTTCATGTAATTAGGAAAAGGATTGTTTCTAAATTGTTGTTTACATATTCTTGTATATTGAACTTAGTTGTTTGTTTTCTTTCTAAATGAATTAATGAATATAACTGCCTTATGTCATTTTGTAATGAAGGATAGATTTATCTCTAGAATTAATCTTTTTTCCAGCATATGAAAAATGCAAAAAAATTCAAAGGCATAACATGCAAATGCAAGAATAAACAAAAGCATATCACTGAAAAGAAAAAATCTAAATGTAAGCCTATATATATATATATATATAATATTAGGAAAGAAGAAGTAAATAAAAAACAACTTAAAATAAATTAAAATAAAAGAAGAAAAAACAACAAAAACACGAATGAAAATGTACCACATGAAAAACTAAAACGCAACACATGTAGACACTCACAAGATGACTCAAAAAGGTGAGAGGGAGGGAGAGGAAAGCTAGGACCACCCAAGGAGAGGAGAGGAAGCCAAAGGGAGAGAAGGGGACCCCACCTACCAAAGAGGGAGTGACCAAACAAGAAGACCAAGAGGACAAATAGCGATCGACCCCAAGGATGTTGATGACTATCAAGCGCAGCTAACAAAGGGTGCAAGAAAGGGCGTATGAGCCAACATTCATCACGATTGAGGTTGATAGGGTAATTATTAATATCAACAACCTCTCTAAGCTTTCTATTGAAACATTTTTCCTCAATGAAAAGGATTTGTGTATTTTCCAAAAAAAAATATGATGTTTGGTAGAAAATAAGTGCTCAACTAAGGCAGATTTGTGGACCCTACCATGCTTAATGTTAGAATTGTGCTCTTTGATCCGGATGTGGAAAGAGCAATCTATTTCACCAATATAGGGATTGCTACACCACCTTATAGATTCCTAAGTTGGCAAAATGTCCTTGGAGTTTTTAATAGAAGGCGCTCGACTTCTAAGTTTGGAAAGGGGTTTGAAAGTAACATGCAGAACGTTTTTGGAAAGGATCTTTGTGGTCTTTTGGGTGATGCCATCCACAAAAGGAAGGGAGGCATTTAAAACACATGATGGTGGGGAAAGTTTGGGCAAAGAGGTGGAAAGTTGGATAGACCTAGCTTGGTTGAGGGCCCTAGATATTTGCCCAGGTGAGTAACCATTTAGGCACAAGACTTGGCAAAGATGGTTAAGCTCAAGTCTTGGGTTATCATAATCACAAATTCTATAGGCTCTCAATGCAGTTTTACTATTAACCTTCAGTCACTATGAAACTTATAGAGCTCAATTGCTATTCTTTTCTGGATTCGATTGTGTAGCTTTTTTTGCACCAATGTTTTGGATCACACTCTATGTTCCATCATCAAGATGACTACTCCTTATGCTTCTTTACTCATCCCGATGATGGATCACAGAGTGTGATCCAAAACGTTGATGCAAGAAAAGCTACACAATCAAATCCAGAAAAGAATAGCAATTGATTTCATGGACTGTGGAAATCTATTACTCTGACTTCTAGAGCTATTTAACATTTTCCTTGATTCATTTCACTTAGTTCTAAAACTTCTTACCTTCGGCTCCTTTTTCTTTTGTTGCTGAGCTTCTCTAGATGGAGCATTTTTCCAGATTATTTGCTTCCTAAGTCTCAGTATTTCCCCTTTTGCAGATGATATTTCTTCTTCAAGCTTTTTAGCTCTCTTTAAATATGCATCCTTTTCCTTCTCAAAGCTCATTAGGAGTTTGTTTGCATGTTCTGCCCCTTCTTGAACTTCTTTAGTTAGTTGATTCTGTTTCTCTAGAGATTCATATAATGAATCTCTTTCTTCCTCAAGATTATTGATTTTGGACTTTGCAATCTCTAACTCTTCAGACAATGACATTATACAGGTTCTCATTTCCTCCATTGATTTTGTGGCTTCGTCAAAATCTCTTTGAAGCGTCCTATTAATTTCCTTCTCTTCTAATAGATTTCTTTCAGATGCCTCTAACTTTCTGCTTAAAGCTGCTGACATTTGTTTTTGTTCATTCAAGGCTGCAAATGAAGTCTCAGCTGTCTTGCAAATTTTGGATAGTTCTTCCTTCAAATTCTGATTAGAGATTGAACTGTCTTCTAATTTCTTACTCAAAAATAACATTTCATTTCTTGATGTATCCAATGCTTTCTTAACTGAACCCAATTCACTGGACAGTTTTCTGGAGGTTTCTTCCTCTTCATGCACTCTTTGCTCCAGAGCACTACGTATGGCATTGCTGTCATTTTGTAACCTTTTAATTTCTGACTCAAGATTCTTTGTTACTTGTTGTGAAGTTGTCAAGTCACTGGACAAATTGGCGACTTGGCTTCTTGAAACTTCTAAACTTTCAACAGATCTCTCCAGCTCATCACTAAGGTTCTTCAAATTTGTGTTTTTTTCTTCCAACAAGGCTTCCAAAGTAAACTTCTTTTCCTGTAATCTAGCAGCAATCTCATTATTTCTCTTGTTTTCATCATATGCAATTCTCAGTTTTTCTTTCAGCTGGTTGATCTCTTCTTGTTTTGCAAAAATGGCTTGTCTAGAAGAAACCAAATCTTTCTCAAATGTAAGTTTCATTTGATTAAGTTCTTTGTGCAGCATGACAAGTTTCTCTTTAGAATCTTCTCTTTCTGCAACAGCCAAAACAAGTTTTTCATCCAGTTCCTTTAGGGACAAATCTTTCTGAGATAATTCATTTTTTACCTTGTCAAGCTCCAGCCGGAGTTCCTTAATTTGAGTCTCTGCCTCTGATAAAGATTTTCTTGTCTGTTCAGCCTTGAAAGAAATTTCTATAATATTTTTATCTCTTTCCTTTAGAGAAAATCTCAGGTTGCTCACTTCCTTTTCTTTTTCTTGAACATTTATATTCTCCAAATTCAACTTTTCTTCTAATTCATTAAGTCTTCTGTTGTCTAACTCTAAATCTCTTTTCAATGTCTCATTAGCCTCTTGCACATGCAAAATTTCTGACTTAAACATTTCCACCCGCGCTTCCAATTCCTGCACCATGTTTTTCTCTATCTCAAGCTGCTTTTGTAAACCTTTTGCCATGTCCTTGGCAGATATTAGCTCCTTTGATAGTGCAACTTGCTCTTCCTGGGCTCTTTTTTCCCGTTTCTGGCTTTTGTCTTGTTCTAACTGTATTCTCCCCTCCAGATCCTCTTGCAGAGAAGCCATAGCTATTTCTTTTTCTTTTAAATTAGCTGCATCCTGCAGCAACAGATCAATGCAGTCAATATAAAACAAAACAGGAATATCAATACTTCAACAATAATTTTGATGCACAATTCCCATGGCTTGAATAGATTATTCCCAGACAGCCCATATGTCAGAATCCTACTAACATTTTATATTATATAGAAAATAAGACAATCCATAAAGGATATGTTGTTTACAAATCTCAAGAAGAAGAAAACTGTTAGCGAATTATCCGGAACTTTAAGTATAGACAAATTTTATGTGATATGCCATCACAGACGCTAATCTTTACTTAATGCACAGTAGCCAAAGGTCTTACAGCTTCAATAATAGACTCGGCAGCCACCCTACCCTTCCTCTCTAGCATATATAAGGCACCCGCAACTCCAGACCCAATTATTCCAATTTCATTCAATAGGCCAAAAATTGCATTTCCTTGGGACTTATTCTCTTCTGTAAACTGCAAAATAGGAAAATCGTGTCTTGTAAGAAATATGCTAAAACACAAGGTGTGAAGAAAAAAACAAAATAGAACTCTTATCCCACTTTACTAGGATGTATTCATTCTGAGTTTTTTCAAAGGATAGACAAGTTAGGAATAACCTCTAGTGTTTCATTTTGTTGTTGAGTTGGAGAAGCTACTGCATCCGTAATTTCTATTTTCTGATTTTTTAATGTCTTTGATACATCCATAACTTCTTTGTCTGCAGGGATCAAACATCCATGAGCTTAGGATCAGGATTCAAAAATATGATGTCCTCTATTCAAAGTTTAAAGATGCGGGTCTAGAGTTACCATCTGAAACCAATAAATGGACCAGAATTGGGATCAAGATAATTTGAATTAATTGGCAGGCAAAATGTTTATTGAAGTAAGCATGCCCACTGAAGCTGAACATGATTTGTGTCTTTTTTTTGCAATAAGACTTTCTTTTCAGAAAATCTACTTTAAAAGCTCAATCAAGTCACTATGATTCAACAAATATATATACAAAATGCCTTTAAAAAAAAGAAAAGAAATCCCAGAACAAGGGATCACGAGGAATAAAATATATATGAAACATTTGTAATATAAAAGTTCTGTAATATACAACAGTGAAGCTCTCAATAACTATGACCCCAAAGAAAGCACAAAAGTTTATGAGTGAATTCTTTCACAAATTTATTACAGTTATCCTAAGAAAGTAGGCTCTGACGTTTCTGCATTTAAATGAGTCAAAAGTTTATATTAGTAGGATATCTTGTTGTTCGAATCGCTTGAAAACCTACTCAAGAGCTGAGTCCAGACTACTTGGCAGCTGCATGGAATTAAGTTCAAGGCTATTCAAAATAGGAACAAGGATATTTCTTTTCAGGTTAACAACCTTGAACATTGTTATGTTATTGCTAATATTGCTAAGATGGCCTGTGATTTGTAAAATATATCCTCCTTATATTTATCCTTGAATGTGATATTTCATAGTAAGGATGAACTCAAAGTCCAGTTTCAGATTGAATATCCTGATTTGCCTTTGCTTCTGGGCACTTGTTGATGGGGATTATCAAATCCTTCAGGAGGTTTATCTGACATAAGAACTTTTTTGTTTCTCCTCAGAAACCCTTGCATTGATGTAGATCTCTCCCAAGGCATTGAGTCTATTGATATTCGAATTGGAGGATAACACATCTCCCAAAGGCTGTTTTAAATTAATGATCCCAAAACATACCTTCCTTGTGATTCTACAGAATATAGATTAGTGATTTCCTACTCGCTTGTGGCTAATGTTGAGCCTTTTCTGGTGGCCAACTTTGCCACCAAAGTAGGAAACTTGCAAAGACAACCAAGAAGGTTAGACGACCATTGACAGCAAGAGGAGTGCTTAGCTTGACAGAGAAAATGTCAAGGCCTCTAGTTTTGCTTCTGTGTCAACGAGAGCAGTTGTTACAGTAAAAATGTCTTTGGCCTGACTGGTTCTCAGATATTTGTACAACCTATGACTTCCAACATTCCCAAGCAGCTAATTTTCTTACAAGCAATTGGGAACCAATTGCTGACATTCAGCCCTTGCAACCTCATCTGGAGGCAATGGAGTCAACATCCAAAGCAAAAAGTTGTTGTCTTTCTACCTTGACAAGTAGAAATCATTCACAATGTTCCTATAATCCTTCACCACTGTAGTGGTAAGAGGAGTTTGTACAAGAAAAGAGACGGCTAATTTTTAACATGGTAATTTTATGTATGACAACCAAAGTAATAATTTCACTAAAAGCTATGCATTCTTGTGGGGGTTTGGAGGAGAATATGAACCTTGATGCTCTCCCATGATTGTGTTCTCATGGAGTGAGCACGGTCTGACTCTTAATAACCTTATCCATAAGGACAGTAGGAGTAAGGGGAGTTTGTACAAGATAAGGGGCAGCTAATTTGTAACTTGGTAATTGAATGCATGACAACCAAAATAATAATTTCACTAAAACCTATGCATTCTTGTGGAGGTTTGGAGGATACTGTGAACCTTGACGCTCTCCCATGATTGTGTTCTCATGGAACAAGCACAGTCTGACTCTTACTAACCTTATCCGTAAGTCCTAAGTGAGGGCTGTTTGTCGCCATTCCCAAGGAATGAATGTTTTATGCCTGCAAAAAAATATTTGCAGACAGCACTTAATGCTGATGAATTTGGTGCCATATATTACATGTTAGGCCACAAGTGAAAAAAATGTCAAACTGGCACACCAAAATCTTATTACTGTACCTGATCGCATACCAGAACCAGCAACCTGGCTAAACAACAAATGACAACTAAAAGTGTAAAAGAAGTTTACTTACACAAGCACAAAATAAGAAACATAACAAATTAAGAAATGCTAAACAGTCATCAAAACATAGGAAAACAACATAAAATAAGCTATGATTTTTCTCATGCCAAATAGACTGCATAGAAAGAGAAACAAACTTGAATTATAAGACATAACTAAAGCTTTAATGTCCAATTACTCTCTAATCATGATATTGCTATCAGGATTCAATTGTGTAGTGTTTTTCGAGTCAAATTTATTGGCACATGTTTCACGAGTAGTGGTTCACATGAACCCATCTTTCATGAGAACAAATGGAACAGAGATGGGTCATGTGAACCACTACTCATGAAACATGGGTCAATGAGTTTGACACAAAATAAACTACATAGTTGACTCCTGATAGTAATATCACAATTTGACGTGCTGTGAAAAATATTTCCTTCTTATCAATACTCTCTAATTGTCCTTAAGTATCAAAGTTGTAGTCTTAGAGTATATATTTTAATATTCCAAACAAACTTGGAGAATGTAAATTACCTCCCTTTTGACAATGATCCTTTCATAATTAGGAAAAATCTCATTAAGCTCAATTAGCTGATTATCTTAACCACTGTCTAAGATTAGCAATGATAAACGTATTAGTTCTCAACCTGCTAGTGTATGTGACACAACCAAAATTAGGACCTGGACTAGACTATCCAACCTTGCAAGCAATCACACAAAACAAACACAAAATTGCATGTGAATTGAAAAAAAGTACTTCTATTATTGAAAATAGGAAATCAACATGCCCGCAAGCTTACATTTGGCCCATCAGCTCCACATGTAGGCTTGCAAGCCGCCTTTGGCTTATTACGAAAACTAATTCAAAACAAAAAAAAATAATCTTAAATTACCTTTCTCATAATCTACCTGTCCCAAATAATCCCTAACTACTGTTGAAGATCTACCATGCTTCTTTACATGTTTATATATCATATCCAATTGCAATGTCCATGTTGACCTTCAAATCCCAAACTTGTGTAACATGTCATTCCAATCGTTGCTTCTTGAAAAGGGTTCAAATATTGATGCAGATCTATTTGGATGATATGTGGTCCCTTCTTGATGTCACTCTACTTCATATATGCGACACAATCCACTCTGCAAGGTTTGTAAATGCTTTGCACGCTAATGCAGTTGAGTCTAACTTGAGTTACTCCAGGACACTCCCACATCAGACCATCACGAGTATTTGAAAAGTGTGTCTTGCACGTTGCCATGTGTTGTCCAAACTATTCCAGCACACTCTCTGATATCTAAGTTGCATCTTCTAGTGACTTGTCCATCTATTTGGCCAAGCATTCCTTGTATTCCTTATTATGGGTGTTGTGCCTTGCCCAACTAGCTAGTATTTGTTCAGTTTTCTTGGGTGGTGTTGGCATACATTGTAGTGGTAATGCTTATATGTCCTCCTCAAGTGCTCCATAAAACTAATAGAGATCCACAATGTTGGAGATCGATGAAATGTCCACTCCCTTTGATAACTCAACTTCATAGGTGTTTTCAGAATCAAATTTCCAAATGATCTTGCAAGGCCCAAACTTCATCTTCAACTTATGATATCTACCAGGCATAAATCTCTCTTTCCAAAGATAGACCGTGACTTCATTGACTTCCGCAAATTCCTTTGGTCTTCACTTGGCATCACTTGCCCCTTGTTTTGGTTGTTAATGACTTCTAAATGTTGTTGGTCCTTCCCATGAACTGCCTCCATGCGTCTTGCGATGTCATGTCCCTTTTCAAATAATTAAATATAATAATTTTTGCCAAGGCAGGCAGGCCCAAAAAGGTGAAGTTTCGGAAAAAGGGGATAATCTTTGGAAGCTAATGGACTAATCAATGAAAATTATTATTAAAATATGTTTTATTAACCCCTCTTGGACGTGAGTTAGGGTTATGCCCTCTTTTAAGGGGGTTTGGAGGCATTTTGGGCTGATTCCAGAACTTGATTTTTTTGCGCATTGCTTTGTTGTTCTTTAGAGGCTGCCAAACCTGTGAAAAAGGAGACCCAAGAACGGAAGTTTGCAGGTTTCCAAGAAGACTAAGGACGGGAGTTTGAAGCCATTCCATGTGCATGCTCATGCTGAGTTTGCCTTTGTGCTGAACAGTGCAGATTGTGGGTTTTCGGGTGTATTTTTTGGTAAGAGTTTGGTGTTTCCAGTTGAGTATTTCATATCAGTTTGGGTTGCTGCTGTATATCAGAATTTTAAATGTTAAAATAGAGCTAAATATATGTACTTGGATATGATTATACTTCTGTGATAGATTATTAAGTTTTTGTGGTGATTCCGGGCTATTTTGTGCTATTTTCGGGAGCCCGATGAACATTGTTTTTGTCCTCCGTTTGGGAGCTATTGTGTGCATGTTATACAGATCTGGAAATATCATTTTATAGGCTGTTATGCTACTCAAATTTCTGTAAAAAATGTCCACTTTCAAATTTATTAATAATTTGTGAAGCTGTGAAGTTTTTGGCACTATTTTCGGCATACCCGATTTGGGGTTTATTGAGAAATTGGTGGATCTTTGAAATATTGGTTGTTTGATCTTAAAGATCTGATTAGAGGCTTGAAATATCATACAAAATCAGTAAAGGGACATTTCATGTGAACTCCTTTGATTCTGCCCTTGTCTTATCATGTGGCTTGTTATCTCTAAGTTCAATTGCTCCTCTAGGTTGCAGACCAACCACTTTTTCAAATAGTTTCCTTTCAGTGCTCTAATTGATTGAATTGTTGAATGCAAACTTTTCTTGTAGTAGGACCAAGTACCAATTTCCTATTTTATCTTTGACCAAGCATCTAAGCAAGTTGCATAGACTTTTGTTTACTACCTCGATCTTTCCACATCCTACAGGTGAAACATCGTATTGAATTTTAGGTCTGTCAGCATCTTCTTCAACAACATCCTCCAAAAGTATAAGGTAAACTTGGTATTCCAGTCTAAAACAATGCTCTATGGCACTTTGTGCAATCTCAACACTTTCTAGAAGAAAAAACAGCATTGCAAGGAAAGAAATGTGCTATCTTAGAGAATCTATTTACTGCAACAAATTTGGAATCAATCCCTCTTTGAGTTTTTGGAAACCCCCGACACAAAATTCATATTAATATCCTCCCAAGATCTCTCCGGAATTCGAAGAGGTGTATATAATTTGGTATTTTTTGCCAATTCCCTAGCCACTTTGCTGATCCTACATTCTTGAACATATTTTTGAACATCCTTGTAGATTTGCAGCCAAAAGAAACCATCATTTGTTCTTATGTGAACCCTAATTAGACTTAGAGGATAGCTTTTTCCCACTTCTGTTGGTGTGGTTTCCCCCCATATTTTTCTACAAGGGTTTGGTGGCAACACCCTACGAGGCCAAAAATGACTATTATTACATAAGGCATCCAGAGTTATTTTTCTATTGGACAACATATTCTAACCCTAATTTTGTAACCGACATAAGTCTTGAATAAAATGGATTAGGATTAAGGATTTTCGTATGATGATTTAGTAGCTCCTTGCAGTAGTATTGAGTAGCAAGGGATTACAAAATGTAATCAGGTTGAATTATTGGATGATTATATTGGACTCTCTATTTGGTGGGCGTAGCCCAAGATTAGATAAACTAGCTTAAATCTTTGTCTTATGTTCTATTTTTGTATGCTTTATTCCTTTGCGTTATTGGTTATATTTGCATGTAAATATTATATTTTTGTCTAATAATCCTAAACATCCTTAACCAACACTACTATTTTATCAATGCCAAATTTCCCCCTAATCCTCCAGAATGCTTCTCTTTGATTAGATTCTCCCTCATGCAGCTCCTTGGAATGTAGAATTGATTTCCACTAAATAACAAATTGTCCTAAATAAAATCTTCCAACCACTTACTTATGTTTGTGCCTACCAATTCACTACTTGCCTTCCATGCCTCTACAAAGTTTGGGTCATCCTTGTACAAGTGTTTCAATTTGTCAAATCCCACTACATTCACCCACATCTACATCATTAAGTATCTTCTTCTTAACGCAACCACCACTTAGTTTGATTTTCTACTTAAGTGTTTGAGTACCAAAGTATAAATCTGCATGAATTCAACCCATCACAAGTGCCTATGAGTCAACTTTCTTTGACTATCTAAATACTGGTGTGCTTGGTGACCAATGAATGGCACAAACTCCTTTGACCACAAATAGGATCTTCATTTCTTTAGTGCTTGGAATATGGCATAAAACTCTTTGATTATATGCTAAATAATTCTTACAGGCATTGTTCAACTTCTCACTAGAACAAGCTATTGGTCTCCCTTCCTGATTGAGGACTGCTCCATTGACGTTATTGTTGGCATCACAATCCACTTGAAAGAATTTTTTGAAATCCCACAATGTCAATATTGGTTGCTCCATCAACTTCCATTTCAACAACTCATAGCCCTTCTATGATTTGAATGTCCATTTGAGCTCCTTGTCTTGTCTCATTGCCTTTGTCATGGATGCGTAGATAGTGTTGGAATTCTTGCATGAACTACTTGTATAAATTAGCCAACACATGAAAAGGTCTCACCTCTCCAACACTTAGTGGTGTAGGAAACTTTGCAATTGCTTTCACCTTCTCTAGATGGGTAAAAGCACAAACCTCTATCACCTTTTATAAAGAAAAAGGATCTCAAAATTTTAAGTGTTTAACTTTAATGACATAAAAGTGGCATGTGTTTAGAATTTGAAGATGATGTAAACTAATGCAATGTGCAAAATTGGATGGAAATTTATGTTTAGATTTATTTATTTTTAAATTGAGAACTAATTTATGTATTTTTTTAATTTTTAAAGTCCATTTTTTAATTTTTTTTAAATGCTGAAAATATAGAGTTTCGTTCCCGCCAAACAAATATATACAAATGATCATATTTTGCTTTGATTTTATAATATGTCATAGTTGACATGTATATCTAGTGGACAAAAAAAGAATTTTTGATTTTTGATGTATATTTTTAAAGTTATAAGTGTTCAAAATCGAACTTATCAAAAATTGATAGTGTTTTTTTTTGGCCAAACTTTTCCTATCAAATCTACATATTTTTTAAAACAAGTTACATATTCTTGAAGAGGACTCTCTCCTCTAGAGGTAGATAATAAAGTTTTAATTTTTCGAACATGATTTACTATTTTTTCTGTTTTTTAAAGTGACGTCTTCTTGAATCTTAAAATACCTACTTGTAATATTTTAAAAGTACAACATATTATAACTACTCAAAACACTATAAATTTTATATGACCATAATCTTGACTCCGAGAGCTACAAAAGGGTATTTTTAGTTTTTGAAAAAACTTCATTTTTATGGAGAAATTGGCCTTAGTGAGAAGTTTTAAAAATACTCTATTTTTTTCTTGTGTGGCTATCACATAGGATGCCACATAGACAGTTTCAGCCGAAACCCAAAGTGACTTTTTATATCCACTTTCGTGACCTCATATAAGAGAATGTTCAAACATAACACTTTTGGTTGTAATGCTTTCGGCCGTGACCCCATTAGATATCCTCAAAGGTAACACAGCTTTGTGCTTTTACCTAGATCCATTTTCAATCCTTCCTTAAAGACCACAAACCCCAAATAAACCAATTCATTCTTCATGAAACGACACTTCTTGATGTTGATCAACAACTTCGCTCTTAGCCATTGGAACACTTGTTTGATGTGTCTGATGTGTTCTTTCTTTGTCTTGATGTAAATCAAAATATCATCTAGATAAGAAAGGAGAAATTTCCCTACAACTTTTTTTACTACCCCATTCATTAGTCACATGAAAGAAAGACTTTGGTGCATTGGTGAATGCAAAAGGCATGACTAGTTACTCATACAACCTCCCATTAGTCTTGGATGCTTCTTCCATTCATCCCCTTCCCTAATCTCGATCTCATGATATCCACTCTTGAGATCAATCTTAGAGAAGGATCTCACACCGCTTAGGAAAGCCATTATATCATTGATACTTGGCAAAGGCAATTATATTGATGTCTCTTGAATTTGTGCACATTCTTCATTCTCCATCCTTCTTTGGCACTAAGATAGCAGATATCACCAATGGACTCAAGCTCTCCTAGATTAATCCCTTCTTTAACAAGTCTTGCACTTGTCTATTCAGCTATATTTTCCTTGTCGCTGTTATCCAACACACCACTTTGTTGGGAAAACTAGCTTCTAGTATTACGTCAATGTGATGACTGCTACTCTAGACTGGAGGCAATCCCTCTAAAATATTCTCCAACATTATCTTGAAATTGCTCAAGTAGCTCTACACCTCCCTCTGTGGTACATCTCCCTGCCTTGCGTCAACAATTCTTCCTCCTTTATTGCCACAGTCTCTCAGAATGGGTGTAAAACAAGTGTTAACATGCTTCAATCATACAAGAACTTCCTATTACCCACTAAACAAATCCCTACACCTTTGTGCACCACCTACTGTTGTTCTTCTTCCGAGGGAATCAAGATATGCTTCTTTTTGTCTTTGATTATAGTGTAAGCATTCCTCCACCCATCATGTATTATTTTTTTATCATAGTGCCAAGGTTGTTAATTTTGGAGCATTGTTGAAAATGTTCTAAGCATTGCCATATTAGGTATGTGTTTTCCAAATGCAACCTCTTGTATTTATAATGAGCATAGCCATGAAGAGACATGTCCCTTGAAGGGACATGTCTATTCATTAATTAGATAATTAATATAATAAAAAATTTAATTATAGTTATATATATTATATTAATTTCTCTCATATAATAATAAACTTACTTCTCAAATATTATGAGCACATATATATAAATTATATCTCATATATATTTATAGGTTTATTCGAGTGAAGCTACCAAACATCAACACTCCCTCTTAGCTAGGGAGGATAAACACAAGACAATTATTACACCATTGATAATATTAGGAATGACAAATTTTAAGGATATCTTTGATCATAAGATATCCACTATTTCGATATCACATTTGATATCATGAGTATTGGCCTATTATCATATCAACACATGATATTCACCAAATACGTGTTATATATCTATACAAACAACTCATAGACCATCAAGTGAATGACATCTAAAACTTAGTTGTTGATTTACAAGATATAATCCATCATGATCTATTTCAACATTTACATAAAATGTATATCATGACTTAAGTTATTGTAAGATTGTCACCTTCCAATAACTTCTGCAAATACAAGTGATGGTCATTTGGAAGTTGTCACTTCCTCATGATGTATATAGGGGGTAGGCCCATTAAATCATGCAGTTACACACATGATACCAAAAGTTTACATGAAGTCAAAACTCCCTCTGATTTTGATATGATCAAGAGCTTCAAAGATGAACTGAAACATATCCTCTATCCGCTCCTTCAAAGGGATGTGCTAGACTCCCTCTAAACATCAATCTTTTGAGTTCTTTTACCTTCGATGAAGTGTTAGACTCCCTCTGAATCTGATAAATCCTCCTTTTCCTGCAAGAACATTCTTGGAAAAGATCAAGGCAAATAATTCTTATTGAAAATAAAAGAATAACAAGAGAGAGACTAAGATAATATTCAAAGATGATTCTGCTTAAAGATATAAGATCATTCCAATGTAATATAGATAAATATCTAATTTAAATATATACTTTGAATATATATGCATATATATTCCATCTTCTATTTATACACTTCAATCTATATTATTGTATATATATATATATATATATATATATATATATATATATATATATATGTATATATATATAAAATTGTGTATTTGATACCATATTATAATATAATATAAATGGAACTTAATGTACATCTTGTTTACCGTACTGGGTAAAGAAATCAACGCACAGACAATAGATATGAATAGCAGAACTTCTTATTATTATTCGCATAAGCCAAGACATTACATTATGCTTGATCAGAACTGATGATTACAATGCTTCCCGAAGGGGGTATAAATACTCACCGAAGGGCCTTTTGGAAGGTTCCCGAAGGAACCCGTCGGGCACAAGTCGGCTACATAACAAATAATACATACTATCCTACTCGTCGGCTCATTACAATTATTTACCGACTACACATCTCTATTTACTCAATAATGTAAGGAAAAATGTAAGGAAAGCTTTGAATGCACATTACCTTAATTTACCTTATTATAAGTGGGGTCCGATGTTTATAAGGTTATGAGGACCACCAACCTTGGGCTTCAAATTTCATAATGATTCCAAGAAATTGAATAATACTTACAATACTTACTTTGGTGGGATATATCCCGTGCGCATCTTCCTAACCGAGTATATCATCCATGTGGTTGGCGACATACATATCTCCCATAGTTTCCATTATTTATTCTTTGACTACTCGGGTCAAAATATATTATCCTTCCATACTTATTGGTCTTATTTTACATTTGGGATTTCGATATTATTCAATATCTCCCACTCATGGACTGGTGGGTTTCATATATTTCACATTTCTGCTCAATGTCTCTTCCTCATTAAAATATTCAACCCTAACTTTTATGAATCAAACGACTCCTTATAATGGCCCCATGGTCTGGTTGTTTCCGTATATGTATGGGTTCCTTCTCAGCGTGGGCTCCTCTTACAATGTAATTAGTGGCTTAAACGAAAATGCAAATGATGTTGATCCTCTTCTGCAACGTGACTTGTATTGATTCTTGGCAATAATGCCTGGTTGTTTCCGTACATGTATGGGTTCCTTCTCATCCCTTTACTGACTATTAGCATGGGCTCCTCTTACAATGTAATCAGTGGTTTAAACAAAAATGCCAATGATGTTGACCCTCTTTTGCAGCGTGAGCTGTATTGATTCTTGGCGATAATGCCTTTTTTAGGGTTGACCCATGCATCATTCCTAAGGGTTATTAGTTGGAGGCAAGATTTAAATGTTATTTTTGCAATGTGCTACTTTCATTTGCGTGCCCACCGAAATTCCTCCTTTCTATTCATTGAGTACCATCCTTTTTGCGCTAGCCTTCTACATACGATTCCAAGAAAAAAATATTTTTGTTCTCCGTTTTTGTTATTCTTGCCATTGAAATTGGCCATAGCTGTCCTCCATTGAGTTTCAATCAATTAGAAAATATGATTTATCAAGTTAAGAAAGGATATGCTTCAAGATTAGATGAGAAACGCAGATTTTCTCTTGCATTCAGGAATATGTTGAGTATTTGCTTGGTGGATGATCCACGAGAGAGACCCACTTCGAGCTTCCTACTTAAGCACCTCCTTTCTTAGTCGCTATGTAATATTTTATAGTTGATATGCATTTCAAATTTTCTTACATTTGCAGCCTGCAACCTAGCTCTGATACCATGTTGATTTTGGAGGAACTTTGCAAATGTACTAAGCATTGCCATATTAGGTATGTGTTTTCCAAATGCAGCAATCTCTTGTATTTATAATGAGCATAAGCCATGAAAAGACATGTCCCTTCATGGGACATGTCTATTCGTTAATTAGATAATAAATATAATAACAAATTGACTTATAGTTATATATATGTATATATCATTATTATATTAATTTGTCTTATATAATAATGAACTTATATCTCAAATGTAATGAACGCATATAATTATATATATTGATGAATTTATTCGGCTGAAGCTACTAAACATCAACAAAGGTCTTCCCAACAAGAAATTAAACACATCCATTGGCATGATATCACACAAAACTTCATCCTTAATGATCCAATTTGAAAACTAACAAGGCACTATTCTTTCACTGAAATTTCGTGGCCTCTTGTGGTAATGATTGGTAGCATCGGTCGGATTAGTCAAATTTAAAATTCATCCTTGATCAAAATACATTATCTACCATCTACATTCTACTCAAAGTTATTATGAGTATTATTGATATGATAAATGACTAAAAAATATTTATATAACACTTTTGTAATTATACACACATATTTAATACATCTATACTAAATATACATATGTATATGCATATTGTTATTAAATAATTATTAATCATATCATTTAACTGAAATTGTTAATATATATCATTCTATTTTTTAGTAGGATAATATCTGTTTTGATTTCATGAAAATGACGATATTTACAATGATTATTATCAACCACCTTAGTTGATATCTTTCTTGTTTTAATATTAACTAAACTGTAGTCACAATGATGCATCATTAGTATCATAGTAAACTGTGATTTGCAAACTGTTGATTATATTATGAAGCATCACCTTGTATTAGATGAGACATGCCTCATGGAGAAGCATGTCCCTACGTGGACTATGTCTCTTCATGAGACATGTCCGATGACAAATACACATACACGCATGCGCGCGTGTGCACACACACACACACACACACACACACATATATATCAAATAATGTGAATCTTGGAAAGCACCGAAATCAATTAGTGTGAACACAAGTTATAGACGCAGCAATACTTAGTAATAATATCATACAAGTTACAAAGGCAACAATACTTACTCAAATCTGTTTTGATTCTTTATTCTAATTCTGCAAACACAATATTGGTAAAATATTAGTGATATCATATTCAAGATAATATATTGAAATAAATTAAAATTCCTCATTGCCCAAGTCTGATATAAATTTAACATGGTATCAAAGCCTCGTTAAGATAAGATCAAATGAATTTATTAATGTTGAAGAAAAGCCATATCAAATTTACTCGAAGATAATCTAAAATGACATTTAAAGTTTATCAAATTTCCTAAAATATACAAAATGGTGAACAATGTTAGATTTGAAGATCGACTTGAAGAAGCATCGAATTTAGAATTATGCTTGCCCTTAAAGAAAATGAATAAGAATCATTTGTGGAAAAAGAGCCCTCCATGCCTAATGAAGAGAGTGAAAAACATCAATGGATGAAAAACAATAGCAAAACCATGAAAATCTTAGTAGACGCTATGAAAACAATAGCAATACCTAAACGAATGGCTGCAAAACCAGTGGGTAAGAAACTAGGGTTTAAGTTTTCGTTTTGTAGAATGATTCAAAGCGGCCTCTTTCTAATCTTTTTCGAAGACCATAATTCGCAAAAGACTGTGGTGGAGAGACAATTTTGGAGAATTGGAAACTCAATGTTTTGTGTCATCCTGTGGTCTCCCAATGTTGTTAATAACGAAATCATGGCCCTCTCAACACCTCAGTGGGTGTCAGTTAGAAAATCCCGCCTTTTCTTTGTAATTTCATACCACAAGCTTTGGACCCAATAGGAAAAGTAATTAAATTTGATAAATCGTCCACTTTGCTAACCCACATGGATGCTAGGGTTCTAATTGCCATTGACCCGAGTCAAGATCTCCCTGGTGATATTTCCTTCCTTATTCAGGGTGAGAATTACATTTTGTCCTGTGTCGTATCTGGGTGGTGTCAATTCTTGTTTTCTATGCAGAAAGGATGGTCGCATTCGGAAGAACTGCCCCCTCATTCAAAACAATAAACCATTTGAAAACTCGAGCAATTTTAAAGATTTGAGAAACACGAAAGGGAAAAGAAAATAAGTTGTTACAAATAGAAAGGATCTACCTGATAGGATCCCTGATTTGAATGTTGACTCTCATAAGGTTTCAAAGAACCTCTATTTGGAGTTGGATGCCCTGCAAACCTCCTTCAAACCCCTAACTGAGAATTATATTCAGTCTTCTACCCAGGAGCCTTTTAACCCTGTCTTGCCTATCCCTTCACCGGAAACCATTGGGCTGGCCCTAGGTAAGCCCTTGCACAAAACAATGAATGCCCAACAAATTGTGCTAGAGAAAATCAAGAAAAGATCAGGGCACAAATTTAGAACATAATCCAACTCCTATCCGGTTTTACCTCCAGAGGAAGTAGAAGCTCTCCTTAAGGGGCAAGAATCTAGGATATCTCCCCCTACCTTTGATAGGGATGAACAAAATAACCTTAAAGAGTTACCTAGGAGTGATGGGCTTGTTGCCATCATAGACTCATATGAAGCAGAGGATAAACTTAATGGTTTTGAGATGGTAGTCATCCTGGCTGGTGACGACCCATGTGTTATCCTGATGTGTGAGCAGAGTAGGAGAAAGGTAGCCTCTGAAATTAGAACTTTGAGTGAAATAGACAAGGAAGATCAAGATATGGAAGACAAGGAGGTGGAAAAGTCAAACTCCTAGGGAAGTTGCATGGAGGGAAAGGAGGTGAATTTCGTGTTTAATGCAAGAAAAAAAGAATGGAAACCTAGGAAGAAGTTAGAGGATAAAACTGATGAAGGAATCCTAAGAGATAAGTTGAAAGATGGCGAACAAGGGAGTAGCAGAAAGCGAGGAAGACCCTCTAAAGCCTCCACCACGAGCAAGCAATCTATGACTCTAAATGATGACTTGCCTAAATGTTTCAAGAGATTTAAATCTCCTAAAGGTAAACCTATCTTTCAATCCATTTGCTAATGGCCAAATACATCTCATGGAATGTTAGGGGTTTAGAATCCTTGGATAGGAAATACATAATCAAAAGGCTGCTTAGAGCACATAAGGACACAGATTTTTTGATGCTTCGAAAAATCAAGGCTACTGGTTTCCAGCTTGACATTGCATTGAAATGTATTTGGGGAGATGTGAAACGCTACTTTACCAATCATGAGAGAGGTAGAGGAGGGACTGCCATACTAGTCAGCCCAAAGTGGAAGAACCTTGTTATTGATTGGGGCTCCTCACCCTACAATAGAGCTGTTTGGATAGTATTAGATCATCTAGGTGAGAAGTTTGGAATTTGCTCAATATATGCACCGAATGACCATCCAAATAGGATCTCTCTATGGAAATGGATAACCCTAATGCACAATATACCCTGGATTGTTGCTGATGACTTTAACATGATAGAAGGCTAGCAAGACAAGATAGGGGGATGCAGGTTTGAGTGGAAAGGAGATGAGAAGTTTTTCTGGAACAAAATGATTAGCAAACATCTGCTATATGATCCAATAGCTAGTAAGAGAAATGAACATAAAGGTATCTAGTATACATGGACAAACTTTCAAAAAGGAAAAAACAAAATATGTTCCAGATTAGACAAATTCTATGTCAATAGAAATACTTTCAGCTTCCAAAATTTAGAGGAAGAGTCTAGTGTGATGGTCTTCCCCTATATATTATCTGATCATCGTCCCATTATCACCCATATTATCTGGATTGGCAAGCCAAAGGCTGACATCCCTAGAACTAAGGGATTTTCCCTAAATACAACCCTTCTAAAAGATGAGGACCTCAATGCTACCACAATTATGGTAAGATGGTTTACCATTGTGTAGTTAAGCACCTAGATGCTACCATTAGGTGGAACACAATGATTGAAAGTTGGAAACAAGTCTTTAAGACTGTGGGGAAAAAGAGAGCCAAGGATATGAGAAGATAGGAGACAGAGCTGCATGATATTCTAGTTGAAACAAAAGAAAACTTGCAATCTAATACACAAGATTGTTCTCTCTAGCAGGCTCTACCAGAAGCTAGGGATGTGCTAAGAAGAATCCAACATATTAAGATTCGGGGGGCTAAAACTAGAGCAAGAATTAATTGGATTGAGCATGGATACAAAGGTTCTAAATATTTTTTCCGGATTCTTAAGAACAAAGAGGCTAGAGACAAAATTGAAACTATTAGGGAGGGCGACAATTTGATTACTGAACCTAGAGGGACTGTAGAAACGTTTGCTCAATTTTATCACAACCTATTTACATCAGAAGAATAGATGTTGGGTGTGGAAAATGAAAGAATCATAATTAGGAAACTAATCCTAGAAAAGGTGTCAAATGAAGATAAAGATAGACTAAGCACTCCTATTTCTAAAGAGGAGATTATTCAAGCCATATCCTAAATGAATAATGACAAAGCCTCAGGGCCAGATGGAATACTGGTGGAATTCTACAAAACACACATAGAATGGATTTGGCAAGACCTATTGATGTTATATCAAGAAGGTGTGGGACATGGCTCGCTTGGGGCTGGTATCGATTCAAGACTTATCAAGCTCATACTCAAGGAAGGTGATAAAAACCCTAATCAAGAACTAGAGACCTATCACACTCCTCAATGTCTCATACAAAATCCTTGCAAAAATACTTGCCCTTAGGCTCAAAGAAGTGTTACCTTATGTCATTAACTCCACACAAACTAGATTTGTCAAAGGCAGATACATTCTAGAAAACCTCATCACCTGTTAGGAAACTATGGAATGGGCCAAAGGTTTTGAGCAGTATGTAGTTATGTTTCTAATAGACTATGAAAAGGCATATGATAGAAATGAGTGGAAATTCATAGAGTTAATGATGGGATGCCTAGGATTCCCCAAGACATTTATAAAAATGGTGTTCACCTTAATGATAGAAGCCAACACTACTGTGGAAGTTAATGGCATAGATCATAACCCTTTAGACTTACAAGATCTATAAGATAGGGTTGCCCACTTGCCCCCTCGCTGTTTGTAATTGCAGCTGATAGTTTGCACTACATCCTCAGGAACAATACTTAGTCACCCAAGGTCAGAGGAGTTGGGTTACCTAACATGTCTAGGAAATCAACAATATGCAATTTGCGAATGACACTTCTCTCCTCATTGAACTGGCAAAGGTCAACATCACTAATCTGTCAAATAAGCTGGATATATTTTGTAAAGTCTCGTGAAGCAAAGTGTCCATAGCAAAGTCCATAACGTTGGGATGGCAAGAGCAGCCTCCAGCATGGTATTGTAAGTTTGGCTTTTCCTGAGGAGGCCCTACACACATTGTGAGATATCTGGGAATACCGTTTTCAGTCCTACCAAATCTGAATTCAATGTGGGAATGGATCAAAGAGAAGATTGTCAATAAACTCAACAAATGAAATAACAATTACTTATCTCTAGCTGGAAGAGTACACGTTTGCCAAAAGATACTATTAGCATACACCATATATTACTCCTTTGCTTGGTTATTCAACCAAAATCAGATTTTCTACGTTCAGAAAATTATTAAGGATTTCTTCTGGTCCGATGGAAGAGGTAATAAGAAGAGGTATGTCATAAACTGGAAGTGGTGCACAATGAGGAAAGAAGTAGGTGGGATGGGGTTGAAGGATTTAAGGCTGCAAGGAATTGCTCTAGCTACTAAATGGATTGCTAGGTCCACAAAAGATGAACCCTGGAAAGTCCTGATCAAACATAATATCGAAAGAGGGGTATCTTGTATTGGGAAAACATGGAAAGGGATGCATATTCATGACTTACTATCAGGTAAATGGAAGAATAGAGTTGAGGGTTCTGTCATATTTAAAACTTTATGGAAAGCTTGGGATAAAGTGAGGCAATGGGTGGTAGGGGTTGATCTGATAGACATCCAAGACAAACTTTGTGGAGAAAGATCCCCATGGTGGAACTTGGAAAGGAAAGGAAGACCTCTAGCACTTCTGCAAGGTTGTTCAACAAAAATATGGGATAGGCTAGGCATTCACTCCTTTAGCAACCTATGTATGAATAACGAACTGATATTCTGGGAGAATCTAGCCTCTAAGATTCAGCTCCCTCAATCTCAAAAGAGAACATATGCAATGATTAAGGAAGCCTGGAAAGAAGACAAACTTCTCCAAGTTTGTGGCAATGAGATTGACAGACTTCCCCTTTTGGTTTGGCCCGATGGCACTAAACTCTTTTCCACCAAAGCTATGCACCTCTATTGCATGCTTTCAAGTAATGATGAGATCTTTGAGTATCTCAATACCAAGTGGGACTGCAACTTAAACTGCAAAACTTGGACCAAACATCTTTCCTCTATTTGGCACTGCAGAGTGGAACCTAAGGTGCAATATTTTATATGGCAAGCTCTTCTTCATAAACTCCCTCTAAACAATTTTGATGGTCTATCCTTCACTTGTTCCTTTTGTTCCAAACCTGAGACCATGTCCCACCTATTCTCAAAATGTGTTTTCACCAAAGAGATCTAGAACTAGTTCGGCATCCCTACTAATACTGAGCTCCTCCCTTTAATACTGAGCTCCTCCCTTTCTTTGCTATCTCTAGAAATATCCCTGGTCTTCCCAAACCCTTGAATGTTTTCTAGGCTATTTTTTCCTCTTATTTTCTTTGGTCTATTTGGCTAATTAGGAATGACGGTGTATTTAAGGATAGGGATAGAATCCTTTCTAAGTCTCTAAGGAAACTCATTTTGCATAAAATTTGTGTAGGTCACTCTCAGTTATAAAGTGAAAGAAAAGCAAGCAGTGAAGATAACCAATGCATGCTCTAAAATACTGAAAGATGGAGGAATATAGTTTGATGCATGTCGTCGGTAGAAATTGTGTAGCCGACGAGTTGATGTCGTCGGTAAACATTGTGTAGCCGACTGGTAGATTAGCATTGTCATGTAGCCGACGGACCCCTTTGGGAAGGTTCCACGAGAAGTATATATACCCTATCGGAGATCATTGTAAATCATCATAAGCATAATGTCATGTCTTTGGCATATGCGAATAATACAAAGAGTACTGTTGTTACATGTTTCTATTGTCTATATGCATTTATCTATTTATCCATACGGTAAACATTTGGTGCCATTGCCATTGCCTTCTATATTCCCTGCGGGTTGTTTTTATAACCACGGCTTGCTTTTTTTATTTCCTGCGGCGTGTCTCTTATTTCCGCAAGGTTACAGTATGTTTTCGCAGAGGTGTTTATGAGTTTGGCAGTCAGTGTTTTAAAACCCCGTGGATTGAGCTTTCAATTCCCGTGGCTGATGTTGTAACCTCCCACGGATGCCTCTTAAAGCAACAGGTGATTGCGGCACTTTCAGCTGAAGGGGTATTTTTCTCTTATGCAATTAAAGTCATCGTACCGCGCCAAATTCAACATCATGAGAACACAGAGGAGTTAATATCATTTTCATTGTGTATCTTATACGGTAAAAGACTGCGGACAAGTAAGTAATCTTCCAGCTGTTAGTTGGTAGGGAACCATTGGGGAAAGAAGCAAGCAATGGAAAAACTAGAAAAAAATATATATTATTATCTAGCGAGAAGGCAAAAGCGACAGGAACCCTACATTATAAAGGTAAAGCAAGAAGCCGTTATTATGGAATCCGCAGGGAAATGGAAGCAGTGGAAGAACCAGTTGAAGACAAGTATGGAGAAGAACGCCAGAGTCTTGGCTTTTGGAATCCGAGTTGCAGGGCCATCAATATCCACCAGTAAGAAGCAAAAAGTAAGGGCTAAACTCACACACCTTACCGTTCAGTTTGAGGGACTCAATGGCAGTGAGTGTTGGAAATGGTGGCAAGAAACTCCGGACACAGAGGTAATCAAACAAATTTTGGTACGAGCACAAGTGCATTGGGCCATACAGCTTCCAGTTTTTTCCATTTGATTGTTTGAATCAGTTTTGCAAACCATGATAGAATCATACAATAGACACAGCAGAACCAGCACATTTATGTACAAGAAGCATCACATGACAGTTTCTTTCAAACCGAAGGATTTCACTAGGGTTTTTGGTATCCCTGGCCAAGGAGGACGGAAAGTGGAAATCAAGAACCACAAGCTGTCACAAGAACGAAAAGAATATTGGGTAAGATTAGTAGGCCACGATCTTATGCCAAAGGAGATGGAGTCAGTGGTAAAGGGGTCCAAGTGTAGAGGGCTTCGGCGAGATTTTATTCGAGAGGGCCACTAGAGATGCATCATGAATATCATCAAAAGCAAGTTGACAGGGGCAAGTCAGGTGTCGGATATAGCTTTGCCACAGATTGTATTCATGGACGACATCATGAATGGCACAGTGTACAATTGGGCTATAGTCCTCGCCGATAGGATGGAGTTCATGACACTTCAGCATCGAATGTTCTTTATCCTGCACCATGCCATTGGCTTGTTTCTAGAGGCAACCATTAATCAGATACCACTAGATGATTTTGAGGTTCCATCGAGGGGAAAGTTGGTGCTAGGAGAGCCTCCAATATTCTACTGGAGACATTTGGAGATGGGTGGAACAACAACGGGGCAGAAGACGGTATTCCAAGGATTAGAGGCATATGGAGACACGGACAACGGACGGGAGGGCACTTCAGAGAGCAGCAAGGCCGAGTCCGAGGAAGAGAGTACTTCTGCGAAAGTTGGCAGCGACCTAGCAGTTAGCGAGTCCACCTTCTTCAACTCGCCGCAGTTGCTAGCTTCGGCGCACTTGTCCACCACCACTTCACACATTCCTCCGTTTGGCCAGCGTCATGCACTAGTCGTTATGACTCCACCGAAAATGGAAAATGTTGTCCCATGGTCCGTGATAGATGTCCCACGGGCAGTGGCAGATGGTGTCCCACAGACGACAGATGTTGTTGCACCGGTGGCCACTACAGACATTACTTTTCCGACGGCCGCAGCAGATGTTGTTTCTCCTATGGTCACGACCAAGGGCATGCCTTCCTAGGGTTGTTCGCTAGACCCCGTTGCACTAGCAGAGGTAGCCCAAGAGATGGTAGAGTCACTAGTGCCAGAGCTCGAATGCCAGGTTCATTTAGATGTGATTGGTTCTGATGCTGTGGTCACCATTTCATCCTCCTTGTCGGTGGACGTGTAGCCAACACAGTCAGCTCAGCCAATACAACTGGCACAACAAGATGAGAGCATCAAGCCGACATAGATAGAGCAGCCCGAGAAGATGGAGGTGATGGACAGAGCGAGCGCATTTCTACGGCAGCAGTTCCGACTCACCTACAGAGGTTGGTCCGTCCATCCAGTCCCCGAGGCATAAAGAGGTCTCCCCAGGACCAGCCGTCGTATCGGAGCCACAAGAGGTGGTAGTTCCATAGTTAGAGGATACACCTAGGAAGGAGGAGGCGGCACCAGATGTGGACATGGTTACCGCAGGAGTGGTAGAGACGAGTAGTGACGGGGAATGGACCATGGACGATGTGGCGAAGGAGGATTATGGGTCAGATGAGGATAGATGCAAGGACTACTTCAGAGCCATGTGGGTTGCACTGAAGAAAGGACACACCATCGCATTACAGGCATTGACTCGTTAGAAAGAGTTGTATTTGGTTTGGGCTTATATCAAGGGAGTTTGTTTGGAGCGATTTTGTTTGTGCTTTGAGGATAGGGGATGGCCAGTAGTCGAGACACCTGAGATGTTGGCTGATTGGGCCACCAACCCTAAGTTGGGGGCGTGCACCACTCCGATTGAGAAGCTGGCGCACGAGATAGTGGGATTGTACAAAGAAGTCTATTATGCTCGTAAGCGTGCAGAGGCGGACAGGGCGGCAGACAAGGTCACAATTGAGAGGTCCTTGGTAGTAGAGAGGGAGGCTAGAGAAAAGTTAAATCGGACTTGGCCAGCCAGCAAGCAGTGTGGGCAGCTGAGCATGCAACACTTTTATGGGATAAGGAAGCGGCTGAGCAGGAATTGCAATTAGCTAAGGCCTAGGCTATGGACACAGCGCTTCTTTTGAAGGAAGCCGTAGAGGTTAATACACGGACTCAGAAGGATTTGCGCATTCAAACGGATCAAGTGTATGAACTGCGTCGGCAATAGCATTCTTCAGGATCACAACCTCCTCTCTAGCATATATTCTTTCTATATTGTATATTGTGGTCTCCTATATTTATTAGTTTTGAAGTCGCCAAGAGATGACTTTTCTTTTGGTGGGGATGATGTCGTCGGTAGAAATTGTGTAGCCGATGGGTTGATGTTGTCGGTAAACATTGTGTAGCCGATAGGTAGATTAGCATTGCCATGTAGCCGATGGACCCCTTCGAGAAGGTTCGGCAGGAAGTATATAAACCCTATCAGAGATCATTGTAAATCATCATATGTCTTTGGCATATGCGAATAATACAAAGAGTACTACCGTTACATGTTTCTATTGTCTGTATGCATAAATCTATTTACCCATACGGTAAACAATGCAAAGGCTGAGACCTATGATCCAAACACCTTTAAGGGTAATCTCAAAGAAATGGTGGAGCAAATCAAGCTGAGGAAGCTAATTGAAAATCTGGATGGAGGTGGAGATGGTGGAGGTCAAGCAAGTAACAACAATGTTAGGCAGAGTGATAAATAGAATTGCTGAAAGCTGTGATGCCCCAAACATGTTCATATTTACGGAAAACAAAGATGAATTCAATGAGGGGAGAACTCCATGCCTCCTGATTTGTGCATCTCCCCGTGCACCAGAATTACCTTGGAAACAGATTATGAGAAATTCAAATACAGTGACCAGAGATGGAGCTATGAGGCTCAAGTGGTCAGATGGGTTGTTGCCTTGGATGGCTTGGATGGAGATTTAAAGCTGATAGGTTGTAGAAAACAAGTTGTTTAACTCCTATTCGATAAACATTAAGCAATTTTTTGATTTTTTGTAATTTGATCTGATGTTTAATGAAGATCTGTACGAACCACAGATCAGTTACTTGCTCGTTCCTCATTTTTTGTTGTTAGACAAACTGTAACCCGATGGTAATATGACTTTAACTTATATTTAATATGAAAAATATATTATTGATCATATCATATAACTGAAATTGATAATATATATCAATCTATTTTTCAGTAAGATAATCTCTATTTTAATTTCATGAAAAGGATGATATTTTCCATGTTATTATCGACCACCTTAGTTGATATCTTTCTTGTTTTAATATTAATAAAACTGCAGTCACGATGATGCATCATTAGTATCATAGTAAACTAGGATTTGCAAACTGTCGATTATATTATGAAGCATCACCTTGTATTAGATGAGATTTGCCTCATGGAAAGGCATGTCCCTACATGGACTATGTCTCTTCATGAGACATGTCTGATTACAAATACACATGCACACACACACACACACATATATATCAAATAATGTGAATCTTGGAAAGCACCGAAATCAATTAGTGTGAACACAAGTTATAGAGGCAGCAATACTTAGTAATAATATCACACAAGTTACAAAGGCAACAATACTTACTCAAATCTGTTTTGATTCTTTATTCTAATTCTGAAAACACAATATTGGTAAAATATTAGTGATATCATATTGAAGATAATATTTTGAAATAAATTAAAATTCCTCATTGCCTAAATCTGATATAAATTTAGCATGGTATCAAAGCCTCGTTCAGATAAGATAAGATCAGATGAATTTATTAATGTTGAAGAAGACCCATATCAGGTTTACTAAAAGATAGTCTAAAACAACATTTAAAGTTTATCAAATTTCCTAAAATATACAAAATGGTGAACGATGTTAGATTTGAAGATCGACTTGAAGGAGCATTGAATTTAGAATTATGCTTGCCCTTAAAGAAAATGAATAAGAATCATTTTTGGAAAAAGAGCTCTCCATGCCTAATGAAGAAAGTGAAAAGCATCAATGGATGAAACAATAGCAAAACCATGAAAATATTAGTAGACACTATGAAAGATCATATAGCTCCAGTATATCAAAACAAAATATTGCATATGACATGTTTATGTGAAAATTACTATTGCAGTCACTAATTTTTAATCTCCTATCTTTAAAAGATTGTTTAACTACCGAAACTTAATTCATAGCTAATATTGAAAAATAACACAACTACAACTTCACCAATAAAAAAGAAATATGCAACACAATGCGCACAATATTTTCGGACAAATTATCCCTGAAAAACCCCTAAGGGAAAACTAGTTCTGCAAATGGAAAAATATATTAACTTCAGCAAATCAAGAGATACATAAACTGCTTGCCTCTTACTGGTAGAGCTTTGACAATCTCCCACTTTCTCTCGCCGATATTCCCCCAATGTTATCCCCTACGTTATCACTATTCCCTTGCTCACACTACAAGATTATTTTCTATCAATGCAAATACTTCTCAAACTTATATTCTCCAAATGCCCCCTGACCCCCTTTTATACTACTCTTGGAAAACCAAGGCTGAGATTGATTCTCAATCAACGGCTAAGATTAAAAAACAACCTCACAATTTAGTTGTTTCTAAAGAGAGTTAAGTAATTACTAAATAATTGTCTTTCCTCTAACCAATTTAGAAACAATTATTTACTAGCAATTGAATTACTAAATAATTTGGAAACAATTATTTACTAAATTATGGCATGTAGACAAATAGTTATCCAAGCTACCATAGTTAACAATTTGCATGCCTAGAGAACATGTATGAAATAAATAATACTAGTAGAACCCTTGCCCTAAAACAACTACATCATGTCAAGATGAGCAAAGGCGAAACTATTACATCATACTTCATAAGGATAACAAAATTAAGAGATCAACTATCTACCATCAGTCATATAATTGACAACGAAGAATTAATGATGATGGTTCTAAATGGATTCCCTACATCCTGGGAATCCTTCATTCAAGGAATAAGCACATGATCTAAAATCCCTAAGTTTAATCGTCTGAAAACTAACTGCATACAAGAAGAGTCTAGACTTATCACTAGAGGCATTGGATTGAACTCTTGAAACGATGATATGCAAGTTCTAACTCTCATGCACACAAGAAAGGAAAGAAAAATAACTTCAAGATGAAGAAAGGAAGGACATAACAAGAAAGCAATCCTTTAAAAGAAAGAGGTATTTATCTAAAGTACAATGCTTTAGATGTGACAAAATCGGACACCTTGCAATAAAATGTCGTGATAGGTTGAAACCTCAAGCTTCCATTGCCAAAGTTAATAGAGTAAGCTTGGGTAAAAATCATAAAGACTTGTGTTCTATTTAGACCTCTCAAGCCATGTCACTACCAGTCTAAACACTTAGGTTATGAACAGTAGAGCATCGTGTAACATAACAGGATTTAGAGAACACCTAGATAGCCACATAGAAGATTCAGATGATGAAGTCACTATTGGGGATGATTCTAACTATCTTATGAAAGGAATTGGAACTTGCACCATACAAATGAAATGAAGCATCTCTCTCCAACTAACAGGCATATTATTTGTACCAAGCATCAAACGAAACCTAGTTTCCATTTCAGCCCTTGCAGACAAAGGATATCCAATTACCTTTATGGATGGTAAAGTTCTAGCCTAGACTAAAAATTCAAACATTAAGAAATATCACACTATAGGAGTTTGACATGGATGTTTATATAAGCTTTGTACTTCACCTTCTCAACCATTAATCCATGAATCCTCAAATCCTTGATAAATTTGGCATAGAAGATTAGGACATCTTCAATGTTGTGCTCTACCCTCAATGGGAAAATTGCTATCAAGATTAATTATATTTAAACAAGCGAACGAAGTAATCTGCAAGGGGTGTGCCTTGGGAAAGACCATCAAAAGCACATTTCATAGTAGTGAAAATAGATCTAAAGATGTATTAGAACTTATTCGTTCAGATTTATGTGGGCCAATGACAGTAACCTCCTTGGAAGGATTTCTATATTATGTTATCTAGAAGGTTATTCTATGAAAACTTGGATAAAACTTAGTTGCCGATTCGTGAAACGAATCTGATTCGGGCACGCGAATTGGATCCGTGGATTCGGGATTTTTTTTTTTCCAATAATGATTTGTAGAGGATTCGTGTATATATATATATATATATAACTAAGAGAAATTATTTCATAGTATGAATCTATGATTCTAGTATGCATCTATGAATCTAGTATACTTGATAATTGATCTATTTTCATGATTATAAAGAAAATCAGAACATTCACATTCATGATTTTATGTTTTCGTAATTTATCAATAATTATTACATGCATTCATTCTTTGTATTTAGAAATCAAGATCAAAGCTTTATTGTAATGTCCCCTCTTTAGTTCGACATGACATTGATCATGGATTTTGCCTATTCCAGACTCTCGTAGGCAAATGGTGTGGAGAGAGAGTCAATTCTGCGGATCAGATGGTCATATCTTGCTCTTGAAGAAGTGTTAAGAGGTTATATTTTATTATTATGTGTTATTGGGGCCTACATGTTATAATTTTAAGTTGAGTTGCACTTTTTATTTTATAAAATTACTTTATTATGAAAAGTGCATTATAATGAGATTTTATAAAGGATGTTTCTAGAAGTTCTAGAAAAAGTGCATCATAATGAGATTTTATAAAGGATGTTTCTAGAAGTTCTAGCAACTTCTTAGAAAAGTGAATAAATAGAGGGCTGGGCCTCTCATTTTGGACATGCTTGGATTTGAGATTTCTTCTACTTCTTCCATTGTGGAGCAAATTTGTAGTCTCTTGGGTCTGCAAATTATTATTTGATCTTTGGGAACGAATCACTCCCTTGGATTGGCGACTTTGAGGGTGTGAAATATCACCTGAATTGTTGCATTTGAGGAGTTGGTAATTCAGCCATCTCATTTGGACTTCATTGAGATTCAGTTATAAGGGTTTACTTTGGTTGGAATAAGGGTTTCAGTTGTGCCCTAGCATTTTTGGATTGATTAACAGGGTTTGAAGACACAGTTGTGCATTATTTTCAGACTGCCAGTCCAGGGTTTGGACCCACGTTTTTGCTTATAACTCCTAATTGGCTTGACGGATGAATTTCATATTTTAGGGGGTTATTCAGCAACCCTAGGCACCCAGATTTATTGCTTTTGGAGTGACAAAAAACGCTGCAATATTTTTATCTAGCAGCCGTACCAGGCCGTACCTGTACGGCCCTGTCAGTTGGGCAGCAGCAGCAATTTTGTGAGTCGGTTTGGGGCAGATTGTGAGGTCTTCGTGTGGCATTAATTCAGCATTCATATCCGGCAAAATTGGAGCTATTTCAGGTGCACAAACTGAAGTTTTGATTGCCAAAATATTGCATGTTATGGATTAGAACAATCAGCACTGTCATTGCATAAATAGTTATTTCCAGTCATTAATAACTGTTGTAAAAGTTTCATCATTTGCATTCCAAATCTGAACTGGGTTATTGTTCATGTCATAACATTGCATTGTCAAGAGCTTGATGTATTAGAAGTGCATAGTTGTGACAGTCTCTCATTGTAATCAGTTCTATTTGCTGTCATAAAATCAGAATTGCATTGGACTTCATATTTGAGTTTCATATTGTCATCTATCTCTTAGATTGGTAGTGTTATAATTTGGAATTGTTGTTCATACATTATTGGCATCATATATTGAGGTTTCGTTGTACAACAATTAGTAATATTGCAGCCTTATTCGGTTACATGCCAACTGTTTGACAAAATTCCTAAGTCCAGTTTGAGGGTTTCAGTGGCCTTTATAGTAAGGGTCATTACAGTGGTATCAGAGCTATAAGTCTTGCCATCCTGTGGAAGTCTTATAGGGAATTTGGAACAGCTGGATAGGAGGGAAAGTGTTTGACGAAATGTCAAAACACTAAAATCAGAACATTTATGAGCATGCGACAGAGGCTTTATAATTTCCGCAATACCAAAGCAAGACAAGATAGGATTTCAGACCTGCAGAGCGAATAGTCTAGCTCATCTGTACAGGTGGATATAGAATCCAGTCATACAGACACAGGGGAGGTATTCTTTGATCAAGACTACGACTACAATATGGATAGAGGCGGGAATGCCGGTCCAGATCAGCGAGAGGAAAGATTTTTACAGTTATTAGACACCTTGGCACAGGGACAGCGATTAGCCGAACAAAGAGCACAGGAACAGAATCAGAGAATGGAGCTTATGATGCAGATGATGGCTCGTCAAATGGGGTTGAACGCTAACATAGGTGGAGGAAATAATCAGAATGGTAACAATCAGAATGAGAATAATCAGGATGGGATACATAATGGAGGCGAACAAATTGGGAACAATTTCGGTCATGCACCCCAGCAAGCTAGGACAGTGAGTTCGAGACCTATGATTCCCACGTTCCTTCCTAGAGCTCCAGAGCAGCCAGTACCAGAACCCCAGATCACTGACATACAGGATCAGCTGAGGAGAGATTGGGAAGCAGGAGGTCCAGATTTTACAGCTGCAATCACCTTTAGAGAGTATATGGATGTGCGGATGAAGCATATGCCCCGTGGACATGACAGGACTCAAAGCTATGAGTTACGAAAGAAAGTAGGGAAACTTCAGTTACCATATTATGATGGCTCGGGGAAGTCTACAGCAAGAGCTTGGGTTCAAAAACTTGACACATACTTTCAATTGAACCCTATGTCTGAGGAAGAAGCTATTAAGTATGCAGCAATTCACCTGGATGGGTTAGCACATGAGTGGTGGCATCATGGTATGATCACTATGGGTCATGCACACATTACCTCATATGTGGAGTTTACGGAGAGACTGATTGAACGTTTTGATAAGAAGGATCCAGAACTCCATTTCAAGGAGTTAGCTCAGCTTAAACAATGGGGATCATTGGAAACATACATTTCAGAGTTTCAGAAACTTGCAGTGTTAGTAATAGATGTATCTGAATGGAGGCTATTGGTTTTATTTATGGATGGGCTAGTTGATCCGTTGAGAGGGTGGGTTAAAGCTCTCAACCCTCCCACTTTGCAGGAAGCCATTAACAAAGCTCGTGACATGGATTCCTCTTCAGCTTCTAAAAATAAATTCCAGGCAAAGAGTTTCCCTTCAGGAAAAGATAGGGACAGGAAAGCCTTTCATAGAGAGACACAGCTACCTAAGGAGGAAAGTAAGAGGTTGGACAAGGAGACACTTAATGACTTGCGTAGGAAGAAGCTATGCTTCTATTGCAAAGGCCCGTATGAGTATGGCCATGACTGTCTTATGAGGCCAAAAGGGAAGACCAACCGAGCAATGTGGGCTTATTACGAAGGTTCAGATTCAGATAGTTCAGAACATCATGATGAGGATCTTGATGAAGCAGAGGGAGAGCAGGAGATAGAAAGTGCAAGGCAACAGCAGGGAACAGAGCTACATTTACAAGAAGCACGACTGTCTAGTATCCAGAGAGAGGGATCTTTCAGACTTCGGGGAGTTTTGGCTGGGCAGAAGGTTATTACATTATTGGACACAGGTGCCACACATAATTTCATTGATGCACGATTCGTGGAGAAGCATGGACTCATTACTGAGGAGTTCATGGGACTAAGAGTCAAGGTAGCTAATGGATACACTCTTCGTTGTGACAGGATGGTACAAGACCTACCTTTGCGCCTGAACAACTATGAGTTTAAGGCGGACTATCATGTGGTCAACATGGGTGACATGGATATAGTACTTGGAATGCAGTGGCTACATTCATTGAAGGTGGTTACCCTAAGACTAGAGGATATGGAGATACAATTCGAAGTGAATGGTAGGACTCATGTGCTTAAGGCTATCCGTAATGGAGACATCAGGACTATCTCATTTTGGCGGCTGGAGAGATTAACTAGGCATAATGATATAGAGTGGGCAGCAGTTTGTACTTTGACACCTACACAAGAGGAGCAACATAAGACGGAATATCATCCTGATATTCAGAAATTGAGGATTAAGTACGAAAAGGTATTCAGTGAGATTCCACCAGGCAGGCCACCGGACAGAGGCATTGAGCATGTTATTGAGCTGGAGGAAGGTGCTAAGCCTATCATGATCACACCATATCGACACCCAAAGCGACTCAAGGATGAGATCGAAAGGACCATCGAGGAGTTGCTAGCTATGGGGCACATCCGACCAAGTAAGTCACCTTTTGCATCTTCTGTTGTTTTGGTAAAAAAGAAGGATGGAACTCTTCGGATGTGTGTTGATTACAGGGAATTAAATAAGAGAACCATTAAGAATAGGTATCCCATTCCTCGCATTGATGAGTTGATAGATGAATTGCATGGGGCTTGTTATTTCACGAAAATTGATTTGAGAACAAGATATCACCAGATCAGAGTCCGTGAACAGGATATTGAGAAAACTGCTTTCAGATGTCATTGTGGGCACTTTGAGTTTGTAGTCATGCCTTTCGGTCTGACCAATGCACCTGCCACTTTCCAGTCCACTATGAACAGAGTTTTCCACCATCAGTTGAGGAAATTCGTGCTAGTGTTTTTTGATGACATTTTGATCTATAGCCGATCATGGCAGGAGCATCTAGAGCATTTGGAGACAGTGTTGAGCATTTTACAGAAGGAGTCCTTGTATGCAAAAGAGTCCAAATGTGACTTAGGGATGACCGAGCTGCTATATTTGGGACACATTATTAGTGCAGATGGAGTGCGGATGGATCTTGAAAAGATTCGCGCTATTGTTGATTGGCCTCCACCAGAGAACCTTACACAGTTGAGGGGGTTCCTTGGTTTATGTGGTTTCTATCGCAGGTTTGTCAGTGGCTACTCACGACATGCAGCTCCCATGACAGATCTACTGAAAAAAGGGGAATTTGTGTGGACTCAGAAGGCACAGAACTGTTTTATGAGATTTAAGGAGATAATGACTACGTGCCCAGTTCTAGCATTACTTGATTTCACAAAGCCATTTGAGCTTCAATGTGATGCATCTGGAGAGGGAGTAGGTGTTGTACTTATGCAGAATAAGCACCCCATAGCTTATGAGAGCAAGAAGCTCAGAGGCCCCGAGCGTTCATTCAGTATATATGATAAGGAGATGTTGGCCATCATGCATGCTTTGGCCAAATTCAGACAATATCTTGTGGGTAGCAAGTTTTGTATTAAAACTGATCATAACAGTTTGAGGCATTTCTTGGGACAGCGGGACCTGAATGATCGCCAGCAAAAGTGGGTAAGTAAGTTGCAGGCATATGATTTTGACATCTCATATGTCAAGGGAACTCAGAATGTTGTTGCAGATGCTCTTTCTCGAAGGCCACACCTCACTCTTATGGTTCAGATATCAGAGGATTGGTGACACTTGATTATAGCAGAGTATGCTAGGGATACATGGGCCTTCGATATAGTGGAGGGAACAGTGATTGAAACCAGATACACACTTGTAGATGATTTAATCATTTACAAGAACAGGATTTACCTAGTCCTAGGATCGAAGGTTAAGCAACTGATTTTGAGAGCATTTCACGACACACCGACAGCAGGCCATCCTGGGTACTTCAAGACTTACAGGTCAGTTCGAGAGCGGTTCACTTGGAAGGGGCTGAAAGCTGATGTTTTGCAATACGTTCGAGAGTGTCTTGTTTGCCAGCAAAACAAACAAGAACACACCTATCCGGCAGGGTTCCTACAGCCACTTCCAATCCCTGACAGGAAGTGGGAGTGCATCTCCATGGACTTTATCATAGGTTTGCCCAAGGTACAAGGACGGGATTGTATTTATGTGGTGGTAGATAGATTAACAAAATATGCTCATTTCTTTCCTATCACTACTACCCACTCAGCAGCTCAGGTGGCAGAGGTTTTCTTTCGGGAGGTTTTCAAATTGCACGGATTGCCTCGAAACATTGTGAGTGATAGGGATAGCCGTTTCATGAGTCATTTTTGGCAGGAGGTATTCCGGTTATGTGGCACGGAGCTTACACCCAGCACTAGCTATCACCCACAAACCGATGGTCAGACGGAGATTGTGAACAAATGGGTGGAAGGGTATTTAAGGAATTATGTGGCAGCTCAGCAGCGAGCTTGGGTCAGATGGATATATCTCTGCGAGTATTGTTACAATACTACATATCACATCACTATACAGATGACACCCTTCATGGCACTTTACGGTTATGAAGCACCTAGTTTCTTGGATTTGTTGTTGGGCGACAGTCGGGTACCCAGTGCAAGAGAATTATTACAAGAGAGTAAGGATATAGTTGCTACTCTCAAAGATAATATTGCGAGAGCTCAGAACCAGCAGAAGCAGTATGCCGACCAGAAGAGGACTGAGCGTAGTTTTGAGGTGGATGATATGGTTTACCTCATGTTGCAGCCATACAGGCAATCTACTCTTAAGAAGAGTAGTGCAAAGAAACTCAAGCCACGCTATTACAGACCATTCAGGGTTATCAGGCGAGTTGGTGAGGTGGCTTATGAGTTGGAGCTTCTGGCAGACAGCAGGGTGCACAATGTGTTTCATGTGTCCCGCCTCAAGAAGGCATTGGGTCAGAATGTGGTACCTTCCGCAGTATTACCTCTTTTAGACGATGAGGGAAAATTGATTTTAGTGCCAGAATCCATCCTGGAGAGCAGAGAAAAGCAGCTTCGCAAAAGAGTGATCAGAGAATACTTGGTTAAGTGGAAAGATCTACCTGTTGAGGATGCTACTTGGGAGGGGGAAGCTATTTTGCAGCACCCGGCGTTGAGATTGCTTGAGGCCAAGCAATTTCAGGAGGGGCGGACTGTAATGTCCCCTCTTTAGTTCGACATGACATTGATCATTGATTTTGCCTATTCCAGACTCTCGTAGGCAAATGGTGCGGAGAGAGAGTCAATTCTGCGGATCAGATGGTCATATCTTGCTCTTGAAGAAGTGTTAAGAGGTTATATTTTATTATTATGTGTTATTGGGGCCTACATGTTATAATTTTAAGTTGAGTTGCACTTTTTATTTTATAAAATTACTTTATTATAAAAAGTGCATTATAATGAGATTTTATAAAGGATGTTTCTAGAAGTTCTAGCAACTTCTTAGAAAAGTGAATAAATAGAGGGCTGGGCCTCTCATTTTGGACATGCTTGGATTTGAGATTTCTTCTATTTCTTCCATTGTGGAGCAAATTTGTAGTCTCTTGGGTCTGCAAATTATTATTTGATCTTTGGGAACGAATCACTCCCTTGGATTGGCGACTTTGAGGGTGTGAAATATCACCTGAATTGTTGCATTTGAGGAGTTGGTAATTCAGCCATCTCATTTGGACTTCATTGAGATTCAGTTATAAGGGTTTACTTTGGTTGGAATAAGGGTTTCAGTTGTGCCCTAGCATTTTTGGATTGATTAACAGGGTTTGAAGACACAGTTGTGCATTATTTTCAGACTGCCAGTCCAGGGTTTGGACCCACATTTTTGCTCATAACTCCTAATTGGCTTGACGGATGAATTTCATATTTTAGGGGGTTATTCAGCAACCCTAGGCGCCCAGATTTATTGCTTTTGGAGTGACAAAAAATGCTGCAATATTTTTATCTAGCAGCCGTACCAGGCCGTACCTATACGGCCCTATCAGTTGGGCAGCAGCAACAATTTTGTGAGTCGGTTTGGGGCAGATTGTGAGGTCTTCGTGTGGCATTAATTCAGCATTCATATCCGGCAAAATTGGAGCTATTTCAGGTGCACAAAATGAAGTTTTGATTGCCAAAATATTGCATGTTATGGATTAGAATAGTCAGCACTGTCATTGCATAAATAGTTATTTCCAGTCATTAATAACTGTTGTAAAAGTTTCGTCATTTGCATTCCAAATCTGAACTGGGTTATTGTTCATGTCATAACATTGCATTGTCAAGAGCTTGATGTATTAGAAATGCATAGTTGTGACAGTCTCTCATTGTAATCGGTTCTATTTGTTGTCATAAAATCAGAATTGCATTGGACTTCATATTTGAGTTTCATATTGTCATCTATCTCTTAGATTGGTAGTGTTATAATCTGGAATTGTTGTTCATACATTATTGGCATCATATATTGAGGTTTCGTTGTACAACAATTAGTAATATTGCAGCCTTATTCGGTTACATGCCAACTGTTTGACAAAATTCCTAAGTCCAGTTTGAGGGTTTCAGTGGCCTTTATAGTAAGGGTCATTACATTTATTTTACGAATATTATCATCCTTTTTATTTATTGTCAATTTTACACAGCCAAAGGTGATGGGTACACATTTGAAGAAGTTGAAAAATGTCATTTTTTTCTTTTCTAATTACATTTTGCCTATATCCTAGGAAACAGTAACGAGAATGTGAAATTGCAAACATTTATGGATAGAAAATCTATGGAACTTAACATCACTTTCAGCACAGATGATTTTTCTTTGGGTGCTGAAATTTTTTATTTTGAATATATTTTTGTTTGCCTTGCTAATATCTAGGGTGAGACCCTAAGATAATGGCTACACCTTAAGAATATTAGGGTAGAGCTGGGGAACTGTGTCATCCATCTAGTGGTACACCTTACTCTAAACAGTTTGCAACAATCATCTCATGTTATGTATGTAATCAAACAACTTCATTGGCCTATGGCTACCAACCTTTGGGTGGATAGGAGACCTCTCCCAAATCCTATCCATAGTCACAAGAGGCAAAAGAGATTGAGTCAGACATACTTGAGATATGACCCATATGAAAATTCTTAAAAGCAGGTTCATCCTTGGAACCTACCAAATCCTGCAACATAGATTTTGTGTTCATCTTTTGAAATTTTCAGATATAAAATTAATAGAGGAAGTTTTCTCATACAGTTTTCTCAATTTTCAGACATAGGGTTTCAACTTTCAACCCAAGTTTTGCACCAACAGCTAATTGCAACTAGGTTCACAATAGGATTACTGAGATCCATCTTGTAACCAGAACTACACAGCAGAAAGATACAAGGAAATACAATGATATAATCAGCATTGTTCCACCTTTAACCCTCAGGTTGGTTTCCTTTGGGTTCTGTTCCTGACCTTGTATTGCCATGGATTCGTGCTGGATCCTCAGGATTCGTGCTTGGATCCTTGAGGATACAAGCAAGATCCTTGATTCTGCCTGTGGATCCATTAGGATCCTTGGGCCACGGATCCACAGGTAGGATCACGAACCCTGCCCAGATCCACATGCGAATCCAGATCCAGATCGGACCTGAATCCGGATCCAAGGTCTGATTCACGAATCTGGTAACTAAGGGATAAAATTTCTAAAATGTTAAGAGTTTGATGAAGTACTAATGAAGTTCAAAGAATTCAATGCTCTAGTAGAGAATATGTCGAGCAAAAGAATTAAATACAAAGATCAAATAATAGGGGGAGAATACATCTCAAATAACTTCAAAATCTTCTACAACAATGTTGAGATTAGGAGAGTTTACTGTTCCTTACAATCCTCAACAAAACGGGGCAGCAGAAAGGAAAAAAAAAACAATTGTAGAATAGTCATGCTACATGACCAAAACCTTAATACTTCTCTCTGGATTGAAGCTGCCAATACTGCTGTTTGTATTCAAAATAGATGTCATCACTCCCTTCAAGATAAAAAAACTCTTGAAGAAGCATTCTCAAAAGTAAAACCTCATATAAAGCACCTGAGAATCTCTGGTTGTCTTGACTATATTCATATACCCAAAGAAAAGAGATCCAAACTAGAATCTTCAGGAAAAAGGGGAATATTTGTAGGCCACAGTGAAAAATCTAAAGCTTATAGAGTCTCCATCCCAGGAAAAAAATTAATTGAATTAAGAAGAGGTGTAATTTTTGAAAATGTTGCATGCAAAAGATCAGTAGGCTCTCATAATACAGCCAGCAAAGATCAAGAAACCCCTCAAAATATGGAAGTAGATACTACTTCTAAGATTCAGAGGGAGCCCCATGAACACACAAAAGATAACATTCAAAATGAACCCAAGGACTCTACTGATGAACTGAGAACCACTACAATAAATTGTTAAAAACTTATTTGGGCAAGAAAGATGGTTCAAGCTATGCAGCCCCTAAAGGGACTTTCAGGGAAAGAAAAAGACCACAAAGGTACTCCAACTATGTTGCTCTTATGAGTGAAACTATTAAATCAGAACCTTCTAGTGTTGAGGAAGCAATTAAACATCAAGTTTCGAAAGATGCCTGACAAAAGAAGACCAATCTATACTTAAGAACGATGTCTAGGACATTATACCTTGAACCAAAGATAAAACAATAGTTACATCTAAATGGCTCTTCAAAATCAAACATACTACAAAAGGTAGTATTGAAAATAATAAAGCAAGATTTGTTGCCCGAGGAAATTCTCAAAAGGAATGAATTGATTATGAAAAAAAAAAATTCTCCTGTTGCTAGATACACCTCAGTCAAGGTTGTGATTGCCATTGCTACATCAAAGGGTTGGACAATTCATCAAATGGATGTGAAGGTTTTTTTTAATGGTGTGATAGAACAAGTCTACTAGAACCAACCCGAAGGGTTTGGGATTCATAATAATAAGTCTCATGTTTGAAAATGACTTAAACAAGCTCACTGAGCTTGGTACGAAAGAATAGACAAATATCTTTCAGAACTCAGCTTCTCCAAATATGATGCAGATCAAAACTATTATTTCAAGGTAATTAATGGGGATATGTTAATACTCATTCTTTATGTTGATGACTTACTTATTACAGATGAAGACCGCCTTATCACCCAATGTAAACAAGATCTAGCATCTAAATTTGACATGAAGGACTTGGGCCTCCTAAATTATTTTCTCAGGTTAGAAGTATGACAGCACACAAATGGCATTTTTCTGAACCAAGGAAAATACACAATTGACATTTTGGAAAGATTTGGAATGATAAACTATAAACCAATGTCTACACCTATAGAGACAATTAAAATTAAGCTAAATGAAGCAAAAACCAACTCAGAGTTGGTAGAATCTGCTCTTTACAGGCAGATGGTTGGATCCTTAATGTACTTAGTCAACTCTAGACTAGATAATTGTTATGCAACAATGCTCTCAGTCAATTCATATGTGAACGAAGACATTTACACCTAGTAGCAGTAAAATGCATTCTAATATATCTGCACGGCACATTAGAGTATGGATTAAGATATGATAACAAGGGCATAAATCTAATGGATTTACTGACTCTGATTGGGCAGGAAGCATAGTTGATTACAAGAGCACCTCAGTAGATTGTTTCAACCTACGATCATCTATGATTTCCTGGTTTAGTAAGAAGCAACTGGTGCAGGAGCACCTACTGGATACCAAGATCACATGAAGACTCCAAGCAAGGAAGTAGGCATGAAGACACCTTTGAAGGTTGATTGAAATGTTTTGAGGTCAACCATGGTCATATTGAATAATCAAATGATGTAAAGTCCATAATTCCTAAAGATCCTCATATGAACCTTAGGCCAAATTATATGTAAGGGAGGCCTATAGTGCCTAGTAGGGATAAATTAGGATCTAACTAGTTTAAGTGGGTCTAAGATAAGTAAATTAGGCCCAAGGATGAAAAATAGAAACAATTTGAATAATAAGGCAAAGAAATGTAACTTAGAAATTTGAATTTTCAAATTCTAACAATTAGCTGCAATTTGGAAAAAAAGGGATTTAGACCCTTAAATGTTTGTAATGCATTCCAACCAATTTGGATTGGATGAGGAAGTGAATATCCACCCTATACAGCCTGGCCAAGGCATAGGGGCAAGGGTCAATACAAATTGAACAGCATTTGTATGAACAGGTTAAGGAAAAAGCAATAAAGAGTTAGTTATTTTACCAATTTCTTATAGTTTATTGATTGTATTCCCATCTCTCATCTTTGTAATGATTTATGGGAACCAAATAACCTCTTCTTAACACTTGCAAATGTTTTGAAGCTTTCTTGTTACATTTATACCAGAAGTTGCTGACAGGAGTTTGGAAAATTGCTTATTTTCTAACCAGTTTGGCATTTCCTCATGGAAGAATGATAATTCCATAGATGTAGGAGCCTGATCGTAGGAGCCTGATCCCTGTGGGATGATCATGTCTTAACTTCTATAATGTTAGATTACACAATTTTGTAGGAAATTCTAAGGATTGGTGATCACCATTGAATTGGTTGTGTGGAAGGAACACAATTTGGTTGCTTGGCTACAGCAGTACCTATCTGGCCATTGGAGGTCTACATTTTATGATTCGGAGGGGATAAATATGCCTAGGGTAAAGGTGAATCGACCCTTGGTTGTTGGATATTAGGCTAGGAGAGGAGACATGATAGAAGCCCTAGTTTGGGCAAGGGTTTGGTGGCTAATTTGGGGCTTTTCGGTCTAGACCATCTGTAGGTACAAATTGATGTGAGAATCCTTTAATTGGAACCAAAATAAGGTTATGTCCAGAGTTACAGAGTTTGGGGATAAGATTTGTATATGGTTCCTTTGTAAATGTGCCCTCTTTTTAGGCCAAAAATAGTCACAGTTGACTGGTTCAGAGGTTTGGTCCAAAGCACATGATAGAGCCCTTTTAGTATGTTGGAGTAGAGCCAAATGGGTGCTCAAAAAGGTAATTTTTTTTAGAAGTCCTTTGGAGAAAGTTGGAGAAAAGATTTGATTATTGCCACTGGAGGCCTAAGGCCATAATTGCTAGTAGATCTAGTGAATCAGCATTTTGGGTTTGTTGGTGGAATGGGCTATTGAAATTTTGTGAGTGGGTTGATTTGAGACGTTTGGTTTGGTTGAAACCCTTGAAGTCATTTGAAGCCTTTTGGAAAGTTCTTCGGTGTAATTGTAGCCCTCAACCCTTATAGCCCTTTTGGAACATTAATCAATTTGCACTTTGCAAATGATTGACATTGTCACAAATAGTTTGAAAGAGTCCTTAGCCACCTACCTCTACATCAACAATCATCTGTTGCACAAAGTTCTATAGAAGCAAAGTACGTCACAGCATCCATAGGAGCCCGACAACTTGTATGGCTAAGAAAACTTCTAGTAGGGCTATTTGGGAAATCCTTGCCTCCCACAATCATTCATTGTGATAACCAAAGATATAATAAACACTCTATGAATCTAGTATTCCATGACAAATCAAAACATACTGAGATATCCTACCATTATGCTAGAGACATGGTGGAGAGAAATGTCATCTAGTTGAGATATATTAGCACAGAGGAGCAAACAGTCAACATTATCACCAAGCCACTCTCCAAAACAAAGGTAGAATACTTGAGAGGTAAACTTGGTATGATAAAAATGTACTTTTATTTTTGAGATTGAGTCTGAGCAATATTGTACTAATATATTCTAAAGATGTTTTATGAGAAAACTCTTTTATAGTCATTCATGACTTTATGGGCCATTGAGATCATCATTGAAAGGTGACAATCTTACAATGATGCACTCTAATGTTTCTGGTTGATATTGTAAGGTGACGACCTTACAATAATCAAACCTTACTATCATGATGAATATCATGTAACTTGATATTCATGGATATGTCATCATAATTAATTTCTCTTGAATAACTAAGTAGCGAATATCCAAAAAATATTTATGGATAATCACATAAGTTACTTTGAAGGGACATATCATGGTGGATATTGTATATCTGTGGATATGTCATGATAAGATATCTTTATGATAGGCATTATTATGCCAACTGTACATATCATAATAGATATTATGAGTATGGTGAATACCATGGAATATGATATATGTGGACATGCCATTACTCTTGATATTATCATAAGATAATATCATTCATGGTGGATATCATGAGACCTGATATCCGTGGACATGCCATAATTCCTCATATCATATTAAGCTTATATCTTTACAAACTCTTATGTCGAGTTATTGTATCTTCATCCTAAAAGACATTATCCTCCATAGATAAGAGGGAGTGTTAATGATTAGTAGCATTGGTCGGATTAGTCAAATAATGTGAATTTGGGGAAGCACCGAAATCAATTGGTGTGAATACAAGTTAAAGAGGCGGTGATACTTTCTCAGTAATAATCTCATACAAGTTACAAAGGCAAAAATACTTACCCAAATCTGTTTTGATTCTTTATTCTAATTCTACAAACACAATACCGGTAACAATATTAGTGATATCAATTTCAAGATAATATTTGGAAATAAATTAAAATTCCTCATTGCCTAAATCTGATATGAATTTAACATCTTGTATTCAAGCAATCTAGCAAGGGTCTAGATGTTTAATCCTCCTCAGGTATCCATCACCTCAGAGACCAAATTTCTTGTACTATCACTATAACCTTACAACACTTGCCTCTTGACTTGCAATTAATCCAAAACAAGCTCCTTCTTTGTGGTGGTTAATCATTGGCTTTCTTTTGCAACAACGCAATCCTCATAACCAATGATTCACCCTTTTTTGTTATGTCTTAGAGATTTGAATGATCCTACCTTTTCTTCCTCCACATAAGCACTCCTAGCTCTAAAACCCCTTGACCTTCTGACACTTATCGGTACTTAAAAGTACAATGTTTAATTTTTTCGCACTTGAAACATGTTTACCAAAATGATCCTTAGTCAAACCTTCTATCCATCCTCCAGTAGAATTGGCCCAATAATAGTGTTCCATTTTTGGTAGGTTGTGGTAAAATCCTCCCTAGACTTTTGTTCTTCCTTCCCGAGAGGGCTCCTTCCTCTAGTTCGCTTTGTGTATGACTTTTTTCTCATCAAGTTGTACACACCTTCCTAATTCCCTTCGGGATTAGTTCTTCTCTTCTAGCCAACTTCTCTTCAACTCTCAACACTTACTGATAGGATTCCGCCATGGTGGTCATCCGAACCAAGCCTAATTCTTGCTTAATGCTGGTTCTAAGGCAATTAATGTATTGCACCACCTTTTCCTTTCAGGCTTCACTATGCCAAGTCCTAATGATCACCTTGTGAAACTCCCTTTTCTATTCCTTTATCGTGTCCTCTCACTCCCTCATTTTGAAGTTTTTTAGCATTTCCTATTCATAGTCTACAGGTATGAATTGACCCTTCAATTTTTTCAACATCCTACCCTACTTCACAATCCTTTCCTTTCCTTTCCTCTATGGGTCCTATCCAATTGCATCTATTTCAACCAATTCATGGCATGTCCCTTTAACTTGGTTTCAACAAACCTAAATCACATCAGATCTTCAATTTCCTTGAATTCAAAGTACTCCATCTCATTGATCCTATTAATTAGCTCCTCCAAATTTAGGCTTTTGACATAACTAGGAATCTCCATCCTTGACCTTTTTCCAATTTTGGCAATTGCCTTCATCTTGATATGATCCAATTCCTCCTCATGATCCCCTCATCTTGTCCTTTCCCTTTTGGTGTGTTACCATCGCTCTCATCTTCTAATCTTAGGTTTAGCCCCTTCCTCCAGTCCTCTTTAGCAACATCCAATCAATTCTTCATAGCTTGCATGATGTCCATACTTGCTTCCACTCTTCTAAAAACATTGGCCATCATTGACATTCTACTTGACAACATCCTTTCTTTCGTGCTACATGGAACTGCCTCAATTGGGCGATTTGGTTTAGAATTGCAACTACCACACTTTAGCGATCACTTAACATTACCCACAACCTACCTCCAATTCAAGGGTCCAAACTGGAATGTCTAACCTTGAAGCTAATCACAAAAAACACAACACAAAATTGAATGTGAATGGAAACAAATATTATCATTGAGAATAGCAAATCAACATACCCATAGGCTTACATTCAGCCTGTTGGCCCCACATGCAGACTCATTGGTTTCCATGGACTTGTTACAAAAATTAGTTCTTAAATTTCCTTTCTCCTAATCAAGTTCTCTCTAACTACCATTGGTGATTTACCATTCTTATATATCATATTTGATGATTTGTGGTGGCCTACATCAGCCTCCAAAATCCCACGCTAGTGTAATTGTGTTTATTTAAGAGGGTCCAAATATTGGTGTTGACCTATTTGGATGGCTTGTGGTCCCTTCTTGATGTCGCTCTACTTTACATATGCAACACAATCTAATCTGCAAGGTTCAAAAGTTCTCCACGCACTAATAAAATTGATCCTAGTTTGAGTTGCTCTAGGCCGATTCTGCATCATTATGTTAGAAACAGTAAAACTTTGTTGAAGTACAGACTGGCAAAGATTCTAGCCTCAAATTTTCTTCAAGTGAACATGATGATTGTAAAGGATGACAATTGGATCATTTATCAATTGTTGGCTCAATTAGTCTAGTTTTCTATGGTGTGTATTCGCAAATACTCCCCAAGAATACTTAGAAACAAAAAGAGTTGCATGGTTGGAATAAAATTAGAATTGTCATCTAACAAGGTGAATATTTTACTAATATTAATTGCTTGCAAATGAACAATTTATTGATGAATCCATTTGATTAAATTCAATTTAATAATAATGAGTACGACTTTAAGATATTAATTCAAAAATGTATACCTAGCATAACTTTCTTCCTTAATTCTACTATGTATAACAAAGATGAAACATTTTGTCTACTTGTATAATGGTAACTCTACTGCAGTTGCTTGTTTTTCCTTTGCATTGGGAAAGAATATGGAAATGCACTTGAAAAACAATGTTCTCGCTTCTCCAAGCCCTTCTATGATGGACCATAGTAAATATAGGTATTCAAAAAACAATGTGCAACATGGAGGTTAGAATGCATTTGGTGAGACCAACTAGCATCAATGCTCTCCCAAATTGGCATAGATTTACTCATCATAAACTGCATTTTGGACCTCATTTGCCTTATCCATAGCCTCATAAAAATAATTTAAATAATGTATGGGGGATTTCCCCATAAAAAAACTCAATATTCTCACCAAGGGCTCTAAAATTTGTATAATCTGAAGTGTATCCATCCAAAATGTCTCATCAAACACACAATGTGATATTTTTATACCATCCATCCAACTAGGAAGCATGCCCTATCTTTTCCAATTAAACAGTCCTTGTTCATCTTTTAGAGACAGTGTAAATGCCTAAAATTGTCCTCACTAGATCAAATAAATATTCTATTCATTTAATTATTTTTCCATTGTTCTTCTATTAATTAAATAAAAAATATCAAATTTATTTAATTAATTCATTAGCCTTTTCTATCCAATAATTAAAATAGATATTCATTATTTATTTATCTAATCCCACCTTTTTCATTAATTAAATTATTATTATTATTTATTTAGTTAATCTTATTAACCTTTTCCATTCCTAAATTAAATGAATATATTTATTATTTATATAATTATCTTATCTCCACTTTTCTTTTCTTCTACTATTAATTAAATGAATATTTTTATTTGTTTAATTACTTCAGTAAATCCGTTTCTTTCAAATCTTATCCTTTTTCCACCTAAGCCTCACCTACCACTTTATCACATCCCTTCGTTAAATTCAACTTCTTAATCTTATTAATACTCTCTTACCCACTGCTTAATCTTATCCCTTCAATCATCTTGTAACCTCTATTCTCCACCCTTGATTCTCTTGAGGACTTCTATAAAAGAAGACCTTTCTTCCTCATTTTGCAACAACAAATGCAATCAATCATCCAAGATGACTAATATGATCAACTACATTTCTAATTTTGGGAAACTCTTGCTTACTTGCAACCTTGCTACTATATCTTCATATCACATCTTTGCATCAACATTATTAAACCACTCCATTCATTTAATGCCATTGTCATGTCCCCAAATTTTAATGTAATAATTAAAATTAATTAATTGGTCCTAGAATTTAAATAATATAATAAAAGGACCTTTAATTAGTTACTTTAATTAATAAATATGGGGCCCAGGTTAGGAATATTTGTATTGGTGATTCTAATTGATTTATGTATTTCTTGGACCCATCTTTTATTTTATTTGTAGGTGTTGTCATGTCGGTGTTACTTGTAAACCCTCGGGAAGTTTCTCCATAGGGGTATTTATGACCAGTTGTAGGTAGTTGTTTAGTATGCGATTTGGATTATGCTTTTCTTTATACTGCGAATTCCAGTTGGTATTCTCTATTGTTCGGCATTTTGGAAGTGAAAGATCTTCCCTACTTGGCTATTTTGGTTTTAGTGGGATTCAACCCTCACCCTATTCCAATCCTGTATTACTTTGCTCGGATCTAGCAAGTTCGAGCATCATCTATAGAAATTCTTGTTCCATTCTAGCAAATCTCTTGCAAACAACATTTATGTCTAATATATTGTTATTATTGGTGGAATCATTGTGATTACAAATATATAGATAACTGTGCACTTAGTCAAGTGTTGGCGAACTCGTGGTGTGACAACTCCAGACCGAATGTCTCCTCTTGTCGGCATCAAATGCCCCTTCCACCAGCTCTACCCTCATTGTACGACATATCAATATCACCATACTAGCCCCAACATTTTTTCTCTCACCGTACAGACCTCCATACAAGTATTTCGTTCACCTCTCTCACACCCCACGGCCAAACTTGGATACTGTACGGCCATCTCCCCATGACCAGACTTGGCTACCGTACGATCATCTAGTGAACACCGTATTGACTAACTTCACACATGTTCCCATTGCCGATGGAACATTTTGTCTTCTCATCTACATACGGTCAATCTTGCACATCCTCCACCATACAACACACACAATTGGCCACCTAAGCAATTGAAAATCTTCCCTCCAGATCCTCACCTTCAGACGTAATTGATTCCTAGAAAATCAGGAACATTGTAGCGGTGTCAAAGCAATTGCCTTTGGGTTGAGATCCCCTTCAGGTTGAGATTGCCTTCCGATCGCGATTGCCTCCGAACAGAGTTCCCCTTTGGATTGAGATTGCCTCTGGACAGAGTTCCCCTTCGGGACGAGATCCCCTTCGGGCTGAGATTGCCTTCGGGCCGAGATCACCGAGATCCCCTTTGGAAAGTCATTGCCTCGGGTTGAGATCCCCTTCGGGTCGAGATTGCATTCGGATGAAATTGCCTCCGGACATAGATCCCCTTCGAATTGAGATTGCCCCTTCGAGTCGAGATCCCCTTCAAGCCGAGATTGCCTTCAGATTGAGATTGCCTCCGGACAGAGATCCCCTTTGGGTCAAGATTGCCTCCGGATAGAGATTCCCTTCGAGACGAGATCCCCTTCAGGCTGAGATTGCCTTCAGGCCAAGATCACCTTCAAACCAAGTTCACCTTCGAGACATTATAGTGGTATAGAGAAATTGCCTTTGGGTCGAGATCCCCTTCAAGCTGAGATTGCCTTCGGATCAAGATTGCCTCTAGACAGAGATCTCCTTTAGGTCAAGATTGCCTCCGAACAGAGATTCCCTTCCGGACAAGATCCCCTTCGAGACAACATTGCGTTCGGGTCGAAATCACCTTCAAGCCAAGTTCGCCTTTGGGACATTACAACCATTTTGTGCATGTGCTAAATAGTTGAGAACAAGTATTATTTCTACAAGATCATGAAGGATAGGAGAACAATGGAGTCAAGTGTTTCATGAATGTGATGGTATAATTTGGTTTATTTTATGTGTTGCATTCACGAAGAAGTGCTTCATTGATATGTTGTTGAATTTAGTTTGTAGACTTTAGACTAGAGGTTGGGTTAATTAGGTTTACAAATAGCTTTTCAATTTCATCATCATAGAGAATTTGCAATGCTAATTATTTAGTAGAAAATTTCTCAAAACTAGTCTCATAAGCTCCTTCCCCTTAGTCAAGGATCTCATCGCACTAAGCTTCTTAATGTAATTATATATGAACTTGGTGTTAGATCTCCGCCCCCCACCCCCAACTTTAGATTTAAGCCAATAAATCTTTCAATGTTCTCAAGGTCTAAATTAGGGCAATGTACCACACATGGGCTCCAAAACAATGTGGAGTATTTCTCCATGAAAATTTTGTATGCTTATGCACAATTTGCACATTGTAAGCGATAAATTGAACTACACATTGTGGCCCAACTTCTATCACAACCTCATCAAATAGTGAATGATAAGTAGATTGAATTCACTTTATCTAATGCATGTGCTAATTTTATGAAGACTATGTCATTATATGATTCAACATGAAAGTTGATCAATGTATGATTCCTTCTACCAATCCACCCATCGGACATAATGTTGCAACCTTTAATCTCCCCCTACTTGTATGGTCAACAAGTATCTTGCTAATATCTTACACTTCCTTTCTCAACATGTTAAGGCTTTCATAGGATGGACCTTTGAAATCAGACCTACAATGGGAACAGCATCAACAATACTTTTACAATAAGGAGAAGAACAACAATAAACAAGATGCTTGAATAGTACAATATAATTTCTATTGCCTTGTGGCTTATGTATGAACCTTTTTTAATTTATTCTACTCTCTCCAATGATGGTTAGGGTCTAGGCATAGTGCAAGATACAAAAGAGGCATATGTGAATTCTCATCCGTGATAGTGTAGCACTAGAAGACTTATGCACAAATTCCAGCACAAATGCTAGAGTTCTTTCTAACTTAAATCAAAAGCTACATCATAGTGCCTAAGTAAACCATGTCAATCAACAAATAATAGTTTTGGTCTTTTCTACCCTGCTTTCGTCATAGGCATCAAGGGACAACTCTTATTGTTGGGTCCCATCATTAAGAAAGCTTGCAATCATGTCCTAAAAACTTTTCAAGATGTCATTTGAAATGACTGATTTCCCCATCACTTTATTTCCTGCAAAAGTTGTATTTCAACCAATTTGAATTGAGAACTGTCGTACAATAAGCCTATCCTAGATATCACTCATAGCATGATTAAGGACTGAAATCACAAACACATTCATAACCATTAGATCTAATTAAAAATAATAATAGCAGCTTTTAGGTTCAGTCCAAAAAAAAGATAAAAATGCATATCCCTAGTAGCCCCTAAACGAGTAGAAAACATACAAGAAAACGATCCCTATATCTAGTAAACAGAAAAAACAAAAAAAGTAACCCTAACCTTAATTTTAAATTTTAATTTTTTTTACATATTAGGGTTAGTCTTGAAAAAAGAGTATTTGTTTATGACATTATACATTGTTGGGTTATTGCATCTTTCATTTAGTATACAAGTTAGTTTATAGTTAAATAAATAGTGCTAGTTTTATTTTCATAAACAAATATTGTTGGTTGTTTGTTTTTAGGAAGTTTTTCTCATTGGAGATTATTCACAAGACTATATTGGCTTTATAAGCCAATAAAATGTAATGCAAAGATCATCTCATTGAATTCAATATTCATTATATCTGAATTTTATTGGGTTGTTCATCATGCATATTTGTAAATGCGTTTTGGTGCTAATAATTTTCATGTGGCATCAAAGCATGAGGATATCATGCATATTTGTAAATGCATTTTGGTGCTAATAATTTTCACGTGGCATCAAAGCATGAGGAAAATATTACATCCAGGTGTTTGTAAAGGTGAGGAATGTTGTGTGGTGGCATGATAGTCAAAGGAATATCTTAATGCATGAGAAATTGCAATAGTGCAAAGGATGAGAAGCCAAAAAATTATAAGGCGTGAAAGAAGACTACATTGATCATGTAATAAGGAAAAAACTTATGTTCTATAATGCTTTGGGGATGGGGATAGGGGCATAGTAGAGGATGCATTTTTGGGACATTTCCTAGAGGGCCAAAAATACAAGAAAATAGTATACAAATGTGTGTGCATCTGTGCTTATTAGCTTAACAAATATATTAATATGTTATAGGTAGACAGAGGGAAAGGAAGTGAGGTGTAAATAACTAATAACAACAATATCAATATGTCAATAAATCATGAGCAGTAGTATAACCACGTAATAATTTCAATAAAGCATTATAACAAAAATCTAGTCAAACATCAAAAGACTATGGTCTATCAATATCCAAATGTCTCAAACATGTAACCAGGAGTATCAAACATCAAAATATAACAATATGTGAAGCTAAGCCTCATTAGGGCTAATCAATATCCAAAGGCTCAAAATTAACACAGTCACATTCAACCTCTAGCAGGAATGGATCATCCAATGGTAACCCTACCAATCCTAGTGGATCATCTAATGGTTGAACCTAACATCTTCAGGATCAACCTCCCATCACATTGCTCAAGTCTATCGATACTCAATAGTTTGTAAGTCTTCAAATCTTTGAGCACTATGAACTGCAACAAGTTTTTTGGCTCGTTTTGAAGCACACATGTTTCTCTTAATGGAGTGGATGAAGCCATAGGAGGAGCAATTCCTCTTTGCAATAGTGGAACTAGCAATTTGTGAGAGTGATTGAATGGCAAGTTGTTTAAACCCAATGTGTCCTTCCCATAATATTTCCATCATCCAATGAGGTTTCTTTGTGCAATTGTGACCCTATCCATCCTAGCCTCTAGTTTGCTAAATGTATGACCCTGGAGATCAGAAAACTCAAGCCACCACTCTCAAAGAAGGGTTGCCTTTTTCTTCCTATACATTGTACAAAGGGCTGTTGTAAGCCCCTCTATAAATTCTTCATCGTCAGAAGAAAGCAGTCGGTCAGGTCTAGGTTCATACCACTTCGGATTAAGATCATAGACAAGCATATGAAGAGGGGTGTTCATTGCATTCCACCTCTTTGTGAAAATAGACCTACAGTGCTCCACATAGAATTGCAATTCAAAATCCTTTTGATGAATTTCTTGCTTCACTTGATCGAGTATGCTATCAAAAGTCTCATATGTCTCTACTAGGCTAGGCGAGTCAATAGATGTATATTGAATGATCTCCCTAGTTGGTACTATGATAAAGAAAATATACCTACAAGCATCATCTAAAAAAATAAAAATAAATGAAAAAATGAAGTAAAACAAACTGTAACAACTATAAAAAAGTTTTTAGAAAATTAAAAAAGTTGAATTTTCAAATATCTTACTTGATATTAGCCCACCAAGTGTCATTAAGTGCTCTCTCTCACTACCTTCCCTTTATCTATCTTTGATTGATGCCATTTTTCTAGTCTCCACAAACAACCGTAGATTTTAGAGCATCCTACACCTCCAACATCGTCAATGTCAAAATAAAATAGCTAGCATATCTAGTCTCAACTGGTTTGAGGAATTCTTTCTTTTAATAAGACCAGAATGGTGCAAGTGAAGTGTGATGGTTACATACAACCACTAGTATCTCTATAGCTTTTGTCATTGTTTCCTTAACCTAATCTATTTTGCCAATGTCCTTCAAAGAGTGTATACAACATGGAGTCCAAAAGATATGTCTATAGGAGCTCACAAACACAAGCTGAATATTCCACAACCTGCACAACATTAGAAGGGCCCAACCTCCTCTATGGCCTCCTTGAAAATGGAAAAGTAAAGATAAGCATCCTTAACTTTTCGAGGAACAATCAATAGCTTTAAGAAAGTATAAACCAATGGTCACATAACAATAACATTAATGAGTGGCCTCTGCCAAATAATATAAGTCAACCTATTTACGACAATGGAACAACCAATCCTAATCCATGTTTGCTTCATCTCCTTCATCAACAAGGTTGCTTTGGAATATTGCTTGTCAAGAAGGGATGTACACGATCTATGTTCTCCAAAGGGGGCATATAATGGTCCAACTATCAATAGTTATCTCACCATAGTTTTGACATAAAGTGACCTGGCGAAACAAAATAGAAGAGCATGTGTGTAAAAGAATTTGGTCATTGCATCATCAATTTGCTCATGTTTTTGCATATTCGTCAACCCCATCACTGAAATTTTCTCATATGGTTTCCTCCTCCCTCTATCACAACTCTCTCCAATTGATACATTAGAAGAGGCGTGCATATCAATGGATGATTTTTTTAGATTCTTATTCTGACATGAAATGATTTTCTCCACACTCCCTACAAGCAATGTTGCATATTCAATTTGTCATTGCAAAGTTATTTTTTCACAAACATTAACACCTTTCCGCTCTCATCCACTAGATGGCATGTGACCCTAGTATACCCCCCATGGTAATAAGTCTTGCAAATATGACAAAACCACGTCTTGATGCTCCTGTATTTTTCCCTTGTTGGAGGTCACCTTTATTGGATTATTTTTAGTATCCTAGGTTCTTGCTATATTTAACACATTGTCCTAGAACTATAGTTAATGGTCATTTAGGCTTTATTTTTTGTTTTCTTAATCAATTCTATTTTTAGATGTTATTTAGACAACCTTGCTTTTTACTTAACACTTTTTATAGTGTGTGCAAACTCTATTTAAGAGTGTGCATTGTTAATACAATTAATTCCATTTTTTAAAGTTTTATGGTATCAGAATAGGGGCTGGTTCGAGTGTGACTCTCTTGTGGGAGGGTTTTAATTTTAAAAAAAACTCAAAAGTTATATGTTGGGCTATAATAATTTTCTCTAAAAAGTTATCTAATGGGTTTCTAATTTTTTCCCTTAAAAAATCTTATAGGGTTTCAATTATTTTTTGTCAAAAATTATTTGGTGTCTTTTCATAATTTTTTCCCCTTAAAAAAATTTAGTTGGATTTCACTCAATATTCTTTGTTTGTATCTCTTATCCTGCTTGTTTATGATCAATTTTAATTTTTTCACATCAAAAATCATGTTTAGTTTTCATCAACTTCTCTCTTCAAAAATCATTTCTAGATTTTATAACACACGAAGTTCGCGTGAAATGTGTGTCAAGGATTTCTTGAAATAGCTCCTATGTAATAAATATCTAACAAAATATATCACTTGACTATATCAGTTAAATATCAATAATTGAATAGTTAAATCTATTATTCTTGTTAGAGTTCTAGGTGACTCTACAACACCCCCAGGATCAAATGAAAGACTAAGATAACTTCCACAAGAGAATGGCAAGACAATTGCATGAAGATGCAAGAATGCTATTATTGATAATGGACTTGATTGACATCCAATGAATTGATTTGAAATGTACATAACAGGCCTCCTTATATAGGAGAGGCGATAAGAGACAATGATAAGGAGAAGATAAGCTATCACCCACACAAGGTGGAGGGAGTCACATGTCCACCAAAGGTTTATCATCCTCCATTATGCAATGAAGTATGTGTGATGATGAGGATGTGTAGGCATAATTTAGGTACACCATTTTCAAACTTTTAAAGTTGACCTCATAAAGAGTTTCCCCAAATGTTTATGGTTTTTTCCCTAACCATATTTCTATGAAGTTTCAATGTTCTAAGGAGAAGTCACTTCCAGATTTTGCATTGGAGAAGCAAATGTTTCATTTTCCACCAAGGGAAAAGCATAGCAGAAAACTCATTTTTTGCTATGCCTTTCACAGTCATTTTCAGATTTTCCATTGGAGAAGCAAATGTTTCATTTTCCACCAAAGGAAAAGTGTAGTGGAAAATTCATTTTCCGCTACACCTTTCGTAGTCATTTTCAGATTTTCCATTGGAGAGGCAAATGTTTCATTTTCCACCAAAGGGAAAAGCGTAGCGGAAAACTCATTTTCCCGTACGCCTTTCGCAATCATTTTTAGATTTTCCATTGGAGAAGAAAATGTTTCATTTTCCACTAAAAGGAAAAGCGTAGCGGAAAACTCATTTTCTGCTACACCTTTCGTAGTCTAAATTCAGTTTTCCGCACGAGGAGAGAAAAGGCAAATCTCAATCCAAAATGAAGATATATGGGGTCTAGTATCAAGATCACTTCAGAAAAGCAATTTATGAATCAATCTACATCAAAATTGTGCCCACTACACGGAGGTGGAAAATTGAAGATTGGGTGCACTTTCTGCACTCAAAAATGGAATTTCCACCGAGTATCAAATCAACAATAGAGAGATGGAAAAGAGCTCTTAATTGATTAAACAAAGAATGATCATCTAATAATGATTTATCTCTTGAAGATTTGGACATCAACATGACATTAAATATGAAGTGGAAAATTCATTTTCCGCTATGCCTTTCGCAATTAGGTTAGAGTTTTCCACAAAAGGGAGAAGACAAAAGTCAAATTTCTGCAAAGAATGAATTGGAGTATTCTATAACCATTGACCTGATAGCAAAGAAGAAGTATTACTTGTTAATTATTTACAAAGTGTAACTGTTGCTAGAATGTGCAAATTTCACCTACAACAAAGCAACGGAAAATTGAGAACATGATACGCTTTTCGACCTCCATTCGGGATTTTCCACCACAGGCATTCCAAAGACTCGCTCCCAAAATTCAGCAGAGAATCAACATGGTAAGCATGGAAGATAACATGCTGGTAAATTAAAGACATCTGGGTTACATAGCATGTGAAAGAAGAATGGCTGGAAACTTTATTTTATCAGTTGATTTTGTAACAATCATATAGACCAGCATTCAATAGCTCATATCTTTTGACTCAGTGATTATTTTCCCTATCGCTCCAGTTAGAATGAAGATAATTATGTTTGGATATACATATCCAAAGCCGAGCCTGATCCAACAGTAGAATCAAAAGATATGCCCCCCGCAACGAGACCTAGGTTTATAGGCAGAATTATTTTTCAGTCTGATCAGCAAAGGAACATTTTGATTTGAATTTAATATATTTTGATATCACTTGTCCAAACATCATTCAAATATGTTAATGTATATCCTTATAAATCATAGTTTATAAGTAAGTCAATTTTCAAAAGAAAAAATATGGAAAATCAAAGAGACAAGAGTCAATTACAAAATTGAAAAGTCACTAGAAGAAACCAATTGGAATGTGAAGAGAACCTCCAGGAAGAAACAGTTATAGAACTGAAAGGTCACCATTGGAGAACCAAATGGTTATGAAGAAGTCTATTTATTGTAAATCTTTGTTGATATGGGGGGTTCTTTTCTGCGAAAGATAGAGAGCTGGAGTAGGGTGAAGGAACTTAGTTTAGTTTTCTGCATTTTCATTATGCATGTTAAGAATTCGAGTTTTTGTAATAGATTTAGCGTAAGCGGTGAACAAATAAAATCTGAGCATTCATATTTGTGATGTTTAAGGCAACAGGGGTTTTATTCTTAATCCGAGCATTTAGTTATTTCTCCTTTGATTATAATCAATCAAAGTATTGTTATTTTCACTTTTGGGAATCATCTTGCATCTCGTGTTGAATAATGAATGGGTTGTAGATCGGAGTATTTGCAGACGTTCCTATTGCAGGAATTGGGATTATTTAACTTTCTCTTTCATTTCATTTTGCACTGCATTTGCATACATAGCATTCACATTGCATTACCAATGTCGGGGAGTCATAGGAAGTGTGAATTCTTGGGGTTGGCTAGGTGTAAAACTGAATTCTCTGCTTGAGTTAGTTCTGTCTAGGGCTGGCTTGGTTTTCCTCTTTCGTTCTCAGGTTAAGAACATACCTTGTTAGTTTAGTCATAAAACAAGATTCATTGAATATCATTGATAAGGGAGCTGTACCTTTTAATTCAAAGGAAATCTATCAACCTCATGATAGATTATCCAACTGTTGGTATGAAATTGTTTCTCACAGGTTCGAGCATTTAAGAGTTACATTGGAAAGAACAATTTGTTTACCAACAAGATGATAATGTGATAAGTACACTAAAGGTAGAATGAGATAACAACTATGACCACCTAGAGTGGAATTCTCCTACACCATGTGTTTAATTGAGGTGCAAACTCCTAAGTGTCTCAATCAAAAACTACTATGAAATGCATTATCCTAAGTAAGCTTAAATGTAATTAGTGAATATTTAATTACACCAACACCCCCCCTTAAGTGCAATTTAGGGGAATGCACTTAAACTCACAATGCAAGATGGGTCCCAACTACTAGGCCATTTTAGGTACCCATGTACAATATGCAATGCAATACATGAAATGTAATCTCTCATAAAGTGAAGAAGGAGAGAAACCTCATGGAAAAAACCCTCCTCCAAAAAGAGAGATGAAAACAAGTTGCATGGATGGATGGAGTACTCATGACCCCCCAAAAATTGCATACATCATGTATATAGAAAGGATGATCCCCCCATAGGAAGGAAATAAGGAGACATGATATCCCCCCCATAATGAAGAAGCTCCAATGTAGATTAAGAGTACCTACAAAAAATATATAATCCAATGTCTACAAAAAAAATGTCTCCCCTTAGGAAGAGATAAATACATCAAATGATGAAGCCCCCACTCCATGTAAAATGTGAGGAAGGAGGAAGAAGGTCTCCATGTATGCATCTCTGAATATTGAATAGGTGTCTCCAAGCTCAAAGATTCTGTCACACCATCAAGCTAACCTATGAGATGTGAAAAATCAAGAGAACATGAAGAGTTGGGAAATCCAATCTCCAAAGAAGGTGAAGAAGTATCTTAAAGAGGAACCTCCTTAGATGTATTAAACAAATCTGCATTATGAGACTCATCTAAAAGAGCATCCAGGAATTCATCCCACACTGCAAGATCTGAAGCATAAAGATCATCTTGTTGAATAGTAGAGCTCATGTCTAAAGAAGCAGGAGGTGGAGGAGTAGGAAGTTCAACACTTGTCTCAAGAACAAAATGATTCAAGTGTCTAATGTTCTCCTCACATGAATTATTCACCCTTGATAAAGGGTTAGGTACATCATGAATATCATCATCATTATCAACAAAATGTGCAAAGAATACAAGCATGATGTATGATCAACAACTCCCATAACTATGACATCTCTAGTCTCCATGTCCCTAATATAGACATAATCAAGAGTGAACTCAACAATTTTACCTTGTGCCCCATGAGTGGATATTAGTGGTCAAGGATGGTACACAAAGAACATCATTAAATGTAACCTCTCCCATAGAAATAGAACCTTTCCCACAAACCTTCATGTATGTATTATTACCCATCAATTTAGGTGGAGAAGTACAAGGCTCAATAGAAGAAAACATATCCATAGAAGATGCCATATGATGTGATGCAACTGAATCAAGAAGTCATTTACCTTGCAAAGGATGTGTGGAAGCAATGAGTGCTTGTTCTTTACCTTTGAATGATGTTGTAGATGTAGTAGCTGCCTGATATTGAGAAGAAGGAGAAGACATTGTTAAGGGCAACTGGATATTGTTCTTTTGAAGAATGTGAGTGAGCTCATCAATTTTCTTATGAAAACATTTATGCTTATCATGTCTTAGCTTTTTGCAATAAGCACATTTATCTCTCTTTCTTCTAGTGGTTTCCTCTCTTGAAGAGGACTTGGATTCAATATTATGTTGTGAAGGAGAGTCATCACCTTTTTCATATTGCTTAGGATCCTTGTGTTGTTTTTTTTCCTTTCCTTTGGAAGCCTTTGGAGAGGAGTCATTTGCAACCAATGCTTGATACTTTGAAGGCTTCAATTGACCCATGTGTGCTAATTTTGTTTGTTCCCTTATGATTTGAGCTGCAAATTCATCAAGAGAAGGCATTTTGTATGCACTACCAAGAGCATCCATAATAGCATAAAATGTCGAAACAAAGATTGAATATTCAGGACCTAGCTTGGAAAGAATAGATAATATCAATTGCTCATCATCTTTAGTAATGCCACAATTAGAAAGCTCCAATCTAATAGAATTGAACTTAGAGAAAAAGGCTTGAATATTGTCAAAATCACATGGATTTAGACCTATAAGTTCATTCTCCAATTTGAATTTTCTTATTCTATCAAGTTTACCAAAGATTCCTTCCATTTTTTTCCAAGCATCATGAGGATGTGTGCAGAATGCAATATGATATAGCAAATCATTGGAGATGGTAGCTCTGAGAGAACCAAGTGCTTTATCCCTTCTATCAAACCATTTCTTTCTTTCTACAACACCTGTAGCTAGTTCTAGATCCTGTCCAAGAATCATTCTAAGCAATCCAATGCTCATCAACTGATTAGAAATTGCTTGTTTTCATTGATGATAGTTATATGGAGTGAGCAATGGAACTTTTGAAAAATCCATAATGAATCAAAGAATGACTGAAATCAACTGATAACTCTTTCAAATTATTGATTCAATTATAAAAATTGCAATCCAAGTATTCACCAAGTGCAAATATAGCCAAAAAGACTTATTTTTGAAAGTGATATGCCCACTCCAAATCACTGAAATTTGATTACAGATTTGGAAAGTAGAGGAAAAATCATGCACTTTCAAAAAAATTGCACCTGAAAATGTTACCGAATGTGCCCAAATAGAGCCTTGAAAGTTGCAAAAAATGGGATTTGCGATTTTCAGAAAAATTTAGACAGAGATCCAAAATCACCTGCACCACTGTGTAGATTGTGAAATTCTACCCCAAAACAAAAAGATTTGCTCGGAAAAAGGAGTCCGTATGAAGGAGATATCACAATTTGAAAATTGCCTTTGAATTTTTTTTTTCTGAATCGCTACCACCGCACCTTCAAAAATCAAATGTCTGTAGATTTGGCCTCAGATGTCTGATTTGGATGAAACAAAATTCGATTTAGGGGTTTTTAGACCTCTTCTATATGATGTCAACCTCTGATTTGCACCAACAAGCTCCAATTTTCACCTGCAATAGAAGGTCACGAAATAGGACTCTTGAAATCTCCTCCAAATTGTGATGTCCAAATTGTCAAATGCTGCACCAACAATAAGTCAAGTCAAGATTGCACTTCTTGAGAAGAAGTCTTCACACCATGAGAGCTCTGATACCATGTTAGAGTTTTAGGTGCTCTACAACACCCCCAGAATCAAATGAAAGACCAAGATAACTTTCACAAGAGAATGGCAAGACAATTGCATGAAGATTCAAGAATGCTATTATTGATAATGGACTTGATTGACATCCAATAGATTGATTTGAAATGTACATAATAGGCCTCCTTATAGAGGAGAGGCGATAAGAGACAATGATAAGGAGAAAATAAGCTATCACCCACATAAGGTGGAATCACATGTCCACCAAAGGTGTATCATCCTCCATTATGCAATGAAGTATGTGCGATGATGAGGATGATAATGTGATAAGTACACTAACAGTGAAATGAGATAACAACTATAACCACCTAGAGTGGAATTCTCCTATGACATGTGTTTAATTGAGATGCAAACTCCTAAGTGTCTCAATCACAAACTACTATGAAATGCATCACCTAAGTAAGCTTAAGTGTAATAAGTGAATATTTAATTACACCAACAGTTGTTTTTTATGGGTAATAGGCCAAACCCAAGATTTATTATTATTATTTATTGTGATTAATTATTACATTTATATAGCTTGATTAGACTCGAACTCAAGACCTCCCATATAAAAGGCTCCCAATTTACCGTTTTGTTGTAGGATCTTGCCTAATAATTAAATGTATTATTATTTAAATTAGATATATATATGTGTGTGTGTGTGTGTGTGTGTGATGCAAGAGCATCCTTGGGTTGTTGACAATCTTACATCACCCAAAAAGATATTGCTTTGTTTTCTATTTTCCAGTTTTCTGTTTGATAGTTTGAATTGGCAATCACTTCATTTCCTGTTTCAAATTTTGCGGGCTTGGCTTCTTATGGTGGACCTATCTTGGATCATTCTCCTGTGTTCGCAAAAGTGAATGTTACACATGTTTGGAGTTATGTTTCATCTTCTGGGGTACTAATTTCTTATGTGGTTCTTCATACGATGCATGGTATTTTTCTTCTGCGAGGTTTATCCCTTTATGCAAGGTTTCGTGGCTTTGCATATAGTTTCTTGGATCATGTGAGTACATATATCTAAGGTCGACAGTGTTCTTATAATATATTAAGTATTCGGTCATTAATTCATTGTGGACCAGTCCTATAAAGTATAACACATTTCCTATCTTGGAATGTAAAGTTAAAGTTGACCTATGTGTCTAGATGGCTATATATGTAATGTAGATGAGTCTTGTAGGGAGAGTTCGGTCAGTATAAAGAAGGAAGTGATAACTAAGGCTCAAAGTAGAAAAGTTGGTCTGTAATCTAGAATGTATTGGCCAAAATTGGGAAGGCCTTACAGCTCGGCATGTACGGTGTTCAATTGATGTAACTCAAGATTTGTTGTTAAATAAAGAGGAGGTTTTCGATTGTATCTTGTTATATTTTTGTTGGGTTGTCTTCGCTTGGGGTTCTGGTCATCTCCTTTGGGGATACAACTTTTTACTGCATCAGATGGTATCAAAGGTGGTTGATCTTGGTGAGTGTTAGGAAACTGATTTGTCCCTTTTTATAAATGCTTACAAAATGACTCAAGAATGCCTGAATAACAAGGCATAACCTCTGACTAATAGTTGAGTCACTTACAATGGCTATGTTCAAGTCCTCTCTAAGTTTTTTACGAAGGCTCAGCACCCTTCTAAAAGATATTCAATGAATTAAATGTTTATTATGTCTTTAACCAAAAGACATAAAGGCTATTGACATTCACTCATCAACATAAAATGAATGTATTTACAAATATGAATAATCAAGAGAAAAAACAGAAAATGACCACAAGATCATTCACTAAATCCTCCCTATTGTAGAGAAATTGAGAGAATTGAAATGCCTTAATCTACAAAAAATGAGTGTACAAACCAACAGATCTATTCCCTTGACATGGAAATATAAAACTGCATTCAGAATATAAAAGAAATGACCACACAATCAAATTTCGATCCAAGAAATAAATATTCAAACCTCATGATTTGATATATAAATTCCTCTTTATCTCTAACACGTGACAAAACAACCACAAGATCATTTTATCCCTACAATCCTGTCAAGCTACCCTAGAAAACAAAGTAAAAGCTTTATAATTCTCTACAGTCTACCTTACAATCAATTTTTAGAAAAGTGTTTTTCTCCTCCCTATAGCCACATGACCGCTAGAAAAGAAGAACCCATATTTTGTAAAAAGTCTTCCAATAAATAATGTTTCCTTTGGCTTTTCAGTTTGAGAATAACCGATTCTTGAAAATTATCTTCTTTACTACTTATATCAACCTTTCTCTCTCATATTACTTCCTTGGAATGAAGTATTACGTATCTTATTAAAATGCTGAATGATCAAACTTTATTATAATGTTATATTAAGAGGTTAAAAAATTGACAAGTGTCACTTATGAGCATTTTTTGGTCCCTTTTGATAGACCCGCACACAGTCACTTGTAACTTTTTAACCCAACCAAATTTCTTCAATCGTTCTGGTGAAGATTTTGAAAACTTGATTTTGGAAAACATATCCAAAAATCAGGAAGATCCAACAATGGAGCTAATAGTTATACCCCCCCCCCCCCCGTATTGAGACCCATTTTTCTTCTTTCTGAAAAATCATTTTTACAGGCTGCATTAGAAACTATAAACAGTGTACCAGCAAATATCCACACCTGGATCACCATGTTGAGTTGCTCTTAGCACCATGAGGGAACCCAAATTATAAGAATATTAGTATTCTCAATTACCATATATGGGATAACATGCTTTTGGATTACAACAACAGAGACACCCAAGCCAATAACAAGATAAGCAATACCCCAAACATATATGCGTTTTATCGGCATAGTGTCAAGTTTCTATTTACTAATAGAACATGACATAATACCCCCAATAGCTAACATTCAAGTGGAAGAGCCAAGGTAGAGCCTTTTGAATCTTGAATCCAATCCTTTGAATGGTTCCTTTGAACTTTGCACTTTGAGAATCTGAAACTGCCCTTTTGATCCTATGAGCTTGAACCGTTTGAACCGTTGAGCTCGAACTTCGAACTTGAACTTGTGATCTCGAACCATGAGTATTCAAACTTTGAACTTTGAACTTTTATAGTGAGGTTCGAAGTTCAAGTCCTCTCTAATGCTTCTTATGTGCAATGCTTTGCAAAATCATTGTTAGTCTGGAACCATTATAATGTGCTACAGGAAATTGGGAAAATTCCTTCATGGAGCTCTATTTGAAAAAATTTAAAACTTAGGTGCTAAAAGCAAGCTAACAGCTGGCTCTGTCTAGGGACATGGACTGCAAGGAACATAGAGAATCTAGCAATCTCTGGTATAAGACCACTGTCTAGACACTGGGGAAATAGAGTCACGGTGGAACAGAAAAATAAGAGAGACTTTGCAAAAGAGCAGAGGGAAGTAGGGCAACACTAAAACACCTAAACTAACAGCAAGCCAAAGAACCAATAGATTAAACTAACACAATCAAAACTTGCAAAGCAGAAAGCTACTCGTAGATATGTACATGGGCAGGACACCCCCACCCTAAAAGTCGGAGGCAAAGAATACTTACACAAAGCCATTTACAGGTTGGCAGAAATATGAACCCTTTCTAAATAGAGAGTTGCATCTAAATGAAAGAAAACAATGCCATCTTTGCCTAGGAAAATCTTCGCCACTATAATCCCAACTGATTGTGTGCAAGAGTTTAGTGAGATGATATTCAGATCCAAACAGCCACGACCCATCATATATTTCTTACTCTTTCCAATCTTCCCTCATGAAATCTTCAGAAACATTAGCATTCTCTAAATGAAAAACATAATGCCCTAATATTCCTAAGGAGAACACTGCATCATCCTTAAAATAGTGTTTAGTATTTGAAGTAACCTTGGCATCTGAGAACATTTCATCTTTTAAAACAAAAATTAACTTTGGGCCACCATCAAGCTTCACAATTTGAATCAAGTTCCAATAAACTCTCTGATCTCCAACTTGTTTATTTGAATCAACAATCTCATCAAAATCAAATTGATCAACATAGATATTCTGCTCAGCTTGAAAACGTGTATCATGAATCACACCTTCTTTGACCTTGACTGCATACCAAAACTTACTAGGATTGTTGGTCTCAAGGCTGAAGGTATCTTCACTTGACAAGCAACAAATTGGATCACTTGCCCTTTTATGGACTATATGACAACAGTAGAGTCTGTCTTGCTGTGAGGCCTGCCCAACCTTAACCACCTCAATACCTTTGTTTGAGAGAGGATGCACAACATAACCAGGTAAATAACATGAAATATCTTCTCCCTCAAGATGAAGGTTGAGACCCTTACAGTTAACAAGCTGAAAGAGAATGCAACATGGATCTATTTTATAGAACATACCTTCCAAGCTCAAGACACTCATGCAACCTATGTTTTTGTAGATCAAACTGTTGTGGAAATATCTGCCTATAATAATACCATCCATTGTTATAGCTGCTGCAAATTGTAGAAGATGGTCTTTGTTTTCTTTCATCCTTGTGCCTATTAGATACCACACATTTTCACAGTTTTGAGTTTGAAAAATTTCAGCACTATGACTCAAATCTTTAACAACACCATATGCTGATTCATATTTATATAGCATTATTGAGTGATCTCATGAAATTAAATCTTTCTTTCTAAGGTTTTCTTGTTCATTGGATAAAAAGAGCCTGACTATGGTTTCATTGTTATAAGGAGAAGTCTTCTTCAAGCTGCTTAGTAATTCTTGAGGTATCAAAATTTTAGGATTATCTCCAATCCGTGGCTGAGAGAAATAATACTCAGCTTTTCCCCAAGAAAGAATTATATCATTCATAGAATCAGCAATCTTGAGATCACCATTTTTAGAAACATTTTCAGTATTTAAATATGTCTCATAACACAAATTAACTTCATGCAGCATAGGGTCAGCATTTACTAAAATAACCTCATTATGTTTTGCTGCAACTGAATCTGAAAATTCCCCATCCGAGATCAATGCATCAGGCAAACTAGTACCTGCAACTTTTTTTTCAAACTCATCTTTCTAGATGGCTAACAATAAGTTTTCAATGACCTTCACCTCATATAAATAATCATCACTTGAGAAGGCCAATGATAATTGGGGCTGAAATGTCATAACAATCTCATCATCTTTAAGTTCCACATCTATAAGAAATTTTTCTTCTCCTTTTAAATTTGTAGAATCTGGGAAGCTTTTAGCCAGGCACAGATTAGTTTTACTTTCAGCATAAGAAATTTCATATGAGGATATAAATTCTAAAGTAGTTTCGCTTGAAGAATCACATTCTTCTTTATCCCAAGTAAAATTAAAAGCCTCATATTCTGATTGTACATGAGGCTGAAAGTGTTCATTAAATTTTCTAGAAAAAGGATAACTTTCAGCACTTATAAATTTAGGAAAAAGAATGACACTAAAAAAAATTTCTTCGCTTCCACCATCTTTCCTTACCAGTGCTTGATCTCCATGTGTCTGCAACATTTTGATTGGACTGTCATGGTGCTGAAAATTTATTTCAGAACTTCCCTTTTTTTATCATTAGAATGAGAAGGATCTTCTAAATTGGATTTCCCTTTATCAATATCAACTCTATTTTCAAAGCGAACAGGTTCTAGAATAGGCTGATCATAATCTTCTAGAATTTCAAAAACATCTTTATCCATTCTTTCATGGAAATCAAAAACCCCATATTCCGGTTGCTGGTAAATCTGAAATTTATTTCCTTCCATGCTTTCTAAAACAGAATGATTTCTCTCACTTTCAAAACTGAAACTCTCTACTTCTGAAGAGAAAACATTATTCAATCTCAAATATTTTTCAGTTTCAGTTTGGTCATTTATGCTTACCAATGCTCAACTTTCGAGAGGTTGAAAGGCTTCTTGCTGAACTTCTTGCTCATTCATAATGAGGTAGTTGTATGAGAGATGAAACCAAGATAACTGGAGCTTCACCATCATCCACCTCTAATTCTTTTTCAAGCTGCTGCACCTTTCCTTTGCATTCTTCCAAGTCTTTCAGCTTGTGAAATCTGTAACACAACTTCTCCATAGCAAGGTAGTTAGGTGATCCTCTTTGACGCTTAGATTTGTTTTGATGGCACGCAAAATACTTTCTTTCCAGTGCTCCCAGAAATCATGCAGTACTTTATCTTGCATTTGGAGGATTTCAAGGATAGTAGGCTCAGGTCTTTTATTCTTCATGGTCTTTCTATTTGGCATGGTCAATGCACAGAGTTGCCAATCTCGTGCATGTAGAGATAATATAGAAACTAAGGAACCAAATGTCAAGCACTGATCTTTTGCTCCTGAGGTTCCCCACTAGAGTCGCCAAAAATCTGTTGGTAAACAGATTTTGTCCTTCGAAAAGAAATGCAAATAATCAATTAGAATGCCCGAATGAAGGCACAAATCCTACCAACAGTTGAATTGATTATCATTGCATTGATAATCCTCCTCTGAATTGAGAGCTACAACTCCCCCTTAGAAGATATTCAATGAATTAAACATCTAGATATAACTTTAACCAGAAGACATTAAAGCGTGTTGACACTAGCCCATAATCATGGACTGAGTGCAATTATCAGATTTACAAACTAAAGCAAGAGGACGAACAAATAACCATAAGATCACCTATTCAAACCTCTGCACTATAGAAGACACAAGAGGAGTTAAACATATTATTCTGCAAAATGTGAGTACATGAACCACATGATTACATACAGCACATGTTTGATACAAAATGGAGGATTATAATTAGAAATGTGAAGAAGAGAACCTCATGATTACTCTTAATCAAGAAAAATAAACATACAGCCCATATGACCTGTGATATAAATTCATTCCTATTTCTAGATATAGCAAAACAACCACAAGACTATTATGTGTCCTGCGTTTACAATCAAGAATGCAGAAAACATAAAATAAACTCTCCTATATTCCCCTGTTACACTCTATTCAAGTATGTTCTCCCTCTCTCCTTTAGCCACAGGACCTACGCTGAAAAGAATAACCCCCAATACCTCCTTTCTATTTCACATTTAGCTTCTTTCTTGCTAGTTCCTTTTCAATTGTTACAACCAATTCTTGTAAATCACGTGCCTTTTTAGAAGACTGTCATTGGTAAATATTGTGTAGCCGATGAGTTGATGTCATCGGTAAAAATTGTGTAGCCGACGGGTTGACGTTGTCGGTAATTATTTATTATGTAGCCGACGTGTAGCCGATAGACCCCTTTGGGAAGGTTCTTCAGGAAAGTATATGTACACCATCCGAGATCATTGGAAGCACTATGTAATCTCTTCGGCATATATGTGAATAATAGGAGTACTGCTGTACATGTTCCTGTTTATTGTCTGCATGCATTAATTCATTTATCCCATATGGTAAACATTTGGCGTCGTTGCCCGATGGACCTGGAACGAAGGCAGAGGAATGAAGACTAATGTCGAATCAACTGAACAAAAATAAGAATAAGCTGAAGGAAAAAGATGAAATACGCACAGCACAAGGGAATTTAATTTTGGCACAACAGGCCGAACACAGACGAAGGTTTAGCAAATTGCCAACGGACATCGAAGCACTGAGGAATTGCTGGAAGAGACTCAACAGCAATTGGATTTGGTGGAAGAAGCAAGGGAGGGATTTCTTAACTTGCATATGCCAAGGGAAGAGAATCCAGACGGAAGGGGATTAACTTGCACGACTCAGAGTGCCAAGGGAGCACAAGCGTGGAGTGAACTCTTCGTCCGAGATACACTTCTAGAATGGACAGCTTTGCTTGACGAAAACCTTTCCTCACCAAATAGCACGACTGTTGGAAATAAAACGACTGTCCAAAACAGCACAGGTGTTCAAAACAGCGCGGATGTGTAGAACAGCGTGGGTGTGCAGAACAGCGCGAGTGTGTAAAACAACGCAGGTACACAAAAAGTCCCTCAACCTTGAATAGTAATGGCTAGACCAAAGGAAAAATTGCCAAAGTTTGATGGTGATGGAACGGCCAATCCAATCAGACATTGTAAGACATGCGAAACAATTTGGACAGCGAATGGCGTAACTGACACAAATGAATGGGTGTGACAATTTCCAGCAACTCTAAGAGGTGTAGCAGTTGATTGGTTTGCCGACATGGATCCCCAAAAATTAACTACATGGGTAGACATTAAAAAGGAGCTTATCACCGAGTTTCAATTGCTGCGCGACGACAATGAAATTGTAGCAGAAATCTACACCACAAAGCAAGGGAAAAATGAAATCGTCTGTGTATATGCCAGAAAGCTCAAAGAATTAATAAATAAAATGGAAAGTAAGTCAATAAATGGGTTGAAAAAGCGATGGTTCATTGAGGGACTACGCCTGGAGTCAAGGAAGAAAATGAAGGTTGTGTCGCCATCATCATACACCGAAGCACACAATCGGGCAATGGACTTAGAGAGTGGACAGAAACCAAAAAGAAGAAGAAAAGTAGCTCATCCGACTCAGATGATGCGTCTGCGGAAGAAGATAGCAGTGATGACAAAAAGGGCAGCAAAAAGGTCCGAGCTCTCTAGAAGGACATGATCAAAATGATGAAGGAATTTAAAAATATGCAGCAAGAGATGATGGGAAACGAACTATGATGCACCGAATGCACGACAAAAGGTCACACGAAGGGATCTTGTCCAAAGAACCAGTTTTGTGAGATCTGCCAAATTATGGGCCATTCCGTAAAAGAATGTCCCTTCAATATGAAAACGAGAGGACCTCAACAAGTGCTCCTGACATAGGAGGCTTTTGCGTCAGGAGGGAGCAGAAACACTAGCAGTGATGGTGCCACTTCAAGTGGGTACAGAAACAATAGAAGAGGGCAGAATACCAATACCAACAATAATAATGGGGGCCGCAGCCGAATTCAGTACGATGCGAACGGCCACCCGATGGTTCAATGCAAAGCATGCAATTTGTGGGGCCACTTTGCACGAAACTGTACATCAACAAATGCATCAAAGTTGTTATGCAGATGGTGCGGTCCTGGAGATCATGAAGATGCCAAGTGCCCGAAATCAAGAGTGAATTTGATTAGCATCGGTGTAGACGAAGAAGTCTTGGCAATCACCTGTAAACAAGCAAAACTGTACCCCGACCCGATGGAAGAAAAGAAGAGATTGGAAGAAGCACAGGCGAAAATTGAGAAAGCAACGCAAGCAAAAAAATCACAATTGAAGGACACTACTGGTACCTCAATGAGGAACTGCGTTGAGCAAAACATAATAAGGCAGGTGATGCAAATGGAAGTCCCGATCAAATTAAGTGACCTTCTCACAATGCCCTAGTTATGGACGACCATTCTGAATATGACACCATTTTCGAAAGTGACGGAGGAAACAGGAAGGGACGGTAGTGGAACAACGGCAACAGGCCCAATGCTTTTGGCACTCACAAGGGGAAGGCATCCGACAGTGTTGAGATGGGCAATCTGGGAACTGTTCTGATAGACACAATTGTGGATGGAGGGTCAAGCGTGAACGTGTTACCAGAAGATGTATGGGAAAAGTTGGGACAACCTTCGTTGTGGCCACCAACATTCCAGTTGCTCACGGCAAACCAACATAGGATCAAACCATTGGGAACCTTAATGGCACAACTGGTAACTATTAGAACGCAGCTATTTTTATTGGATTTCGTGGTCATTCCACTGAAAAAAGAGGGTATGACGCTATTCTCGGATGGAGTTGGTTGGTACAAGAAAAAGTAAAACATGACTGGAAACGAAATACCCTATCAATGGAGCGCAGAGGCAGAAGATTCATAGTTGACTTGCACACACAAATGGTAGGCGAGGAGGCAACGTCGTCGGATTCTGAAGGCAAAGGTGGAGGGGATGACAAGGGGAAGAAGAGAATGGAACTTGATGAAGAGGGAGTATTGAGACTGGAAGGAGGGTCGAATGAGGATGACCTAGATTCGGTGAACGAACTATTTCACTGGCAGATGGAGGATTACTAACTCTTCCCAAGCTGCAACATGTTGGGCGTTGAAGAAGAAAAAGGAATTAATGAGTTCCCGGAGGAATATAGTGAACTAAAAGAAGGAGAAACGCAGGTGGACGAAACACCAGCCCATACATTCAATGAAGATAAGCCGATAAAATATGAAGAGGCCACAGTACAAACCATGAACCTTGAAGATGATATTGAACCAAAAAACATACTGGTGGGAGAAGAGAGAGCTTTGATCCACACGGAAAAGAGAAGAACACACCATACAACTGGAAACTTGTAGGAAGAGACCTGGAGGTGCACCATATGGCAAGCATAGGGCAAGGGGAAAATACCGTTCAAACTGGAGGCTCCGTATGGACAAGGAGCTACCACTGTACAGCCTTCTAGAAGCAGGCAAGGAAGTATTATACAGCCTAGACAAAGAAACCGTATGGATTCAGGAAAGGACTGTACGAACCAACTAGGATACTGTATGGACAATAAGCCACCACTATACGGCCATGTAAATGCCTACCATACGGACATGAGAAGTACTGTATGGCCAAAGAGGTGTACCGTATGGTAGTACGACAAACAGATGAAGGGGAAGCCATGTCTAAGCATTATACTGTACGGAAGCCATACAAGTACGGCTTAAGGAAAGCAGAAAGGAGGGTATGCCATATGACCATCCAGTGCAAGGTATGTCGTACGGACTTGGAGCATAGGGGATGGGAAGAATATCACAAAAATGGTGTGTTCCATGGACTTTTGTTTGGGTTTGAGAATGCTAATTTGGTCTTGGTGGCAGGGGTGCTGCTCCTCGACCCCGCCCTGTATCGCAACATGGAGCGCGCCTGGCGTGCTGCCCCAAGACCCCTCGACCCTGCTGGGGGCGATACCCTAGACCCTCAGTCGGTGCAATTATCATTCGTGGGAAGTTTGACCAGTTGATGAGACCTAGAGCTACTGCAAGCATAGAGTGTCTGTGTACCAAAGGTGGAAAGATCAACACAGCAAACCTTTCGAGAGGGGTGATATGCTTTGAGGCACTTGGAGTAGGTGTTGGATGTGAAGCTGTCTTGGCAGATGCATAGAGAACTCGGGAGGAGCTGATCATCCAGTTGGAGGCAGTATAGCGACACTTGGCTCAGTGTACCTAGGAGTTGGAAGCAGAGAAAGCAACACAGATGGCTATCAAGGTCCACTAAAGAAACAGTATTGTGTTAGCAAAGGCTGCAGATGCAACGTATTTTGGAGACCAGTTTGATATAGGCACGGAACGAATGTGAAAGTGGTGTGACGGAAACATATCTACCTTGTTATAGTTAGTCAATTAATGTATCTTGTTTTGTTAATCTGTCTCAGATATTTTGTAATTGTCATCCGGAGATGACTTTTTCTTTTGGGGGGGATGATGTCGTCCGTAAATATTGTGTAGCCGACAAGTTGACGTCGTCGGTAATTATTTATTATGTAGCAGGTGTGTAGCCGATGGACCCCTTCGAGAAGGTTCTTCAGGAAAGTATATGTACACCATCCAAGATCATTGTAATCATCATTAGAAGCACTATGCAATCTCTTTGGCATATATGCGAATAATAGGAGTACTGTTGTACATGTTCCTGTTTATTGTTTGCATGCATTAATTCATTTACCCCATATGGTAAACAAAGACTTCATATATATCTCTTGATTACAGGGACCTTTTCATATCTTACTTCATATCTTATTACATTTATTATTATTATGATATGAGTCTCCCTTAGATGATATGTCTATACACCTAACACTTGGACACTTTCAATTAAATAGCATCATGTATCATGTCAAAGTGGAGCAATTCTCATGGGGATCTTTGCCACCTGGCTCTACACCTGTCATGGGTAAATTACTTATTTACTTCATCATGCTTCTTGTTTCTATTTGAATAATACCCTACTTATTAACCAATTGTGCCAAACCTGATCTGAAGAGAAGATTACATATTGAATGTGAACAATCTCATTCAATCTTATTGTCATTGTCTCCATTATTTTCAAATGATTTAGGGATTATCATGTTATTGGCGATACCCAATACCCTGTACATTTAACTTCACATTATCCCTTGACAAGTCCTGAATGCATTCAATCTCCATCATAGTGCATGTGTTAGTTATCTACATTTCCTCTATATCAGTTCCGCTGTTGTCTATTCGAAAAGATCGGTTACCACATGACCTAATAGCTTAACCTTAAAAGGCAACTTGCAGTTCCATGCTCACTCGAATAACCTGACTCCAACCCATATTCATCATCTCCATTGCTGAGATTTTCCATCCTTCACATGTATGTAGTTCCACCTTTATATGCACACACAATGAGGTTTGCAGGTTTGAACTTGAGATGGCAATTGTGGACCCATCTTCCATCGTGTCACTTTTTACATTTTGCCTTTACGCATGTGAATAGAAAAATGGATGAAATCACCATTGGGTATGTTTTATAATGACCGCGGTTTAGGCATTGAATCACTTGATTGGCAAGAATAAGAAACTTTGTATTCATGTGCCTCTCATGAATGAGTATGCCGGATTTGGCCTTCCACCTATTGTTTTGTTGAGGGCATTTAGTCAAACAACTTGCGCTTCCCTTTCAGTTTCAGAATTTGTTGGAATGTGTTAGGTCGAACAACTTGTATGAACAATCATCGATGGCATACTCCTTGTGGACATTTGTTCTTTTTCTATTCACCTGTGCTCCATCTATACTCACTAATCACCTGCTCCCCCAATCATAGTGGTCGAGCGCTGCACATGTTCCCAATGCCTATATATTTGTGGTGTGTGAACATCTATGAGGGGAACTTTTGCTATGATTGATAAGCATGCGATCAGGTTTGGTATAAATATGTCGCCAGCTAAACTAGTAAAGAAACCTGACTATTATCACACAACATGAAATTGTCACCACAATGATTATGATTTTGTTGTATGAGTGCATGCTTTACAATTGATAAAGCTTGTACCTTCATTCACCACCCTACAATCTCATGGCACTCAGATTTATTCTGTAGGTAAATCAAATATCATGTGCCAACAATTGAAACCGGTTCCACACACATTGATCGGGTATTTTCACTAACTGTGGCATCAACTTCATGTGAGGAAGTTTGCGGCTTGTTTAATTGGGTTCATGTGTCGCTACTTCTCATAAAGACTTAAAGTTAGCTGTGAAATCGAAATTGGGCCTGAGATCTATATTGTGCTTTCATCTCCACTAAGTGTGGGTTTCAAAAATGGAAAAGTCTCCGACTTATATAAACAAGCATGGAACCACAATCCTTCATATGTTACCTCTGTCTGCCATCGTTGTTAATGGCCAACATTAAAATTGACTATTTGATACATTATGTCAAATAGTTGATGGAAAACACTCCTTTTGATACCAATTTTAAGCCTTCATCTATGGTCCTCACATTGCTTCCAATCTATGATTGGATTGATGTGACTTTGGGTGGGGGATTGAGTGCGGTCAGGCGCTAGTGATTTGCACTAGGAGTCAACTCCTTTATATTCCAACCAGTGTTTCGATACCTCAGTTTTGCATAAGTCCACAATTTATGTTTACCAATGCCCTTTCTAATAGCTTTGGTGATTCATATTTGGCACAAGGGGTGTCTAAGCTAGATCTGATTGATTCCCTTTAATGTCGAGGCCTTCATGTGCATGGGTCTTTTTAACAACGAATCGCCCATTCATCAAGTTTTAGCACTACACATGACACCTTTTTGATTATGTGCACATGGTATAGTGGCCATCCACGTGTCTCTGTCTTATTGGCCTTTCCTTTTTAGAATGAATATAAAGAATGTAGACCTCACATACATGAAGATAAGAGTTCGAGAAATTATCCTCAAATTCTATATTAAGGATATTTCTTGCGATTATGGGTTTGGTGTATTAAATAAAGATATTTGCATCTCTTTGAAGTGCCATAAGAAGGGCTTGTTATTTCATCTTCTATATCAAGGCACCAATCATCGCTCTCATGGACAAGAAGATAAAAGAGCAATCAACCCATGGAGTATAACATATGAAGTTCAAATTTTGGGTTTGAACTTAGGGCATTTATATTTCGTACAATCTGAATAATTTAATCCTTAGGCTGAAAAACCTTCATTGAAACTATGAGTAATTATGGATTTAGCCTTGAAATCTGCACCTCGAACCTTGAGTCTTTATGTCTGTACATGTATTTTTGAATCTTCAACTGTATATCTGAATTCATCGTTCATGCTTTTGAACCTGAACTCAAACCTTGAACTTTGAGAATCTGAACTGCATGTTGAGATTTGAATTGAACCTTGAACTTGAACTTGAACCTCGACGTTCAAAATTCGAGTTCAACACACTGCCCTTTCACAATTTACTCTTCACAAAAGAACATTACCAATTTAAAATTAGCAAGATATGGAGACAATTTCAGGGGTTTCCTTCCATGGGACTAGCATCAAAAATTTAAAAGTTGGGTGCTAAGGGCACGTCAACAGTGAGCTTGTCAAGACTTGGACTTCTTGGTTGCGAGGTGGTAGATTGTGGTTCTAGTTCGCAATTGCTGAGGACTTGCAAGTTGTTGGTAACCTATTCCAGGTTTATTGGCTTCTCGTTAGTGAACAGATCGCTCAAGTCGAGGCAATTGCACCTTGTTTTGATTCAAAATGCCGCTTAGAAGGATGAATCCTAGGAGTTTGGAACATATGTTTGAAGAATTGAAGGCAGAGATGAGGAATGAGATGTATAATGTCTTGAATGGTTTAAGGAGAAATCCTGAGGCAAAGAATGAATATGTAGTTGTTGAAGCTCTTGAAGTACTTAGAGTAGAGATCCCTACAAAAGAAGAAAGATTGTTGAGAGCTATGGCACAAGTTGGTAAGAGTCATAAAATGGAGGTATCAAATTATTCTGGCTCATTACATCTTGAGAAATTGATAGATTGGATTAATGAACTTGAAGATTATTTTGAGCTTGAGAATATTGTAGATCCACATAGGGTTAGGTTAGCACAAGCTAAGTTGAAAGGTCATGTTGCCTTGTGGTGGAAAGAATAACAAAAAGAGAGAGAGGATAATGATGAACCTAAGATTAGTAGATGCAAACCCATGGTTTCTAGATTAAAGGCTACATTCATTTCTGAAGTTTATGAACTTGAATTGTTTAAGAAGTTATAGAAATTGAGATAGAAGGATATGACTGTGAAAGAACATACTGGAGAATTTTACATGGTACAAATCAGATCTGGACATCTTGAATCTTCTAAGGAAAAGCTTGCAAGGTATGTTAATGGTTTGACATTTAACATTCAAGATTAGTTGACTATGCTGAAACTTAGTTCAGTTGAAGATACTTGTCAATATGCATTGAAGGCAGAAGATAAGTTAGGAAGGAAGCAAGGTAAACAGTTGACAAAAGTAGATAAGGGCAAGCAAAAAAAATTTGATAAGAAATTTGTGTTCAAGGGTACTTGTTTCAAATGGTAAAGATGGGCACCAAACTTTTGAATGTACTAGTAAAAAGATTGACAAATAAAACTTGGTAGTACACGAAGATCCAAAAGAGGAAACATCTGATGTTGATTTGGCATCACCTGAGGTTGGAGAATCTCTCTTGCTGAGAAGGGTCATGTTGGCTAAGCATGATGAGGAGCCAATGCAAAGAAGAAACTTGTTTCAAACCATTTGCAAATCTGGAGGAAAATGTTGCAAGGTTATTATGGATGGAGGTAGTAGTGATAATCTTGTATCAGAGGAAATGGTTAGGAAGCTTGGATTGTAGAGATTGAAACATCCTACTCCTTATGGTATTAGTTGATTTCAAGATGATCATAGGGTACAGGTTTGAGAGCAGTGCTTCATTAATTTCAAAATTGGATCTTTTAAGGATGAATTTTTATGTGATGTAGTGAACATGAGTGCTTGTCACTTTTTACTTGGAAGACCTTGGCAATTTGACAGTGGAGCTATTCATGATTGCATAAATAATATTATTATAGTTGAAAAGGATGGCATAAAGTTTGTTTTGATTCCTTTGAAGGATGAGGAAGGAGGAAGAGAAAAGAACCTTAGTGTTTTTAGAACTTTCAGTTTGAGTACAACAAAGCATGAGATTCAAGCAACTATTGATGGAAGAAAATCTGGGTTGAAGAAGTTGTCTAATCCTATGGTTAAGAACGAAGGCAAGGGAAAGAAGACATTTAATCAAATGAAGGTATGCAGCAATTATGATTCATTTAATCCTAGTAGTAGTAGCAGATCTGAGATCTCTGATGGAATAGTTCGTTCCAGCAACAAGTTTGGCACACTTCTGTAATGATTGATGAAGAGGATTTGTGGGTTAAGAATGAGCATAGGATTTATGTGTTAAATCCTTTCAGATGTTCACAAGTCCTAATGGAACATCTTTTGTCACCTTGGATGTTTGATGCAAGAGCATCCTAGGGTTGTTGGCAATCTTGCATCATCCAAAAAGATATTGCTTTGTTTTCTGTTTTCTATCTAGCAGTTTGAGTTGGCAATTACTTGATTTCCCATTCTAGATTTCGCGCGCTTGGCTTCTTATGGTGGACCTATCCTAGATCATTCTCCTATGTTCACAGAATTTAATGTTACACATGTTTGGAGTTATGTTTCATCTTCTCAGGTATTGATTCCTATGTGGTTCTTCATACAATGCATGGTATTTTGCTTCTGCGAGGTTTATCTCTTTCCACAAGGTTTCATAGCTTTGCATATAGTTTCTTGGATCATGTCAAGACCTACATCTAAGGTCATCAATATTCTTATAATATATTATGTACCTTGTCATTAATTCATTGTGCGTCAATCCTATAATGTATAACACATTTCCTATCTTGAAGAATGTGAACTCAAAGCTGACCTGTGTCTAGATGGCTATATATGTAACGTAGATGAGTCTTGTAGGGAAAGGATGGTCAATATAGAGAAGGAAGTGGTAACTAATGCTTGAGGTAGAAGAGTTGGTCTGTAATCTGGAATGTATTGGCCAAAACTGGGAAGGCCTTACAACTTGACATGTATGGTGTTCATTTGATGTAACTCAAGATCTGTTGTTAATTAAAGAGGTTGTTTTCAATTATGTCTTGTTGTATTTCCGTTGTGTTGTCTTTGTTGGGAGTTATGGTGATCTCCTTTGGGGATACACTAGCCTTTTACTGCATCACAATGTTATCAATTAATAAATACAAATCTTAATTAATAAACTTATTATCATTATTCTTATTATTAATCAATTAACAAAGTTAACTAATAAATAAATAAAATTATTAATACGGAAACACTATCAATCGTGTCATTCCACACGCAAATTATTAAAAAATGATGAGTGCACATCCACACTGGCAGACTTGCATAGCCCATACCTGCTAACACCCCACTAGCGTAGCCCATCCATGTTGGCAAATTGTTAATTAATAATAAGAATGATGATAATTAGTTTATTAATTAAGATTTAGATTTATTAATTGATATTTATATTTATCAATTGACAATCATTGTTATATATAAATTATTACTTAATTAAAATAATAATAAATTTAATTATTCAATTCTTGATGTCTAATTGATATATATTTTATTAGATATTTATTACATAAGGGCTATTACATTTCTGTTTTAGGGTTTTTACCATTTTTCCTTAAAAAACAATGCTTTTTAAACTTCCAATCATAGTATTTTGCAATCGATTTTAGGGCATCTTGCTCATTTGCAATAATTTGGAGGATTTGGCAGCTACTCACAGTGTCTCTCTCTACAAGGAAGGGCGGCTTAGTTATCCAACATCAGGTTGGATGTTTTTGTGATGATTTTGGTCAGTGATTTTGTAGATTCTAGGAGGGTCAATAGGAGAGTCAATAACAGGCTCTACTGTTTTGTTGCAAACCATTTTGAAGAAAGGAGTAACCTTCTTTGTTTTTTTGGCTACTCTTGGTCATTGACATTCTACAGATCTAGGGAAGATCTCAATCATAGCAGAATATTTTGAAGGATTTGTAATTAAAAGATATGTATTGTCTTCTGTAGGGTAGTTCATAGAATGACCATTAAGGGAGGGTATTAGATTATTTTTAGTACCCTAGGTTCTTGCTATATTTAGCTTGTTATTTTAGAACCCTAGCTAATGGTCATTTAGGCTTTATTTTTAGTTCTCTTAATCAGTTCTATTTTAGATGGTGTCTTTATTCAGACAACCTTTCTTTTTACATAGCACTTTTTATAGTGTCTGCAAATTCTATTTAAGAGTGTGTATTGTTGATACAATTAATTCTGTTTTCTAAAGTTTTAACAATTGTGGCAAACCGAAGCAATGGTTTCTTGGAATTAAAAGGGACTTTTACAATTTTTTGGACAATGTAGAGCCTACAAAACGGTCTAGTATATTAGAAACAGAAGTTGGACTTTCAGAAGTAGAAAAAGGGTTTCGACATTTTGTTCACTTCATTTTCACTTTCACTACCCTCATGGTTGTCACTACTTTTGCTGCTCATTTTGTGGTCTTATTATTTATGATTCAAAGTCTGGAAGCAATTAAAGTATTTTTCAATCCACAAACTTGCTAATAAACAAAAAAAACCTAAAAAACAAAAAAACACAGAGGAAATACCTTGGCTGTAGCTTCAAATTTGCAGCTGAGAACTTGTTTCAGACCTGTAGAAAAACGAAAATCAGACCAGTATCTCCTCTGAACAGCCCATCTCTCGTCTAGATCATGCCAATCTCTTCCTTGACAAGCAAAATCTCACAGCAAAGAGCAAAAATGAGAAAATGGAGGAGGACAAATGCTTGGTGAATTAAAGATTTGTTTTAGTTTTATGTCTTTTGATCATTTTAGGGTTTCTAACTTGTTTGCATGCCCTTGTCGCCCTCCACGCGGTTCTAAATGTAAAAATGAAATTAAAAAGTTGTTATTTTAGATTTCTTTTTACACTGGAAGCATTCCCAGATACAAGGAATGGCACCGACAAGACAGCAAAGGGACATTCCCCATGTCCGCAGGAGGGTCAGGGGATGCTTCCCATGTCCTCCAGCCGTCCCCAAATGACAGGGGATATTTTTTGTCATTTTAGGCACCTTCAGCAGACTCAGGGACAGAAGAAAGATGTCTCCTCAGCATCCTGCCATCTCGGAAATGCCTAGGGGATGGGAACAAGGGGTTTTGGGGCAAGGGACATGTCCCCATGTTTCCTTGGAAAATGGATATTCGGTGGGCATGAGAATTGCTGCCAATTCAAATATAAATTGTCAATTTGAATCTAACAATACATATAAGTGAATAAACTCTTATAATATTAGCTTCTGTGAAGAAGGAGTTTAGAATTGCTCGAAGCGGCAGAGATTTGATAAAGTTGGCAAAACATACTAATTTTGCAGAGAAGAATCACATCCTGTGTGCAAGGAGTGTGGGGATGTAAAACCCCAAACTGTTGGAAATCGATCAATATCCACTCTGAGCATCACCTAGATCCAATGAGTGCTAAATGTTCCATTTATTCTCATGAGAGATGGATTCATGTTGAATCACTACTCATGAAACATGGGTCAATGAGTTTGACTAAAAAATCACACAGTTAAATCCTGATAGCAATATCACAATATCCACTCTATTAAGATACAATATTCTAGACCACTTACATCTGCTGAAGCATGGAGGCATGGGAAAATATGATATTATTGAAATTCATTTAAAATTTATAAGTCTAGCATATTTTTCTTAAGTGAGCACAGCTGTATTCAAATTGCCCTGGAAACGGACAGGTAGAGTAGTCTTTAAAGCAGTTGGGATTTATAGTTGTGTGAAACACTTGTTGGTGGTATTCAGTTACAAAACTGCCAACAATTTTGTGTTTAAACTATTTTGGAGTTATGATTCATTTGAAGTGATATATTTGTCAGGAGAGACGAAGTTGTGCTTTTCTCTTGGAAGTTGCAAGGAATGATTATGTTTATGTCATGTTCCCATTTTGGAGGCAATTTGATTTAATTAATTTAATTAATTAGGTTGTCCAAAATAATGAATATTTTATGAGGATGACTAATTAATTATTTTAATTAAATAAATAAGTGGTATTAAGTTAATTATTTATAAAGTTATCAAATAAATAAATATTAAAAGGTAACTTTATATTTAATTAATTTAATAAAGTGATTTGAATTATAAAATATTTTATAAAGTCACTTAATAGATAAAATAAAATAATGTTCTAGAAGTTTCTGGAGAAAGTGGAGAAAAAAGAATAAATAGGCACCCTGGGCTTCATTCTGATCATCCAGTTGTTTATTTCTCTCTTGACATCAAATTGTGATTTAGTCACATAGTCTATTGTGGAGCCAAGTGGTTTCAGATAGTCAGTTGATCTTTGGGAATGAAAACCCCCTTGAATTTGCATAACTGAGGAAGTGAAATATCTTCTGAAGGGTTGCACATTTGGAGGTGATACTTCAGTCACTTCAGCTAGGGCATCATTGGGCCTAAGGCCATTTTTCAACATTTCAGCATTTCAGGAAGCATTTTTAGCAAGGCCGAAATTATTGGAGGTCATTTCTAGCAGGTCTGAAATTATAGGAAGCCATTTTAAAGCAGTCCGAAAAAGCAGGCCGAAAAAAGCAGAACCGAAAAAGCAAGCCGAAAAAGTAGTCCGAAAAAGCAGCTCCGAAAAAAAAAGCAATCCGAAAAAGCAGTTCGAAAAAGCAAAACGAAAAAAGCAAATCCGGAAAAAGCAAGTGGAAAAAGCAGATCAGAAAAAAAAAACAAAACAGAAGGGGCAGCATTGAAGGAAATTATTGCAGCCATCTACAATCAGGTTCTTCACTTCTCATTTGGCATATTTTCTGAGAAATGTAGGTTTTCAGCTGAGTACAAAATATAGCTTCAGCACTTCACTATTTCACATTGTACTTGTCTTTGTTTACCATTTGGCATTATTGGTATCAAAGGAAGGCTAGGATTTTGCAATTGAAAGAGCATTGTAATTTTTAGACTATCTATATTGCAAACCTAGAGTTTGATGATCAGCGTATTAGTTTGCATGCCAATTGTTTGACAAAATGTCAATTGGCTATAAGTTCTCTTTTTGGCATAAATAATGTTATAATTTTGCATACTAAGTGTTTATATTAATGACACTTGGTTGTAAGTGCATTAATGCCATCTTAGGTTGCATCCAAAGTATTTGTCATAATCACTAGTTGCTGTAGCTGCATATTGCAAGTAGTTAAGTCTCATATTTGTATTGAATATTGTCAAAATTAGTTGCACATTCATGTTAGGTCATTGTTTAGACAATCTGGAGTTTTTTTTGTAAGCATTCTCTTTGATGCAAATCGAAACAAGAGTCATTGCAGCAATCTGAAAAGTTATATCAGTCATATGACCCCTTGTATGCAAAGTGTTTGACAAAATTCTTCGAGCCTTCAATCAGCATTTTAAAGTTGGAATTGAGCAGGATTATTACAGTTTAAATTATAGGTAGAATGAAACACATTATCAATTTTAGTTTTTATCATGGTCACACATATTTCTTATATTATCTGCATTAGGTAGGGGTTTCAAGGCTCCCAAAGACCCATATGCTATATTTGATAATTAGACTGTGAAGCAGAATCAATTGGCGCTTGGAAGCATTGGAGGATGGAAGACTTTTATCATCTTAACCCAGCTTCTCACTCAGAGATGATTCATTGCAAGACAAACACCTTTTTCTATCTGTGTAGTTTAATGGAGGAGGGACTTGGACTTTCATGATATTTCTTGTGCAATTAATATAAATAGATGGTTGTGGTTGTTTTCTACAGTAGAAGATTGCTTCCACAGCACTAGAGGAGGGGGGATATTAAGACACTCAAAGGGGATGTAGACTCTTGTAGAAGAGTTGTTCTCTCATGTGCAGTGCTAGAGGAAGGATTTTGACACACTCAGAGGAGATCTGGACTTTTAGAGGAAAATTATTCTCACTTTGTGCAAGGAAGATGGAGACAAATTATGTTCCCTCGTGTTAAACAAATGTTTTGCAAGTTTTCCTGTTAGGACATTCACTAATGGAATCGGACTGGTGTTTCCTGGATGAATGAGGAGGATTGGGGAAAGTGCTTCATCAAAGTCTCCAAAAGGATTGTTATTGTCAACTCTTGTAGTATCCCACCCTTTGTTTGAAGTAATAAGAGGGGGAGGGGAGAATGTTGGGTTATTACATGTTTTATTTCGTATAGGTTTGTTTATAGTTAGATTAAATTAATAATGTTAGTTTTATGTTTATTTTGTAAATATTGTTAGATGTTAGTTTTTGAGAAGTTATTCTAATAGAAGGTTATTCAAAGGAAAATGTTGGCTTTATAAGCTGTTAAAATGTAGTGCAAAGATTATTTGATTGAAATCGTAATCCATTATATATGCATTTTATTGTGTTGTTCATCATGTAAATCTGCAAATGTGATTTTCTACTCAGTATTTTCACATGCACTAGAGTTAGAGTTTAAAAAGTTTCTAAAATAATGTTGCCAAACCCTACCATTTTCAGATTGCAGCTGAAGAATATCAATATGTGAAACTAGGATTTGAAAGAGAAATGCCAAATATGTGCCAACATGCCCTAGTTTGATGACCACAAAATGTCTAGTTTGGTGTTACTATATGCATTTGCCTGAGGAAGTCTGAAAACGTGTCTATCTATGATCCAAAAGACTGAAGTGTGAGAACATTCTAACCAAAAACCTGTAGCTATTATGAGAAAGCCTACAAAAGACAATGTTTTTTCAATTAAACGAGTTTAAATGTGCATTTTTCCTTTGCCCATGAGTTTTCGCCATGTCAATGCAGGTTTGACAGGGCATTAAGGATTCCAATTACCCAGGTGTGATGATCAAACTCGGCACAAGCAGATGAGCAGGGAGCAATTACTCACAGCTAATTGCATACGATTCCTGGTATGAGGCACTATGTGCACATTGTACAACCTTCTGTATGTCAAAAAACCCTAAAACCTCAGTAATTTGCTTACTCTTATGAAATTATTGGTTCGTGTAGGCACTGAAAGTGTCCTCTGGCAAAAACAGAATCAGCTTTAGCAACAATTTGTAGCATCCTGTGACATTTCAGTTTTCAGTTTTTCTCTCTTTGGCATGGTTTCAAACGAAAAAAGCTATAAAAAATCAACTTCCTAGATAGATGAAATTTTATGAAAAAACCTTGTGGAATGTGTATAATCAATATTATGTGATTTCTATGCATTGTAGAGAGCCGTAGTTGGAGTTTTGTTGTGAAAACTCTATATCTTGGGATGGTCATAGCAACAGAAGCAGGAAAAGTGATATGAGAGTTCTTGGGGGTTGTTTTAGAGCTTAGAAATAGGTGTATGGGATTTCTCCAGCAATTCTAAGTGCTGGGACCTCTTTGTACTGTCATTACCGGAGTACTAAGTGAGATTGTGCTCACCTTTCAGCTAGAGTTGTCACTCAAAGAAGGTTTTCCCAAAACATATCCGTGGTCATTTACGTTTTTTTCTCTCTGCTAAACTTCATTTCCCTGCGCAATTTACTCAGTATTCAAACTAAGAAATAATTCGTTGTTAATGAACAAGTTCAATGAATATCCTCCCTGTTACGTATCAGGACCCCACTCTCAAGATGTACCATCCACTCCAAGCCTATAAATAAAGAGACAGCAATACAGAAACTGAAAGAGATAAACCAGACAACGGATATAAGCAAATTAAGGAAATTGAATATATGAAAGTCCCAATTGTCACTTATCTTTCAATAAATTGGTGAATATCTTGATGGATTGGATTGGAATTAGAAAAATCTCAATCATTAAACCAAAATAGTAGAACTCACCGACAAAAACTTCTCCAAAGGCCCCTGAGCCAAACACGAAAAATGGACTTGCAGAAAAGGAGAGGAGAGCCAGCGTAGCCCTCCTACTGAGTGAAAAGGAAGACGTGGGCTTTTCATTTTGCTTTCCCTCGTCTGACCGAGATGCCAACACCTTTCTCCGATTGCTGCGCTTTCCAGGATTAATGAACACAGCCTGCTTCTGCAATGTCAGATTATGTAAGAGAGGAGGCGAGCATCCCACGAAGGAACCCATTTTCTATCCAATTCGACTAAAATTCGCAGCAGCTCCCAATTCATGCATTGATCAGTCCTCGTAACAAATCCTACTCTCCTTCCATTCCAAACCAGAGCTCAGAAATAAGTAGAAAGTTAATACTTTTTTCCTCAGACTAAAGTGAGAAGCTTTGAATATTAAAAATTGCTTCTTGAGCACTGCTCTGTGCGATTCTTTCCTTCAGAAGCTGCGGATTACAGACAGTTAAGAAGAAAGCTCCGATGTACATTGTCCGCTTTGATCTCTTTATCCGAGCTTCACCAATGCGAGTGAGCGCAATGGAAACGTGGCAAATGGAATCGTCAAAAGTCATTAAAAGTGAATACCCTGCCGCCTCCTTAATACAAAGACCACACGTAGCTTCAAATTATATAGAAATATATCTTCGGAACAGTATTTACGTATTTACTGCTTAAACCCTTTTTGGTTTTTTGAACTAGCGCTTGTACCAAAGGTACAAGTGTATAGCCGATACTGTCGTGTTGGTTCTCAATATTTGAAAAAAAAACAAATGATGATATAAAGAATTATTGTAACACAAAATTGTAAAAAGAATTTCTAGGAAAATTTAATGATTAACAATAATTAATTATTATTTGGCAATATCAAATGGAAGACTATGACCTGAAAAGCTTATGTTAGCTCATGGTACTTTGCAACTTAACATTCTAGGAAATGTAGTGAGCCTTACATAGAAAGAATAGAGTAATAACATTTATTTTAAGAAAGAGTGTATTTTATGAGGTTTCTGCAATCTATTTTGAAATGTTCTTTCATCCATATGAGTGTGATCTGAAACGTTGATGATGCTATCATTAGATAGGATTAATTATATAATAATCTATATTATATGATTGTATTCTATAGAGTGTGTTTTTTGTTTTCTTGTCTCTCTTCTCTTCTCCTCACTTCTTCTTATATATTTTGATTGAGGTTGTTCTAGGTCTTATTGCCTTATGATTCAAACATGCTCTCATCTTGATGATGGATCACAGAAAAATATAGAAAATCTAATCCACAAATGAATTTAAATTACATATATAAGTAGTATATTTATACATTAATAGAGTCATATGTAGATTATTTTCCAAATGTATAACAAATTTTACAATTCTAATTATAAATATTCAGAATCTAAAAACAATAGCAGTAAATGCTTAAATCTATATCAAGAAAACAAATTAATGTTTTTTCCTAAAATCTAAAATATCATTTAAAACTTAGAATTCATACAAGTAACATAACTACTACCACTTACACCAATACTCAATATAATTTATGAACTCTTCATATTAAAAATGTTACCTGAAGATGGCTTTAGATGTGGGAAGTTTGGAGGTCATAAATTATACATATAAAAAATATTAAACAATTAACACTTTCCTTCTAATTGAAATTCAGAATGAGTGCTTTGTTATCCTCAATATATTACAAGATTTAAACATTCACGTGTAACTAAAATGGGGTGATCGTGTGGATCCCATAGACTACTTCAGCGTGATGAACGTCATTAAAATCTATCATTTCATTTACTCCTTATGCTTTTCACAAGACCTAGGCTTGTGGATAAGTTATCTAAATATTATTGCTTATTGAGTGGGATATTACTTCTTGTATTGCTTCAAGCTTTTTAATGGTGGGCATCGTAGGCAACAGGCGTTGTCCATGTGGGAAATGCAGATGGAATTCTTGCCCATTTCTTGCCGCTAGTAGATCTCGTTCATCAAATCATTTCTATCATGTTCAAAATGGCAATCTCCCTATTCAAAACTACAGATTTCCATTCCCAATGATTTTTAATTTAGCTACAGGCAGCCGTGGTTGATTGGAAAGTGTAGAGTGCTTCGTAACGACAACATTCCTTGGGATTAAATTTTGGTTTTCATCATGCTTATATGTGATTAAGGCCTCTCAAATGAGAAATTGTGAATTCTATTCAGCAGCCCTGGCTGGTGGACATTTCAACAGCTTCTGATAAATTCAAAGGCATAATCCATAAGACCACCATTGCAGCCTTCATTATAGGAAGTGTTGCAGTTTGCCAATTCTTGCTCGGACATTGAAACAATTAACAGAATCATGTAACCATTCACCATTACTGCTTTGATTTATACCCTTCAATTGCTGATGGCGCAGATCTGCAAACTTGTTTAGAGCCAATTTTTAGGAGGCCACATTCTCCGTATTGTGCTGATTGGTGAAAAAACATTGTCCTTAACTATGTTTGGCCCAATCGATTTTCCCTCAGCGGTCAACCAAAACAAATTGTCAGTGCAATCAGTTTACCGTCAACGCCAACCAAAATCCGCTGCCAACAATCACACAACTTTCTGATTGCATTCAACTTTTCCGGCAGCACGTTGCCCTGATGTAACTAGCTATCGACTAAGGCCATTCAGTGAGGCACGAAGCTTGTAAGTTACATACAGCTCACTTATGTCTGAAACCTCAGGACTAAGGAGCATCCACGCCATCAAAATCACCCAAAGCACAATTCTGATGTAATCCCATATGATGTCGAAGACTTGCACTTGGCAAGATTTGACCCCTAGTGGGCTCTTTGTGAACCATTCAACTTCACCAGTAGACCAAGGGCCTAGTGACTAAAATATAACTTGACAATAAGATAAGGCAAGAAATGTTAGACGCTCAGTTGAATTATAAGAATATTTTTAAAATTTTAAAAAAAAATTAATTAATTTGGATTAAAATAAGAAATGAATTTATTTATTTTTTCAACGTATGTATTCATTTATAAAAAGAGTATTGATTTAGTTCATATAAATAAGAAAGAACCTCTTTTAATATCATAATATAGATAGTTTGAATATTTTTATCTCTAAATTTGAACAAGTGTGATTTGAAGTTCTTTTATTTTATTTTTAATTTTTAATTTTGTTTTGTTTTAGTTTGAACTTATATTATAGGTTGAAGATTTTTTAGTATATTTTTAATATGAAAGAATATTTCAACTTTCTATTAATTAAAATGCATAATATATATTTAGTAAGATATGAGTGGATGTTAAATTATATCTTGAAATGTATATATACAAAGTACAACTAAGTACAATCACACAACTTTCTGATTGCATTCAACTTTTTCGGCAGCACGTTGCCCTGATGTAACTAGCTATCGACTAATTATTAAAAAACATAGAGGGTTCAAACTTATAAGGCAATTCAACGAGGCACAAAGCTTGTAACTTACATATAGCTCACTTATGTCTAAAACCTCTTTGGCTTAGTGTAAGGACTAAGGAACATCCACGCCGTCAAAATCACCCAAGGCACGATTCCAATGTAATCCCATATGATGTCAGAGACTTGCACTTAGCAAGATTTGACCCCAAGTGGGCTCTTTGTGAACCATTCAACTTCACCAGTAGACCAAGGGCCTAGTGACTAAATTATAACTTGACAATAAGATAAGGCAAGAAACGTTAGACGCTTAGTTGAATTATAAGAATATTTTTAAAATTTAAAAAAAAAATTAATTAATTTGAATTAAAATAAGAATTGAATTTATTTATTTTTTCAACGTATATATTCATTTATAAAAAGAGTATTGATTTAGTTCATATAAATAAGAAAGAACCTCTTTTAATATCATAATATAGATAGTTTGAATATTTTTATCTCTAAATTTGAACAAGTGTGCTTTGAAGTTCTTTTATTTTATTTTTAATTAAAAATTTTGTTTTGTTTTAGTTTGAACTTATATTATAGGTGGAAGATTTTTTAGTATATTTTTAATATGAAAGAATATTTCAACTTTCTATTAATTAAAATGCATAATATATATTTAGTAAGATATGAGTGGATGTTAAATTATATCTTGAAATGTATATATACGAAGCACAACTAAGTGACTAAAGTAATAAGAATTGGAGAAGATTGAGGCACTAAGTAATCTAATTTACCTAATAGGTCAACAAGGTTCATGGTGACATGAGAAACATCTCAATCCCCATCTTTATCTCTATCTTTTTTGTGCACTAGAAAGATTTCTAGAGTAGTTCATGGAAACTATTTGGAGGTATCATGAGTTGACTGCCCAAAGGCACCACTAGTCGATGGCCTCACCCCCTAGAAGGCCATCCTGAAGTTGAACTCCCAAGGGAAGGGGAACCAAAGAGTCATGAACAGATCATGATAATCAATTAGAGTACTAGAATAGCAACGAGGATCTTGAGACCTAGGAGACATGGAGTGGCAAGCTAAGAGTCTCTAGTCTCCACCCTTTGCATTGTCCTTAAATAGGAAAATGGTCGCTAGAAGAGGACAAAGTTGAAAAACTCTAGCAATATAGATGAAGCATTGCATAAGTGGTCAAGAAGCTCCCAAAGGTGAGAAGCCTTTGACATCACCTTGTGAGCTTGCCCCTAAATCTATAAAAATATATTGGAGCATATTATAACTTTAGAACCAAGCAAAAATTTTGATCAATAATACAACGAGAAAAAATAAATATAAGATCTATATCCTTCCATATGCTGAAGAGGATCTCCACCCTAAAAGCATGTCATATTTAGGTATACTCAAGGGGATGTAAGGTCAATCCCCCAAAAGAGTCAATTGTTAAAAGAAAGGATTTGGCTTGAAAGGGTGGAAGAGGTCATGATTCCAACTCCAAAGTTGTTGAGCTCTATAACAGAACCATAAGAGGTGAATAAAAATTTCCACCATATGTCAAAGTTGAGACCTTATCAGTAAGATGTAGAAATGAATACAGTGAGCAAAGTGAGCAAGCTTAGGCTCAAAAGCATCTCATTAGATGTTAAGAAATTCACATTTTGGAACTAAGAGAGGTGATTACAAATTCCACCTTTGGTTTTAATTTGGCCACTATAAGAAGATGCAATGAAAACCAATGATACCCAAGACATGGCTTAGAATTGTAGAAAGTTGTATTAGAGCTCCACGTAGACATTGGAAATTGTCCATGACCTATGAACAACATTTTTACTAATTATCTTCTTTATTAATTAAATGATTTCAGTTACCCAAAAATAATTAAATATAATTTTATTATTTAATTGTTTATCAATTTTCCTTCGCTTCTTATAAATTAAATAATTTTAATTATTTAATTAGCTCACGAGTCTTCTATAATTAAATTATTCACTTTTATAAATTTTCTCTTTAAACAAATAAAAACTTATTTATTTATTTATCTCGCCATGCACATATTAATGATTTTAAATTATTGAATGCTAATTATTCTTCCACCCACCTCTTAACTACCAATTACTTTAAGTCAATTGATTAATCATTTTTGTTAACTACATCATTCAATCAATTAACTTCCTAATTGTAGCTCAATATATTCCACTCATCAAATCTCAATCCTTGATCTTTGATTCTTTTAATCAAATCTCTATTATTGATAGATATCATATATCTATAAAACCAAGCCTCATCCATCGTTAAACAATAACCACAATCTTTGAACTTTCATGTGATCACACTTGAATAGAAGTATTGAGATGCAATTTTGAGAGCAACATACTACCCATACTTGAAATTGAGAAGAGCAATGGAGGTAACAATGATTCATGTTTGAGAGGTGTTATTGATTTTCTAATTTCAATTTATCGCCTTACATTTGCATATTCATCTAATCATTTGAGGCTAAGAAAAATGGTGCATTTTCTAGAGTTTGTGGTTGTATTTTTTTTTAATAAATGCCTAGTAAACTTTTTAGTATGATCAATTATGCTCAAGTCCGCTTGAAATTGTTTGGACTGAGAGTTATGAACCAATAAGGCAATAAATGAGGGACCTCATCCCATATAAAAAAGGTTTGACCCAAACCGAAAAGTGCATTAGATCAATGTAAGCACAAGCTCAAGATGACAATAGTCCAACAAAGGCTTGAACATGAGTGGGGAAAGAAACAACACCAATCAAATTTTTAGTAGTAGTGAATCTTCGTCAATTGGCGATTTGGTCTCCTCATTCAATCATCATTTTGTGAATAGATCATATATAGTTGGTCAACTGTGTCATCAAAACTTTACAAAATTTGGGTTTAAAGCCCGATCCCCATTAGTTTACATGTAATTGGTCAAAAATCCTGGTCCAATCACCAATGTAATATACCTTAAGGATACAATTTTTTTTAATAAAAATCCATTCTTTACCTATTGTTTCTTATTGGACAACATTATTTCATCGTTAGTATAAATAATATATTTTCCCTTGGGTTGGGTGTCGCCTACCATTTTAGCGACATGTAGCACCAACCAACCCTGTTTAACCAACTATTTTATATTTTGGGCTTACATAGGAAGTGTCATTTTGCCTACTTTTGACATTCCCACTTGTTAATTTTGCACAATTTTCCAACCTAGTTTGGTATATATACATTCATAAGATACTATTATTCTACAAAATTTTCTCTTTTCTGGTCTGGCATTTCTTATTGTTGTTGAAAGTTTTAGAGTGCTAAGTGCATTGCCCATTGAGCAGTCATGACTCGTGGTTTTCTTGAAAGGTAAGTGATTATTAATTTGTTTTTTATGTGGTTATTTTTTACTGTCCACTAGGAGTGGCTAGTAGATACCCTTTGGACATCTCACATGCTCATATAAGATTGTAAATATTATTGGGTAGTACCGTAGTAGGTATACCCTTTTTATGTGAACAAATCATATTATTGTTATTATATGTAGTCTAAGTAGTCTACTATCATAGTCTTTTGTTCAACAAGTTAATATATATTTTTGTAGCCTTTATTGGTTTGCAATGTCAAACAAGAGGGGTTATAGTAGGATCCATGAAAGCCAAGAGAGGTCACCAAAAGCAGAACCTTATCAACATACTTTGGTGGTAAAAATGTTGGCAACCTACAAGATTCACAACGTACATCTCTAGTGCATGATATTGAAAAAGGAGATTCATCACAAGTTAGAGACCATTTTGAAGAAGTTCAAGTTGGTGAACTTAATATCTTAGTCGAGGATGAACTTGAGGATGATTTTGAGGTAGTGCCCCTAACTATGGAGTCACAAAATGATATTATAGACTTGGGTGAGAAAAGAAAAAGTGATGCCAAAAATGATATTATAGAGTTGGGTGAGAAAACCAAAAGTGATGCCATAAATGATGTTTTTGCATAGCAAGGGAAAAGAAAATTGGAATAAAAAACATATCGATCTCGTGAGGATTTGTCCAAAAGTAATTTTCAATTAGAATGGGTAGAAAAGTTCTAGTTCATTGAACCAATGCCTAATCCAATTTATGGTGAGCCTCCTATAGAATGCAGATGTAAGATTTTCATAGAGATATCAAAGAAGGAAAAGACGTTGCAACTTAAACTTGATACCATAGAAAAGCATGTCGATAAAATTTACAAAAAGGAAACTATAGATGAAGTTGAAAAATCCATGCTAACTTGGAAAATGAAGGACAATTGTCTTCATATCAAGAATGTCAATTTATACAAGTTACATGAGCAATTATGGGAGAAGCATTCTAAAGTAAAAGGTTATATTGAAGCTTTCCTTGGGAAAGCAATGGAATTAGAAAATATGGGAAAAGTTGTTCAGTTAAGTGTCACCTTTTATATTTTAGTAGAGGTCGTCCTATGATAGACTACCCTTCAATTATTGGTTTATTGCACTTTTTGAAAGTTTGAAACTATTTAAACAAACACCGGTCAGTAAACAACGGATGTGAATAGGCTGATTGTCTTGAACAGGTTGAAAAAGAAGATATGAAGGAAAAAATAAAACAATCACATTTCATTTCATTGTCTCTAGATGAAGTTACATCAATTGATAATACTTCCTGGGTGTGCATGCAGTGCCTCTCCCATTTGATTTCTGTAAGTCATCCTGATGGATGCAACCTTGTTGATCTTGCTTGGTGAGTGATCATGATTGGGACCATGAGTGGTCTGCACCCTTGAGGTGATTGGATTTTTGTACTATATTAGTTTCTTTGATTATTCTTGTGGCTGATTCGTGAGTTTATGATGTGTTAGATGGTTCATTGAGGTTTGTGCCAGTGGTTACCTAGATTGATGTGGTATCATGAGGTTGTTTTGTGATTACCCCGAGATGTTCGTAGAGATTGCACTGTATATTATTATCCTACTACACTAGACTAGGTTCCTATAGTAGTGGTTAGTCATGTATTTGACCATATTCACTTATGTGTTTTAAGTGCCTCTTTATGTTTTCTAAATAACCATTATTAAATGCTTAAATATTAGAAGTGAATTGTCCATGTTAGATTAATATGTTGTTTAGTTGATCATATTTTCATGATGATGCCCTTTTTGAGATGACAATATGTTTTATGATGATATTTGGTTATCTGGTATTTGGACATATCCTCTTATTATGTTTATATGTTGGATTTAATGCTATGGTTATTTACTTTATTCTTACTTTGTTATGCTTTATGTGAAAGTGAGTGTTGTAAATGGATTATTTCAATAATTAAATAAATGCTTAAATTAGGTTAATACATTTATAACTTCAGCTATATTATTATATGCAATTGTACTTGATCATATGGTTTAGTGTGTAGGATTTATGTCCTTGGCAATGACACATGGAGTGAGTGATTCAATTGTTCATATCTAGCCAATGTCATCCCTGTATGGTTGACGTATCCTATTTAATTATTTAAATTAAACCTCCTAATGATTTGATAAATCCAGACTCATTTGCATTATGTGATTAGACTTGTGAACGTGTTTGTGCATTTAAAGGTTGACATTCTCGTGGAAGTTATTAAGGTTTTCTATGATTTCAGGTTTAAGGGTTTTCAGGTTTTATTTTGATTGATTTTAATTTCTGGCAACTTTTTCATAGATGAATTCCAATTACTTGGAATAGCCTATTTTTGTTTGGGTTGATGTGGGGTTTAACTAGGTTACCTAGTTATTTACCCTAATTGATTATTCACTCAAAAAGTGAGAAAGTATCGAAAGAGGAAATTAATTCCTTAATTCTCACTTTTCAACTAGAAAGTTTAAGAGTAAAACCCAAAATCCTCTTCATGAGGAATTACTATTCTGATTGTTGTGAGATTTATGGGTGTGGGATGGTTGTGAGATCTGACTTGTTGGATCTAGCTCGGGGACACCTTAGTTTGCCACGTCTTTCAGCTACTTCTGTGGGATATTTATTTTATCTGGTTATTTTCTATTTTAGCCCTTTTGGTTATGAGGTAGGGCTCTCCTGTTTTAATGTTTCAACTTTGTTTCTACTTGTATTTTTGGTAGTTGTTTGTTAGGAGGCTGAGAACTAGTGTTCCCCTTTGGGTTTTGCACTGTTATGCTAGTCATTTTTGCATACAAACTCCAAACCTAGATTTTATTTGATATTTGTGGCTTTTGTGCCCTAAGACCAATTGGGTTTTAATTTTGAAGTTTTTGAGTTTTGAGGTTTTTACCTCAATTTGTGTGTCACCTAGTTTTCTTGGCATGATGTTGGTCATGGACCTGGATTATCCATAGGATGTCAGTCAAACCACTATTACACTTATGTGTTTCATTGGGATGCATGCCACATCCGTTCTCCTAACTTTGTATTCAATAGAGTGATTTTGTATCCAGTATTATTTTTCTAATCAAACACTTGTTGTTATTTTCATGGACATTAGGATTCATGTAGAATCCATACTCTTGGATTGAGGCCAGTTGAGTGAGTTCATGATGTATGGTTTTGTTGTCTTTTGTGATTTGTGTAGAATATGTCCTTTCGAGATTATATTCGGTTGAGTGTCATTTTGCTTGCATTCTCATCCAGTCCTTGTGTTATGATCTTTGTGATGGTGGTGTGCCATACACGATTAAGTGTGCATGCATTTTTCAAATGACTTGCAAGGCTTGAACTCCCATTTGTACCTCGGTGGAGTTATGATCATTTGGAGTTGGGTTGGAAATATGCATGCCTATGGGAACTTATCATTGGATGAGCACGGGTAGGGTAGGATAGCACCATCAATGGGGCTTCTATATTGTAGCTTGGTGTTTATGGTGTCAGAGGGTTGACGTGATGAAGTTTTAATCAAGTGATAACAAAATAGAATAATGGGTAATAAAACTAAGATAATAAAAATGTTATAGTGTGAGAGCATTTTGTTGGAAAGTTGAGTTTGCACAATATCAAACTTGGGCTATCTGATGCCAAGTGACTCTCCATGCAGTGAGTTCCTACATAGTTACCCATTGAGTGTCTGACCAAGATCTATAGTACTTGCATTGTCTCATGAACTTGGGTTCAGTCATCTTACTATTTGGTGTGAGTGTTAGCCATGGACGTTTTCTTTATGCATGTTTGTGGTTGGATCATTATCTCCATCAGCACGACAAGAATGGACATATGGGTTCCACGTGGTTGGGTGGCATAGCTACCTATACCATTACTAAGGACCAGTATATAGAGATGGTCTATTTCTAGTTTAGACTGATGCTTGATGTTTCACTTTGTATTTTAGGTTTTCTGGATATTATAATGTTAGTTTATTTGACACATTCCTATATTATAATGTTTAGCATATGATTAGATGATGTGATTTACTTAGTTGGAGTATCTATTGCTTTATTGGATTAGCATGTTATATTTCCTTGTTCTTATGATGTTATTATATTTTAGTAGTGATGCCCTCATAACACAACTTCGACTATCTAGTTGGCAGTTTGGAATGTTACTCTCAGGGGATGGCCAGGACCTTTGAGGTCTCATGACGCTATTATGGTTGGGAGGAACTACACATGAGTTTTGGTTGTGTTGGTGCTTAGATGCATATGCTTTCCTTCATATGATGTTTGGCTCATGAACCATGTATGTTCATTGGGATGTTGCTTTCCGCATGTTCTTTCATATGATGTTCTGAATTAGATAGATAGATGTTTTCTTCTTCTTGTTGGACAATGTCTTGCCTTTTATGCTCTCGAGTGATCATTCCTTGATTTGCATGGATCCAGTACTCCCCGATGTGGAGGAATTATTTTTCCTATTTTCTTATTCTTAGTTTATCTTGCTTGCTATTGTGGTTCCTCACACGAGATTGTACTCTCTCACACAAGAGTCTGTTCTTTAGTATATATTCTTGCACTTCCTTGTGGGGTAGCTTGCACTTCCTTATGCAAACCTCAGCACCAATGCAGTGTATTTTGGCTATTGGACCAATCATTTCCTCACGCGAGGTGTTAGTTCCTCATGTGGCATTATGTACTCTCTCATGCAAAGAGGTACTTCCTCATGTGAGACTGTCAATTGTGTTTTCTTGAGCAGACAAAAGGGGGCATCTCTGTTATTTTTCAGAGAACACAATTTTATGTTTCAAGTACCCTTCAGGATTGCTTGTATTTCTAGACTTTAACAAATTGAAGATTATGTGTTTTGTTCACATCTTTGGTTTCATCTTTTAGTTGACTGTGTCAGTTGGTAGTGGCATTTGGAGATTCGTCGGTTGTCAGGATTGTTGGTTAAGTCTTTCATTGTGATCCTTGTGATCCTTGCATGTTGATTATCGTGTGCATCCATACTTGTTTAAAAAAAATATATCTTGGCTTTTATTTATCCTTATTCTAAGGATCTCCAATCTCTAGGTGGGGCATTACATCTAGTATCAAAGCCCATGTTCAAACATTGGGATCTTTTTGTATATGTTGCTCATATGGTTGATGTTACAATTGTGTGAGTGCAAGTTTCTTAGTGAGAGCTCATGAGTTTTGTTGCTTTGGTATCTACTTGTGATGGACTTGCTTGTCTAGTAGATGTGACTAGAGTAGTGTGAAGAGAAGGAAGTGAGTCTTTCCATGTTTGTAGATGGAATCGATGTGTCTTAGTATCGTTGGCTGCTTGTGCGACCCTTTTGGATGGAACCATTGATTGGTGTCCATGTGTGGGCTTTGAGTGCGTCTTTTTTTTTCTCCTTGTGGAGTAAGGTGCATTATTTTCTCTGTTTTTTCCTATTTTTAAGTAAATAAATGAATTTTATCTATGATTTTTGTGTTATGTCAATGTGATAATGAAATGTTCCCTTTCATTGAGAAATGAGTGGTTATTGTGAATCATTGCAAAGGAATAAGTTTGCATTAGATCCTTTGGGTTAATAACTTAAGTCCCCAAAACTGATTACTTCTTTAGCTAATGGAAATTTTATTAAAATTGATGGATATATAAATGTTGCATTGCATGGAAAATAATTAAGGAAATTATTGTAGCCTACATATGAATGAGGTTATTGATGGTATACTGCTTGATGTGTCTGAGTGTGTTCTCTAACGCTATTAGGATGATGTATTCATTAGCATTGTGTGGTGATTTATCCCTCTTGTATGACTATTTCTAGCCATTGCATGTAATGTCATTTTATTGATGCCTTATTTTATTTGGTTGGAGGTACTTTCCTCATGTTGTTGGGCTAGCATTGATTTTTAGCATTTTCCTTCTTGGGCTAGTCATCAAATTTCCCTATCACTCTCTTTGTGGTCGTCATCACACTTGAATTTTTGTTGAAATGAGATCTCTTGTGATTAACTATTGGAGTTGATGATTCCCCATTTGGGCTTTTTTTTATTTTGGTTCATGATGACTATTCTAAATATGTTTTACTGTTGCCTAGTTGTGTGTTGTGACTCTATCATGTTCATCTCGAACCTCTAATAGTTCATATAGGGGATAATATCATAGAGAACATACTAGTGTATTTGTTATAGATGTAAAGTTGTTAATGTAATTGGATGGTTTTAATGATGATTATAGTAATGTTATTCTTGAAATAAATTCAAAAGGATATGTACTTGTCTTATGGTAAGTGACTCTTGAACCCTTGCTTTGAAAACCTTTCAGTTTCATTGTGCATTAATGCTTGTGTTATGGTTAACTATTGAAATTATGAAAAATAAGAAATATTGGTTTCAATGTGTGAACTATCTTTCATTTCATGTATTATGTTGATTTAGGCATCTGTGCTCTTTGGTTGTTTTGGACATTCCATCTATTGCTTGTCTTGGTAACCGAGACTATTTGATGTTACCTATGATGTTTTACCTTGAGTGGTGACTCAAACTCTTAGGTATTAGGACTCTCTAAACTTCATCTTGTTGTGGACCTTGTCAAGAGCTTTCTAACACTTTTCAAACGAAGTTAATTGGAGTCCAGAAGTGAAAGTTATGGCCTTTGGAGTGAAGGCAATTTTTGTGTTGTGAAATTTCATGCTAGTAAACAAGAGTCATGCATTTGCTCACCTAGGGTATAGCATTATCTCGCCTAGTTATGGGAGAAACCTCACACCAGAGTATGCTAATGCAAAATATCACCTTGGAAACAATCAACACCTCTTTCACACTTTGGAAGGTGCAAATTGAGATTCCAAGCACCCTTTATCAAGTAGAGGTCAGTTTGATCATGACATATCATATTTATGGTCATTGGAGAAGTTTAACCCTTCATGTTATATGAAGGAGGATTTAACAAGCCTTCGTAACCTACTAGGTACTTGTTGGGATTTGTGCTTGGGTTTGTTTGTTCCCTATAACATCGATCCACCTTGTAAGGTGAAGTGTGGATTGTGAGCATTCCTTGCTTGAGGTTGATGTTGTCCTTGTCATTTGGGAATGACTCAGTCTTTTGTTGAGTATAGATCTTCCATTTCGATGTTGACTTTGGTGCATCTCCATATCCTTTTCTCTCTTGAGAAAGTAGGCTAGCTTGGGTATACCACTAACTTAGTTAGTGTTGAATGAGTATTTTGATGGTTGGTGGAATTGTGAGTTTCCCTAACATGTCTTGGGCTGATTTAGTGCATAGGTTGAGAGAGACTCCCTATTAGTCCTAATACTCTATAGTTTTACATCCCTAAGCTATTATCTTCAAGAGGATTGTCTCATTCAAGTTGCTTGTGTACAATTGACTTGAGGCTGGAGATTGAGTTTAGTAGTAGGTGGGGTGTAGTTTTCCCAACATGTTGTTGGAGGGACATGGTACCGTTGGACACATGTTACCATCTTGTGAGTTGGTATGAAGACATTACATGATTTTGCGCACTAATGAATTTCTTTGCAATCTTGTGGAAAGGTGATATCTTGTTTGGTTGGGTTATGTAACCCGAGTTCCCAGTGATAGTTGAGTTTTTTGTATCATAGAGATTAAGTGCTCCTACACTTGGTGGTTAGTTGTGGGTGAGTATCCTTTGGAGTGTGAAATTTTGTTAATAAATCATCATCCTCTATGTTCAAAGGGTAAGTTTATGTCAATTCCAAGATGCTCTTGTGTGGCATGATGGTATTATTGGGAAATTGGGATGGTTATTCCTCACTATTCCAACTCTTGTTGGAAATACATAGTGTTTTGACCTTGTTTTATGGTCATGCGGTAGGTGCATGTTGTAGTTGGGCACCTATTGACAAGGTAGAGTGGCTTTTTCCTTACCTTGTAGTGTTGACTTTATGGCTAGATGGGTTTTCCCAATGCATAGGAAGTTCCTTGTTGGAGGACCTTGTGACACCTATTCTCTTGTGGTTAACCTATCTAGGGGTTGATGAGATAGTTTGAGAATGTTGGAGTGATTTGGTTGGACTTCTGGAGAGGTCAATGAGTCATTCTTATTTCTTGATTTTTATTTCGTACTTGGTAGGTTTTTATTCTAGGAGTCAAGGCTTCGAGGAGTAAGCCTAGTCTTTGGGGGGGGGGGATGATGTAGGGCCTCTCCCAGTTGATTTTTGTAAGTCGTCCTGATAAATGCAACCTTGTTGATCTTGCTTGGTGAGTGATCATGATTGGGACCATGAGTGGTCTACACCCTTGAGGTGATTGGATTTTGTTATTGTATCAATTGCTTTGATTATGCTTATGGTTGATTTATGAGTTTATGATGTATTAGATGGTTCACTAAGGTTTGTGCCAGTGGTTACCTGGATTGATGTGGTATCATGAGGTTGTTCCATGATTACCCTAAGATGTGTGTAGAGATTGCACTATGTATTATTATCCTGCTACATTGGACTAGGTTCCTGTAGTAGTGGTTAGTCATGTATTTGACCATGTTCACTTATGTGTTTTAAGTGCCTCATTATGTTGCCTACATAACCATTATTAAATGCTTAAATATTAGAAGTGAATTATCCATGTTAGATTACTATGTTATTCAGTTGATCGTATCTACATGATGATGCCCTTTTTGAGATGACAATATGTTTTATGATGATATCTAGTTATCTTGTATTTGGACATATCCTCTGATTACATTTATATGTTTGATTTAATGCTATGGTTATTTACTTCATTCTTGATTTGTTATGCTTTATGCAAAAGTGGGTGTTGTGAATGGATTATTTTAGTATAATTAAACAAATGGTTAAATTAGGTTATTTAATACATTTATTGCTTCAAATATATTGTTATATGCAATTTCCCTTGATCGTGTGGTTTAGTGTGCAGGATTTATGTCCTAGGCAGTGGCACATGGAATTAGTGATTCAATTGTGAATATCTAGCCAATGTTGTCCCTGTATGGTTGATGTATCCTATTTAATTGTTTAAATTAAACCTTCTGGTGATTTGATAAATCTAGACTCATTTTCATTATGTGATTAGACCTATGAATGTGTCTGTGCATTTAGAGGTTTGCATTGTTGCAAAAGTTATTATGGTTTTTTGTGATTTTGGGTTTAAGGGTTTTCAGACTTTATTTTAATTAATTTTAATTTTTGGCAACTTTTCCATAGAAAAATTTCAATTACTTGGAATAGCCTATTTTCATTTGGGTTAATTTGGGGTTTAACTAGGTAACCTAGTTATTTAATCTAATCGATTATTCACTCAAAATGTGAATAAGTATCCAAAGAGGAAACTAATTCCTCACTTCTCACTTTTGAATTAGAAATTTTGGGAGTAAAACCCAAAATCCTCTTCATGAGGAATTATTGTTATGTTCATTGTGGGGGCTACGGGTGTGGGATCATCACAAGATCAGTCTTGTTGGATCCAGCTCAGGGAGACCTTGGTTTGCTTTATTTTTCAGCTACTTCTGTAGGATATTTATTTTATCTATCTATTTTTTGTTTATCCTTTTTGGCTATGAGGTAGGGCTCTCCCATTTTAATGTTTTAGCTTCATTTCTACTTCTATTTATGGTAGCCATTTGTTAGGAGGCTGAGAACTAGTGTTCCCTTCCATTTATAAGTGCTAGCTCTACCTAGTTGGGCGGGTATGAGCATTTTCCAATTTTTTGGGATAGGGGTTTGCAATTTTGCATTGTTCTACTGGCCATTTTTGTATATGGACTCCATACAAAGATTTTATTTAATATTCATGGCTTTTGTGCCCTAAGACCAATTGGGTTTTAATTTTGAAGTTTTTACCTCGATTTGTGTACCACCCAGGTTTCTCATGTTTTCTTGGCATGATGTTGGTCATGGACTTGGACTATCCATAGGATGTTATTCATACCATTTTCGCACTTCTATGTTGCATTGGGGTGCATGCCACATCCGTACTCTTGACTTTATGTTCAGTAGAGTGATTTTGCATCTAGTGTTATTGATCTAATCAAATGCTCGTTATTTTCATGGATGTTATGATTTATGTAGAATCCATAATCCTGGATTGAGGCTAGTTGAGTGAGTTCATGGTTTGTGGTCTAGTTGTATCATTGGGATTCATGTAGAATCCATACTCCTAGATTGAGGCTGGTTGAGTGAGTTCATGATGTATGGTTTTATTATCTTTTGTAATTCATGTAGAATCTATCCTCCTGATCTTATATTCAATTGAGTGTTATTTTTATTGTGTTCTCATCTAGTCCTTGTGTTATGATCTTCATGATGGTGGTACACCACACACGAGCATGTGCACATGCATTTTTTGGGTGACTTGCAAGGCCCAAACTCCTGCTTGTACTTCGATGGAGTTATGATCATTTGGGGTTGGGTTGGCAATACGCATGCCTATGGGCACTCATTGTTAGATGAGTATGGGTAGGGTATGGTATCACCATGGAGGGGGATTCTATCTCACAACCTAGTGCTTATGGCACATGAGAGTTGGCGTGATGAAGTTTTAATCAAGTGATAATTAAATAAAATATTGGGTAATAAAGCTGGGATAATAAAAAGGTTACAGTGTGAGAGCCTTTTGTTGGGATGTTGAGTTCGCATGATACTGAGTTTGGGCTATCCAATGCCAAGTGAATCTCCATGGAGTGACTCCCTACATAGTTACCCATTGAGTGCCAGACTAGGACCTATAGTACTTGCATTGTCTTATGATCTTAGGTTCAATCATCTTACTCTCTAGCATAGGTGTTAGCCATTGATGTTTTCTTTATGTGTGTTTGTGGTTGGATCAGTATCTCCATCGGCACGATAGGAGTGGACCTATGGGTTCCATGTGGTTGGGAGGCATAGATACCTATACCATTACTGGGGAACGATGTATATGTTCAGATAAAACCACAGATAGAAATAACAATTACATGCAAATATAAACAATAACAGAAAATAATAGATCACACAGAAGAGAACACAAGACACCAAGATTTAATATAGTTCACCCAATCCTTGGGCTATGTCCACCAAAAAACAAGTCCAATATTATTATGATCTATTGATTACAACCTAATTACAATTTTTAATCCCTTACAACTCAATACAGCTGCAAGAAGCAATTTTTATATCACCTACAATGAGACAATCCCTAACCCTAAGCCCTTTTATACAAGTATTTTTTTGCTTTAGGGTTAAAATTAGTTACAATATGTTGGCCATAAAATGTTGATATAGCCACCCCCAAACCCTCACTCGAGGCTTGACCTGACCTTGAACCCCATCGAGGAATTATGGAGTATGTATAGTACTTCCTTGATCAGTCATTGGAATCTAACAATATAGAGATAGTCTATTTCTAGTTGAGACTAATGCTTGATGTTTCACTTGGTATTTTAGGTTTTCTGGAGTATGTTTCCCTTGTGATTTATGTTTTCATTGGAATGCTTGGATATCATGTTTAGATGGTGTTAGTTTATTTGACACATTCCTATATTATGATGTTTAGCATGTGATTAGATGATGTGATTTACTTAGTTGGAGTATCTATTGCTTTACTAGATTAGGATGTTAGATTTCCTTCATTTTATGATGTTATTACATTTTAGTAGTGGTTCCCTCATAAGAAAATTCTGACTATCTACTTGGTAATTTGGGACATTACACGTGGGGGATGGCTAGGGACTTTGAGATCTCATGATGCTATTACGGTTGGAAGGAATTGCGCACGATTTTTGGTTGTGTTGCTGCTTAGATGCGTATGCTTTCCTTCATATGATGTTTGGTTTATGAACCATGTATGTTCATTGTGACGTTTCTTTCTACAAGCTCTTTCATATGCTATTATGAATTAGATGGATAGATGTTTTCTCCTTTCTTCTTGGATGACATCTTTTCTTTTATGCTCTTGAGTGATCATACCTCAATTTGCGTAGATCTGGTACTCCTTAGTGTGGAGGAATTGTTTTTCCTATTTTCTTATTCTTAGTTTTTCTTGCTTGTTGTTGTGGTTCCTCGCGCGAGGTTGTACTCTCTAGTGTGAGAGTCTATTCTTTTGCGATGGTGCTTACACTTCCTCTCACAATGCTCAACACCACTACAGTATATTTTGGTTGTTAGACCAAGAGTTTTCTTGCATGAGGGGTTAGTTCCTCACATGGCATGGTTTACTCTCCCATGTGAAGAGTTACTTCCTCGTGCAAGACTATTAGTTGTGTTTTCTCACATGGAAAACAAAGGGCATCTCTACTATTTTTCAGAGAATGCAATTTTTTGTTTTGAGTACCCTCTGGGACTTCTTATATTTCCAGACTTCAACAAATTAAAAATTGTGTGTTATGTTGTCATCTTTGGTTTCATCTTTCAGTTGAGCATGTAAGTTGGTAGTGGTGTTTGGAGATTCGTTGGTTGTCAGGATTGTTGGTTAAGTCTTCTATTGTGATCCTTGTGATTCTTGTATGTTGATTGTTGCGTGCATCCATACTTGTTTTATATATATATATATATATATATATATATATATATATATATATATATATATATATATATATATATATATATATATATATATATCTTGTCTTTTATTTATCCTTGTTCCAAGGATCTCCAGGCAAGGCATAACATGCATGCATGTCTATACTTTAAATGATCTTTGTTGTCAACCCTTTCTACTATTTGTTGCTAAATTTAATTGTAGTATGATCACTGAACATTTATATGATTTATTAAAGAGTGCTCTAATTGCCTATAGAGATATGGATAACATGGAGATTCCCAAAAATTTGGTATGTGTTGGAGCGGATGGAGATTTTTTTATGCAAGGTCATAAAGGCGGTCTTTGCAAAAAGATTGAGAATGATTTAGCACCCTACGTTATCCCCATTCACTGCATGGCCTATCGAATGAATCTAGCTTTTGGAATTGTTGGCAATTTTGGTTGTATTTGTAAAGGGGAATCTTTAATCAAAGAGATTTACCAATATGTTTGTCAAAGTCAAAAATGAGTCCAAGAATTTCAACACTTTTCTCAAGGACTTACCAATGGGAGGAAGCTTCTTAAAGACAATGATAATGGACGGATCTCTTTGGATGGACTAGTGCATCAAGTATTCTCTAAATATTTTTTATTGTGTGGACTAAACCACTATGTGCGAAACAATTATCCTCGACTCTTTTCAATTTTAACTAATGTTAAGATACTCTTAACTTTAGTAGTTATTCTCCCCATGGACATGAGAAATATTATGAAAAAGGTTCAACAAAGAGCTATATACATTGAAAATATAATAAATTGTGTAAAATGAAATGTAATAGCCTAGATACTTTGTATCAATTACAACCATTAGATGAATCAAAGTTTTCAAAGTGGATAGAAATCACAAATTTGAACAATCTTGGGAAGCTTTTACATATTGGTGCAAATGATGGTGTATGTGCCAAGGTACATGGAGTTGACATACCAATGTAGTATCATGCCTGCATCGACCCCAAGGCTAACCCAAATGAATTAGGAAGTGAAGTAGAACTAGAGAAGGCACTTTCACATGTTAGAATTGAAGACTTCAAGAAGATTGTTGACTTTGTGCTTGAGTCTATCAAGTGAGTTTGCTACAATCTTTCATCACAAATTAGATATAGATTCCCTCCAGAGGAACTACTTGAGGCAATATCTATTGTTTTTCCTTAATGTTGGTCTCTAAATAGTTTGAATAGTCTTTGAAGAAGGATTATGACTTTGATTAAGAATTTTCACAAAACTAAAGTAATCAATGGAGTAACTAAAAATATAATTTTAGATGAATCTTGATTGAGAGATCAATCATATTATTTTGCAAACATAATGAGTGAACAATATGATCTTATGGAAAATCCAAATGAAGAGGGAGTATTAACAAAGCTTTGGAAAAACCTTGGTTAGAGAAATCAGTTAAGGGACTCAATACCATAATATTTCAAGCTTACTGATTTATGTTTGACAATGATATTGGTTTTAGTGGAGGATGAGAGAGTTTTCAGTATTTTGGGCTTCCTGAAGTCAAAGGTTAGAAATGAATTATACATAAATTTGGATAATTGTTTGAGGTTCTATAATTCTAGGTATGAGGTAGATAGTTTCCCTTATGCAAGGGCTTTAACCAATTTGGATATACAAATGGCAAAGAAGAGGGATGACCGACATTTCAAACCAAAGTGGGAGTGGCAGTAGCAATGGCAATATCGCAAATAATGGCACTGGGAGTAGCTCTTGTCCTGATATTGGAAGCAATGATGATGAATTCTGCTTTGGCATGCATATCGACAATGAATTTGAAGAAAACAAGAGAAAAATAAAATTTTAATTTGAAATAGATTAGGAGGATTTTGATGATAGTGACGCTTAGTTAGTTCAGCTAGAGTGGCAACTATAGCAACTTATTTGTGTAGTAGGCTAGTAGCTCTGGCCTTACCAATTTAAATTCAAATTAATTTATGCTCTCTAGTCTTACCAATGTCTAAGACTCTATCTACCAATTAATTATGTTTGTAGAAGTCATTTTATACCCTTAACTATTGCTACTCTCGATGCTTAGGTTTTTTTTTAAAACATGTTACATATTGAGATTTTCATAGATTCTAGTTTTTATACATGTTGAGATTTTCATTGAATTTAGCTTTTAGACATGTTAATATTTTCATTGATTCTAGTTTCTTAAAGAAATTGTAACATAATGCATTTTACATCATAAACTTTCTTTCAAAAAATTGTATTATAATTTATAAATGTATAAATCAGCATGTAACATAATACATAATACATTTAACAATTACAAGCATAATAAAATGTACATTTAACAATATTGTCTATATGTAGAAATCTTAGACAATAAAATTATACAAATTAAGAGCCTAGAGAAGTAGAATATTAAAAACCTTTGCAAATGACCTTGAATTCCCTTTTATAGATACAAGGGAGAAACAATAGCTACAGGTCAGTTTGTAATTGTATATCTAATATGATTACTACTACATTACGTGTGTACAATCACATTGCCAATTGCATAATTTTTTCAAATAGGACTAGGGAAAAATATTACATTTGCTCTAGGTATTAGATTATCCAACTATCCTAATAGGTTAGTTCCCTATCCTTGTAACAATTAACATTGAAAAAAGTTGAAAATTTTAAAACAAATTTGAAATTAAATTCAAAATTTAAAATTAAAGATCAGCAAGCAACAAAACATTTTTATTACTATCACTTACTAAGTTGTTACTTGTTAGTACTATGACTGACATTGATAGATTGAGTAGATGACCCAAGGATGTTCTTTAGGGCACTCCATTCTACATTGTTTGGAAGCTCTATTTGATTTAGGTTGTACATAAATATCTACAACCTCCTCAACAATGCATACTTCAAAGAGATTTTTTATATGAATCAAGGAATTATCTATAATTGCATTCAATGTTGACAGTGGTTTGATGCAACTTATAGTTCTTTCTAGAGTGGTTTCCTTAGGCAAGTTTCCTAAATCAAAGTTCATGATGTGCACTAGTTTCATGTAATCTTCCTTTCTAAGGAATTTACCTTTTGAGTAAGTTGGATTTAACAATCCAACATTTAGCAAGTGGATTGTAATGTGATTCATCTTCATTAAGTGTTTGGAAGAAGATTTCATAGCTTCATCTATTTTCATTAATTTTTCACAATTTTGACAGACAACTAAGGCCATTACAGAGGCATCATAGTGGTTGTTTATTCCCTAGCTTTCTAATTCCTATCACTAAATCTCTGTACTTTATGCAAAATTTAATTTACAATATTTTCTAAGGAACTAGGGAAGATACTTATTTTTATCGTAAACAATTTTTTTTACATTTTCAAAGACACCTCCAATTTTGCTATTTAAAATTAAGCCATTCAAGCAAGCTATTGGTGTTCTACATTAATTTCTCCCAATTTTCTTGTTTATACTATCCTTGACATGATGGTCTTCAAAAGATGCAGTTATATTTTTTGGAATTACATTCTCCATGTATTTTTTCATTTTGGACATCTCCATTTCACCCATTTCTCGTATTTCCTCTACTTTCCCTTGCTAATAAGTTTCTCTTTTCCTCTCATCCTCCATTTCCTTCTTCAAATATTGGATTATCTTTGTAGTAGTTACCTCTATTTTCTTCTCATCCTCCAATTTCCTTTTCAAATCATGGATTGTCTTCGGAGTAGCCTCCTTTTTCTTCGCATTATCCAATTTTTTCTTCAAATCATGGAGTGTATTTCCAGTATGAGGAGACTCCTCTTTCTTCCAATTCCTTCTTCAAATCAAGGATTTTATTTACAGTTGACTCCTATTTTTTCTTCGCATTCTCCAATTCCTTCTTCAAAGCATGGATTGTGTTTGCACTAGACTTCGTTGTCTTCACATTCTCCAATTCTTTCTTAAAATTAAGGATTGTCTTTGAAGTAGACTCCTCTATTTTCTTCATATTCTCCAATTTATTCTTCAAATTATGGATTTTTTTTGCATTAGACTTAGCATTTTTCTTCTGATTCTCCAATTCCTTCTGCATATTATGAATTATCCTTGCATTAGACTCCTCATTTTTCTTTTCATTCTCCAATGCCCTCTTCAAATTACTAGTTGTATTTTTAGTAGAGGAGTACTTTTTCCTTTCATTCTCCAATTCAATCTTCAAATTATTATTTTCCTTGACAGTAGAGTCCAGATCATTTTTCAATTTATTGTTTACTTGTGCATTATTCTCTATAGAATGAAACAACTATGTAGTAGAGGATTTTTCATTCTCAAATACTTTTTTGCACTCATCTAGTTCTTTAGTCAAAATTTCAGTTGTTCATTCATCTTTTCTTGCTACACAATTTCCTTTGTAGGAGAATAATTATTTATCCTATTTTGCAATTCTTTGAACCTATTGTCTCCTACTTTCTCCTTGGCCTTCACACTATCGAGGTCTATTTATAAATTTTCTATTTTCCTTGTAAGCCTTTTATTTTCTCTCTCTGCTTTCAGAAGTGTAGAGTAGACCATTTTGTTGGTCTCTTTTGATATATTGATTTTGTCAATATTTTTCACTTTTGAGAAATCCATTTGAAGACTAGGAACTTGTACATAATTATGATTTATTAGACTTTCTAGTTGATTATTATCTCTAGCTAGGGGCATAATAACCATAAAGTTCATCATTTTGGTGTTTGGGTCATATGTTGGAAATATATTGTTAGTATTAGATGCCTAATGTTCAACAACTGCATCACTTTTCAACATCTTCATAATTTGTCTATTTATTTTGTTTCTTTGATCAAATTTTGTTGCAAAGTCATTTAAATTAAAATTTGGTTTTGCTGTGATAATTAAGTTTTTGAAAGGTGAATTATCACTTGTATTGTTGTATGCTCTTCTAACTCCAATTATGTTTACTCCACCTACCATTGTATTTTGTGGATTGCCAACAACCTAAAGATAACTCATTTCAAATCTTGGTATTTTAGGACTATTTCTAGGGTTTTGTTTAGAAGCTACTAGTGCATACATTGGTGAAGTAATCACTAACATTTCTTTCATTATAATTGTCATAACTTTTTTATTTTTTGTACTAGGCTCACTAGTTTTTGTGCTAGTGCCAGTGGGATCAACTTCAACTGGATTTGAAGATTTAACAAATATTGTATTGGGATGACCTTTATAAGTATAACATTTTTTTCCCTCTCTAGATGAATCATCTTCAATCTCATTGAAGAGTCCAATGATTGGTTAACTTCCACTTTTTTATGGGTCTAGTACTGCAATTGGATTCCAAATCCCTTCACAACTTGCAACAATGGTCCCTATACTTGCATAACCCATGTTTTGTATCATGGTTGCCCCTTTAGTATATGATTTTCTAATAGAATCACTTATTTGAAGTTTAACAATATTTCTTTGAGGCTTGGTTGACATGGGATCGTAAGTACCTTGAATGTCTCCATCAAAATTAGAGTCATTTTGTCTTTGACTATCACTGTCATTGCAAGTGCCAAGTTGATATACTACAGATGGATGCTCTTTATTCCAATAATCACTAAAACATTAATCCTTTTCAATTTCCCAAAAAGGTGTTAAGGTCTTTGGTTCACCCATATTTTTCCTCATTTCCCAAAAATTTATTCATTTTAGTTTGAGATGATAATTCAAATATGCATGTCTCTTTAATTACTTTTGACATAGATCTCTTAGAAGGTTCAGAGGTTTTCTTGTAGAAATTGAAGTATATCATAGGCTTTGATTTGTGTGACTTTGATATGTGCAATGTCATAATTTTGGATGACAATTCTTGCATTGAAATATTATTTGTTGTTGCATGTTTCTCCATCGATTTCTTAACCTCATCCCATGAATCCATGTTTTTAAACTTTTCTATCAATGGAATATCTTGGTGTTGATATTGGCTTGCAAAGTTCCCATTGGCAATAAATATTACTTTTATTATGTTCATTGGATCATAATTCTAGTGACTGACAAGATCAAAGCTAAAAATATGAACCAATTCATTTTCCACTTTGAAAGTATTTCTCTCAAATGTTAGGCCTCCAATTGCGAAAGACAAGGAAAGAAATATCATTTTCTTTTATTGTCTACTGAAAAGTTCATCTGTGCTCTCCATATGGCATACATATTCCAGTGCAAAAATCCTTTCTATCAAATGCATTGGAAGTTTGTATGATTCAACTACTAAACCGTAAAACCTTAACACAATGTAGTCTTCCATGAAGAACTAGTCAACTTATTAATTTTAACTTCCGAATTGAATACAATATTTACAAGACATATGTGATCTAGGCATTAGAGTGCCCATAATTTTTTGGTAAATAGGTGCCAAAAAGAAGTCTACAAAATGGTTGTAGTTATTATTGCTACCAGTCATCCTCATCTTATGTGTCCACTCATATGATAGACTTAGAATCTCTGATTTCTTCTGAGTTTTCTCATGAAACTTATAGACCTCAATATCAAGCTTGTTGTTCTCAATCTCAAATATTGGGAAATGCTTTGCTAAAAGAAGGCAGCACAAGTAACTTGTGAACCTAAATGTCTTCATCATTTCTATAGTTTTACTTTGTTTAATCATTAGTAATTATTCTTGCATAGATTCAACAATGTGCTAAATATATAATTATATATAACTTCTACCTTGTCAACTGAATGGCCTCGACAATGGATATTATAAACCATTGCAATAACACTGGCCCCTACTTCCTTATTACTATCCAATCCCAAAAAAAATGCTAACAAAGAAATAGTATTTTGAACACATGGCACAAAAATATCATATTGATAAGGAGGTTTATGGTCTTTGTCCATTGTAATAGTAATGACTTTGAGTTTATCAAATTGTTGATATATGAATCTTGAAAAAATCTTTCTAGTTTTTCATAAACTTGTGCTAGTTTATCCAACTCAATCCTCTCATTAAAGCTTTCTACTTAAAACCCTATGGATACAATTTCCTCCTAAGTGTTTTGGTTTACAATTTCCTTTCTATTTTCATCATAATTTGGAGTGCATAACATTATATTGAGTATACATATTGATGCATAAATACACAAAGTAGACATGAGGTAGACACTTGAATGCATGGAGACATGAAGCATACATGATGCAGATAGTTGAAGACAAGAAGTATACTTGATGCAAATAGTTGAAGACATGAAGTATACATGATGCAAAAAGTTGAAGACATGAAGTATACACGATGCAAACACATATTACACATGTTAAAATATCATTAGAATACTAATTACAATTTAAAATAAAAAAAGGTAAGGAAATGTTATACCACTTTAATCATGAATGTTGTGCTCCTTTCCCTTGTCTCGAAATCAAAAGTTCTTGAAGATGTATATTTTTAACAACTTTTCTATAGCTAGTCATATAGTAGGGTATATAATTCCATAGTGGATGGTAGATTTACTGCTACTCAAGTTTGGACACCCTCAGCTTGGGGCTCCCTCGTATTTTTATCCATATTGGGATTTTGTTGTCCCAACGTGACCAATTTACTCCTCCCCCTGTGCACACTCCCTACCCACTAGGAACATGGATGGTAAATTTACTTTTTCTCAAGTTTGGACATGCTCAACTTGGGACTCCTTTAGATCTTTATCCATATTGGGATTCTCTAGTCCTAATGCGATTGATTTACTCCTCCCCTTGTGCACACTCCCATCCATTCTGTAATAAGTTGCAAATGGATTTCTATCCAGTTGACCAATAGTATCATCCTTAAATTTACAAAATAAGTTTTAATGTGCTACCAAATAGTATTATATACTCATATATATAAGATTCAAATATCTTATAATTTAGATATTTGAAAATCATGTCTAATCTATAATATTCATCTCATTATTAGACTATGATTATACTATTTATTCTATACATTTATAGATCACCATTTAACTTAAAATATTATAACTATATAACAAAACTTATTAATGAATAAGAAAATATACCTTCATTCACAATGCTATAATCAATATGGAATCTATTCCAATTGTTAACTAGTAATAAGGCAGTCATTATAAATTCTAAATATTGAATTATAAACCATATCTTAAGTGAACCTTTTTGAACGATCACATCTCATGCATGGGTCATGTTAGGTTAACTGAATTTTCATACCTTTTTCAATAATAAAATTCGAATTCTAATGTAGTCCATCATGTAATTCAGTTCCCTATTATATGTAGTCCACCATGTTTTGTTGTTACCGCTTGCGTGACTATCTACGAGTAGTGCTTTCATTTAGTTGTCATATTCTTTTCTGACCTTGATGCTAGGTATATTATATATCTTTCCTTCAATTGCATGATTTGATTCTTTATTTCCTTGGTATTGTGTATTTATATATTCTTGATTTCCTCTCTCAAATAAGGATGAATTACTTGTATTAAAGATGTTTCTTGTTTTACTGGTATTGTTTCATGACTATAAAAAAGAGTCGCATTGATATTAATTCCTCTAGCTTCTTCTCTCCTTTGAATACAACTTCAATTATTGGATTCTCGGTATTGCCATCAATAACCATGAAAGGCTAGAGTTTCACTTTACATAGATGGATGGTATTCTATTTAATTTGACATCTTAAAATGAGGAGAGATCATATGTTGTTTTACAATGCAGTATCCCTATTTTTAGTTTTCCACCACTCTTCATTGCATTGCTAATAAAATACTTTATTCCATTATGAAGTTTAATTACACGTATTTTTACAGGTTCCAATAGGTGTAAATCATTGAAATGGATAAAAAGGCTCAAATTGTATGCTCAATGTTCTTAAGATTTGAATGGAAGTATCAGAATATGTGGACCATAAATCTTCTAAGTCTGTGCCTTGAAAATCAACACCTCAATTCTATCCAAGAGTTATCAAAAGTGAAGGTATGAAGATGATGTCTAGATATTTTCTCATTTTCAAGGCCCAAGATATTTACAATCTTGAGAGATATTTATACATGGTCTAGAAAAAACTATGGTTGGTGTTCATTGGTGAATATATTAATGAGGGATTTTTTTTTTGTTCCTGCCTAAGGGATATTTATACGAGTATAAATGTTCCTTGAGATACATATTAGATATAAATTCAAGATTCATCTTTTGTAATATAATTTCCTTGCATATTCATGTTGATGCCAATGATAATACATTTACTAGCCATGATGATAATCTCTGTGGATCAAACTCAATTCACGACCAATCATGGCCTTAATCATATGAATAATTCATGCAACCTCCTCTGATATAACTTGAACATCCACCAATATTTCTTTTAAGTGCTGCCCTAAAAATTTCCATCAATAATGAAAACTCTAGCAAACATCCAATAGAATGATAGCATGCAACTCCTCAAATATTCATTGAAGTTTATTAACACCCATGCTATATGTTTACTAAAACTTTATTCAGTAGATACAATATTTTGAAACGAATTAAACTTAGGATAAATATAAATGTAGTTAATTATATTTCACTATTTTCTCATATGAAATCACTAAATATCTTTGATAAAACTTTTGTAAAATGTTATTTTTTCCCAACCTTATAGGACGACAAGATTGGTGCTCTGATACCACTTGTAATATTCCCTTTTAGGACATTTATTTATTTGGCAATTCATTTGTATAAGTTTTTCATAATCCTTTCTATATCCTGTGCTTTGCATTTATATATGTGTATTCCATAAAGTCATGTCTTTTCATTCCTAATATTAATTATATTAATAAGGTGATTATATTATACTTTAATTATATATTATTATATAAATTATATAAATTATATTTCTTATTATTAATATTAATAAGACTATTATAATATTATTACATAATATATTATTAATTTAAATATTATTATTAATAGTTAATATATATATGTAAAATTGATAGAACTTTGACTACTTAATTCCTTTTTTGTTACTAAAACTTACTCCTAAATTGGGACATCACAAATAATTATCTTACATGATCCATACATTATATTTTCATTGGCATAATCTAAATCGCAAACATTACACATCATTTAAATGATAATATTTTTTCATAAAGTCCACATTGATAATGAAATGTCCCTTTACTGATTTTATACGATATTTCCAACCTCTAATCAGATTTTCAAGATCAAACAACTAATATCACAAAGATCCACCAAATTTCTCAAGAAACCCCAAATCGGGTATGCCAGAAATTGTGCCAAAAGCTTCACAGCTTCACCTATTATTAATAAATCTGAAAGTGGACATTTTTACAGAAATTTCAGCAGCATAACAGCCTACAAAATGAAATTTTCAGATCCGTATAGCCTTTACACAACAGTTCTCAAATGTAGGACAAAAACTATGCTCATTGGGCTCCCGAAATTAACACAAAAATGCCTGGAAACACCACAAAAACACTAACAATCTATCTCAGAAGTTTAATCACATCCCAATACATATATTCAGCTCTATTTTAACACCTTAAAGTCTGAAATACAGCAGCAACCCAAACTGATATGAAATACTCAACTGAAAACACCAAACTCATACAAAAAACACACCCGAAAACCCACAAATATGCACTGTTTAGCACAAAGGCAAACTCTGTATGAGCATGCACATGGAATGGCTTCAAACTCCCATCCTTAGCCTTCCTAGAAACCTACAAACTCCCATTCTTGGGTCTCCCTGGAAACCTATAAACTCCCGTTCTTGGGTCTCCTTCTCCACAGGTTTGGCAGCCTCTGAAGAATAACAAAGAAATGAGCAAAATCAAGTTCTCGAATCCGCCCAAAATGCCCCCAAAACTCTTAAAAGAGGGCATAACCGCAACTCACGTCCAAGAGAGGTTAATAAAACATATTTTAATAATAATTTTCATTTATTAGTCCAACGGTTTCCAAAGATTAACCCCCTTTTTCCGAAAATTCACTTTCTTGGGCCTGCCTGCCTTAGCAAAGATTATTATTTTTTAATTATTTGAAAAGGGGACATGACAAGTCCTCCCCTCCCAAACATTGCTTGTCCTCAAGCAATGGCTGAACAATAAACCAATCAATCCACCTGGATCCCAAATGTAGTCATGAACTATACTACTACCAATTAACATAGGCTCCTGCAATATCCTTTGCAATATGACCAAGAGGAATCCATAATCAAACTGACAATTATAGCTCAACCAAACTCCAAAATCACCACTACCATAGTAAAAAACCCATGAGACACAAACTCTTGGAACATCAGAACCCAAGTAAAGTGGACAAATCAAACTACCAACACAGTAAATACCATCAACGCATCCCACTGGCCTATACAGAATGTACAATCCAACTCTACAACAATGGTGAATGCTCTCAAATGAAACTGTACCAAGTATGGAGAATCCACACATTGTACAACTCCTGCAGTCAACACAACTCTGCAAATCACCGGCCACTATCTCATAACCATAACTCCCATGCACATGAACAAGTGATACAACCCACTGTGACTGATCACTAGCTAAGTCAGGAGATGTCATAGCCAAAGGAGTAGAATCAATAACAACACCCACTAAAGCATCACTCCCAAACTCCTGCTCTAAGTCACATATTATCAAGTTGTCAACTGCAGAACCTATCACCATGTCATGCCCATCACAACTCTCATCTTGAGGCATCAAACTGTCCCATAACTAATGATAAGCACTAGGAATCAAAGTACATCTCTGTATCATCATCTCATCAACATGGTCATCAAAGGTAAATTGATAAGCGTACCTCATAGTGTAATGCTGATAGAATTTGCCAATCTCAGTCAATGGATCAGACTGTAATCTAGATGAAACTAACTGCAATTGATCATTAACCATGTTGGAACTGACTACTACCTCTGAAGATATCACCAAGGGAGTAGTATTACTAGCAGGAACCATGCCAACTGCGGACTAACCAACATCACACATTATCTTTGATACATCTATAGTCTCCGTGCCATCAATACTAGAGGCCACCACCATGTCAGGCATACAAAAATCTGCTACAACACCCAACTCAACTGAACCTAACTCTAGTGGGAATGAACCTGATATGCCAATGTTAGTATCAAGGATGGATGCATCCCCATCTCCACTGTCTCTGACAATCTCGGCCATGGACATCCTCGGATCACCAAACACTACAGCTTGTGACTGTATAGAATCAGGTAAAGACTGTAGTCGCTCTAACTCCATGGTCACCTTAGCCAAATGAAACTGTGACTCCTTGAAAGCCAACTGTGTACTCTCAAGAATCTCAAAAGTCACCTCAAGCTACTCAGTAAGCTCACTCACCTCATCTTCCTTGGCCAACAATGCATCATATGCTGTACTGCCCTACTCCATAAGATAATCTTTGTCAACTACCAACTGCATATAATTCTGTCTCAAAATATGAATAGCCTCCCATAAAGAGTGGATCTCTGTCAAGGAAAGATAACTGCCTTCCTGCTCATCACTAGTAGGAGAACTCCATCCATAAACTGTTAACAACTGACGAGCAGCATTGAAATGCTGGCAAGTGATAGCAATGTCTCGGTCACTAACTCTCAACTGATTAGACACATGATGGCACTGGCATGACTATCTCCTACAAACCTCCTCTAATGCACTGTCTAAAGGAGTATCCTCAAAGTTACTAGTCTCTAGAGTATTACCATCCATATCGTGTGAATCAAATCTAAAGCTCATATCAACATACAGAGTATCAAAAACATTAGCACTGCTGTCCAACTCCTCTATACCCAAGGAAACTAAGTCTTCAAAACTGCCCACTGCATCCTCCTGGATGTCATCAATGCCAATATGATCTTGGGACTCATCTATACACACTGCCAAATATGAAATATCATCAACACATTCCAGCAAGTATGGTCGACTGGATATATGAACAAAGCCCAACATCGGTGTATAAAAACTAATACCAAAATTAGACAAGATACTGGCACAAGAAAAGATAACACCGTGTAATCTACTAATCAAATCCATGATAGCACCCAAACAAACACTGCTACCAAAAAGTGTTAAAGATCTCCAGTCAACTGAATCCCAAATGCCAATATAACAATCTCGAGTCCATATCCGTAAACTAGAATCAACTGGTAACTCAAGCAAACTCCTCACTTGAGTAATATGACCAATACCAACTAACTCCACATACCTGTCATGATGAGATAATGAAGTCACAATACTACCTTTGTTCACCTTCAGCTGGCTGGAAAAATCATGTGAAGTACTACCAGCCTCAACCTCATGTGATGAAGCATCTAACTGTGCCTGGTACTCTTTCTCAGCAAAGTCATGAATGCTCAATGTCTGCTCATCTCTACCAGGTATCTCACCATCCTGCACAACAACATCCTCATAATCATCATCTGAACCCACTACACTGTAGTCACTGCCTGTTGTAACTATACCATCCTGAATACCTGTGGCATCACCCTTTGACGACCTGTAAACAATTGTCTCAATTTGAGTATCAAGTTGACCGTTACTATCAATCTGTGTAATATCCTTTCGCACCACCTCCTGTGGCAAAGTAGAATCTGAGACCTCTACCTGGCTATCAGCTAGTTTCTCAAACTCCTCATGCAAGTTCTTAGGAATTGTGTCATCTGTCCTGTGAGAAAATCTGCCAAATAGAAATCCAGTCAACTTATCCACCTTAGCTGGGTCGGACAACATGTCATTCATTATATGGTGGTGCTCAACCAACTGTTTTAGACATGTCATGGCTTATTTTCATAAGTTTATCTCGAATGTCTAAATAACCATCCTTTCTACTATTTTGACTCTGGATATCAATTGTCCAAGATCGTGTCCTCTGAGACTCTGTACTATACCTGTCCATTCTGGATAAAGTAGAGTGTAACCCCAATAGGATATAACTTCTTCAAACACCAAGAACTAACATGCAAATGATTAGAAGTAGCATGCAACCATAGATTTTGACATGAAATTGATTAGAAGAAACATGCAACCACCAAATTATGACATGCAAGATCTGGGTAGTTGTAAAAACTGACATGCAAGATCTAGGTAGTTGTAAAAACTGACATGCAAGATCTAGGTAGTTGTAAAAACTGACATGCAAGATCTGGGTAGTTGTCAAAACTAACATGCAAACTTCTACAACCACCAAATTCACCAAGAACTAACATGAAAATGATTAGAAGTAGCATGCAACCATAAATTTTGACATGCAACTGATTAGAAGCAACATGCAACCATAAATTATGACATGCAAGATTTGGGTAGTTCTCAAAACTGACATGCAAACTTCTATAACCACCAAATTCACCAAGAACTAACATGAAAATTATTAGAAGTAGCATGCAACCATAAATTTTGACATGCATCTGATTAGAAGCAACATGCAACCATAAATTATGACATGCAAGATTTGGGTAGTTCTCAAAACTGACATGCAAACTTCTACAAACCCTCAGGCTAGAAAGATCATAGCTCTGATACCACTGAAATGTCCCTTTACAGATTTTATATGATATTTCCAACCTCTAATCAGATTTTCAAGATCAAACAACTAATATCACAAAGATCCACCAAATTTTTCAAGAAACCCCAAATCGGGTATGCCAGAAATTGTGCCAAAAGCTTCACAGCTTCACCTATTATTAATAAATCTGAAAGTGGAAATTTTTACAGAAATTTCAGTAGCATAACAGCCTACAAAATGAAATTTTCAGATCCATATAGCCTTTACACAACAGTTCTCAAATGTAGGACAAAAACTATGCTCATTGGGCTCCCGAAATTAACACAAAAATGCCCGAAAACACCACAAAAACACTAATAATCTATCTCAGAAGTTTAATCATGTCCCAATACATATATTCAGCTCTATTTTAACACCTTAAAGTCTGAAATACAGCAGCAACCCAAACTGATATGAAATACTCAACTGAAAACACCAAACTCATACAAAAAACACACCCGAAAACCCACAAATCTGCACTGTTCAGCACAAAGGCAAACTCTGTATGAGCATGCACATGGAATGGCTTCAAAATCCCATCCTTAGCCTTCCTGGAAACCTAAAAAATCCCGTTCTTGGGTCTCCATGGAAACCTGTAAACTCCTGTTCTTGGGTCTCCTTCTCCACAGGTTTGGCAGCCTCTGAAGAATAACAAAGAAATGAGCAAAATCAAGTTCTCGAATCCGCCCAAAATGCCTCCAAACCCCTTAAAAGAGGGCATAACCGTAACTCACATCCAAAAGAGGTTAATGAAACATATTTTAATAATAATTTTCATTTATTAGTCCAACGGTTTCCAAAGATTAACCCCCTTTTTTCGAAACTTCACTTTCTTGGGCCTGCCTGCCTTAGCAAAGAATATTATTTTTTAATTATTTGAAAAGGGGACATGATAGATAACTTATCATTTAGATATAGAAATAAAAACCATCAATCATCCATATAGGTACATTGCATAAATGAATCCAACATAAGAGAATATTGAATCACACGTAGCATTATATTAACATTATAAATGCATCTAGAGTAATCATGTAGAATTCCATCACAAATAACATCAATCATAACTACATAAATAAATAAGTTATAGTGCATCCATCATCTAACTTAAAGAAACATAAGAAAAATCATCCTCAATTTTTTCCATACATGTCATACAATGCACAACATAAAACCATTACAACATTGGCACACATCTAAGGAGGATCGGGGAGGGAAGAAACACAAGAGGGAGGGCCTGGAGGAAGAGATTATGCAGCAAGGACGAGACATGTCTTCGTTGCCTCTTTCACCTATCCATATTCATGCACAACCTAAGGAACAAAATTTGGATTCTGAGACCGAGGGTGGGGAGGTGTAGGTAAATAACAGAAGGAAAGCTTGGAAAAACTTTAAAGTAAAGACCTCGAAAATGGGCATTTTTAGAGAGCCCATGATCCCACAGGTCCTTGTGGATAACCAAAAAGAGACGAGGCTTGAAGAAATCATTGAATCGGCTATTGTGGCTATTTTGGACAAAGCTAGGGAAACCAGGTTGAATCTCTTGAACAATGCCCGCAATAGCATGATTGATAACTTGAGATCAATCAAGTGGCTTTACCATGAGTTGGAGGAGGTCAAAGAGCAGGTGGCTCATATGGAGAATAATAGGGATGGAGTGGACTTTGATAAAAGAGATGACAACAGTGAGAGGCTTAGTATAGCAGAGAGAAGGATCAACACCCTTGAAATCTAAAATCATAATCTCTCAAATCAGATGATTGAGATGCTTAGCTCCATTAATAGCAACATCATATCCTTAATGGGTTGGATCAAATATAGAGCTATGAAGGATGATGAGAATGGCAAAGACAAGGAAGAAGCTAGGATGGGGGTCGACACCACTAAGGACAACATCAATAATGGTCAGGGCCACGAGGATCAAAGGGCGCACTAGTAAGAGGCTGAGGAGAACAAGATGGCCTATGAGGCAGCTCAAGTCATGCAAGACCTGGAGAGAAAGAACAAGGACTAATCCTTTGCCTATTCTTTTATTTTTTGGCTTTTTGTAAGGGCTTTTGCCCTGGTCGTTTCATGTTGTTTCTTTTCTTTTGCTTTTGTCTACCGGTTGGGCCTTGTGCTTATTTTCACCCTTTGAACTGGAACTTTTTTGGTTGGGCTTTTCACGCTTATTATCAGCCTTGTTAATGTTTTAACTCTTGGGTTTTAGGGTCCTTGTAAAACCTGTTTATCTAATCAAAAACATTGGCACACATCTAAGTACACCATTGTATATCATATATCTCATCAAAAAATATGTTTTTGAGTATAATAACATCAAAATACATGATGTATCAAGGTACACAGGGATCATGAAGTAAAATATCAAGTGTTAGGAGGAATATACATCTCAAGTGAGTAACATTAATCATAAAATATCATCAATATGAGTGTGCAATCATGAGGTATCTAAGAATGAATCCCACTAGACTTTGTGATCTCATTCATCATATCACCACCTATACCTTCACTTGAATATGGATCCTATGATGGTCTAGGTATTAAATATATCATAATCTTTACATCTATCTATCCTCTTTGGGAAGTCCTATGATGTCTATTACTTTTTACATAGGAGGGTGCCTATTTCTTTTAGGGTACATGCCAAATGTACAACTATCTATAATACTCATCATCTTCCACTTGTAGAGGGGATCCTAAATCTTCTCCCCAGCATAATCACGTACCTCAATAGCCTCATCTCGGGACCTATGGTCTTGATCCCATTATCAAATGGCCTAATTAAATGGCCTACAATACCATATCTCTAATAATATATGCCTTATTGTATCCCATTTATACCTCATCTTGTTACTTGGTCAGATTAGTCACTCCTAATATCAACTAGACAATATTGGTCTAAGCCTACTATAGTTGTGTCTATTGTTAGTCTACTAGTGCCTATAATGCACCAACCTATACATATTACATCAATTATGGTTGATTTGGTTGAGATTGTGCATTATGTGGCTCAATCAAACTAACCTAAGGAACATCTTATTATTGTGGTTTTGGAAGTATCTATGCATCTCTATCTTGATGGTAACCCTATGTACCCTATGAATCTCTATGTGATATATCAATATATATGGTCTTTGGATCCTCTACATGGAGGACCCCTTCCACCACTCTCATCTCCATTAAAACCTCAACCAAAACTATTATTATCATTCCTCTACTATGTATGATGCGTCTCATCATCATGAAAATTCAACCAAAACTCATCAAAGATAATAGTCATGGGAAGAGATAGTCTATAAACTACTAATAGTAATTTGAAGTCATTAGTGACATCTACAATGGTGCAGGAGCACCTTGGGATAAGGCAAAACCCTAAGACAATTTTGGCTTGTAAATGGTCTAGCCAACCATTTGAATAAGGACTACATGTAAAGTCCCAAGGTAGGTTTAGGCGCTGTGGTTAGGTAAGAGTTAAGGTTGAGTCAAGTTTTAGCCAATTAGGTCTTGATAAGCATAAAATTGCTCAAAGTTGCTCTATAGGGAAAAACATGGAAAGAAACCTAAAATAGAGCAAGAAGTGTTTAATGAAGGTCCTTAGGTGTTTTAAGTTCAATTTATAATTATTGGAACCAGACTGGATAAGTTTGGAGACCTAGAATGCAAAATTGCAAAAGTTGTCAAAATTGCTCATTGACAACTTTGCAATTTTTGCAAAATTGCAATCTTTTCTAGGAAAAGGAAAGATGGGTAGTTTGAACTCAAAAAAAGGCTCAAGGTAGTTAGAGGAGGCTATATAGATATGAAATAAATCCTTTCAAGGGGTTGGTTATGCCTTGTACGAACATGTGATGTGTGAAGAAGGAATTTTGCTGACATAAACCACAATTTTGGAGGATTTCTTGAATAGTTGGATTGGTGTGCTTACTATTTTGGATGGAATAGCTTCTTGAATTAATTTTTTGGAACTATGCAAGGCCATTTTGATTAGTAGTAGTCATTTTCTTTGGTTTTCAAAATTATTATTTTTTGCATTACTACTGTCCAATTTTGGGCAATCGACACAAAAATGGCTAAAGCTTTATTTCCCATGGTTAAAAATCTATGGAATTTGGAAATAAAGTAATAGCCTTTGTAAAATATGTACATATCAATTTTGGGAGTTGTGGGAGTTAGTTGGCCATTTTTGCATATGAGCCCTAGGCAAGCACAAAATAGCTTGGCAAGGCGTAGTGATGCTTGTAATGGAGTTTTAAGATGAACAGGAGATTGGCATGTGCCAAAATTTAATGGGAAATGGTGGAGTAGAGTGTTAGGTGTCCAAAAACTAGAGGAGAAGGTTTGATACAAGGATTATAACATTTGGCAAGTGTTTTGCTATAATTTCCCTTAAAACCCTCAAAATAAGGGTTTTCTAGAACCATACTATACGAACACCATGGAGATCTAATACATAGAAAAAACTCAAGCCTAGGTCAATAGGAAACAAAGTATAGAAGGAAACAATAGGTTCTATTAAGGGATTTTGTGAATTATTACAAGTTCCCTATTTTTGGGAGGGCTAATAGGGGCTCTTTGGGCTACTAGGCCAAACAAAGCAAGAATGGGATTTTAGTGTGATAAACATGTCAAGAAGGTAAAGAATGTCTTGGAATGTTCCAAGAAACTCGTGAGGGAGGTTGAACCTTGATTTTGGTTTTCTCACAACATTTGGTGGACTTTTGGCTTATTAGGCTAAAAAGGTGCATAGTTTGGATTGTGGGGTTAAAGGAGTGTAAACTAAATTGATTGGTGAGTTTCTTGAGAAAAGGGGATTAGGAGAGAATACTATAGGTTAGGGTTAGAGAAGTGACCCTAAGAAGGCTAGGAGATAGCCTTGGTAGAGAAACAAGCTCTAGATGAAGAATCTCCCCATCATACAATGTGCTCCAAAAAATGTCATAGTTGTGGTCCTAGCCTTGAATTCTCTAAATATGTGATCGTGGACTAAATTGAAACCCATGATTCTTCCCTCTCCTTATGTGCACATGAATAATTAGTTTTTCCACATAGAATCCCCTAAAGTCTACCATACTATATGAGCATCTGTTTACTAATAAATTACTTAGTAACAGATGTAGTCCTCCTAATCAAATACCTTGAAGTAAAAATAAATAAAATCTCTCTTATATCATCATGCCAAGGCTTGAAGTTTAAGTATAGTCTCCAGACTAATACATTAGTATCATAAGAACACACCTCCAAAACTTTAGCTTTCCCAATTTTATTGAATATGTCTAAGAGCACAAATATTAACATATGTATGCTCTACATGTTGATGCCTATCCACTATAAAGGATGATACAACTAGGATATGCTCTTTGTTGATCCCTAAGCCTATGTGTCCAAACACTTAGTCCTTTATAAGGCAATATTAAAAGGTCATTAGTGTAAGTGAGTTATCTAGTAAAGGCCGAGCATACAACACTGATACCAAGTAGAATAGTGATTACCAAGCATTTAGTAGAGACTAAGTAGATATATGAGCCGAGAAAGATAGTATGAGTTGAGAAAGACAATAAAGATTGAGCATACTAATAAGTTATCAAGAGACAAGAAAATGGTTATATAGAAGTTGAGCAACAACATGAAGGTGTATGCTTAAACAAGTGCCAGAGTATTCAAGTGTTTAGTAGTTCAATTTTGATAGCCAGCTAAGATGTTGATTACACGTCATTACAAAAGGTAATTATCCCTAGGCAAGTGATTCAACTAATCAAAAAAAGGGATGTAAATGACAAAAGATGGTGAAGTGCAAACTATCGATCAAGATCTAGAACCTTCATAGAATTTCTATTTAAGGAGGATTCTAATCATAGAATCATAAGAGAGATATTGCAAGCATATGAATAAGGAAGAAGAGATAAGGAAACGTATCATTATGTGCATGTGAAGGAGCAAAGACAAAGTCTAAGAGTAGAGTATACATAGAGAAATCAAAGTAGTGAAGGATTGAACAAAGTTATCAGGTTAGGAGAATCAGATTAGTAATAGAACAAGGAGGAGACCCAATATCAACTTGTAGAGAATACCAAGGGGTAGGTACTGAATCAATTATTTTTGATTGAAATAGGGAAAATCTCTTAACAGAGTGGTCCTAATAGGCATATGTAAACCTCCTAATAGAGTCCTTACTTCATTGTGAGTGTTAAATCCTTTAACAAGGTGAGACATAATAGTCTCTTAAGCTTTTAACAGGTTAGACCCCTCATAGTGTAGATCACATTTTATGACCAAACATTGTGACATTAATAGGTTAAATTTATTCTTGCAACAATGAAGATTTATGGGTTTCATCACCACCCTAGTTTTACCTTCATCTTGAAGTGTTTCTAGGTAACCAAATCATTGTGTTATGTGTTTAAGTTTTTATGGATGTGATGCATATCATTTATAATACATCATTTTAGTTTTAATGGTAGATTAGTGAGATGCATTAGGTATGAATGAATGTAATTGGTTTTGAAGTCAAAATTTTAAGATCCTAATTCACCCCTCTCTTAGTATCTTGTTTCCCATATACTTTTTCCAACAATTGGTATTAGATCTTAGTTCTCTTGTTAGGAAGCCTAACAACTTGAGAGGAAAAGATCATGGAGATGGAAGTGTACAAATGGGAAAGATCATTGAGAATTAGATTATTGAAATCTAGATCGTGTGGCAACAATTAGAAGTAGCAAAAGAGGAGTTAAAGAAAACCCTAAAGAGAAGAAGAGAGATAGCTATTCAGTTAAATGATACACAATACATAGAAGTTAACACTGAAGGATTGTTGGACAATGAAAAGACTAGCAACTATTGAGGTTTCCTTTTGCATGATGCTTAACTTATGAGTCCTTTTTAACTCCTCTCTCGAAAAGCTAATATGGGATCAACTTTGATGTTCTAGGAAATCTTGTGACCTACTAGAATCCGCTTAGTTAAAGATAAATGTATTTGTTCTTAGCGAGGCCTTTTCTAGTTCAAACCAATTTGGATAAGATGTTTGATCTACTATAATGAAAAGTAACAATGCAACTATATGAATTCCTAATTTAACCAAGTGTTAGAAAAGATATATTTTTGGTAGTTTATGTTTTATAATGAAATGCAATGTAATAATGCAACTATATGAATTCCTAATGTAACGACAAAAAAGATATATTTTTGGTAGTTTATGGTTTATAATGAAATGCAATGTAACAATGCAACTATATGAATTCCTAATTTAGCCAAGTGTTAGAAAAGAAATTAACAAAGATAGATTAAAAAGAGATGAAAGAAAATAACTTGAAAGGGAAATTCATAATGGACATAAACCATAGCAACAACACATCTATGAATTAAATCATCAAAAATATTAGGTACAAAACCAATAAAAATAGGAGCAATGCTTCCTCAAATCCACTGATGTAATCATTGATGGGAACTTAGTAAAAACTAAAAGATGCTTCACTTATCATCAAATCATAGGGCCATAGAAAGTACACTCTTGCGAGACAAGAAGCTATGTAGGAACAATAGGGTCATCTCCTCTCTAGATTAGTATGTTAGAAAAATTCATCAACACATGTTAAACACCAGAACTAAAACCATTGGCTCCATTATTATTCATGAACATGTATTCACAAAAATAACACATTTTGACAAGAATAAGTACACTCAGAATAAGAGAAGCAATAGAATATATTATTGCATCAAAATAACATCCTAGATTACATATTACATCCATGTATTTATAAGAAGACATCTCCTTAATTTGTGATGAGAATGAGAGGTCTCTTAATGCCAACATATGCTTAAACTTAATAAAACAAGCTAATTATATACAAACTGACTCTCTAAATGGTGCTAAATAGGAATCCTCCCTTGTTTTTATCAATTAATGGGTGGATGAGCCTTTACATGACTTAAAACAAAGAAATAAGAAGTATATAAGAAGAAGGAAGCTACAAGAGGATCTAAGAGTCACTAAAGGCTCTAAAAATGGAAGCTTGACCTTTTCTAGGTGTTTCTAGGAGTTGAACTACCATCAAAATGCATTTTTGGTGTATGAAAAGCTCTAAATTGGGAATTGGTAGTTGATTTTGAGTGCACCTCTATGAATAGTGCACCTACAGACCTTGATGATAGGTTCAAAAAATCCAAAATTTCCCAAGTTTTAAAATTGAATTTCTAGCTTCTTGGTTTTTGTACCCCTTTATACTAGAGCATTGCTTGTATGTTTGCTCTTGAATTTTTCTATAATCTCCACTACTTGGGAAGCTTCTAGAAAATCCAATGCTTTATACTTATCTTTAACTATCTATTTATGGTTACTAACCTCAATATAGGTCTTCGCAAAATCTTTGAGTTTAATGTCTAGTTCCAACAATACGTCTTTAGTCTTTTATGCTTGCCTAATATATTCATCAGATGAAGCATCCTCAAAAGTTCTTTGGAATTGTTTGACAATTGATTACAATGACTTGAGATTTATTTTTGACTCATCTTCAAAAATCTCAAGGGCAACAACATCGTAGTACTTCTTTTCTTCCAAAATCTACTATTGAGTCTAGTCCTTCAACTTCTAAATATCTTCATGAAGTCCTTCCATGACCTTATTGCCTACAACTATCTTCTCAATCCAATGTTTGAGCTTATCAAACCCTTACGCTATATACGACTCCATGAGTGTATGATACTTTTGACCTTTTATTGTTGTCAAAATTTATAGGTCTTTAACTGAGGTATGTACCTTGTCCATTAACCCAAAATCTTTGTTCACTATAGATACGAGTTTATCTATGCTTGATTGAACATACTACAATAGGTTCAAATTACCCTATATTATCTATATGCTCTTCTATTCAAAATTGTCATGTAATTGTTGACCTATTCCCAAAAATGGATCCATCTAAGTTGTTCCCTTTTATTCCCTTTCTAATGTCACAATAAGAGTGATCTCTAGATGATTTGGGTCTATCGGGCCCACTATTTTGTGCATATAACCCCTCATAATCTCATTTTGTCTCCTAAAAGTCACCAATTCTGACTCATTCTTGTCCAAATTCTTGAACACTTATTTTACACCCTCACTGACCAAAACTTTGGTAGTATCTATCACAGGCTTCCCTAACAAGACCTCCTTGATTTGGTAATCACTTAGAGTTAGATTTTCAATGTTAGAATGTGGAGGAGGGATGGAAATATGTGCAAGAAAGTCCTAGTCTTGGTTCTTCATTATGAACACCAATGGTTGTGCATCACCCATAGCTAGCTCAAGCTTCTTGATAGCTTTGACTAATTCTTCCATTCCCTCATCTACAGTTACATTTAGCTAACTTTTGTTGAACCATAACCTCCCTCTTCAACTAGGCTAGTGTAGTGCCCATTGGAGACATGGATTTGGTTTAAGAGGGGGCTTCTACTATAGGATGCTTCCCCTTATCAATCCTTTCTAGCATCTTTCCCTTTTAAAAAATATCTATACTTGGAGTCTTTGTGTCTACTGTAACTAGGTTCCTAGCCTCTATATCATGAGGAATTTTTTAGGGTTCTTTTGGTATTTGACCCTTCTATAATACTTCATTGGATTGCATTTTTTTGGCCTCTTCCTCCTCTATTGTTTACTCTTCTTCTTCAATGGTTGGAGGGAGTGGTGCCACTAATCCTTTGTCCATAAATGAAAAATCTTGAGATGGTGGTAAGGGTAGGCCAAAAGGTCCTTGAAGAAGAAGTGGTATTTGATTCTAGTCCTTGCCTAGGGGTTGAACCCTTGGAGCATCCCTTATCTTCTCCCTCACCATCTCAATATCAATAGGCATGAAATCAAAATTAGATAGGTTAAAATGTTAGTCCCTTGATCCTCTATGTCAGTGATCCACTATTGTTGCTCATCCTTAGAAGTTTTAATATGAACAAGTTATATTGGATCAGATAGCGGTGTTAGAGTGGAACCCCTTCTCATTTCCTATTCCAAAGACCTGGCTGATCAAGTCCTATTACTCAAGGGAACATTATCAAGGTTTTCCTCCTCTTTGTTTTCTTCAACCTTAGGAATAGTTTTAGGTACCTATGAGGTAGGATTATTCTTTTTCTTCAATTTTCTTTTTCTTTGTGGCTCCCTTATAATGAACTAGACCCTAGCCTTCTTAGGAGTTGAGGGGCTGGCTTCTTCCTCTTCTTTCCCTTTTGGTGACACCCTTTATTCTTCTTCTAGCTCTTGTTCCTCTCCTGGAGGAGGAACTTGCTCAGTCTCTTGGACTTGGGCCGCCTGTTCATCTTGAGATTCTTCTTATTCAAGACCTTGTTGCAATTGTTGAGATGGTTGGGCTTGATCTATTTGTTCACTACCCTTTGCCACTCTTTTCCTCTTATTCTCCCCTTTATATGCCCTAAAGTAATCAACCTCCCTCTCATGTTGATGCACTATTTATAGCCTCATTAGAGATTGACTAGAGAAGGTTGGTACTATAACTTTTGCACCTTTGCCCTTAGCTAGGCAGTTTGTGGCTTGTAGAGGAACAACCTATGGAATTGGATCAAGTTTGAATGGTTTCTTGATCCATTCCCTTGTCAACTAAACAATATGTGAGGCACTATTTTGGATATTTGTGTTCTCATCTCTGTCAATTTTTGCATTCATTATAGGTCTATCATATATCTTGTCCCTGTTATATAGTGGATCTAAGACATCCTTTATGTCCTTTTCGATAGTCTTGAGGAGAATCTTCATCTTAAGTGCCTTATCTGATAAATATAGAGTCATCCTACAATAATCTCTAATTTAGACATCGTATTCATCTATGACATTCATCCAGTGATCCCCTAGTGCATCCTCATGTACAAATTGCTTTCCTGTCAGATACTGCACCCTTCTAATACTATCAAAGTATGGGCGAGGGGAGTTGTACCCTTCCAAGGGACACTCATCCCATTTCTGAATCAAAGGCCATTATATCCTTTTTCTTTTTGACCTCAAAGGCACCTATGGTGATCAACCACACCCATGTCTTCTTGTGTTTTTTCCTCACTCTATCATATGCACTTGTGAGTTGCTTGGCAATCACCAAAAAAATGAGCCTATTAGACAGATACCTCAAGAGCTTTTTTGGGTTCACCATTATGTTTTCTACCCTCAAGTAAGTGAATGGTTTGAATTGAATAAAGTAGGAACCAATTTTTATGATCTTTGTTGTTACCTCTAATGACATTATTTTAGCATAATCACCCTCTATAAATTGGATAATTGAAAATATGAAATTGTCATTCACTATCATGTATTCCTTGCTCTGATTTGGGAGCTTCTTCTTCACCAATTGAGGATACAAAACATAAGGCCAAGCATTTGCATCTTGCATGCTTCCACTTTTGTAAAGTTTTGGGAAGTTAGTTGTCTTTGCTGCCAATAAGTATACCAAATATGATGTCATATAGAACTTGGGGTCAGCCTTGATTCCCACCAACTGCTTGTGTAAATTCTCACCGAGGATAGTAGCCCAATCCATGGGAAATTTTTTCCATCTTGATGGTCTCTATGAAGTGCACCATCCAAATTTTAAGGTGTCCCACTATAGGGACTCCATGGTTCTACTTAAAAAGTATAATTGTGTAGCCAATATCATCTCTCATGTACCCTCATGTCATATCTACCTTCCCTATTCTATGACTTACTAGAGTTTTGTCTATTAGGAAGGAAGATTGAATTATTTCTTTGGATTTCTTTTTGTTCTCCCTATACCATCTTTCTACTCAGTCATAGGTCATCTTTACATATTGATTGGCCCTTGAGAGATGGAAGAATTTCTCAATATTGTGAGGTTTGAGGTCTAGAATTATCTCCCCTATGATAGACTTGACAACATTTTATTTAGCCACATAATGTTTTTACAAGGTCATTATCAACTCAGAGGATTGTACAGAAGTTGGATGTAATGCTACATTCACCAGCTCAGACCTGATCATAGTTGATACCATTGTAGATCTTTCTTTGGGCTTATTGCATATAGTGAGGAATGCATTCCAATCGTTGTGTTCTAGTTCGATGTCTTAGGTTTATGCATGTCCATCTTGGAAGTGGAATTTCTTTGGAACACCTTGGTATTTGAACACGATTAGTTTGGGAGCCATCTTTTCTATGAGCAAGGATGATGAGGACACTATTTTATCTTTACAAAAGAGAAAACATTAGTTTGGAGAGTTATAAATCTAACTCAAAGCAAACCCTAATTGTTAAAAAACCTAACTAAAAACACCAAAATAGTGAAAAAATCGCTTAAATCTCCCCAAAGAGCTCTGATATTCAAAATATCTCACCTTGCACACCTTTATAGGTGAGCTAGGTGTGCATAAAAGGCATATCAAGTGTCTTTTAGTGTAGTTGTGCACATGCACATGTGCACACCTTTTAAGGTGCACACATGCACTTAGTGTAAGTGCTATGTGGAGGAGGGGGAACTTAGTGTTCAAAATGGTGCACAGATGTTCACCTTAACAAGGTGCACATCTACACACCATTATATTAGGTGTCTTTGCTTGTGTAAAAAGGTGTGCACATTTCCTTGGTGATTTTCTTTGTCTTAGTCCTTTCTTTTTAGGTTTTAGTTTTATCAAGGGTGTGCACATGCACACCTTTGATGCCTTAGGTTTTGTGTGTTTCCACTTTGAGGTACACCTCTAGATGTGTGGAGGTGTGGATTTGATCAAGGGCATGAAAATAATGAAGAGAGGGGAGAGGGTACCTAGGCTTATATAGGCCTGGGTAAGTATGCACCCTTTGAAGGTGCACACCTATGCATGTGTGCCTCTTCAAAGGGAGATAAGTGTGCATTTGTGCATTTAGTGCACCTACGCACCCCGAAAGGGTACACGTGTGCTAGGTGCACTAGTGCACCCTTTAGCACTAAAAAAAACCTTCAATTCCTCAAAAAAATCTCAGTTCTAGCATATGATTCTTGATAGTTAGAGGACAAGAGCTAGACCTTGACTCTAGGTGGAGTCCCAAAAATATCCCAAGCCTTGGATTAGGGGTCTGGGGGACAAAAAAATTACTAGGGGGTCTCTATTTCTAGGATAAATCAGGTGTGCATTGTGAAACCACAATAATAACAATAATGAACCAATGATAGAATTGCTAGAGATGAATAGTGCCCTAGTGAAAGAAATAAAAGATCTCAAGAAACTCATGGAGAGAATAAATAAACCAAATGAAGAAATCAAGCATTTTGAAGACATGATGAAGTCACCTAGAAAAAAAGACATCTCTGGACTTGGATACAACAAGAAATATTCATCTACGAAGAAGGAGAATCATCTATGAGTGGAGAGAAAAGGAATACAGAATCAAAAGGCAAAACTACATGTTATTACTATGGGAAAATTGATCATATAGCCAACGTTTGTAGGAGCAAAAATGGTAAGAAAATTCTAAAACCTAAACCAAGTGGTAATTATTTTAATTGCAAGAAAGTAGGAGATCAACCATATGAATGTAGATCAAAGAACAATGACTCAACTAGGAAAACATGTGATTTCCAAGGTCACTTCTATAATTTCTAAAGGTATGGACATAGAGCTCATGAATGTAGACTTAAGAAAAAGTAAAATTGGTCACCTAAAAAACAAACTCATACAAAAAGGAAAGTAAATTCCTACAATTGGGATTACAATACATGGTACACTTATCACTATTGTGGAGAATATGGACACCAAAGAATTGCATCAAAATATATTTTAGAGGAAACTATAAGAAATGGTTAAATAGAGAGATATTATGTTTCAGTTGTCTCAAAGTTGGACACATAAGTAGAAACTACAAAACCAAAAATCCAACACCAAGTAATGGAAATGACAAACTTGAAGGAAAGAAAACATGGATAGAGATAGTGAGAGTTGGAAGTAGTAAAGTAGAAGAAATTGTGATCACCCAATATGATGGATCAGGTGATCATACTACATCTCACTAAAGAAAAGGAGATATGTTGAAACTATATACTCAATGTTATATTTTACATCAGTTCCTAGCATACAAGAAACACAAAGTCATATCTAAATAAATAAAGATGTATTAAGAATTGTTAGAAATTGAAAGTCATGAAGTACCAAGCACCAGTGGTACAATCTACATTGATTGAGCCTTGTAGTATAGATTGAGTTATCAAGGAAGATAACATACTGACCAAGTAAATTGGTTATGACTGAGTTGACTATCATACATCAACCAAGTATGAAGATAATAATTGCAAACCCAAAATTGAAAGATTGAGGGTATTTATCAAATTTGGTGATTCATTTGCACCCATGAAGCAATCAAAGAACTCAAGAAAAGTAAGTATCACTCTTAGTACCGATTAAAATATTTCATAAAGATATTTGCGAAAGTTTTGTTTAAAATCCTAGTTGGAAATGACATATGGAAGTGAAATGGTGAAGGATAGAAGTGCTCAAATCATTAGGAATGATCAAAGGCCCCCACAAAACTTCAAAAATTCAATGAATACGTATAACATTATTGATGATATAGGAGTGTTATCATCAATTCGATCTAGAGTCTTGACCATGCAAGGCCTAGAATTGTGCTATCAATGTAAAGTTGGAGAAATTGGAGATTTTGAAATAAGGGTAACTTATGAGAAGCTATACGTGAATGGAAACTTAAAGGATGAATACAAGATCATTGTAGAGAAAGGGCTTACTAGTGCCTTAGGATTTCATAAATTTTTCAAGGTTGAATGGATCAAGATCATGCTCAACAGAGTTCATGACATGAAAATTTGGTTGGAAGGTGGGCCTATCAAATTTAACAAAGCAATCATTTCTACGATAACTGGTTACCCTACTTTGGATTGACCAAAGAGAATAAGAAGCACAACAAAGAATAAGATTGAAAAATTGACCAAGGAAAAGTGGAATGATCATGGCATGTCAATTGATGGCATCTAGGATTTATTTATTGAATTTTTTGTTTGTGCAATCACACACAAGTTCTATCAATTGATAAGATTGAACATCATACCCTATGTTGCAGTTGATTTAGGTTACAAGATAGTGAAGAAGGATAATTGATATGATCTTTCTAAGATATAGCTGCAACAACTTATAGAGAACCTAGAGACAGTGAGAAAAGAAAAGAAGACCTCTTGTAAGTTTGGTTCCCTACTAGTTTGCATATTCTCTATGTACAAAATTACTTTTCTACCATTGAAATAGTTGCATGAGATAGTAATAGGACTACTATAGAGTAATTGAATAAACTAATAAATAGATTGGGAGAGAAGTTTGAGGCAGTAATGGACAACTACTTTGAAGAGTTCAATGTTAAAATGAAGAACAGAATGAGGATTCCAAAGCCAGTTGTAGATAGATATTATGATGAAATATGTTTCATTGTAGACACAAATTTTGTGTATACACATGTAGTATTATCAAGGGTACCATGGCTAGGGAAATTCCCTATAAGGTAAATGTAGATAATGTAATGGTAGTAGTTACTATACTCTTAGTAGAATAAATTGATGCTAGTGTCGAGCAGTTTACACATACGAGACTATTATTGCTGAGTTGACTAGAGAATCTAGAAAACCTATGGAAGGAAAGAAAAGGAAAAGGAAGGTTGTTGAGGCTAGTAAGAAAGAAAAAGGACAAGGGTTTGGACAACCCTTAGAGGCTAAGGAAGGAAAAGTTAAAGAGCTTGTAGTTGTTAAGCCAAGGGCCACCAAGAAGAAGAAGGTTGTTATAATTGAACCTAAGGTAGAGGATGACCTAAAGAAGGACATACAAAAAATGGTGACACCACAAAGGTCAAAGGGAAAGGTGATCATCACTAGAAAGAGATCAGCACAACCTCGTATTGAGCTATTACTTGGAAATCCCTCAAAGAAGAGGAAACTGATTGAAGTCCAAGAAAAGGCAAAGAAAAGGTTGATTGTTGCACAAGAGGAGGAGGAAGATGAAAAAAGACTAAGTTTGATGAGACTACCAAACTTCAAATAGTAAAAATACTCCCTTCAATGACTTTGGATCAGGTATGTAAAAAACTAGTAGAATCAATAATCATAATAGGATTCAAAGACATTCAATACGATTCTTTGAATAGTGATTGACACAATGTTCAAGTTCAGGTGCACACCCCTAGAATTGGGAATTGGATTTCTAGTAGGATTGTGCAAAAGAGTGGATGCCAAGTGGAAATGGGCATTATCCACTAAAAAAAAAAAGAAGATAGACTACATTGGCACAAGTTATGCTAGATTTAGGGAAAACACACATGTTTATATCCCTTAAAGATTTTATTAAGAAGTTTATGCTGAGGAATAGGGCATACAAATTTTTGAAGAATAAATCTCATGAAGTTGAGAAAGATAGCATTCAAGTATGAAAATAAGTATTTAGATTTTTTCCTCCATCTATAAAGGTGAGGGAAGGTCGAGATGCTATTGAATTCAAAGATGAATATAAGTAAGAAATGGCCAAGATGACAAAGGAGATTCAACAACTTGTCAGTAAGTATGAATATAAAGACTCTATAACAATTGAAGATGGTCCATTGACACCCCTCCATCCAATCCAAACATGCTGACATAAGAAGATATTCAAGGCTTAAACACAAACTCAAGCAAACTCTATACTAACCAAATTTTTTCATAGATAGTTGAATACCCAAATCTTGAAGTCAAGAAGATCAATGATGTTACAGTCACATCAGTTACAAAGGCTACAAGTGCTAAGCAACTTGGTAAGGCATTAATTGTATATACGCCACCAACTTGTATGAAATTTTTGAAAAAGGTTGCATATTTTGAGAAAGAATCTTACACTCAATGGGTAGAAGATGAAATAAAATAGAAAGAGAAAAAGGATACTCAAGCTCTTAATCAACTATTGAGTGCAAAGGATATAGAACCAACAAATGTGACACCTATGCAACAGGCGATTTCTACAATAGGGCAGTAACCAAAGGTGAGATCAAGTGAAAAGGGGAAGAAATTGCAACTATTTTTGCCAAGTGATACACCCTCCAGATCTTAGGATGTGACTCATGCAGGCAAGAAAGATGGTGAGTCAATAAACCTTGATGAGGTAATTACATTACCTAAGTATAATTTGAATAATCTTATGCTAGATAAAATATAATAATTACAAATCTTGTTGAGGCATAAGGTGAAACAAGAACAATTAAGAAGCGAGCAAAAGAGAAGATAGGTACTTCATACTGTCAAAGATATTTTTATAGATGTATTTAGAATCATAGATGTGAATAATTAGCATACAATTTTGGATCAGCTAGTGTATGTAGTTGAGATAATTCAGACAGATGATATAGCTCAAAAAATGAAAAGTTATTACAATTGTCTGAGAGAAGAATGGAGCATTAAGTATTATAGAAAGTCTCATAGGAACTTGTATCGAAGTAAGATGAGATTTCTACATCTATTACATAGTTGGAAACAATTTTGAAGACCATCAATTCTTTATATTTGAAATTGTATGATATAGATCTCTTTACAACAGATACTACATGCTCATTAGAGCTATTGCATTCAGATATAAGAGAAAATGTTAATACATTGGGAAAGAATGCAAGTTCAAACTCATCCTCTTATAGTAAACTGACATTCAATCAAAAGAGGTTAGCTAAGATCACATCTAGAGATACAGAAACAAGACACAAGTTGACATTGATTGAACCTCAATTATTACCACATATAGAGATAATTCAGAAGGTAATCTTTGTTGCTAGAGATATTTTGAAGAAAGAGACACATTTTTCCAATATTACAAGATTCATTGATATAGCCACCGAGATAGAAATTTGATTTTAGATTTTGGAATAGGTACATGAGCTATGGAATAAAGGCTATGCCAATATTGTGGGAAGTCACCAGTAATTCTTTGATAAGTATCAGCTAACCCCAATAGCCCCAAGTTCCATTAGTGGCAAAAATAAGGGGAAATGAGAATGATTATGATGAGCATAAATAAATATGAAGATATGAAAGAATAAGACAAGTAAATATGCAAATAAAAGATAATCAAATATTAGATTTTATAAGATCACATTATGGTCTCAGGGGGAGTACTCATTTTTTAACGAAATGATTTCATGACAATTTTTTTTCCACTAATGCCAAAGGGGGATATTGTTGATCTCTAAGCCTATGTTTTTGATTAGTGTCCAAAAACTTAGTCATTTACAAGCCAAGATTACAAGGTCATCACTGCAACCGAGTTATCTAGTAAAGGCCGAACATACAACACTTATATTGAGCAGAACAATGATTGCCGAGCATTCAGTAGAGATCGAACAAATATATGAGCCAAGAAATATAATATGATTTGAGCAATACAATGAAGACTAAGCATACTAATAAGTCATCAAGAGCTGAGAAAATAGTTATATATAAGTCGAGTAACAACATGATGTATACATGACTGAGTGTCAGAGCACTCAAGTGCTGAGTAGTTCATTTTTTATATGAGATTTTGTAATGGCACAAACTCATATGTATACCATGTTGGCCAACTTTTCTATGATGTTTAATATTTGAAGAGCTGTCTAAGATGTTGATTACACATCATTGTAGAAGGTAATGATCCCTAGGAGAGTAATTCAACCAATCAAAAAAAGGGATGTATAAAACAAAAGATTGTAAACTGTAAATTATTGATCAAGATCTAAAACCTTCATAAAATATCTATTTAAGGAAGATTCTAACCCTAGAATCATTAGAGAGATATTGTGAGCATGTGAAGAAGGAAGAAGAGATAAGGACAAGTATCCTTATATGCACGTGAAGTCTAAGAGAAGAGAAGACATAGAGAAATCAAAGTAGTGAAGGACTGAACTGAGTTACCAGATTAGGAGAATCAAACCAGTAATACAACAAGGAGGAGACCAATATCAGCTTACAAAGCATACTAAGGGTTAGGTACTGAATTAGTTATTGTTAATTGAAATAGGGTAAATCTCTTAACAAAGTGGTCCTAATATACCTATGTAAACCTCCTAATAGAGTCCTTACTTCATTGTGAGTGTAAAATTCTTTAACAAGGTCAAATCTAATAGTCTCTTAAGATTTTAATAGGGTAGACCCCTCACAGGGTAGATCATATTTTATGACCAAATATTATAACCTTAACATGTTAGCTTTATTGCTACAATAGTAAAGATTGATGGGTTTCATCCCCACCCTAGTTTACATTCATCATGAAGTATTTTTGGGTAACCAAATCATTGTGTTATGTGTTGAAGTCTTTATGGATGTGATGTATTTCATTTATTTTACAACATTTTAGTTTTAATGGTAGATCTATGAGATGAAATTGGTTTTGAAGTAAAAAGTTTAAAATCCTGATTCATCCCCCTCTTTAGTATCTTGTTTCCTATATACTTATTCCAATGCTCTTATTCTTAGATACAAAATAAACCTCCAAATAATAAGCTTACCTTGTAATCATAAAAAATCAATGTAGATCATGGTATAAATGTGCTAATATACAAGAGCCCTTGGAATATATTATCTAATGTGCCAACATATTCTTTAGCACTCCACCCCAACCAAAAAACACAAGCATAATTTAGAAAATATGTGACTGTGACTAGAAAATTTAGTTGTATGGCTCAAAATTTTAGTTACACAATTAATTCTAATCATATTATTCTATTTTTTTTTTTTAATTCACAAGTATAAATGATCAAATAAATGACTAATTTTATCATTGGTTGTAATTACAAGGTTAGACAAATAAAAATGACTAGATAGATGACCAAACAATTAGTCACTCAACCAAAAAAAGATTAAATAATTAGTCAGCCAAATAAAAATGATTAAATGAATGATTATTACTCCTTTATAATATTATTTCACAATATCATAGACTTATATACTTAGAAGTTTCATTTTACCAGTAATGGTTGTTTACTAATAGACTTATTACATGATCAATCCATCTAATTTTCTCTCATGCCATTAATCTAGTTTTTGGATGATTTTAAAATTAATTTATAAATAATATTTAGAGATAGAATAACAACATAATTTTTTTTAAAAATACACAACTACTCCTTTGTAGAAAACTAGTGGTGTTTATCCACTAAATATCAATGAAACTAAGGGTTTCTATAATCAGATATCTAGTATAGACAAACAAAATATGTCATATATTTGAGAGAATGTATTGAAAAAGAAGAAAGTCACAATTGGTCCTTGATTTTAATTAAACATGTACTAGACTTATCCATTTCCCCTCTATAATATAAAATTTGAATTCTTTCCTTTTACCTCCAAACAAATCCTTACACTTTATTAGATAACACAAGAGCCCTTGTGTAACTTCTAAGTAATTTGACACCAAAAGATTTAGGTCCATAAAATATGAAACAAACATAATCAATAAATACTATTACATAGCAAGGCAAAATTTTTTTTTAGGATAAATTAATGTTTTATCTTAAAAAATTAAATCATTATTTTAATTCTCTAAAATAAAAATAAAGTAATATTAATTTTCTTAAACTAAGATAAAAACACATATTGCATTTTAGAAACGACAAGAAATAGCTTTTTCACCATATCTTGGAAAAAAAACCATGTCCAAAAGGGAACTCCAATTGATTGAGCAATATACAATCTATTAGCTCTCATATTTGCTCACATAAGTCTCGGGCACTTTTCCATGTGTGTAATTTGATACTTTATTGAAAATAAGATAAAGAATGGGTTAAGCTAGAAAGGAATGATCTCCTTTAAAAGGATTTGTATTGCTAAAGTTTTCTTATTTAGTTTATAGCTTGTAGAATGTATATATTATTTTATGTGCCCTATATTAACTATAATTCTTTTTGTGAAATATTATTTCATCTAAGTTTTAAGCTAGTCCTATACTCTACTTTTTGGTTAGTTTTTTTCCTACAGGGCACAAGAATATATTATGTCAATAATGATATTTGTTTGGATGGTTTATGATTTGACACACATGTAAAATGATTTATACTTGCATTTATTTTACATAGATTCTCTTATTTCTTGTAAGAATGGGTAAAATGAAAAAAATTCTTGTATTAACATTTTAAATAGGGGGTAATAAGAATTGCTAGCCCTATAGAAGCTTCTGTTGGTGTTAATGTAGTACTCACAAATCCATATATCTTGTCGTTGGTTGGAAATACAAGTGGGGAGGGAAGAAGAAAAAAAAATCATGAGTAAATTTTCTTATTTATTCAAATAAATATGACCAACCTCTAATCTAACCAAGTTATCAATATTATATAGTTATCTTGTTTTGTATGAATACTTGGATCACATGCAAAAAATGAATATAGTTTGACTATTGTGATGGATATTACATTTTTAAACATAGTTCTATCAGCCCAAATAAAACTCTAACTTTTTTTTTTGGTATAATGTGTACTATTATTCTCAAGACTTACCATGCACAAGGAGGAAGTATTATGGAAAGATTTAATTATTTAGTTTCATAGAGTATCTCTTCCACCAAACCTCTAATCGTTTGGAGATCTCCATTTAATACCACTCTTGGGGAAACTCACAATGAATCTTTTGGGATACTTAACGTGCTTCTTGAGAAGGTATCACTCTATAATTTTCTTTTTATAAAGACTCTAGTTTCTTTCATGAAATATATTATTAATTAATATATCTAGATGAAACAAGTAGACATACATTAATTGATAAAAATCACAGTGGTAATATGAATGGTACATATCCCATGATCCACCTAGAAGTGTCTTAAATACAAACATTGCATCCAAAAAGATGGAATTAAATTGGTGGTAATGTAATCGACCTCAACACTATGGTAAATAGACATGAACAACTATAAGTTCAATATATATTTTTCCCTTTCTTATTTATTTTGTAAGCCATTTTCATTGAAAATATGTACCTTAAAAATTAAAAAAAATTAAAGTCCAGTTGAAAAGGATATTAAACCTTGATAGAAGATATGTATTCTCTATTCCATAAATTTATATATTTACAAAAAATAATAACCACATAAAGAAAGTATATAGCTAATGTATCCATCACATATGTTATGAGTATTTGAACAACTTATATAAATATATCAATACCTATTGGAATTATTTATTAACCAAATATTGTGTAGGTTGGATTAATAATTAAGTATTATGTAGTTATTCCAAGTTTTATTAATTCATACAAGAAGATTAGTTAAAGCCACAATCCATTGAAAAAGAGAGTTATAGATGTTGGAATTGGGTGAAACCTATGATGTGTTTTCACTTAGATTGCACCCTTGTGTTGAAGTTTAACTTTCAATAATCTAGTGAAACATGGGATGATCCTTGGCCTATGGGTATGCCATGTTAAGGATCAACCTCTGATACGAAGGGTCAACTTCCCTTGAATAAACTCTTAAAACTTAACTTGAACTTGATAGGAAAAGGGGAGAGAGAGTAAACATAACATAACTTGATTTGAAATGAAGGTGATTCACCAAGACTTTTTAGGGTGATACAATTTTGAATGGAAAACTCACAACTAGAAATGAATATAATAGTTTGATCATAGAAACATCCTACTAACATTAAGTGCATGAAATGTAAAAATTTGTGGGGATTCAAAAGAAGGAAACTTGTTCAACTTCCAAACCAAGATTACACACAAATTACACTAAAATCAAAAACTATATCTCAAATGCCTCTCAAACACTTAACTTAGACCAAGGTTTTATGAAAATACACTAACTTAAAGCTAGAAATTCTTAAGAGACAATGAAAATTTTGAAATAGGGCCAAAGGGAATCACTGCTATATTAGTTTTAGAAGGAGCAAAAGCTCAAAAACTGCATCACAATATGGGACATGAACAACAAATAAGACTATCTTTGAAAGGAAAAATAATGCCTCTTGTAATGAGATAGAATAAAAGAACTAACTAAAAAATGCCAAAGAGAGGAGTATAAATAGGTTCAAAATTCATACAATGTATTATCCCCTAAATTAGAAACTAATCCATGATATCCATCAAATCAACTAGTAGGTGAAATCTGTCATCTCCATGGATCATGCTGAAATCTAAAATCTAACATCTATCATCTCCACCAAATCTAGGAATAAATAAGAAAAATAGCATCCATAGACATCTAAAAAAAATGCATAAAGGAATTCAATTCCATGAATCATGTTTCCCAAGACTTGAACATTGGATTACCCACATAATCAGCTTTTACATAACTTCCACCATTCTCCAAACAAACCCCTTCTATAACTTGCATATTTAACTTGCCAACTCCCCAAATTTGCATTCAAAGATAAAGTTTAAATAAAATGATTTATAAGATATCATTTTATTTAATGTTTTACAATAATAATCAATGCATCATAAATTCTTTAAATTTGGGCATTTACAATTCAAATATTCAACCATTTAAAAACATGCATCAACATTTATTTCAAGAGGACAGTTTTTGAAAAATGAGTTATATGAGGCCCTACATGCCTGTAAAATTTTTTATGGAAATAAAAAAAATTGTTCCTAACTGAAATAGTTAGCTCCTCACAAATTTATAGAGTCATAAGCATTCATACATGACCAACCAATTTTTTTCCTTTGCTGTAAGCTCAAAAATAATTTTTGGGCAAGTAGTTTTCAGAAAATGAACTAAATGACCTTTAAAATTCCAAAAAAAAAAATTTTGAAAAGAAAAAAAATTGTTCCTAACATAAATATATAACTTCTCATCAATTTATAGAGTTATAAGAGTCCATATGTGACCGTAAAATTTTTTAAAGTGGCTATAACAGTGAGACTGTACATTTTCTGTAGCAACACCCTTTGATGGAAATCATCATTCCTTAAGGTTTCACATTTCTAGTATCATGTATTTCTCAATATTTATTCCTATAGCTACACTTTACTTCCTTTAGTAGCCTTGTGATGCTTTCTCATGTAGCATTGAGCTTATGTAGTTTTTAGCCTGTGTTATAGTTCCTATCACCATGAACACTCCTAATGCAAAGAATGTTTTTTTATCCTTGTATTCTTTTCCTATGATCCTTTATATTTTAAGATAATAAGTGTCACCAATTTTAATGATAAGAAAATTTGGTATCAAGATGAATTATCCTCAACTATGCATAAAATCATTATACTTTCCAATAATTAAATGGACTAGTAATGTAGAAATATATTGCAAGCACATTGGATTAAAGGTATAGTTGTATCATCTTAAAATGGAAGCACCCATCATTTAAGAGCTTTTAGCACCCATCTCATAGAGAATTCATAGATCATGGATAGACCCATGCTCAATTAGCTCATTCTCTTATTTCTTTCCTCTTTCCTTGATTCTATTTTCACTCTCTCTAAGACTTCCAAAATATTTTTTGAAACTCTTCCCTGGGAATAGGTTGACCTAATTTGACCTATTCCTAGGAAGAATTTGACCTATTCCCAACAAGAATTTGACCTCTTCCCTAAGGGAAATAGGTCTCAAAGCCCAAGGTACCTCAAGTTTCCAATTATTTTGTTTTGATCTCTAGTTAGCCTTTTTTATTTTTCCTCCCAAAAAATAGTATAAAAAGAAGCTTATGGTCTTCATTTTGACATCCATACATCCATAGGTGTACTCAAGGCATTCAAGTATTCAAGAAAGAAATTTTTCATCAATCTTTAGAGACACTCAAAATTTTAAGGATCCTTTGTGAGTATTTCATCTTCAAGGTCTAGCATTTTATTGGCCATTAAGAGAGGAGATCTAAATTGGAGCATCCACCATATTCTTCACTGATGCATATTTACATCCATGTATCCATGTTGTGGTTTTGGTAGATCCATTACAATTGTTGAGATTTTATACATTTTACATAGCAAATTTAACATCTACAATGCACAAGAAATGCAAATCCTTATTGACAAGGGTTTCTGCAAGAAAGGTGAATATTTACATTTATCTTGTTTCCTTTACATATATTTATATTTAAATTTTAAGGTTGATTCCTCAATCTAGGGCTTGACTTGGGAAAATCCTCATCCACCCAAAAAAAAAAACAAATTTATTGTGTGTAGGAGTAGGTTAGCCAATATGTGGTAATAGATTTATTGTGTGTAGGAGTAGGTTAGCCAATATGTGGTAATAGATCTAGGAGCTTTTGAAAAAAGTTAGGTCAACCTAGTTATAGAGTCTTAGGAACATAGTGACTTCATGGAATGGAATTTGAAATTATTTTCTCCAAATCAACCTATTTTGAAAGCCTTGGTAGGGAAAACCATTTTTGGATTTTCTATTTTGTTTAGGGATTTGCAAATGGAATTTCAAAATCAAGCCCAAATATATACACTTTAGGTACTCTATCATTCATTTTAATTTTCAATTTATGGTAGCTATGTATCTTAATTGGGATAATTGCATACATTTAGAATTTAAGTTTAAATTTTATTTTATACTTAGTCAATTAGTTCAATTGCATAGTCACATTTAACTATCACACATAGGAAAAATATATTTTCCTTTCATTGTAGTCCTTTTCACAATTCAAATTCAGTATTGGCATCCCTTCCTCTACTTAATTCTTGCTAATATAATCCAAATTCAGAACTGATTGTGCTTTGAAATTCTCTTTCTCCCCATGCACATTTTAATACTTTTGCATGAAAAGTAAAGGCTTTTACCCTATTAATAAACTATTCCATTTTTCACCAAAACATTTTGGTGAACCCAAAAAGTCCCCCCTTCTTGTGGATTTTGGAGTTAGATCCTTTAATCTCCCTTTTTTCCTTCTTTTTATTTAGTATTTTCCTTCATTTTGGGGGCCTAAATTGTGCCCCTTTCTTTTTGGAGTTATATTATTCCTTTGCATTTACCTTATTTTAGTAAAGCCAATGCATTCTCCCTTCTTATTTATTTTGGACATAGATTTAGCTATGTGGGGTTAGATCTTTTATTTTTATGCTCCTTACATTTTTTATTGTTATATCTCATTGGAGTGTCCTTTTGTGATCTCCCTTTTATGACATTAATTACGTTAAGTCCAACCTATAGCATTCACATTAGGTGAAGCCATAGACTAGTATGCTCTTTCTATTATGATTCCTCTTTCCTTCTTAGGACCCATGATTGCACTAATATTTTTCCTCAAGATCTCAATCTTAATATGGAGTATAAATATTCTAATTATTCCCATGATGAATATGAATCCTTAAGAGTCCATCCTTCACAAGTTGAGAATATTTCTAATGAGTTCAAAATTTTATAAAATTAGATTTTGCAAGAGAACCAAAACCTCAAAAATCTTTATGTTATTGATTCTATCAATAATCTTATCACTAAATATGATAATAACATATCTATCTTACATGTCATATCTCAACTTATTAATACTCATTCCAATCCTTTGAAAAAATATGCTCAAGAGTTAGGATACAATTCTCCTTCTACAACTACTAAGACCTCTATTCTGACTCTCACTACTCTTCCTATCATTCCTACATATGCGCCACCTCTCATCATGACAATTTACACAACTCTCCACACCTCTAAGTATTGGTCTTCCTAACCTTTCACTTTCCATGAATGTTCCCCCTACTTCTATACCTTCTTCATTACCTTCATATAATGTTGTTCCTTTCACACACTCCAGTCCTCTTCATATTCCTTCGAATCCTCCACGAATATCTTTACATATTCCTTTTTCCTCCTACAACTTTTATAACACATCCAATATGTCTATGCATACTATTAAATCTTCTAATACCACCATTAGTATCTTATTCCAAACAATGCTTACTTTGAAACAACAAGTTGCTTAATTCACTCAATCTAAGTGCAATATCCCTACATATGACATTGTTAATCTAATTTTCTTATAAATACTTCATGTTTTTATACCATAACATGTTGAGATACCTCATATTGAGACTTAAAATTGTATGGATGATCTCATGATTGATGTTAAGAATTTATAATTTATATGTAATGATTTTTCTTATGACTATAGATTCATGACTAAGTTGTTCACACATACTTATATGGATATGATATTTCTCTTTACCTCCTTATTTTTTCAATTCCTTTTAAAAACTTTTCAACACTTCCATTCGACAATTTGAAAATAATATTGGTCCTCAAATTTCTTTGACTAATTTAATGCACTACAAACAAAACATTAAAGAAAATATTAGTGATTTTATTGGTAGATTTAAATACTTGTATGCTCCAATATCTTACCATATGACTAATCATGATATTCAATGCATCTTTATTTCTCATTTGAAAAAATACATTAGAGATGAGTTGCTCCTTACTAAGTATACCTCATTTTCACATCTTGTGCAGTGATTTACCATTATTAGTTCTAAGTGAGCTAAATTGAGAGCTCTACTCAAATGGCTCCTATTACTAGTGATAAGAATGATGTCACCATTAATAAAAAAAGATTCCACATATAACTTCATAAAAATAATCAAGTCAACCAACATAGTTGTTGATCAAGTGGCTACTAAATCCAAAGGTATGGATACTTTTTCCTTTGTATATCATCATAATTGTAAGTACACCCCTTTATCAAAACCTTTACTAAAGGTGATAACAAAATTTATTCATGCTATAATTCTTCAACTTCCTCCTAAATTTTCTATTGACTCTAGAAAACCAATGCCTAAGAAATTTGATCCAAATGCCTTTTGTAAATTCCATTTTCAATTGGGTCATGATACTCAAAAATGTTTTTCTTTAATAAATTATATTCAATACTTATAAATTTTCAATTCTATTTATTTTGATTTGAGGTTAATTATATGAATAAATATATTGCACATCCTAATAAGATTTTTCAAATCTACACTATATTTTTCTCTTCGCATTAAACAAATTTCATTAATAAACCTTCTTCACTTAATGCTAACATTAGTTATGATGATAAGGTAGAAGAAGCTAATCATGTGGTTAATCATGTTGAGGCTTAACCTCAACCTCTAATTTTACCTCCACTTGAACCTACACATTTACCATCTATCACCTCTAATCAATTTGATATGTTTAAAGCACTTAATAGTCCTCTTTACTTTAATGCTAGGGTTGCTCATATCCCTCCCCTTAGATTTTTTAATAATCCTTCTTCATTTTTGAATGTTATTATTGCAAAGAATATTTTTAATATAGAGTTATAGAAAGATACCTATGGTACATAGTAGATTCAAACTTGTAATGATTTCATTGATCACCTTCAAGGTTATATCAATATTCAAGCCACTCTTGTTGGTAGATTTTTTCATACTACCTTTGTTGTCATTCCTACTTCTATTCAAATTTCAAGTTAATCTTGGCATTCCATGTAGAAAATATTCTTGAGCTTAGCTTTCCTAAGGTTGACACTTCTATTGCTATCTGACCTATGTCATATTTTCCTCTTACTACTATTCCTCAACCTCTATTTTTTACCTCACTATAGCCTATGATAGTCAACCCTAATCCTTCAAGCTTATCTTGTAAAACTATTCATATCAAAGTGGTCACATGTGTCACAAGAATTGATGGGCCTCCAAAAGGCCATCGTTCTAAGTTCTTTTTATCTTTTTTTCAAACAATTTTCTTGAAAAATAGTCATGACTTTATGGTTTCAAGCAGATGAAATTATGTTTATATGTATATGTTATGTGTGTGTGTTAAGACATGAAGTAAAATAGATAGTTTAAATATGCTATATTTGCTTGAATCCATGGACAAAAATGGTATAGTGAAGTATTACTATATGTTGATAAATGTTTCCTCATCTATGCTATGTCTTGGGTAGCTTTCCTCCTATAGTCGTAGGATTGCAAGAGTTGTAATTTGAACTTTACACCTTTTTTCTAATATTGATGATGAAATTAATATATGTATATGGAGGTTGTGTGTGCATTTATTTTTTTGTAGGTATTTTCTACAAATATTCAAAGATTAGCATTTCAATACTAAAGAAGTCAAAGACAACTGGACTGCTAGACCTCCACAAGAAGAGTGAATCATTCATTTCTTTTTGTTGTTGTAGTGAACAAATGTAGCTTCCACAACTTACTATATTCCTGGAGGATTTATTCATGGTTAATAATTTTTTTGTTTCAAACTTTATGAGTCTATAATTGATCCTTATTAATGGAGTGATCTTAGATTTAGGAGGTAGTTGTAGTTTCCTTTAAATAATGACTATTGTAACTTTGAAGCTAGTAGTCAGGAGAAATAGAATAAGTTGATTTTCATAGTAGTAGAGTGTGAGACATTTTTTCAATCAAATATAATCTTTCACCATGAATGAATAGAATGCATAATTCAAGTTTATATCTCTTATCTTGATTTTACTTTCTGTTCACTCATCCAGGGAGGGGCACTTGGTGAGTGAACTATTCCATTAGAATAGATTTCATTTCCTTGTAAGGTAGATTTTTGTTTCTCCTACAACCATTGATTATAGAATCAGTGAATTGTTCCTATAACATAGGTGCATAGATAGGTTTACCATTTGCAACATTATCTTAAGCTTTAAGTTAAGTTGTCATTTCAGTTTCTAGCATAGGTTTCCTTCAACATTGTCTTTGCCTTAGTTGTAATTACTTAAAGAAGAATTAGAGCATATACTTTGCAGTCACCATTTCACGTTTATGCTCCTGGATTGATAAATTAAATAAAATTCAGTATACTATTCTAAGTAAAACACATGATACTGTTTGACCATAAAATCATTGTGAAAGGATGTCTAATCCTTCATTACTAAGGTATTAAACTAACCAGCCGAGAATCATCAAGCTAAGGCCAAGGCCCATGCTCTTGCTTCTTGAACTGTATGTTCATCTTAACCTTTAAATTCCTTTGATCAACTCATTCTTGAGCCTTTGGAATAAGTTAATCAAAGTAACAATATGAAAATGGATAAACATAATGATTCTATTCAGATTTTGGATTTCAATAATCTTGATATGGAAGATAGTCTTAATGATGATTCTAATGCACATGTTAGTGATGATAAATATGAAGATATTGATATAGATTAATGATTTGACTAATATTATTTCTACATATCTAACACTCACTTCTAGTGATGAGTATAATGACTCCTACCAATATCCTTTCTTATATCTAGTTGTGGTTCCCATTGTGTTAGGCATTGTTCCTCTCATGAGTCACTATCCTTCCCATAACATTTTAGATTGAGTTGGGGAGGGAACATGGAATTACTCAAGTGAAATTATTTACCATGGTAGTCTTTGTGTTTTCATGTTGTGTTTTCCCTATTTTGTGCTCTTTATTATATGTTTTGGCTAGATTTCTTTAGACTATCCTTGTTTCAGTGTTGGCACAAGAGGATAAAGTAATTGAACACATCATGTATATTCTTCTAATTTTATGACTCTTCATCTATATGTTGTTACATATTATATTGTATATATACTATTGTTTGTACATGAAACCTTGTGTAGTCTTCTTGGTTTCTTACAACATGGTAGAATTGATTATTTTTAGTCTCCATGTTTCTAGCCAAAAAAGACTCTTCTTTGTCTCCCTTAAATGTTTTTCTTCCATTGTGTTGCAGTGCTACTTGCTTTGGGGAATGATGACATCTGATACTTAATATAATAGTACATATTATAAGTAGATGCACTATTAAAGATTCTTCTCCTATTAAGGTGCTTGTAACTACTTTAACATGGGGGAATACACTCTTCTCACCTACACACATGCATTTTGATAGTTTATTCTCCTTTATTGAACTATTGACAATTCATTGGGCTTCGATCTTTATTTCTCTTATTGGTTCTCTCTTTGGAATATTGATAGTCTAGGAGGCCTTATCCTTTATGTTGATGTCTCTTAAGACTATTGGTAGTTTGAGAGATCTAATTGTTCTTTGATCCTTCTTTGTACTATTGATAGTTTGGGAAGCTTGATATTTTTTTAATCTGTTAAGGAAACATACATCCTTATTCTTGGGTCATTTTTTTATTCTTATTTTTGGGACATAGAGTTCCCTTAAAGATGTATTTTTTTATAGATTGACTATCATGCCACACAAAATTGATAGACCATTAAATTCAACTTCAATAGGTTGACTAGCATTTCACACATACATGATAGACAATTCAATGTCATCCCTTATTTTAGTGTACCCCTTTTCTTTTTTTTTCTCTTGTGGCTCACAATAAGGCACACAAACTTTATTGGGTGAGCTAAATAAACCTTTTTATGGTAGTGACATATCTCTTATTGAGATCTTGTATATGATTAGGACTCAAGTCTTTTGGGTGCCTGCTAGTTTCTTTGTCTCCTTAGTCATCATGAGATCAATGTTTTTATTTTGATATGCTTTACCATATGTTTGAGGTATCTTATACTCTTTCTAAAGTGGGGGTTAAATTTTCCATCTTAAAATAGAAACACCCATCATTTAAGACCTTTTAGCACCCATCCCATAGTGAATCCATGGACCATGGAAGGACCTATGCTCAATATATTGATTCTCTTAATTCTTTCCACTTTTCTTGATTCTATTTGCACTCTCTTCAAGACCTCCAATATCTTTTTTTGTCACTTCCTTGGGAATAGGTTGACTTAAGTCAACATATTCCCAAAAAATTATTGACCAAGTCAACCTCTTTCCCAAGGGAAAGAGACCTCATAGACCAAGGTTCCTCATGGTTTCCAATTATTTTCTTTTGATCTGTAGTTGGCATTTTTTTCTTGCCTAAAAACTAGTATAAAAAGAGGCCTAGGATCTTCATTTTAGCATCCATGAATTTCAAAGATATCCATACATCCACATGTAGACCTTATGGCATGAGATATTGTCAATGAGTGCCAAAACACTTAGTCATAATGAGAAGTCAGTAGTGACCAAGCTACCAAATAAATTTTTTAACTGAGCTCATGTATAAACCAAGTTAACAGTGTTAACCAAGCAAGAAATGAACAGTGTCAACCAAGCTGATAGCATCCAACAAGCTCTAGTATAAACTGAGTCAAGTTAGCATTCTTGTTTTAGAATGAGAACCAAGCAAAATAGTGTCAATTGAGTTGATAGTATCCACTGCGCTCTGTGTAAATAGAGTTAGGTTAGCATTATTGTTTCAGAATGAGAATTGAGTAGGTAGAGTAGTGTGAATTGAGTCAACCAAGTTTTTCACATGATCAGTATGGACAAAGAATCTAGTATGAACTGAGTGCCAGAGTTAGCCAAGGTGATAGTGTTGCCTGAGTGTCTACAGTGTGTCTCGAGTAGGCTATTGGACCCAAGTCTCAACACTGAGCTAACTTGGTGATTGTTTTTGAAACTATTGAAGTTTTAGCCAACTTGTAAATGCAATTATTTGGAGGATATAAATATACGATACTTTGATTATCCAAAAGTAGTATAATCAATTGTAGAACATTGCATATAAGAGAATATGAAAAATTAGATTATTTAGAAGGCTACAAGAAGCATAAAGGAAAGGAAAAGACTCATCTATTATAGTTAGGTGATTAATTTAGTTCAAAGGATCTTCATCAGCAAAAAAAGTTGCATAGAAGAGATCAATCCACTAATTCATCCTAAAAGGTGTATCAATCCCAAATCCTTTAATAGGGTGGACCTAAAAGTCCTTTATAGAAACTCCTAACATAGTGCATACTTAACTATATTGTATAAATCCCTTCACAAGGTGGACCTAATAGTACTACTTACTCTTAACTAAGTACATCACCAAAAAAGTGATCAGTTGTAGGCCTTAACATGCCAACTTTATTACTGTAGTAGTGAAGCATTGTGGGTGTCATCCCCACCCTAGTTTTACTTTCTACTTGGAGGGTTTCTAGGTTACCAATATTGTGTCAATGTGTTATGGTGTTGTTACATTATTGATTTATGTTCCATACATGCAAGTAGATTAGATAATATAATAAAATAGATTAAGAGAAAGAAGTTTTAAGTGGTTATTGATTCACCCCCCTCCTACTCACCTAGCTTGCATTACATTTACAACAATTGATATCAGAGCAAGGTTATCTTGTTAGAATTTTAGTAGCTTAAGAGAAAAGATCAAAGACATAAAAGATAGAGAAAGGCATTGAAAATGAAAAGTTGGATATACATGTGGCCATGGAATAAATCAAGAAATTGAAGAATCAACTCTCTCAATCCTTGAAGAGAAGAAAATTATTGGTAGTATAGATGAATGGCAATCTATACACAAAATAAATAATCAAAGATATTTTCAAACAAAGAAATTTAGATGAAGCAGACACATCTATAGAATATCTACTTGGAAAAAAACTCAATATGCATGAAGAAGTCAGAAAATTAAAAAGAGAACAGGAGATTCACTTAGTCAAGATATGTGAAATCATAGAACAAAAGAATAAAGTTGACAATGATAAAAAAAAATGGTAGAAGAAGAAAAATGATTACTAAACACTAGACTGGAAGAAAAAAAAATGAAATCCACCAGCTTTCACTACATTAGGAAGACATGATAAATCAGCCGAATAGTGCAAATAAAGAAGTCATCAATCTAAGGATAGAATATACTAGACTCATAAATGATCTTAGAGTAGAAAAAGAAACCAATGAAAGAATAATGAGATCAAGAGAAAACATATATTAGTTGGCTGAGCCATCTCAGAATAGACACAAAGGGAAAGTAGGATTGGGCTACACTGAACAAGGAGAATCATCATGTCAAGAAGCTCAAAACAACAAAAGACCTACATGTAATCATTATGGAAAGTTAGGGAATACACAAAATAAATGTTGGAGAAATGGAAAGCAAATGTTTAATGATAAATGTTATAGTTGCAACAAGCATGGACATAGATCAAGTGAATGCATAGAGAAAACTAAGTTTGAAGGAAAATGCTTCTCCTTTAATAAACAAGGCTATAAATCTTTAGAGTGCATAACCAAGCAATGGAATCTTACTGAACAACTTGCTAAAGTATATGTTATCTATGTGGTGAGTATGGACACATTAGAGATAATTGTATGAAGAATCACTTCAGAAAGATGAATCCTACCAAGAGATGCTATGTATGCAAAGAAATTGGACATCTAGCAAAGAATTGTATGAATAGAGATACAAATGAAAATGAAAAGAAATAAAAAGATGATAAGATTAGGTCTCAAATGAAGTAGCAATGGGTGAGGAAATTTATAGAGAACGTAAGTCAAAATAGTGAAGTTATTGACACCCAAGGCAATGAGTTGGGTGATTCAATTATCTTCGTATAAGCATAAAAGGAGACCACTAAAGCTATGGAAAAAATCATATTCTACATAAGTTCTAGTCATGCAAGAAAGAAAGTCTAAATCAACATAAACGATGCACTAGGACAGATAGAATTATCATGTTAAGTCTTAACCAAGATGTAAGTTCTAACTGAGTTACTTTTCAAATTTAATTGAACAAGGTCAAACTCAACTAAGTCATTGTCTCAATGGAGTGTGATAAGCTAATATTATTCAAGATTCATGGTGAAATAAAGGTTTGAAGACCTAACCAAGCCTCCTTCACGTACCCAATTAAAGAGAATTAATGAGGCCCTAATATTAGAAATCTAATAAAAGGGAGAAATTGAAGATTATTTCTTCAGCACAATTTCATAGATCTAATAAAGCAGAGCATTCTTCGAGACCCTAGGTGATTCAAAATGAATTTGTGTTGAAGAAAAGTTGTAGGAAAAGTTATCATCTATAGTTCTTCATAAACCAAGTGATATGGAAGCCTCTTCAACCACAAAGGTTAAAAAGGGTTGTGAAATGTTTGTGAAAAGCTCAGACTACATTCTACCTAAGTTCAAGCTTTATCTTGCGATTGCTGAAGAGAAGGATCCACAAGGAACACATTCAACCATTCCTCCCAAGGTAATTCTTATTCATGATGTAAGGTTGTTTTATCATATTTAAATTCAAGAATTGGGTAATTTTGAGCTAGGTTAGGCATATGGTACATTCTGTGAAAATTATGTGTTGAAATTGGAACACTAGCATTTGGAAGTTAAGGGTTTGACCCACATCATTCATATGTCAAGGAAATTTAGAATTTAGTGGATTAGGTTTGTATTTATCTAAGTCAATGATATGACCTTATGGATTGAGAAACCATTTCCCATCACTAATAAGATGATCCATCAAATAACTGGTACCCAATATTGGAGAAGTCCAAGACAACCAAAACCCTAGGATGGGCAGAATTGGCTAAGCTAACCCTAGCTGAATGGGATGACAGAGGCATAAACTTGATTAATGTGGCTTACACAAAAATCAAGTTTTATATTCATGTCATAGCTCACAATATTTATAGTTCAAGCTGACCAAACAATATGCCTTGTGAAGGAGGTGATTTGGCATAAAAGGTCTCGAAGAAGAACCTATCTTTTGACCTCATCAAGCTTTAGCACATCCAATTGAGAAAGAAAATGGAGAGAATCTGAGTCTACAATAACAATTCATGTAAGTTTGGTTGACTCTTGGTCTATTTTTTCTTTTATGTACAAAATTTTTTTCCATCAAAAGGAATTCTTGTATGGAAGAAAGATAGCCTAGTGTTATATCATATCAATGAATTCATAGATGAAATGGGTGAGAGATTTGAAGGCATCATGGATGCATACTTTGAAAACTTTATGGAGAGAATGCATAGTAGGTTTAGGATCCCTAAAAAATTGGTAGATGATTATGAGAAAGACATGTGCTTCCTGGTTCATTATGACAAAGTACATATTCAGGTAGTCAGATCTAGGATTGTATGGGTGAAACCTCTGGCATATGAGGTGAACATTGATGAAACTAGAGATATCATTGAGGATCTCATAAATGAGCCTATAGATCCCAAGGCTACATAATTTAGAAAATATGAAGAAGCAAAGACTAGAATATCACTTGAGATTCAAATTCCTCAAATCTTGAAGAGAGGAAATAAAAGGTTAGTAAACATTGAGAAGAATCTTGCCAAATTTGATTCCCCTCTCATGCTTATTAAAGGTAAAAATTATGATGTAGAAGAGGAAGAAGAAGAGGTAGAGGAACCTCCAAAATAGAAGGTAAAAACACTGTCAAAGAAATCAACAAGATCCTCTACCCTTGTAATCACTGCTACCAAGCCTAAGAAGCCAAGAAGAAAATTTAGGCTTTAGGATGAGAATGATGATGAAGATGAAGAAAAAACTCCAATCATCTCTCTAAAGAAGCCATTTCATACCTTTAAGAAATAACTAAAAAAATATAAGGGAAGGAAGTGGGATGGCATGATTCAAATTCTTTAAATATGATTCAAGAAGTAAAGAGGAGCATAAATAGATTAAAGAAGCATTAGTTGAAAAGATGGCTAGATGGAAGTATGACCCCTCTGAACTTAGAGGGTATGCCCCTGAAGTCCTACTAAAGGTTTCCTCTCACCATTGGGCTAGTGTAATAAAGACAGAGAAAGATGATAGAGAGAAGACTTAAAAGACAATACTGCCAAACCTCTTGAAAAAGGAAATAAAGGAGGCAATGTCTAAGCATGAAAGTAGAAAAACTCCTAGATTCAAAGCCTTTCAAATTTTGTCAAATAAGATATAAGATGTTATGTAGTCCATAACCAATATGTGGAAAATAATTTTAGTATATTAAGGAAGAGGGAGAGCTTCAAGATGTTTAGACAATTGAAGAGTCTGATCCTGAGAAAATTGTTGTAGAGGTCACATTATCACTCCCATCTACACCTCCTAAGGAAACACCCAAGCTATAGTCTATCGAGTTAAAATTAGTTCAACTGAGTAGTGAAGTGAATACTATTACAGTGTCACTGAGCTCTCTTCTAGTGGTAACCAAGCAATAGGTTCCCATAGTATCAACCAAGCAACAGGCAAAGGAGGAATTGATTGACAAAGGAAAGGAGATCATACCTTCATTAACTATCAAGGCCAACAAAGGAAAAAGAAATATTGTTGATTATATTGATCTGGATGAAGAGATTGTAATTCCAAATTAGGACCAATCTAATCTGTCTATTGAGCAAATAGATATAGTAGGAGAACTATGAAAGAAAAGAGCCAAGTAGTAGATCCTAAGGGAAGAAAGGGATAGAAGCAAAGTTTTAGAGGATATCAAAGATATAGTTGTGGGTGTACTATCTATTGAGGTAAATTATAAAGACCATATCATTGAAAACTTGATTGAAATTGTACATAAGTTCAATGAAGACATAGATGGGTAGGAAAAACTCCTTGAGAAAGCTTAAAGGAAGTTTGAAAATAAAGTGCTAGAAAATATACAATAGAAAATAGGAACTGATCAAGTAGAATTGTCTACTTTAATTTCTATTTTATAAAATTTTGTGAATAATGTTGTATCTTTATTTATAAAGTTGAGTGATATGAAAATTTTTACCAAGGAAATCAAAGATAAACTAGCTAAGATTAATATGGACTTGAAGGCTAGTGCCAATCAGCTGGCACTTAACCCAAGTTCTAGTTCAAATCATTTTGCAAAAGATAGATTTTTGATACATCTTTAGGTAGACCTATTAAGAGAAGAGGCCATAATAAGGGAAACCTTGGTAGATATTCAAAGTATGATGCCTTCCCACATGGAAATTATACAGAAGAGATAAGATCATGAAAAGACACTAGTTAAGGACAAAAACCTTTCAATGGTAGACCATAGATTAGAGTTATCAACTCAGCTTGAGATTGATCTACACATATTAAAGGTGCTATAAGATAACTAGGATAAGATTATGTCTTTGATTTTAAAGATACATCATGATTTTATTTCTCATTTTGGCATAGCCTTGTAAATTTTTGGTATTTGTAACAAAAATAAGGGGAAATGTATATACAAAAGGGAAAAAGTATATATATACATAATAGAGGGAATATGTATAGAAACCATATGTATAGTAGAAGATATATAAAAAATTAGTTAAACAAAAATAATTTTGAAAAATAAAAAGTATAGTTTTCAGTTCAAACTAAGTTGTAGAGTTTTCAGTGCAAACCAAGCTACATAATAGAGCACACATAAAGGGGGAGTTTGACTGAAGAATTTTGATTTTAGATTTTGTGTATGATAAGTTTTTTTGTCACTAATACCAAAGAGGAAGATTATAGACCTAATGGCATGACATATTTTCAATTTGTACCAAAATAATTCATCATTATGAGAAGTCAATACTGACCGAGCTACTAGATAGAAGTGTTAAAAAAGATCATGTGTAAACCAAGCTAACATTGTTAATCAAGAAAGTAGTGAACTATGTCAACTGAGTTGTAGTGTCAACCTAGATGACAGTATCCACTGAGCTCTAATATAAACTGAGTTAGATTAGCATTCTTGTTTTAGAATGAGAACCAAGCAAGCAAAAAAGTGTCAACTGAGTTGACAATATCCACTAAGCTCTAGTGTAAATTGAGTTAGGTTAGCATTCTTGTTTTAGAATGAGAACTCAACAAGTAAAGCAATGTGAACTAAGCCAATCATGTTTTTCAAGTGATTAGTATGGATCAAGCATCCAATATCAACCAAGTGCTAGAGCTATTTGAGGTGATAGTGTTGCTCGAGTGTCTTCAATATCACTCAAGTAAGCTATTTTACTTGAGTCTCAGCACCGAGTCGACTTGCTAATTTTTTTTGAAACTATTAAAGTTGTAGCTCACCTATTAATGTAATTATTTAGATGGATATATATATATATATATATATATATATATATATATATATAAAAGGTACTTTGGTTATCTAAAAGTAGTATAATCAATTGTAGAGCACTGCATAAAAGCGAATATGAAAAAGTAGTGTATTTAGAAGGCTACAAAAAGTATGGAGGAAAGGAAGAGACTCATCTACCATAGTTAGGTGATCAGTTTACTTCAAAGGATATTCATCAAAAAATAAATTTTCATAGCAAAGATCAATCAACTGATTCATCCTAGCAAGTGCATTAATCCCAAATCCTTTAATAGGTTGGACCTAACAATCCTTTACAGAAACTCCTAACAGAGTACATACTTAATTGTATTGTATAAATCCTTTCACAAGGTGGACCTAATAGTCCTATTTACTCTCAATCAAGTAGATCACCAAAATTGATCAATTGTAAGGCTTGATAGATCGACTTTATTATTGCAGTAGTGAAGCATTGTGGGTGTCATCCCCATGTCAATTTTACCTTCTACTTGGAGGGTTTCTAGGTTACCAATCTTGTGTCAATTTTTTATGGTGTTGTTAATTAATTTATTTATGTTCCATGTATGAAAGTAGATTAGATAATATAATAAAGTGGATAAAGAGAAAGAAGTTTTAAGAGGTTCTTGATTCACAACCCCACCCTACCCCCTCCCTCAGTCACCTAGCTTGCATTACATTTCTAACAACACACACATGTTAAAGGAAGTAAAACATTGATGCAAGCATATTTCATCAAGTATTGAAGGTACTCAAAGTTTCAAGGATCCTTTGTGAGCATGTCCTCTATAATATCTAGTGTTTTGTTGGCCATCAATGGGGGATATATGCATTGGAGCATTTACCATATTATTTATTGATGCACATTTATATCCATGACTCCATGATGTGGTTTTGGAAAATTCATTACAATTGTAAGGATATTATACGCTCTACATAGATAATTCAACATATATAACATGCAAGAAATAAAAATTCTTATTGAAAAGGGTTTCTACAAGAAAGGCAAATATTTACACTTATTATGTTTATTTTACATACATTTACATTTCAATTCCAAGGTTGATTCCTCAACCTAGGGCTTAAAAAAGCCAAGCCCTCATCTACCCAAAAGAAAAACTCAAATTTAATGTGTGCAGGAGCAGGTTAGCAAAATTATGGTTGTATATCTAGAAATAAATCCCTAATAATTTTTGGAGAAAAGTAAGGTTGACCTAGTTACAAGGTCCCATGAATACAATGACTTTGTGTAGCGATGTCTAAACAGTTTTCCTTTAGGTTGACCTATTCTTGGAGCCTCAATAGGAAAAACTATTTCTAGGGTTTTTTGGGTTTTCTATTTTATTTGGGGAGCTATAGTTGGAAATTCAAAATTAGACATGAATTCACAGTTTTTGGAGAAAAAGGAAACTTTCCTCTACACATTTCAAGGTGAGTACTTATCATCATTTTGATTTTTAGTTTAAAGATAGTTGTATATCTTAATTCGATGTATTGTATATATTTAACATGTAAGTTTATATTTTACTTTATACTTAGTCAATTAATTCAATTGCATAATCATATTTTCATATTACACATGGGAAAATGAAAATTTCCTTGCATTGTATTCCTTTCACAATTTGATTTCACAATTGACATCCCTTCCTCTACTTGGGTCTTGATAATCTAACTCAAATTAAAAAGGGAATGTTAGTATAAATTATCCTTCTTAAACACATTTATGCATTCATACATTTTCCCTTTTTTCTCATATCCTTTCTCTCTCATAATGGTGATTAATCACAAAGTGTGATTTGAAACATTAATGATAAAATAATATACACAATCTAATCCACAAACTAATTTATTCATTGAAATGGATTTTGAAAATTTGATCATGTTAATTCTCCTTCTCCCCATTTACATTGTAATGGTCTTACATGAAAATTAGAGGCATTTACCCTATTAATAACCTCTTTCATTTTTCACCAAAATAGAACTTATCTTAGAAAGAAAAATCATTTTTTGGTCTCTAGGGATCAAATGGTAGAATCGAAGTGTCAACTAATTCCTCCCTACTCAAGATGTATTTTATGTTCTATATGGATATTGGGATGGGTAAGCATATATATACTTAAATACTATTGAGTAAACTTTCTATAATGAAGCATTGTATAATAATGATATTTATTGCAGAACTATAATGCTAGAAGACATTGTCACAGGAAATATGAGCTTAATCTACAATGGAAAGGAAGTCATTTTAAATTTGAAAACTTGTGTCATTCATAATATTTCAAATACCATCATTTATCTTTTGAGTTCCTTTAGATCTATTTTACAATATGAAATGAGCAACATAGATATGATTTCTCAATATCTTAGGAATTGAGGCAGTTGCACTTTAACATATACTTTCAATCTAGATTTCTTAATTATTAAAAGTTTAAGTTTTTTTTTTTTTTTTTTGTGTGTGTGTGTGTGTGTGTGTGTGTGTGAATCCATCTTCCAATAGTATTAGCTAGGTTTTACAATATTTGAGATGTCATGATTTTTCATTATGAATATCAAAGAGCTCTACTCAAAGTATTAGTGAAAAGTTCATAAATATATGTAATAGAATCTATTCTTAACTCATAGAAAAAAGACATGGTAAATTAGAAAACTTATTTTCAACACAAAAATGTAAAGGATCTTTTTGACAGTTAGCATAGTTAATGCATCAAATGTGGTGTATGGGACTCCCTTATGGGAATATGTTGACTTTTTCATAATCTCTATTATATGTTTTACTTTTTGCAATCCCTTATATTTTAAATGATAAAAATGATTTTGAGTAAAATATGTCTTTCCAATGTGCATGAAAATGAATCCCTAGAAACACATCCATATGCATTAGTCTAATTCTTTAAGGATACTTTAATGGGATAAAGATACCAAGGTTTTTGATTCCTTCAGAATATATTTGTAGTAGAGCATCCATAAAAGTACAATATGTGTATTCAATGATTTCTAGGATGCAACTATTTTAGGGTCTAATGAGTACTCTTAAAGGGGTTTCATAAATGAATTATAGTTTTTTTTAAAAAAAATCTATTCTAGTGTTCTACAATATTCCATGATTCTAAGATGTGACTATTTCCTTTATCCATGTTCTGGTTTTCTACAAGGAGCATGTGTGAATAATGTATTGCATAACATTATTTTGGCATTGCAGGAGGATCCTAAAAGAAAATGCATCTATGTATAATAGGTAAGTTGGATTAAAATTTTGTATTTTATCTCTCTTTTGCATTTGGAAACAATTTATGACTTAGGTTACGGTTAAAACAAGATTGGATGATGTCTTGATTGATAAAGGAATGTTCCACTTAAATTTCATTAGTGCTCTTAAAAATTATTAATGTTGTATAGTTCTAAGGGTTTCCTCTATTGGAAATATAAGAGGAGTAACTAAGTGGGGAGGGGTGAATTGATTACCACTAAAATAAATCCTAGATTCCTTAGATGTCAAAATAATCAAAACTTTGATCAAATTGTGTTATGTAACTTGGCAAACACACATGCACTTAGTTTACATTAGCAAATATTGTAACTCGGTAAACACTAAAATAACTTGAGAAATGCTTATCATGAAAATATAAAGATATTATCTATGATTAATCTTACTTTAGCTTAGTTTCATACACAAAGGAAATATCATGAGCACAAGTGACACCAAGATTTAATGTGGAAACCCAATTTGTGAAAAACCACCAATTGCAATTAGCTACTGATTCTTACTCTTTTAAAGTGCATCCTATTAGGAGCTAACCCTATTAAAGGTTAAAAAACACACTATTAGGTGCGAACCTATTAGAGGATTTGATCACCCTCTTAGGAGTGGCCTTGTTAGAGATCTTTAGACACTTCAATCTAGAAATGCCACCTTGTTAGAGGATTTACAAATAGTTATTAAGACAACTTAGTTAAGAGATTTAGATCACTATTGTAATGGTTAGAGAGTAACAATGAGATGACCTAATTTATTATGCAACTAATTTTTTGATTATAGACCTAAATTTTGGCTTGTATACTTGATCCGTTCTGATCAAATGTATCTTTGCAGCTCTACAAGGATATTTTGCTTATCCTTCTAATTTGCTTCCTCTGAGAATCATTAAATCTTTAATTATGTTCCACACATTCAATCCTCAACTTGACCTTATATTTATATCTTACATTATCAAGTTGGCTTGAATACAACTTAGAATAATTAATATTCATCTCCTCAGTTAGCTAGAACCAACAATCAAATCAATTGAACTCAATATGCCAAAACAAGAAAATCCTTGGTTAGCTGACCTTGCTTGGTAGACACTAACACAACAATAATTTTCCTATGTTAACCAAGTGAACTCGATTAACACTACACATTCACAAAGTTCCTTTGGTAATTGAGTGAGCTTAGTTTTTTGATCAAATAAATAAGATTGACAAATGAGTGTCAACACATTTAACCATTTTTACCATACATGCCGAGTACACAATGGGAGCCAAGCTAGAATTTCTTTATGTGCCAAGTCATAGATAGTGCCGAGTAAACTATAGTTGATGCCGAGCAGAACACATTTTAGTATATGCCAAGCTATACATAATTGAACATGTGTCAAGTAGATCAGAAGATAATGTGTGCTGAGCATTGCGAAGTTAATAGGAGCTGAGTGATTTAGGAATCAGTAGAAGTTGAGTAATGCAAGAAACATAGTGGATGCCAAGCAATCTAGAATAGATGGTGCCGAGAATTAGTATTACTTTATGAGCTGAGAAACACAAGATTAACATAATAGTTTGTGCCAATACAAACCAAGATTTAAAAAGGTTATGCATGACTCATGGCAAGATAAGGAGATAAGATCAAATCCCTCCATTTACCTATGCAATCCTCATGCATCCAATCAAAAAATTGGAATAGCATGTAGCCAATGGGTGAATTTTTAGGGTTTGAGTAGGAACATTTTATCCAAGGATGCATAATGATCCACTAATCTTTATAAGGGAGTCCTGACGCCATTGAAATTTGGGTTAGGGAGAAGAAGGAATAGTAGAACCTTTTATTTGAGGTCGTTGTAGAGCTTTGGTGACAGAGATTAAGTGGAAAGAACAATAGTCAAACATTTAGTTGATCAGAACAAAGCAAGGGATACAAAAAAATATCAGATCTTAGGAGATCAAGATCAGAGAAAGTAGATCAAGTGCCTGTATTCAACAATCAAGGATTGTAAGCTATCAGGTTTATTATACCTAATACTCTTTAGCCATTGTATTAGAAAGGAAACCCTATGTTGATAGGTTAGCTTAATAGCTATCTTGTAGATCCTTTAAAAAGGTGATTAAATCCTTTAATAGGGTAACACTTCATGAAAAGTGTTTGTAAATCCTTTAACTAGGTCACTATTGACATAGTGTAAAGCCTTTAACAGGGTAAACCATCAGAAGTGGTTGAAATAATTGCTGTAGTAATTTCATGGGTATCATCCCCACCCCATTTTTACCTTCTTATTCTTGGAGGGTTTATGGGTCACCAAAATCTCAAGTGTTATGTGGTGATGCATGTTTGTCTCACATGATTGTTTAATGTTTATATGCACGCATGTTAATTTCAGTTATATGTTATTAAGGGTATAAAAAAATTGGTTAAAAGGCTAGTACTTCTGATTCATCCTCCCCTCTCAGAAGATCTCTTCCCATTAAGACATTCCAACAATTGGTATCAGAGCTAAGTTCTCAGAAGGAGAAGCCTAACAGCTTGGAGGAAAAGATCTGAAGATGGAAGTCTTCAAACTTGGGAAGATCATTGAGAACCAAGTGATGGATGTGAATCTCGCTCTACACAAGGTAAAGGAAGCTATAGAGGAATTAAGTAAATCCTTAAAAAGAAGGAAGGAAATAGCTATAGCTGAAAATGATATTCACTACAAGGAGATTGAAACCACACAAGTATTTGCCAAAGGAGATTCCAAAGAATTTGATAAAACAATAGCAGAACTGATGGAGAAAAATAGAGCTCAACTAGAAGAGATAAGAACTCTTATGATAGAGCATGAATCACAGGCCATGATGCTATGTGAAATCACTAAATAAAAGAAAAGAGCAGTTGAGGATAGAGTTATGATGGAAGATGACAAAAGAAATCTTGCAAACAAACTTGAAGAAAAGTGTACTGAATTAACAAGGATCTCAAACATGCATATGGATACACTTGCCCAAATGATGAACCTTCATTATGAACTCAATATGAAAGATATTGAGATCTCTATTTTGAGGATGTAGAATGAATAAATGAAAAATGAATGAACAGAGAAAAAGAAATAGTAGAGAATCTCAACAAGTCAAGTGAAGCCATCAAGTACTTTGAACAGTTGCTGAAATCCCCAAGATCAGCCCATGATACATCAGGACTTGGATACAACAACACTGAAGTTGGTGAATCATCAAAGAGTGATGAGCAATGAAGTGACAAAGATAAAGATTCTAAACCCACTTGTCATTTCTATAATAAAATGGGGCATACTGCTAATGTTTGCAGGAGTAGAAGGATCAATCAACCTAACACACCCAAAAGTAAGGGTTACTGTCACAAGTACAACATGCAAGGACATATGACACAAGATTGTAGGTCCAAAGTCACAAGGACACATGGAAATTGCCATAATTGCAAGTAGTATGGAAATAGAGCCTTTGAATGCAGATCAAAGCCTATGTGGACACCAAATCAGCATGTAAAAAGGGACAACTATGAACACCATTACAATTGGGACTACAATACAAGGCAAAGTTGTCACTATTGTCAAGAGTATGGACATATACCTTAGAACTGCATATGAACACATTTCAAGGGGAACTATAAAAGATGGTTGAACCAAACTACTTGCTTCAGTTGCTTGAAAACTAGACATGTCAGCAGGAATTGTCCAACAAAGGCCAAGGCACCCAAGACTAAAGTAAAGAAGGAAAAAGAAAAGATTGATGTGGAACACATTAGAACAGACATGAAGAAGACATGGTGGATAAAGGATGGATCAAGTACATCCAATGTAAGGGTCACTTCACCTATGAGGTCAAGTGATCATTTCTCATCCAAATAATCACAAGATAAGCCTATAGGGCTGATATATATAATGAAGTATCATACATCAATCCTAAACCATGAAGAAGCACTGCAAAGTATAAATCTACATGAGATAAGATGCTAAGACTAAACTTGAATGATGATGCCAAGCTATCTTTGGATGTCGAGTGAAATCACTTTGGATGTCAAGTTAAGAAGTCAAGAGGAGGCCAAGTTATTAACAAAGTAAGTAGATGCTAAGTAAGTATAGCTGTTGAGTGGATGCCGAGTTGAAAAACCTTTAGAAGCCGAGTGATAGGTGTAGGTACAAAAATGCATTAAATGCAAGTTTCTCATGTTGCTTAAAGGTGAAAATTGATTCATTTTTTGAGCCATTCAAATGAAGAGTGATTACCAAGAGCACGACTGAGTGATTTTCAAGCTTTCAACTAGTGATTTGTAGCAATTCAACATCTACCCAAGTGTTATAAGCATTTACCCAGGTATTTCCTTTAGGTGTTGAGTTTTACAATTTGTGAAGTTTTCTTTAATCGTCAAACCCTAGTTCAGTTATAAATAGCATCTAGTTCAAAGACAACCCAAGGGAAAGCAAGCCATGAGATTCAACTTGTCAGCAATGAGGTTAAGCAACCTGAGTTTAGACCTATACCAGAGGTTGCATATAAAAGAAATCCCGCTGGTGTCCTATCCACCATCCCTAAAAAAGTTGTTATGGTTCAGGATGTGCGAAAGTGTTATAACTATAAAATAGGAGCCATAGGAGACTTAGAAATCTTTAATGCCTTTGACAAACTCTATGATAATGGTATCTTGAAAGATGAGTTTTCTATCATAGAGAAGAAGGGTTTAACCAAAGCCCTAGTTTTTCCAATCATATTCAAAACTGAGTGGATACACATAATACTTAGCAGAATCCATGATGGAGCATTCTGGTTAGAACAAGGACCAGTCAAGATTACCAAAAAAATGGCTCATAGAGTTACATGATTTCCAACCCTAGATTGGCCCAAGACATTGAGAAGTGAAAAGAAGGAAACAATAGAGAAAAACATAGAAGCAAAGTGGAACAATAGAGGCATGACCATAGACACCATAACTGATCCCCTTCTAGACTTTTCTATAAGGATCATATCACATGAGTTTTATCAATCCAGTAGGTTGAATAGTGTTCCCTGCATAGTAGTTGATGTGGCATATAATCTTGTAAAGAAAGACCACACCTATGACCTTGCAGAGCTCATGTTGCAATAGAACAATGAAAATCTTGGAGCTATTAGAAAGTCCAAGGGAGCACAATGTAAATTTGGTTCAGTGTTGGTTTGTATGTTCTTTTATGTGATGAAGGAATTCCCTTCATTTGGAAAAGTCAATTGGAGTTAGAATAAAACCATTGTTGATCAAATAAATGATTTCATTGCGCAAATGGGAGATAGCTTTGATGATCAAATGTCTATCTATTTTGATGATTTCAAAAATGCAATGAAGAAAAGAATGAGGATACCAGTTTCACTAGTGGAAAAGCATGTAAATGACATATGCTTTCTAATTGACATTGATTATACTTACATTCAAGCAGTCCTTCCAAGAGAAAGATGGCTTAGACCATTGGGATATGAGCTTGATGTTGACTAAGCTTCTGCAACCATCACAGCATTACTTGTAGAGGAAATGGACAAATCTGCAAAGGTATTTGGAACATATGACACTGTCAAATCAAGAGTTGTTACAGAACTCAAGACAACCACAATACTCAAAAAGAAGGAAAAGCTGGTAAAGAAAATAAAGAAGAAATTTGATGTTGAAGAAACAAGTGCAGCAGGCAAAGTAGAGGAGATTATTGAAGGAGAAGAAGAAGGTGATGAAGAGAAAGATGAGGATGAGCTAGAACAAGGTCCACTTGAATTGTCACAAGGCCAAGGTGAAGACAAAAATGAGAGTGCTGAGGAAGAAGAAGCCAAGGAAGCACCCATCAAAGGCAGAGTCATCAAAAGGAAGGCAAAGACAACTCCTTCTTCTTAGCCTTCACCAAAGAAAGCTATCATGCAAACACGCAAGAAGCCAACAACCAGAGCTACAACAAGGGCCTCTACACAAAAGGAAAAAGAGGAAGTGACAAAGAAGAAGAAGTCAGTCAAGAAGGCACAAGAAGATCCAAGGAAAAGGAAAAGATATGTGGCTCAACCTGATACTGATGAAGAAGATCAGACTGAAAAGGTAAGTCATCTTTGTAAGTCTTCAGTTGATATATTATGTGAGAAGATTAGGAATGGAGACTTAAGTGAAATAAAAAGGATTGATTTCAATAAGTTTAGTAGAGAGGAACAAAATAGCATAGAAGAATCAGTCTATGCATTAATGGCACAGTTCAAGTATACGCCTTGAACTAGATGGACAATTACCAAAGGAATTGTCCAAAATTGTGGAAGACAGATGGCATTTCTATCTAATGATGGAGAAAGAGATGAGGGAATCAACCCTAGCAAACATACTACCTAATTTGACAAAGGAACAGGTAACTCAAGTAGTCAAATGACATAATAAAAGGTTTACACCGAAATATAGGGCATTCTCCATTTTACAAAATTAAATTGAAGAAGTTGTACAAAGAACTACAAGAGCATGGAAGAATTTATATAAGAAGACTGAAGATGTCCTTGAAGAGGAGTACAAAGAAGAAGCTACTACTAAACCTAAGGAAAGAAGGAAGAGGAGAGAAGAGAAGATAGAAGAAGAGAAAAATATTGAAGAAGAGGAAAACAAGAAAGAAAGAGAGGAGGAAGGAAAAGATGAAGACAAAGGTACTGATGAGTAGCAAAGTGTGCAAGCCACACAACTTTCACCTCCTAGTCCTCCTCACTCTACTACCACACCTAAAGAAATCATAAAGATTAAGGATGTTGTTGACACCTCACGTCAAAACATCAATCCATTAACTGCAGAGGATCTCACTAAGATCCTTGACCAAACAACTCTACAAGTACAATTGTGTACAAGTCCCATATTGGTCAGTGTAGATGATCTCCAAAAGTCGGTAGATAAACTCAAAGAAGCCAAGGTGTCACCACAAGAACCACCTCAAATCATTCAAACTATTAGGCTTTCATTTCTACCACCCCCATCACCACCAAGAATAGCCATACAAGCTCATAAGGAGCCAAGTGCAATAGCAGAGGGAGTCACGTGTATAATAGTATAGACAACAAGTACACCTCTAGCAGTAGTGACACAAGAAGAGGGTAAGAAAGAAACACAGGATAAGGAGGAGTCTGCAATACAAAATTTGGTTGAATTACCAAAAATAGGAACTCCCACCAAACCTATTCAGAAGCTGAGTACTGAAATGATGACCTTACATGACAATACACCAAGCTCAAGTTCTACTAGGGTAGCCAGGACCATTCATTATGGCATTCCTGAGCTTGATGAAGAAATTAAAATACCCTATTATCATTCAAGCACTCTAAATGAGGAAAAGATGAATGAAATACAAAGTGCATCAGATAAGAGAAGGAGGCAAGAGGCAATGAGGAAAGACTACAAATACAAGCAAGAAATGAATGATATTAAAGATACATTCATGGATGCCTTCAGCCTACAATGTCCAGATGCAAACAGGCCAATCCTTGAGCAACTATCTGATATAGTTGACCAAGTGAATAATGAAGACCATGATACTAATGTAAAACTAATGGAATGGTCAGAAAAGAAGTTTGTAGGTAAGGTCAACTAGAAGATAGCTAGTAACATAATTTTGGGAAAGGTTGACCTAGCTAAGAAATTGGATAATGTAAAGATTGTATTAGGGAACATCTTTTCCCTTTTGAGCAAATTGTGTGATTTTTCCAGGTTCACACAAGAAATAAATCCAAAAATTTTGAACCTTGAGAGTAAATTAAAGCTCTCTCGCATGCAACTACCCTTAGATCCTACACAGAGTGAAAAACAATTTGCTCAAACAATTCACACTCAGAGGGAATTAGCTGCATTATTAGTAGAAGAGGCCACTATTAAAGAAAAGCTGATGCAAATACAAGCCTCTATCACTCCTCACTTGGAAGTATTACACAAGGACCAAATGTATGAAAAAATAGTCTTGAAGAAGGATCCAAATATTTCTACACATGAAGGACTTGTTGATCTAGCAGCAAAGCTTGCAATCCAACAAAAGTCATTGGATATTGCCTCGAATAACTAGGATGCAGCTCTCAAAATACTCCTTGAGGTAAATAAGAAATTTTTGGCCAAGCATGGCATTACCATTTAGGACCCTTTGACATCAATGTCAAAATGGGAGAGATAATATTCTAAGGGGGAGATAATATTGGAGAGATATATTAAAGGAGAAGATAAGAAGATAACAGGATCAGACATAGAGAACATTAGGCACAATGGCATAAGACATCAAAATTCATGACATGATAAGGCTCAATCAAATCAGGGGGAGTCATAAGGTATAATATATTTTCAAAATTTTGTAAGTAAAGAATGTACACATAAGGTTTAGATCATGAATGATCAGTTAAGTGTTTTTGACACTCATGTCAAAGGGGGAGATTGTTGATCAAATAAATAAGATTAACAAATGAGTGTCAACACACTTAACCATTTTTACCATACATACCAAGTACACAATGGGAGCCGAGCTAGAATTTCTTTATATGCTGAGTCATAGATAGTGTTGAGTAAACTATAGTTGATGCCGAGTAGAACACATTTCAGTATATGCTGAGCTATACATAATTCAACATGTGCCGAGTAGATCAGAAGATAGTGTGTGCCAAGCATTGTGAAGTTAATAGGAGCCGAGTGATCCAGGAATCAGTAGAAGCCGAGTAATGCAAGAAACATAGTGGATGTTGAGCAATCTAGAATAGATGGTGCTGAGCATCAGTATTACTTTATAAGTCGAGAAATGTAGGATTAGCATAAGAGTTTGTGCCAATACAAACCAAGATGTAAAATGGTTATGCTTGACTCATGACAAGATAAGGAGATAAGATCAAATCCCTCCATTTACGTATGCAATCCTCATGTAGCCAATCAGAAAATTGGAATAGCATGCAACCAATGGGTGAATTTCTAGGTTTTGAGCGAGAACATTTTATCCAAGGATGCATAATGATCGACTAATCTTTATAAGGGAGTCCTGATGCCATTGAAAGTTGGGTTGGAGAGAAGAAGGAATAGTAGAGCCTTTTATTTGAGGTCGTTACAGAGCTTTGGTGTCAAAGATTAAGTGGAAAGAATAACAGTCAAACATTCAGTTGATCAGAACAAAGCAAGGGATACAAACAAATATCAGATCTCGGGAGATCAAGATTAGAGAAAGTAGATCAAGCACTTGTATTCAACAATCAAGGATTGTAAGCTATCAGGTTTATTATACCTAATACTCTTTAGCCATTTTATTAGAAAGAAAACCCTATGTTGATAGGTTAGCTTAACAACTATCTTGTAGATCCTTTAAAAAGGTGATTAAATCCTTTAATAGGGTAACACTTCATGCAAAGTGTTTGTAAATCCTTTAAACAGGTCACTATTGACATAGTGTAAAGCGTTTGACAGGGTAGGCCTTTAACAGGGTAAACCATCAGAAGTGGTTGAAATTAATTGCTGCAGTAATTTTGTGGGTACCATCCCCACCCTAGTTTTACCTTCTTATTCCTGGAGGGTTTCTGGGTCACCAAAATCTCAAGTGTTATGTGGTGATGCATGTTTGTCTCACATGATTGTTTAATGTTTATATGCATGCATGTTAATTTCAGTTATATGTTATTAAGGGTATAAAAAAATTGGTTAAAAGGCTAGTACTTCTGATTCACCCCCCCCTCTCAGAAGATCTCTTCCCATTAAGACATTCCAACATAGTTAACACTAGTTCCATCCAACATTTACTTCATTAACCGAGTGAGTTCAGTTAACACTTAACTTCTACAAACTTTCCTTTGCCTCCCGAGTGAACTCGATAGACATTATCTTCTGAAATAGGTAAACTTTGGAATGCTTGGTAGACACAGGAAACTATCTTCAATGCCCAAGTGATCTTGGCATACACTTTCTAGCAATGATATGATAATTTGTGTAACATCAAAGACAATATACAATTAATCAATTATTTCCAACAATCTCCCCTCTTTGGCATTGATGGCAACACAATATGTCATAATACAACACAATTTTAAAGAAAGAATAAAGTAAGGAAAATATCCTTAGTTTTATTCTAATTCTCATCCATGAGAACTCCCTCTATTAGTATCAACTCCCTCTACCTTCATTTTCTCCCTTTGTCAGCAAACTATGTCTTCAATATTAGACCAAGTTCTTCCTCTTTAACATCTCTAGAAATATATACTCTTCCGTTTTATAATTTTTTTTGTAAGATATGATAGTAAAATTCTCCCTCTTTGAAATCTTATTCCAAAGACAATATATTGTGAATACCAATGTACCTTATGTACTCATTCATTTGCAATTTTCCCTTGTCAATACTACATCAATTGACTGATCTTCAACATTCTCTTGTTGATGCATTAATAAACTTCATTTAGTGAGCTTCTGATAGGGGAATGACCCCTAACTTACCTCTTAGATACAAAAATGCATCCTTAGCTAATGGATTACTAAATATATCTACAATTTGCTCTTTAGTATTAACATATTCCAATCTTACCTCTTTATCTTGTACCAATTCTCTCAAAAAATGATATTTTATAGAAATTGTGCTTTGTTTTGGTATGCATCACTGGATACTTTGATATATTAATTGCACTAATGTTATCACAGAAGATAAGATCCTTGATTTCTATCTTCATACCTACCAATAATTGTTTAAACAAATGATATTTGACCAATTAACTATTGTTGCCACATATTCTACCTCTATTGTGGACTATTGCATCTAGTTAACTACTGTTGCCACATATTCTACCTCTGTTGTGGACTAAGAAATACAATTCTACTTCTTGCTTGTCCAAAACATTAGTCTTTTACCAAGAAAGAATGCTCCACCACTGGTGCTCTTTTTATCATCAACACTTCCTGCCCAATCAACATACGTGAATGCTTTCAAATCCAAATTGTCTCCTTTTTTGTATCATAAACCATTTTCTTCAATACCTTTCAGATACCTCATGATTCTCTTGATTTCCATCATGTTATTTTCTTTGATATTTGTTGAGAATATTTCCACCATACCAACTGCTAATGCAATATTAGGCCTTATGTGAACTACACATTGCAATTTTCCAATGATTGATCTATATGTGGTCTGATCTACCTCTTTTGAATCATCATTTTTGAAAAGATTATGTCCAATAGACATAGGTGTTCCAAATGGTCTTGAATCTTCCATTCCAAATTTATTTAGTATCTCCTTGATATATTTGGATTGAGTAATGTAGATACCATCTTTCTTTTGCTGGATTTGTAATCCAACAAAGAATTTTATCTCTCCAAACATAGGCATCTCAAATTCTTTACTCATTTCTTCTAAACATTCCTTGCATAAGTCATCATTTCCTATAAATAAAGTGTCATCCACAAAGATTTCTACCAATAGAATCTTCTTGTTTGGTCCCTGTTTGATGTACAAACTACTATTATCATTTGTTCTTTGAAAACCAATCTTTATCAATTATTTATGAATTTTTTCATACCAAGATCTGGGAGCTTTCTTGAGACCATACAATGCTTTGTGTAATTTTTAAATCATGTCACTTTTTCTAGGATCTACAAAACCTTCAATTTTTTCTATGTAGACTTCCTCATCAAGAATTTCATTCAAGAATGTGGATTTTACATCCATTTCATAAAATTTAAATCTTTTGTGTGCTACATATGCTAGTAAAATTCTAACACCTTCTAATCTTGCAATAGGATTGAAAGTTTCACCATAATAAATACCTTCTTCTTGAAAATAAACTTTACATACTAACCTTGCTTTGTTTCTTGAAACTTTTCCATCTTCATTTAGCTTATTTATGAATACCCACTTTGTGCTAATTACATTTTTATCCTTGGGTCTCCAAATCTTATTCTTCTCTATATGTTCTATTTCTTCATTCATAGCTTCAATCCAACTTTCATTATCCAAAGCATTTTTAATATTTCTAGGTTCAAATTTAGTGAGCAAACATGTACCTTTCAATTTGTTTCTTGTCACTGTTCCATCTAACTTGTCTCCAATGATTTGATCAAGTGCATGGTGACTTTTGTTATATCTTGCTCACACAGGTACTTTGGATTTGGAGTTTTTTCCACTAACCTTCATGATCTTCTCTATTAAGCTCAAGTTCCACTATCTATGACTCGGGTCTATCAGATTCAATTTTCTTTGGCAATAACTTGGTAGCCTCTAACTATGACTTGGGTCCTTCAGACTATGACTTGGATTGCACCAAGTGCAAATTAGTAATTTTAGGAGATTTTGGGGACTTAGGAGGTGAAGCCTCCTGACTTCCAGATAGATTTGGCAATGTATTAGGTTTATAATAAAGAATTCTCACATGTGCACTTTCTATGATTTTACGAGTAGATAAATTCAAACATTTGTAAGCTTTACTTCTATAGGAGTATCCTAGGAATATGCCTTCATTACCTTTGACATCAAATTTACCTTTCCTATATTCCTTCAAGATATAACATTTGCTACCAAATACTTTCAAGTAACTTACATTAGGTTTGTAGCCATACCATAGTTCATAAGGATTTTGATTTGAGTCTTTCTTCAACTATACTCATTCAAGGTATGCACTATAGTACTAATTAATTCCTTCCAATATTTGATCATAACATTCTTTTCTATCATTAATGTTCTTGCACAATCTATGATGGATTTGTTCCTTCTTTCTGTTATACCATTCTACTGAGGTGTACTAGGGGTTGATACCTGTCTCTTAATTCATTTTTCAATGTAGTAGTCATTGAATTCATTGGAAATGAATTCACCACCTATGTTTGATTTCAAACATTTTAGCTTCTTCCTAGTTTCCTTCTCTACTCTTGCCAGATAACACTTAAATTTTTGAAAATCTCTACACTTTTCTTTTAGATACATTACAATCATCATTTAGACTAATAATCAATAGATAGAATAAAATAATTATCTCCACAATAACTCTATATTCTAATAGGTCCACATAAGTTTGTATGAACTAGCTCCAGGACTTCTTCTAAATGATTGTCCTTGCTTCTGAAACTTGTCTTTCCCATCTTACCAATTTGATAATTTTTGCATAGACCCATATCAAGTTTCCTCAGGCTAGGAATACCTCTTACTCTTTTCTTCTTGCATATATTGATTAAATTATCAAAGTTTAAATGACACAAATTTTTTTTCCATAACCAACTTTCTTCTACTTGAGAAATAAAGCATGAACTTTCACTGAGATCTAGGTATAGTAGATTGCCTTTTGTTTGTTTGCTAGACCCAACTAGATTTCCTTTTCCATCTAGTAGTTTGGCCTTCCCATTCATGAATTCTACCTTGAATCCAATGTCATTCAATTGTGCCACACTCGGTATATTATGCCTTAGTCCTTCAACCCAATAAGCATTGTCACATCTAACTTCATTAGTTAGTGAGATACAACCTTTTCCATTTATGCAACAAGGTTCATTATTTCCAAATCTCACACTACCACCATCATAATTTTCCATGTGTTCAAATTTTGTTTTATCACCAGTCATATGATGTGAGCAACCACTATCAATAATCCATGTATCATTCTTACTAACATTAGATATAAGTGCAACTTTATCTCCTTCATTATCAGATTCATCTTTTACAACAATATATACCATTTCATCATCATCACCACTATCTGAGTCTTTAGTTATAAAACAAATTTTATTACCTTTTTCCTTATAGTCCTTGAAATTCTTGAAATCATTCTTTCTTTTGTACTTGTTGTACTTATTTTCATCTTTGTCTTCTCTGTTTGAACATCTTGTAGTAATGTGTACATCTTATTTACAAGAGAAGAAGATTGAAGGAATCTTTCCTTTATACTTTACTTTGCCTTTGGGATACCTTCTTTCTATTGAGAGATTGTTGAAGCATGAATGCTAATGATATTCCTATGGGGGAGTATTGTAGATATGTTACTATGATGATATGTTACATTCATGACCAAGTTTTCATTGATGCCAACATTGTTGGCATTAAGTTATTATTGCCATTAGTGACAACACTTATCTATATCAGTATAGCTACTGAGCATTCTAGTGTTAACCGAGCTTTGCAGTTCACACCAAGCATTCTAGTGTTAACCAAGATTTGCAGTTCACATCGAGCATTCTAGTGTTAACCGAGCTTTGTAGTTCACACCAAGCATTCTAGTGTTAACTGAGCTTCGCAGTTCACACTGAGCATTCCAGTGTTCACTGAGCTTCACAGTGATTATCGAGCGATGGAAGCATAGTATTTACCGAGTGGTGGAAGCACAATATTTACTGAGTGATGAAAGTATATTGTTTACCAAGTGAAAGTAGGTAAACAAACGATTTAGTTTTTATCGAGTGACAATACATCTATCGAGTCACCTATGGTTACCGAGTTTAGAGCTACGTTAGGTGATTAGTATGGACCAAGCCTTCACTTCTACCAAGTGCATGACAATGCTGAGTAATGCAGTGGATGCCAAGTATCAGAAGGTCACCAAGTCAGTTTAGTGAACCTGAGTTATTTACTATTTGGCTGACTTAGTAATAGTTTGTTCACTTGTGTTTTAGCCGACCTTGCAATTATAATGATTGGAATGGTATATATGTAATGTATTATATCATTTGCAAAAAAAAAAAAAGGAAGGATATAATGTGAAGAAAAGTATCAAAAGAGGCATGTAATGTTTTGAGAAGAATGAAAGTGAATCAACAGAAGAGTAGAGTATTTAGCAAGGTCTACAAGGAGCAGTAAAAATTCATCAGTCACAAAAGGTGATCTATACTTCAAGGATCTAATCAGAAAATCAAGTTTCTAAGTTGATCCACTATTTCATTCTAATAGGTGAATCGGTTTTGTAAATCCTTTAATAGGGTAGACTTAACTGTCTTTGTATAATCTCCTAACAGAGTGCATACTTAAGTGTATGTTTGTAAATCCTCTAACAAGGTGGACCTAGCAGTCCTTTATGCTCCTAACAGGGCAGATCACCAGAAGTGGTCAATGTAAGCCTTAACAACCAACTTCATACTGTAGTAAAAAAATTTTGTGGGTATCATCCCCACCCCAGTTTTCTTTCTATTTGGAAGGTTTTTGGGTCACCAAATCTCTGTGTACATGTGTTATGAATGTTCGATCTCTCATTTATGTAGTAAATTAGATAAATGAATGGTGAATTATATATATAGTTAAAGTGCTGAATTTTTCCAAAGTTTTGAAGTTACTAATTTGCCCGTCCCCTCTCAGTAACCTATCATATCTTGAACATTTCCAACAAACATAACAGTTTTCTATGGTATCTGACAGAAGAACAACATAAAGATCAAATTGGTATGGACAAATAGTTGAATATTTTCACTATCTAAGGTTATGGGAGATACGTCTAAGTATCTAGTATATGTAGTTGACATTGGATGAAGAAATGATAAGTCTAGAAGAAGTTATGTAAGTTTTGGTGATGTCTATTCTAAGATAGAGTTTACTGAGGCATGTTCTGGTAAACTTGTTATATCTCTTAGTAGAATTTTTATTTTGAGAATTGAGGTTGATGATGTGTATAAGACATGTTGGCAATGATGTGGCTAAGTTTTCTCATCATAATATTGTGTGTATAGAAAGTTATTCAAGTTGCAAGGTAAAAGATTAATGTTATTGCTAAGTGTAACATGTTCTTACTGTGGTCCTATAATGATTAACTGAGAAGGTCTAACAGTTGACTTAGGGAATTATTTTACGAAATCAAAATAAAGGAGGACATTTTTCTTTAACATGAGATATGTGTGGATGAGATAAAGATTTTTTTGTAAGCAACAAAGAGAGCAAAAGTGAAGGAAACTTCATTGCTAAGGTTTTTCTGAGTGATCTAAGGTTTGATATTTAGATCCAAGGTTTGTGACCTAGTCTATAAGGTCTAATAGTGTTTGGTTTGGTTGATAGAAAAAAAGAAAGAATAACGTAATAGTAAATTGCATGTTTGACAATGAGCTCTTCTCATAGTTGAAATTACATGTTTGGGAAGTGGGCTCTTCTTGCATACATTGTACTACAACTCCTAACAGGGCTGAAATCTCCTAACAGGGATTCAAAGTCTCATAATAGAAATTTTGTGTACTAGATATTTTAATAGACTCCTAACAGGGTCCATCTTTTAACAAGGAATATTTATATTAGTCCATCATCTTGTGGGCATCATTCCCACCGGGGTTTTCCCTCTTGTAAGAATTTTCCTTAGGGTAAAATCACACCAAGAAAAAGAAGCTAAAGCACTAGCACAATATGGACCAATAAAGTATGATCAAAATAAAAATATGTGAACAAATTTTGTACATACATACTTGAAGTGCTTGAATATAAAGGCCTCTAGAATGACTAAGAGTTAGTGAAATGGTAAACCTCACAACTAAGCACATGTCCACCAAGAGTGCATTATCCTCCATTGAGCATAAAAGTTAGTGTGATGATGAGAGGATAAGCTTACATAGGTGTTTCACATAAAAAGATATTGTATACACCATATGCTTAATTAGAGTGTGAACAACTTTTTTGTCTACATGACAACTCAGATGATTATGCAAACTTCTATGTTGTTAATAAGACAACTCATATGAGTACACATACTCCTAGATGTCTAACTAATAAACAATAAAATAATAAATTAACCTAAGTAAACTTAAGTAAAGTGTAATTAGAATTAATTATTTACACTAACACCCCCCCTTAAGTGTAACTTAGGGGAATTCACTTAAGCTCATAAAAGCTATGATGAAAATTCATGATGGGCCTCGACTACTAGGGCATGTTAGGTACCCATGTACAAATGCAATGCTCTATATATAGTGCAGTGCAATCTCTTTGAAAATGGAGAAAGAGGGAAAACCTCATGGGAAAAACTCTCCCCCAAAAAGAGAGATGAAAAAACAAGATGCATAGATGGATGGATTAATTGAGACCCCCCCCATTACAACATACATCATGTATATACAATAGAGAATTATGAGAAGGAAAAAACCCTATAAGAGGAAAAATTCCTCTTCATAAGAGAGAAGAAGAAGAAGAAAGGAGACAAGGTAGTCCCCCCCACCAAATGTAGAATGCAGATCAGATAACTTCTCCAAGATGAATGTAGAAGCTGATCCATGACTACTAAATATTGTTCCTCCCTTTAGGAAGAAACAATGTCATAGGTACATATGAGATGCTTCCCCAATGTGTAGAAAGAATCCTCAAGATGAATGGTCTCTCTGAAAACTACTCAACTATCCTTGTGTCGATACTAAGGGTTGCCCCTTCCAACACTACTAAAAAGAACAAGTTCAAATCTAGCAAGGATAGATGTAGAACATATCCCAAAGAACCAACTATCTCCTCAAATAACAAAGAGACCTCTTGCAATTGTTGTACATAAGGATCCATAATCATATAAACCTTGTAAGATTGATCATGTAGAGAATGGACAAGAGGGTCAGAGTGTTCCCTCACAAAAATTGAAGAAGGATCTTGTTCATCAAAGAGAAGATGTATATCATCAATAATGTCTCCCAAATGACTCCACAAACAAGCCTACAATATCTATTATGTACTCATTTCTTTATGCTAGAACTAGAAAGCAAGGTGTACCTAATTGTACTAAATTACATGGACCTATCACTGTAGTAATGTATGCATGTCAGATTTGTAGATGCTATGACCTTGTCCTTTGTTAGTCAAAAGGATTCTCACAAGTGAACCTATTGAATCACTATCACTATTATCACTATTAGTTTCCACAATGTATGAAGTATGGAGAGGATTAGAGGATAAGCTAGGTGAAATTTCCTCAAAGTGAACATTCCTCTCTACAAATATCTCATGAGTCTTAGGATCCATAATTATATATGCCTTAACACTTTATTCATATCCAATGAAAGTACAAGGCCATGGTGTTGGTGCCTTGCATTCTCTTGAAGATATGTGTGCCCATGCTGGACAACCAAAAACTATGAAGTGTTTCACTATTGGTTTTCTTCCATGCCATACCTCAAAAGGAGCCATTCCATCTAAGACATTACAATGAGGCCTATTAAGGATGTGATTGGCACTACTTATAGCTTCTACTTCAAGTGATGGATCAAGAGACTTAGCTTGAATCATGCAACTTACCATTGAATTAAGAGTTCTAATCCTTATTTCTGTAACACTTGTCTTTTGTGGACTAAATGCTACTGGATTCTAAAGATCAATACCCTAAAGTTCACAAAATTCTCAAAGTCTTGAGTTCACATATCTAATTTCATTGTCCATATGAAGAACCTTGATGGCTTTACTTGATTGTTTCTCAAGATGACTCTTGAAGGATAGAAACTTATCAAACACTTCATTCTTGTGATCAAGAAAGTAGACCTATGTGTATCATAAAAAGTCATCAATGAAAGTGATTAAATTTCAACCCTTGCTAATTTATGTCACTGAAAATGGGCCTGCTAGAATGATGTGAACCAAATCAAGAACAACTGATGCTCACCAAGACTTCCCTTTGTCATACTTTTCTTCTAGATGCATATCCATTGAAAAAGTTGAACATTCACCCTTAGAAAAGTTGATTGTAGGTAGACCTTTGACCATATTTCTTGAGCTAAGTTGATGAAGATAGCGGAAGGCAAGATGTCCATACCACTCATGCCATAATTTACTTTGTGATTATGAATGTGTCAACAAGGCATGTGAAGGAGACTTAGGCACAGAGTGGGAGAAAGAATAAAGCCTTTTGTCATGATTAACTTTACCCACTACAACCAATGAATCATCTTTAAGATTTCACACCATTACTGTATCAAGAAGGAACTCAACTTTATTGCCACCTCCATAGTGAGTGATTTGGTAAATTGAAAGGAGATTAGTGCTAAGGTTAGGAATGTAGAGAACATCTTTGAACTCTCCATTTTCCATCTCAACTTGTCCTTTCCCTTCAACTTCCACTTGTGTATCATTCCCTTCAAAGATGTGAGGTACCTTAGATTGCTTCAATGAAGAAAAGTGTCCTTTTGAAGAACCCATATGATGTGAGGCACCCAAGTCAAGAATCCATTCCCCTGAAGAAATTGAACTTGCCATTAGTGCTTGCCCTTTTCCCTTTGAAGTGGATGGATTTGAATCCTTGGAAGCATTTGGAAAATTGATTTTGTTCTTCCTAAGTAAGTTTTCCAACTCATCTATTCTCTAAGTCTTACAATCATGCTCATCATGATTTGGTTTCTTGCAATATGCACAAAATAGTTTATCCTTCTTGTTGTCATTTCCCTTCTTATTGGAAGAAGAATTGCCTTGTTGTGAGGAGGAAGATTATTGTGTCTTTGATTGTGATTTTAGCTTCCACTACTTTTTCTTGTTATTGGTGAAACTTTTTTCACCTTGATTTTTTTGGTTCTCATTACTAGCCACCAATGTTGTAGACTTGGATGACTTGAGAATTTCCATATCGATCAATTTGGATTGTTCCAACATCAACATTTTTGCAAATGCATCAAATGAAGGCTTAGTGAAGGCACTTCCCATGGTCAGCCTATGAGTGTTGTAACTCAAAAAAAAATATGCATACTTTGAAGGTAGCCTCTTCAAGATGTGATGAATCAATATATCATCCTTCATGGGATTACCACAATCCTTAAGTAGTGCTCTCAATTCATTGGCTTTGTTGACATAGTCTTGAATTGTCTCAAAATTCTTAGGATCCAATAGAAATAGATCATCCTCAATTTGGAATCCCTTTTCCTCATCCACCTTACCATACAACCCTTCAAGTTTCTTCCAAGCACCCTTGGCATCCTTAAAGCTAGAAATGTGGAAGAAGATATCTCTATGAACACAACTCCTAATAATTCTTAAAGCTTGGTTGTCTTTAACTTTCCAATAAACTTGTGCATCAACATCAGTGGGTTTTACAATTATACCATCAACATATAGATCTAAACATTTTTCTATTAGTCTACTCCATACAATATCTTTTCATATAGTATAATTGTGTGAATTTAAAAGTGGAGTTTTAGGTGAAACCGTGATGCAAAAAATAAAAAAGAGCACAAGAGAGAAAGAGAGACACAAGAACACAAGATACACCCCCCTATTCACTCAATCGAGGAACACCCCCAAAAATGATGCTTTTGGCACTTTATATGTAGTCATTTACAATAGGCCACTTGTCAAAATAGAAAAAAGTGGGCTTCTAATTTTTTCTATTTAAAACCTCCTTTCTGAGTTCAAATCAGGTACTTAGTAATATAGCTTAGATATTCAACAAATTTGAAGTTTAATCAAAGAAATACAATGCAAAAAAGGACCTATTTCTCAAAGTGATATTTTTGTCCACACAAGCCTATAATCTGATTGCAGATTTGGAAAGTAGACAAAAAATTAAGCACTTAAAAAAAATGGAACCTTAAAATGTGTCCAGATGAGCTCGTACGAAGCGTTTGAAGTTGCAAAATGTAGGATTGGATAGGTATAGTTGTAAAAAATGAAATTTCTAACAAATCCATGCACCAAAACTAGAAAATAATAGCACCACTAAAAAGTTTAGGAAATTGTAGCCAAAATTAAAAAAAATGTACCTAATTTGGAGTCTAGATGACTGAGATATAGCCTCCCGAAGTTGGACTATCAAATCAAAACTACATATGAAGAGGGGTCTACTCAGAAAAATGCGAGGTTAAATTTCATGTCCAAATGGTCATCACAATAGTGCAATCTAGACTAGTAGTGATGATCAAATGACCATCAAATTTCATACTGTCAAAAGGTGACACTAGGAAAAAAAAGGACCCACTTGGCTAACATGGAAGGTACAGATGTTGACTATGCATATAGATAGCAAAGTTAGCAATAAGAATTTTTTGACATGTCTGTGTCATGTGGTAGGTACAATAATAACTTGGTGGATCTGATGGGGTGCTGATGTGTCGAGTTGATGTGGCGGTGTCAAATCTGAATTTGCAGAGCTAATGTGTCAGACAGGGAGGGACTTGACAGAGCAACTAGAAAAAGGTTGTCGATGGTGGAGAACTTGCTAGCAAAGTGTGATCGGTTGGAAAAATGCAAGCAGAGGTGGTAGAGTCCACAACCTAGGTGAGGCAGTGGGAGATCCGAGTGACAACAGGTGTGGGATGTTTAATCCCACATTCACCATATATCAATTGCAAATCTCTTTCAAAAATGGAAGGCCACAGAGGCTAAAATGGCTTGGAAGCCATGGTGTTATTGTCACTGGTTTGTGTGAAGTTTTTGCCATGGGTTTGGTTTGCCTATTTTTGGAAGATGAAATTGCCAATTGTAAATGGAATATGCCAGATTATAATGGAATATTTTGCGGGTGCTGGGATTTGACCACTCATGTAGCTTGCAAAAATTTCAAACAAAAAATATAGATCAGAAAAATAAAATAATTGTAGAGATGCAAATATGTAGATTTGAAAATTAAATTCACAGATCTAAAAATGATCATATCAATTTCGCAAATTGGGCCTTCAGGTTCTAGTTTGCAAAAAAGTTTTTCCTTAAATTTGACTATGGCCTAGGGTAGGCAAATTTATTGTCAAATTTCACCAAATCAACACTCCAGATGCAATGTGAAGTTTTCTTTGGCTCTAGATGCTCCCAATGACTACAAATACTATGGATTTGAATCAAGGTCCTCAAAGAGGTAAATCAATAAAGGTCTCCAATGGCTATGTGAAGAGAAGCTCCCTCAACTCTGATACCATGTAAAAATTTTCCTTAGGAAAAAATCACACCAAGATCAAGAAGCTCAAGCACTAGCACAATATGGACCAATAAAGTATGATCAAAATAACAATATGTGAATAAATTATGTACATACACACTAGGAGTGCCTAAATATAAAAGCCTCTAGAATGACTAGGAGTTAGCGAAATGATAAGCCTCACAACTAAGAGCATGTCCACCAAGAGTGGATTATCCTCCATTTAGCATAGAAGTTAGTGTGATGATGACAAGATAAGCTTATATAGGTGTGTCATGTAAAAAGATGTTGTAGAAACCATGTGCTAAATTAGAGTTGCTAACTCCTGTGTTTTCAACAAGACAACTCATATGAGTATGCATAATCCTAATGTCTAACTAATAAATAATAAAATAATGCATTAACCTAAGTAGACTGAAGTAAAGTGTAATATTAATTAATTATTTACACTAACACCTCTGATCAAGGGTTTCCCTAGTTAATATATTTGGCATAATTATCAATGTGCATCTTATTATGGTTGTTGTTTACTTTGGTTGAATGGTTAAGTTTTTTTAAAGAAGATAAATGTTTTAATTGTTGGATAATTGATTCACCCCCCTCTCTATTATCTTGGTGGACTATTTTTTCTAACAAATAGTATTAGAGGATTAGGTCCTTGAAGATAAATTTTAACAACTTTGGGAGATCCATGGAAAGCATGTTCAAGAAAGATAGTCCAAAATTTGATGGAACAAATTATGATAGCTAGAAGCAAAAGATGAAGATACATCTATTGTGTATGGGTCTAGGATATTGGATCTTGACAAAATCAATGAAGACAATCATTGTTAAAAAGGATTTGGAAATTTTTATCAAGGATGAAAGAGATCTTTTTATGTGCGACATGAGAGCTAGAGAAGCACTATTGACTACACTTCCTAAAATTGAATACAATAAGGTAAAATCACTTGATACTTCACATTTGATTTGGAAAGCTTTGGAAACTAGTTTTGAAGGTGATGCACATTCTAAGAAGTTGAGGTTACAAAGTTGGATTTGTGCATTTCAAGATACTAAAATGATGAAAGATGCATCTGTAAGAACATATGTAGGCAAAATATTAGAAATTAATGTAGGTATTAGATCTCAAGGAAGAACCAAAGGAGAGGATGAGGTTATATGGAAAATATTGAAGACTTTAACACCAACATTTAACTTAGTAGTTCAAATGATACAGTTGTTGATATCTTGTACCAAATATTTCACAAAGGAGACATTGCTTGGAAGACTTGAAGCAATTGAGAATGAACTTAGAAAGTCTGGATAATTGACCAAAATAGAGATGACTTTCAATGCCTTGAATATTAAACCTAGTTTATCAAGGAGCATAAGAGCTAGAGGAGATTTTTCTAGCAGCAACATAGTGGATGAGGATAGAAAGATTGAAGGAGTAGCCCTTCTAGTAAGAAGAGAAAAAGATGGTAATAAAATATTTAAATATTAGACTTGTGATGAATATGGTCATTATGCATCTAAATATCCTAAAAGAGAGAAAAAGTGTAAAGGAAATTACAAACCTAGAAGAAATAGAGAGTGTTTGTATGCAAATGAAGAAAATGATTTTGATGAACAAGTTGTAAGTGCTAGTGATGATGAAATTAGATTTATGGTAGTTAAAGAAGAAAGTCCAAAGAAAGTAGCTTTGGTGTCACAAGTTGAAAAGAAATCTAATTGGATAATTGACAATGGTTGTTCACATCATATGATTGGTGATATGAACAAATTTGTTGACTTCAAATGTTAGGGTGGAGGCATTGTCAGAGTTGGAAACAATGTAGTGTACCAAGTTAAAGGTATTGGATCTATAACTCATGATAGTAAAACTAAAACTAAGGATGTATATTTTGTTGATGGTTTAAAGCATAATATTTTGAGTGTTGGAAAACTAGTGGAAAAAGGTTATTAGTTGCAGTTCACAAAAAAGACATGCATGATCAGAGACAAAGATGGAAAGGTAATTGGAACAGAACCAGATCTAGAGGTAATGAATTTCAATTGAATCCTACTAACATGACATGTTTGGTTGCTAAAGTAGATGAAACTTGGTTATGACATAAGATATTTTGTCATATAAACTTTGATAGTATTGTGAAGATAGTAGTATATTTGCAGTTAGAGATTTTCCTAAGATTGTAATGCCTAATAACACAATTTGTAAGGAGTGTATTTTGGTAAAAAACATAACAAAACTTATTTTTTCTACAAGAAGTTTACTACTACAAAAAAATTGGAGATTGTACATGCAGATCTCAACTTTCCTACAAAGGCTAAAGGATTATATGGTGAAAAGTATTTTATGATTCTATTTGACAACTTTTCTAGAATGATGTGGGTTGCATTTCTTAAAGAGAAATTTGAGGCATTTGATAAGTTTAAGATATTCAAGAATAGAGTTCAGAATTAATTTGGTATGAAAATTAAATGTTTAAGATCAGATAGAGGAGGAGAATTTATTTCAAATAAGTCTAACATATTTTGTGAAGAAAATGAAATCAAAAGACAGTTATCAGCTCCAAGAACCCCTGAACAAAATGGCATTGTTGGAAATGATTGAAAAGATCATGAATGAAGAATAATGGAACTGGAAAAGAATGTTTTCAATCATTTTTTTTGTCATTGATGTTAAACTTTCTACTTGCAAGAATGAAAATTTCTTAAGTGATCCAAATACTATCAATTGGTTGATTGACAAGGAGGAGGCAATCAATAAGATGTAACTAGAGCACCTAGAGAAAGGTTGAAGTTATAATGTTGTAATGAAGTATAAAGATCAGCTAAGCCATTGATGAAATATTTTATTGATGGCATACTCTAAGAAATAGGGAATGGACACACTAAGACACATAAAAGATGTAAGGTTTAACTAAGTTCATTTGTGGGTGTCGAGCAAGATCATTTAGGTGCCAAGTAACACAAAATTGTTCAGGTGCCAAGTAACACAGGATTGTTCAAGTGCCGAGTAACTCAGAAAAAGACTTTAGATGCTGAGTAATTGTTCAAGTGCTGAGTAACTCAGGAAAAGACTTTAGGTGCCGAGCATCAGTAAACCAATGATACCAAGTTGCTACATTATTTGTTAAGTCAAAAGATTTGCCAGATCAGTAACGATAAGTTTGTTACATTGAATTTTGTGAATTATTTGGATGATAAGGATGATGAGTAGATGTCACATAATTTTATGTAAACCATGCAAACCAATTCAAGATGAATGCTGATGGATTTATCATGAAGTTTCTGGAAGAAACAATTTGGAGGGAAAACAATATCGTTTTCTCAAGATTAAATCAAACTAATGAGTGGGAAGATTTGAGTGGGAAATGAAGAACATAACTTCTTTATAAGGAGTTACAGGTCAGAGATCAAGTGTGCATGTGAGAGGGAGTTGTTCATAAGTGTGGTCGTGCAAAGAAGCCAAGAGAAGGCTAGTGTGAAGTGTCAAGAAGAGGACATAGTGAGGAGGAAGCATTGAACATTAAGACTCTAATTTGATCAAGTGACCATACAGTGCATTGGCATAATGAGTGGAAGAACTCAAGGAGACAGATCTTGAAGGGTGGACAAGCTATTAGCATTGTAAGGAAGAAAATCCAAGCAAAGAAAAGAACTGAAGAGTGATATGAAATCTGCAAGGTTAGAGTTGCAATCTTTATCATGTCAAAACCTTTCTAATACTTTCTTAACATTTTATTAGACATTGAAATCTTACATTGCTAGGTTAGCTTAATAGCTAGGTGGATAAGCCTTAGGAAAAGGATAGAAGATCCCTAGGAGAAGGATAAGAGATCCTCAGGAGAAGGATAGGAGATCCTTAGAGAGGGATAAAAGATTCTTTTTAGAAGGTGACTATAAATCCCATGGACTTTGGTGGGCCTAACAACTTTATGTAAATCCTTTAACAAGGTGATATTCTAAGTTGAATGTTCTTAAGTCCTCTAATAGGGCACACTCCTAATAGGGTGTAGAAATCCTTTAACAGGGTCACATCTGATAGTGTGTAAAGCTTTTAATAGGGAAAATCATCAGAAGTGGTTGAAATCAATTGCAAAGTTATTTTGTGGGTGTCATCCCCACCCCAATTTTACCTTCTTATTCCTGGAGGGTTTCTGGGTCACCAAAATCCTTTGTGTTATGTGGTGATGCATGTTTACTTTTCATGATTGTTTAATGTTTAATTACATGCATGATAATTTCAATTATATGCCATGAAGGATTTGATAAAAAAATTGTATTGTACATTATTGGACCTTGGATAACTAATTCACCCCCCCTCTCAATTATTCTAAAAGAATTCTAAAAGGCATTATAGAGAGAAGGAACATGTTAGTTATAGAAGTAATAAGAGCTACATTATTTGAGAATGATGTATCCAAGATGTTTTGGAGAGAAGTTGTGAATATAGCAGTCTACACTCTAAATAGAGTACAAGTCAAGAAAGACACAAATAAGGCCCCTTATGAACTATGGTTTGGTCACTCACCTACAACTAAGTATTTCAGAATTTATGATAGCAATTGCTATATCAAAAGAGATGATGATATTAGTAAGTTTGATGCTAGAAGTGATGAAGGTATGTTTCTTGGTTATTCATTGAAAAGAAAGGCTTATGGATGCTATAATATGAGAACTAAGACTATTATGAAAAGTGAAAATGTGAGAATTGATGAGAAATTTAGGATATAATAGAGAATAGTTGATTACAATTCAGATGATGATGTTGTTACTAAGCCAAGGAATGCTAAAGTATTTCTTGAGACTAATAATAATTTGCAAAATGAAGGAGAGCCAAGGTAGGAACAAAGCTCAAAACCTTCAATAGAGCCAAGAGTTGAGATAGCAACTCCTACTTTAGGAAAGAATATGATAAAGAATCACCCATGTGAGTAGATCATTAGAGTCAAAGATAAAGGTGTGATGACAATAAGCAAAGTCAATGAAGAAATATGTTTGATATCTCAAGTTGAACCTAGGAATGTAGATGAAGCATGTAAAGATGATTATTGGAAACAAGATATAAAAGAGGAATTGGATCAAATAGTAAAGAATGAGACATGGGAATTGGTTCCTAGATCAACAGAAAAGAATGTGATAAGAACTAAATGGGTATTTAGGAACAAGGAAAAGTTGTAAGGAACAAGGTAAGGTTGGTTTGTAAAGGTTATTCATAGAAAGAAGGAATAGACTATGATGAGAAGTATGCTCTAGTGGCTAGAATAGAAGTAGTAAGATTATTCTTAGCCTATGCAACACAAAATAAATTCAAAGTATATTAGATGGATGTCAAGTCAACATTTCTAAATTGAGAACTTGAAGAAGAGGCATACATTAAACAACCTAAAGGTTATCCTTTGACAGCTGATAAAGACATAGTATGCAGATCAAAGATAGCATTATACGGCTTGAAGCAAGAACTGAGAACCTAGTATGCAAGGTTGGACAAGAATTTGACAAAGCTTGGATATATAAAAGTTATGGTAGATAGTAATCTATACTAGAAATAAATTGATGATGGTTTGATGATTTTGGTAATTATTTTTGATGATATCATATTTGGAGGAAATGATGAGGAAAGGGAGAAGTTTGTAGAAGAGATGAAGAAAGAATTTGAGATGAGTATGGTAGGAGAAATGAAATATTTTCTAGGACTTTAGATTGTATAGAATAAAGAAGGAATCTTTATTTCTCAGAATAAGTACTTGAAGGATTTATTGAAAAGGTTTGGCTTGGAAACATGTAAACTCATTGGAAAACCTATGGTAACTAGACACAAGTTATCTACAAAGGATGAGACACCTATTATTGAGAAGAAGAAGTACATATCTATGATTGGAGGTTCACAATATCTAACTCACATAAGGCTGGATATAAAAATGTAGTTGGATTTTTTTTGAGATTTCAAGCTAATCCCAAAGAAGCACATTATGCAGTAGTCAAAAGGATATTTAGACATCTAGAAGGAACATTAGAGTTCAGATTGTGGTATGAAAGATCTAATGATTTTACTCTAAGTTATTATTTTGATGCTGATTGGGCAAGTGGTATCGATGACATAAAGAGTACTAGTGGTGGAGCCTTCCTTCTGGAGGAAGCTTGGTTTCTTGGCTAAGTAAGAAGCAGGATTGTATATCACAAATAAAAACAGAAGTAGAATATATTGTGGTAGAAAACAATTGCAATCAACTTGTTTGGATGAGGCAAATGTTGAAGGATATAGGGATAGAAATCAGTGAACCTATTGTCATACATTGTGACAACACAAGCATAGTAAATATGTCTAAGAATCTAGTATTGAATTCAAAGACTAAGTACATTTCTATTAAGTAGCACATGTTGAAAGAGAAATTTGTAGATAAGAAATTAGATTGGAGTATGTGAGCACTAAAGAGAAGATTATAGATATATTTACTAAGCCTCTTCCCAAAGATACTTTTGAGTATTTGCGAGGTATGCTAGGGGTTATGCCCCTCCCTACATCAGAGTAGAAGATGCAAGAGTGCATAAGTCTAGTGTAATAGAGCACCATTATTTGTTTGGACTAAATGCTGATGCTTCCTGTATGGGGGAGTATCTATGATGGACAAATTCATCTATGACTCTTGTTGGATGTTGTTTTTGAACTATCTCTTTGGATAGTTGAGCTAGTAAGAATCAATTATTACAAAGTTTGATGTAGTGAAGTTGGTTGCTGAAACCTTTGAGATTGATGTCGATGGGGGAGAAGTTTAGCATGAAAAACATGTTGGGGAAAAGTACTACATCATGAGGAAGAAAATTAGTGGGAGAATCAAGCAAGAACAAGTACAACTTGTTCAGGAGAAGAAAACATTTTGGGAGAATGATTGATGAAGAGGATTTGAAAAGTAAGATAAACAATCTTTTCTTGGTATTTGTGGAACTAGATATTTTTCATCCATATTGCCATCAATGCCAAAGGGGGAGATTGTTGAGAGAATGTTGAAGCATGAATGTTGATGATATTTCTATGGGGGAGTATTTTAGATATGTTACTATGATGATATGTTACATTCATGATTGAGTTTGTCACTGATGCCAATGTAGTAATTTTATGTGGTATCTAACAGAAGAACATCAGAAAGATCAAGTTGGTATGAATGGCTAGTTAAGTTTTATCACTATCCAAGGTTATGGGAGATACATCTGAGTATCTAGTATATGTAATTAATGTTGGATGAAGAAATGATAATTCTGGAAGAAGTTATGTAAGTTTTGGTGATGTTTATTCTGAGATAGAATTTATAGAGGCATGTTCTAGTAAACTTGTTATATCTCTTAGTAGAATTATTATTCTGAGATTCAAGGTTGAGGATGTGTAGAAGAAATTTTGGTGATGATGTGGCTAAGTTCACTCATCATAATATTACATGTAAAAAATTTATTCAAGTTGCAAGGCAGAAGATTGATGTCATTGCTAAGTGTAACATGTTTTTAATGTAGTCCTATAATGATTAATTGAGAAGGTCTAATAGTTGACTTAGGGAATTATTTTTTGAACTTGGTATAAAGGAAGAAAATTTTCCTTTATCATGAGATATATGTGGATGATATATGTATAATAATGTTTGGTTCATTTGAAAGAAAAAAGGAAAGAACATAACAATAAATTACATGTTTGAGTAGTGAGCTCTTCTTGTAGTTGAAATTTCATGTTTGGGTAGTGGGCTCTTCTTGCATACATTGCACTACAACTCCGAACAAGGGTGGTGTTGGATAAAATTGATTAATTGTGTGTTGCTATTGATGTTACAAAAATTTTATATGATTATTAGTCAGTATATGCCGAGCTCACTCAGGCAGTGAAGATAATTTTCTGTGTCTATCGAGCATTCCTGTGGTTGCCTAGTTTAGAAGGTAGTGTCTACCAAGTTTACTCAAGCTTCAAAGGAAAGTTTATAGAAGGTGAGTGTTAATCGAGCTTACTCAATTAATGAAGAAAAGTTGGATGGAACTAGTGCTAACTGAGCTCACTTAGTTGCCAAAGGATCTTTGCAAGTTTGTAGTGTCAAGCAAGCTTCTGTTGGTTAACATAGGAAATCATTTCTGAGTTAGTTTCTATCAAGTTGGGTTAGCTAACAAAGGATTTTCTTATTTTGGCATAGTAAGCTCAATTGATTTATCTATTATTTCTAGTTGACTGAGGTGATGAATATTAATTATTCTAAGTTGTATTTGAGTTGACTTGACAATATGAAAGATATGAGTATAAGGTCAAGTTGAGAAATGTGCAAGTATGAAGATGTTATGAATGTATTGAAGATGAAGAAAGGAAGTGAATTTGAAGGATAATAGAATATCCTTATGGAGTAGAAAATTTATATTTGATCAAGAAGGATCAAGTATAAGCCAGAATAGAGATCTGTAATCAATAATTTAGTTGCATTCAAATAAGATTATCTCATTGTTACTCTCTAACCATTGTAGCAGTGATCTAAATCTCTTAATAGAGTTGACTTAACAACTATTTGTAAATCCTCTAACAAGGTGGCAGTTCTATTGAATTGTCTCAAGACCTCTAACAAAGCCACTCTTAACAGGGTGATTAAATACTTTATTAGGGTCACACCTAACAGTGTGTTTTGTAACCTTTAATAGGGTTGGCTCATAACAGGGCTCACTTCAAAAGAGTGAAAAATAGTAACTAGTTGCAATTGGTGGTTTTTCTCAAATTGGGTTTCCACGTTAAATCTTGGTGTCAAATGTGTTCATACTATTTTTCTTTATGTGTTTGAAACTAAGTTAAATTAATGGTAATCACATATAACTATTAAAGTTTTCATGTTAAGCATTTATTGAGCAAATTCAGTTATTACTGAGTTACAACATTTTATGTGTGTTTACCGAGTATCAGTAGTAATCAATTTTTAGATTGTATTTTTGTATTGAAATCTAAGGTATTTGGGATTTATTTTATTAGTACTGATTCACCCCTCCCCTCTCAATTACTCCTCTTATATTTTCAAGAATTGGTATCAGATCTTTTGGTGCTTCTAGAGAAGGTTTCAAGGACCTAAGCTAAAAATCAGGATGTCTTACAAAAGAGAGATCCCCATGCTGAAAGAAGACAATTTTGCAACATGAAAAGGACTTATGAGGTTACATTTGGCTACAATTAGTGAATCAGGATGCAAATATCTTGATACTGAATACAAGACTCCTACTAGAACATTATCTATTGAAGACATTGTTGAAAAGAAGAATCATAACATCATGATGATTGATATTGCATCTGCTCTTAGTTATGCTAAATTTGATGAAGTCAAAGACTGCAAGACAACTTATGAGATGTAGATCAAACTAATAGACATATATGGTGGAGATGAAAATATAAGAAGAGCTAAGGATGGAAGTCTTAGAGGTCATTTTGATTAGATGAAAATGAGAGAGGATGAGAACATTGCAAAATATGTGGAAAGGATCAAAGCAAGTGTAAGTACAATCAAAGCATCTAGAGGAGACATTGAAGAGAAAATAGTTGTAAGAAAGGTACTAAGAAATATTCTTCCTATTTATGCAATTAGAGTATTTGATATTTAAGAGATGAGATGTGATCCAAATAATAAAATATCTTTGGATGCTCTAGTTGGAAGATTGATAGCTTTTGAGTTAGATAACTTTGATAACTATGTTCCTAGTTCAAAGGTTATTGATTTTGCTTTTAAAGCTAAACTCTTACTCAAAGAAAAGGGTAAGAAATAAAATTCTAGTCAATCAAGAAATGAAGAAGAAGAATTAGAAGAAAGTTTAGATAGTGATCTTGAAGTTGTTGGAGCCCTATTGGCAAGGAAGTATTCCCAAGGCAAAGGAAAGTATAAAGGTAAAGTTCCTCTGATCTACTTTTCTTGTGAAGAAGTTGGTCACATTGTTGCAAGGTGTCTAAACAAGGAAATCAAAGATGAAAAAAAATAAATTAGCACAAAGGCAAGAAGGATTCCAAGAACTAGAAGAACTATAAGGAAAAAGGTAAGAAATCTTGTTTTATAGCTAAAGATTCTGATAATAGTGAAGATGAAATGGTATATATTGCTATAAAAGATGAATCTGATGATGAAGGAGATAAGATGGAACTTATGTCATGTTAGCAAAAATGATATATAGATTGTTGATAGTGGGTGTTCACATCATATGACTAGAGACAAAGCAAAATTTGAGCACATGGAATATTATAATGGAGGTAGTGTGAGATTTGGAAACAATGAACCTTGTAACATAAAAGGAAAATGATGTATTTCATTGACTAAAGAGCTTATATCTAACAATGCTTATTGGGTTGAAGGACTAAAGCATAATCTATTGAGTGTGGCATAGTTGAATAACATTGGATTCAAGGTAAAATTCATGAATGGAAAGGCCAAACTATTGGATGGAAAAGGAAATCTAGTTGGATTTGGCAAGCAAACAAAAGGTAATCTATTTTATCTTGATCTTAGTAATTGTTCCTATTTTATTGCTCAAGAAAAAGAAAGCTAGTTATCACACAAAGGGCTATGTCATGTAAACTTTGATAATCTAGTTAATATAAGAAAACATAGAAGAGTAAGAGGTATTCCTAGTTTGAAGAAGCCTAATATGGGTTTATGGAAGAATTGCCAAATTGGTAAGATAGGACAGACTATTTTCAAAAGAAAAAACTATCAATCATAAGAAGTCTTAAAAATTGTTCATACAGACTTATGTGGACCTACTGGAATAGAGATTTACAGTGGAGAGAAGTGTTTCATTTTTTTTGTTGATAACTATTCTAGAATGATGATTGTAATGTATCTAAAAGAAAAATTAGAACCCTTAAAAAAATTCAAGTGGTATCTGGCATTAGTAGAAAAAGAAATTGGAAAGAGGTTAAGTTATTTAAGATTAGACAGAGGTGGTGAATTTATCTCCAATGAATTCAATAATTTTTTCATTAAAAGAGGAATTAAAAGACAAGTATCAGCCCCTAGAACACCATGGTAGAATGGTATAGCTAAAAGGAGAAACAAATCTATCATGGATTGTGCAAGAACCTTGATGATTGAAAAGAATGTTACTCTCAAATACTACAAGGAAGCTATCAACACTATAGTTCATACCTTGAATAGAGTAAAGTTGAAGAAAGATTCAAACAAAACTCCTTATCAACTATGGTATAGCTATAAACCTAATGTAAGTTACTTGAAAGTATTTGGAAGTAAATGTTATGTCTTGAAAGAATCTAGAAAAGGAAAATTCTATGTAAAAGGTGATGAAGGCATATTTCTAGGATACTCCTACAGAAGTGAAGCATACAAATTTTTTAATTTGTCTACTCATAAAATAATAGAAAGTGCACATGTTAGAATTGACAAGTTTGCAGAAAAGAGTGAAGAAGAAAGCAACAAGGAGCCAGAGGATTACAGAAGATTCATTTTATATGAACCTAATACCCTACCAAATATATCTAAAAGAAGGGAGGTTTCATTTCTCAAGTCCTCAAAATCTCCAATAGTTACCAAGTTATAGACAATGCAACTTGAGTCACAGTTTGAAGGACCCAAGTCATAGTAAGAGGCTACTGAGCTAGTTCAAACCAAGTCTAATGGACCTGAGTCACAAATAGTGGAACCTGAGCTTGATACTAAAGTTCATAATGAAGAAAATGGAACTCATTCAAATCCCAAAGAGCTTGTGTTAGTAAGATATGTCAAAAGGCATCATGCACCTGATCAGATCATTGGAGACAAATTAGATGGAACAATGACAAGAAGCAATGTAAAAGGTACATGTTTACTTGCTGAATTTGAACCTAGAAATGTTAAAGATGCTCTAGATAGTGAAAGTTGGATTGAAGCAATGAATGAAGAGATAGAATAGATAGAAAAGAACAAAACTTGGACCCTTGTTCCTAAACCCAAAGATAAAAATATAATTGGTACAAAGTGGGTATTCAAAAATAAGCTGAATGAAGATGGAAAAGTTTCAAGAAACAAGGCAAGACTAGTGTGAAAAGGCTATTCTCAAGAAGAAGGTATTTATTATGGTGAGACTTTTTCTCCTGTAGCAAGACTAGAAGGTGTTAGAACTTTACTAGCATATGCAACACACAAAGGATATCAAGTATATCAAATGGATGTTAAATCTACATTCTTGAATATAATTCTTGATGAGGAAGTCTACATTGAACAACCATAAGGTTTTGTAGATCCTAGCAAAAGAGACATGGTTTGCAAGTTACACAAAGGATTATATGGTCTCAAGCAAGCTCCCAGAGCTTGGTATGAAATACTTCATAATTACTTGATACAAATTGTCTTTCAAAGAGCAAATGATAACAATAGTCCGTATATCAAAGAAGGACCAGGCAAGAAGATTATGTTGGTAGAAATGTTTATTGATTATACTCTATTGACAAGAAATGATGACTTGTGAAAAACATTTTCAGAAGAAATGAGTAAAGAATTTGAGATGTCCATGTTTGGTGAGATAAAATTCTTTGTTGGGTTGCAGATATAGTGGAACAAAAATGGTATCTACATCACTCAATCTAAGTATATCAAGGAGATACTAAAGAAGCTTGGAATGGAAGATTCAAAATTGGTTGAAACCCCTATGTCTACTGGACATAAGCTTTCCAAGAATAACGATTCCAAAGAAGTAAATCAAACCACATACAAATCAATGATTGAAAAATTATAGTATATAGTACATACAAGACCTAATATTGCTTTAGTAGTTGGAATAGTGGCCAGATTCTCAACAAATCCTAGAGAAAATCACATGATGGCAATCAAAAGAATCATAAGATATTTGAAAGGTACTAAAAACCAAGACTTATGATATAAACTTGGAGGCAATTTGGATTTGAAAGTATTTACTGATGCTAATTGGGCTGGAAGTCTTGATGATAGAAAAAAAACTAGTGGTGGAGCTTTCTTTCTTGGTAAAAGAATAGTGTCTTGGACAAGCAAGAAAAAAATTTGCATCTCTTAATCCACAAAAGAGGCAAAAAATGTGGTAGTAATAGTTAATTGTTCTAACATTGTTTGGTTCAAACAATTATTGGAAGGCATGAAGATAGAGATCAAGGATCCAATAGTCATATATTGTGATAACACCAGTGCAATCAACATATCAAAGAATCTAGTGATGCATACCAAAACAAAGTGCATTGCTATAAAATATCACTTCTTAAGAGAGTTGGTGCAGGATAAAGAAGTCAGATTGGAATATGTGAATAAAAAAGAACATATTGCAGACAGACTCACCAAGCCATTACCTAAGGATGCATTTATGTATCTAAGAGGTAAGCTAGGGGTGATTCCCCTATCTGAAGTTCACTAACAAAGATTAGTGATGCATCAACAAGAGTTAAGTTAAAGATCAATCAGTTGGTGTAGAATTGACAAGAGCATATTGTAAATGAATTAGAATTTAAGGTACATTGATATTAATAGAGTTTTTGTCTTTGACATGTGTTGTCAAAGAGGGAGAAGTTTGCTATCATATCTCATAGAATTTTTTTTTATTCAAAAAAAGGAGAAGTTTGTTGAAAGGGGAAGAAAATTTTGTGAATGAACTTGGAAGAAGTTGTTGCAGACAAAGGAAGAATCTAGTGAAAGGAAGAGCTCATACTAATAGAGGGAGTTCTCAAGAATAAATTCAAATTTTCATTATGTTATGACATGTTGTGTTGCAATCAATGTCAAAGAGGGAGATTTTTGGATACAATTGATTAATTGTGTGTTATTTTTGATGTTACACAAATATCATATCATTATCAGTCAGTAAATGCTGAGCTCACTTGGGTAGTGAAGATAGTTTTCTATGTCTACCAAGCGTTCCTATGGTTGGCTAGTTAAAAAGGCAATGTCTACCAGTCCACTCGACCATTGAAGGAAAGTTTACAGAAGGTGAGTGTTAACCAAGCTCACTCAGTTAATGAAGGAAAGTTGGATGGAACCAATGCTAACTGAGCTCACTTAGTTGCCAAAAAATCTTTGCAAGTTTTTAGTGTTAACTGAGCTTCTATTGGTTAACATAGGAAATCACTTCTAAGTTAGTTTCTGTCGATTTGGGTTGGCTAATGAAGAATTTTCTTATTTTGGCATACTAAGCTCGATTGATTTATCTATTAGTTCATACTATTTTTCTTTATGTGTTTGCAACTAATTTAAAGTAATGGTAATCACAAATAACAACTAAATTTTGCATGTTAAGCATTTATCGAGCATATTTAGTTATTATAGAGTTACAACATCTTATGTGTGTTTACCGAGTATCAACAGTAATCAATTTTTAGATTGTATTTTTTTACTGACATCTAAGGTATTTGGGATTTATTTTAGTATTAACTAATTCACCCATCCCCTCTTAGTTACTCCTTTTATATTTCTAATAGTTGGAATCTCCTAACAGGGATTCAAAGTCTCCTAACATGGACTCTGTGTACTAAATGTTGTAATAGACTCCTAATAGGGTCCATCCTCTAACAAGGAATATTTATATTAGTACATCATCTTGTGGGCATCATTCCCACTAATATTTTCCCTCTGATCAAGGGTTTCCCTAGTTAACATATCTGGCATAATTGTCTATGTGCATCTTATTATGGTTTCCCAAATGCTTCTAATTTCTCTTTAAGAAAAGCTACCCACATCATCCTAGTGAAATCATCAACAAAAATCAAAAAGTAACTTTCTCCATAGAATCCTCTTGTTCTTGTAGGACCACTCAGATCTGTATGTACCAATTCTAGCTTTTGTGTAGTACAAAACTATCTACTAGGAAATGAGACTCTTTTTTGCTTAACCAAAACGCATTCCTTACAAATAGTGTTTGTGGGCTTAGAGATTTTGGGAAAATCTCTAACAAAAAGTGTATTATTGGCTGTCATAATGTTATTAAAGTTAATGTGACAAAATTTTCTGCGCCATAACCAACTATTGTCAATCCTTGCTACTAAACATGTTATGTCAGTTGAGTTTAACAGAAATACATTACCTCTGGTTTTTGTGCCAGTACCAAGTAGTTTTCCTTCCTTGTTCTTGATAATGCATGTATCATTACCAAATTGAAATTGATAGCCTTTGTCCATAAGCTGTCCAACACTCAACAAAATAAACATAATCAATATATGTTTTACCATCAAGTGTTATAGATCCAATTCTAGTAATATGACAGGCTACATTATTCCCTACTTTGACAATTCCTCCATCATAGCTTCTAAATTCGACAAACTTGCTCATATCACCAATCATGTGATGTGGACAACCACTATCAATGATCCAATCTTTCTTTTCAACTTGTAAAATTAGTGCACTTTCTTCTCTGATTTCTCTATCAAGATCATCCTCTTTTATAGCTACATATCCTAATTCATCTATAGTTTTTCTTTGATTAGATTCTTCTTCATTTTCTTCTTCATTAGTGTATAAAAAATTTCTAGATCTTCTAGATTTGAATCTACCCTTAAACTTCCTTTCTCTTTTAGGACACTTAGATGCATAATGACCATATTTATTGCAAGTCCAACATTTAAAGATATTCTTACCATCCTTTTCTCTTTCCACAAGAAGAGTCATTCCTTCTTAGATCTTTTCTTCAATGGATTTTCTACTATTAGCAATGTCTCCTTGTGTTTTTATGCTCCTTGCTAAACTAGATTTAATGTTTAATGCACTGAATGCCATCTCAACTTTTTCCAGTTCTCCAAATTGTTTTAGATAAAATTCTATAGCTTCCAATCTACCAAGCAATATCTCTTTGGTGAAATTAGTAGTGCAAGGTATCATTAGTTGAATCATTTGTGCTACTGACTTGAAAGGTGGTGTTAGAAAATTCAAGATCTTCCACATTACTTCATGATTAGATTTCTTTCCATCATGAGATGTGATTCTTGCAACAATCTCAGATATTCTCCTAATATAGGTTCTTACAAATTCATCTTCCATCATTTTAGCATCTTGAAATGTCCAATACAAGTTATGCAATCTAACTATTTTTTGCATGTGTATCACCTTCATAATTAGCTTCTAAAGTTTTCCAAATTTCATGAGATGTTTTAAGTAGTTTTACTTGACTATACTCACTTTTAGGTAATGCTGATAGTATTGCTTCTCTTGCCCTTATGTTGCACATAAACACTTCTCTTTGTTCTTCAGTGTAGGTTTCAACATTGTCTTCTTTTGTAATATTTTTGGATGTCTTGGTCACAAGCCAATATCTTGGTCCCATGAACAAGAGATGAGTCTTTATTTTATCCTTCTAGCTATCATAGTTAGTGCCATCAAATCTAGGAATTTCCTTTCTGAACATATTCGCCATGGATCTCCCAAAGTTGTTAAACTTTCTTTCAAGGACCTGATGCTCTAATACCCATTATTGGAATTAATAGTTCACCAATATAACTAAGAGTGGGGTGGGGTGTGAATAATTTATATATCAATCTTAAAAAAATATTACTTATCAACCAAGGTAAACAACAATCATAAAGAAATATGCATACACACACACACACACACACCAGATTTATTGACTAGGGAAACCCTTGATTAGAGGGAAAACCCTAGTGGGAGTGATGCCCACATAATAATGTACTGATATGTATATTCCTTGTTAGAGGATAGACCCTATTAGGAGTTTTTTACAATACTTAGTACAAGGAGTCCTTGTTAAGAGACTTTGAATCCCTGTTAGGAGATTCTAACCCTATTAGGAGTTGAAGAAGGTAGCTGAACCCACTGTCAAAATAGCTTCTAGATTAGATCAATGAACCCACTATCCAATTGACCTTGGTACTATTTCTTTCAAAATAATAGATGTGGAACAATATCCTTCTCTCTTTCTCTATCCAGTACATGAAACTTCTTCACCTTCAGATCATTCAAATAGATCTGGAAACATCAGTAATCCCTAAGGTCACTTACACACATAGCAGATCAATCTTCTCTTCTCCTTCACAATTTGCAAGTTTGCTTTGCTCCTTGATCATACCAATGATGATTAGAACTTGGAAAACACTTTTCCTTTATACCATACTCAATTATTAAACTTCTGAGTTGGCTCCACATACTTAACATTATTATGAGTTGGCTCCATATTTAATTAAATGAAATACACATTTAATTAACACTATCAACTCTTAGGTGATCACAAACTTTCACACGTGTGGCTTAAACAATTCTTACTTTATCAACCAAAGTAAACAACAATCATAAAGAAATGTGCATACACACATACACCAAATTTGTTGACTAGGGTAACCCTTGATCAGAGGGGAAACCCTGGTGAGAATGATGCCCACAGAATAATCCACTGATTTGAATATTCCTTGTTAGATGATAGACCCTACTGGGAGTTTGTTACAATGCTTAGTACAAGGAGTCCCTATTAGGAGACTTTGAATCCCTGTTAGGAGATGCCAACCCTATTAAGAGTTAAAAAAGGTAGTTGAACCCACTATCCAAATAGCTTTCGGATCAGATCAATGAACCCATTGTCCAATTGACCTTGATACTATTCCTTTCAAAATAATAGACGTGGAAAAATCTCCTTCTCTCTTTCTCTATCCAGTACATCAAACTTCTTCACCTTTAGATTATTCAAATAGATCTAGAACTCATCAGTAACCCTTAAGGTGATTTACACACATAGCAAATCACTTTTCTCTTCTCCTTCACAATTTGCAAGTCTTCTCTACTCCTTTATCATACCAATGATGATTAGAACTTGGGAAACACTTTTCCTTTATACTATACTCAATTATTAACCTTCTGAGTTGGCTCCACATACTTAACATTATTTTGTGTAGGCTCCATATTTAATTAAATGAAATACACATTTAATTAACACTGTCGGCTCTCAGTTGATCAAAAAATTTCACATGTGTGGCTTTCATACTTATGCACTTTCTGACATCATTAGTTGTCAATCTAATTCCTCTAGTTAATTGTGCAATCCTTCATTCCAAACACAAAGTGTTATATTGATCAAACAAAGAATCTATTTCATTGATGCTCTGTTTCCTTGCAGTTCTCTGTAAATCACTAATATCTTTTGTACAATGTCGATCCTAGTTCTGCGCACTTGACCACATGTCAAATGCATGTTTTAGTTCCTTTTGTTAACTCTACATAGGTAGATATGCAATGTGGTGTCCTTAATTCACAAATCTCAGTCTACTACTCTATTAGTGTTACTATGTTGTCATCAATGACAAACAAACACTGTAACAATGTTCTGCAAAGTTTTCCCATAGCATCAACATTCATGCTAGCAATCTCCCCCTTTGGCATTGATGGCAACATAGATGAAAACAATCTAGTTCCAAGAATACCAATCAATCAAATCTTGCTTCACGTAAACACTACTCCCCCATAGTGTAATATCACTCTCTCCCATTTTAATGTTTTTCATACTACTCACTTTCCCCCATTGACATCAATGCCAAAGGTAGTACAAAAATCAACCTATTAACATGACCACAAGTTAGTCTATTGCTCTACAATTATTTTATAAACACTACAAGTATCTAAAGATATTGTTGTATAACAATTACCTATTCCATGAGTCCTTGACTAACTCTATTCATCATAGATACTCCCCCATTGGAGAAGCATCAACAATCAGTCCAGTCTAACAATGGTGTTGTGTACCTTGGACTAATACACTTCTGCATCTCCTACTTTGAGCTAGGTATGGGCATAAACCCAAGCATACCTCTCAAGTATTCAAATGTATCCTTTGGTAAGGCCTTTGTGAAAATGTCTACAATCTATTCCTTGGTGCTGATGTATTCCAATTTGATTTCTTTCTCTGCAACTTTCTCTTTTAGTACATGATACTTTATTGCTATGTGCTTAGTTGTAGAGTGCAAAATAGGATTCTTAGACATGTTTATTGTACTTGTGTTATCACAATAAATGATAACAAGTTTTATGAAAGTGATTCCAATATCCTTCACCATCTTCTTCATCCATATGACTTGATTACAATTGTTTGTTGCTACAACATACTTTGCCTCTATAGTACTTTGTGAGGTACAATCTCACTTCTTGCTGAACCAAGAAACTAATCTTCCTCCAAGGAAAAATGCTTCTCTGCTAGTGCTTTTACTATCATCCATGTCTCCTACCCAATCAACATCTATATAAGTGCAAAGAGTAAAATCATGGCTTCTTTCATACCAAATGCCATAATTTCATGTCACTTTTAGATATCTAAATATTCTTTTCATTATTGCATAGTGATATTCTTTAGGATCAGCTTGAAATCTTGCCTCAATTCCAATTGCATTAGCTATATCTAGTCTGCTATGAGTCAGATATTGCAATCCACCAACCATAGATATGTACTTCTTTTGTTCAATAGTAAGAGTCTCATCTTTGCTAGATAACTTATGACCAATTACCAGAGGAGTTCCAACAAGTTTACAACTTTCTAAACCAAATCTTTTCAGTAAGCCTTTAAGATACTTGGTCTGAGAAATAAAAATACCTTCTTTGTTTTGAACAATCTGCAATCCCAGAAAAAGTTTCATTTCACCTATCATGCTCATTTCAAACTCATTCTTCATGTCTTTTGAGAATTTTTTATTGGCTTCATCATTTCCACCAAAAATAATGTCATCAACAAATACAATGATTATTAGCAAACCATCTTCTATTTTCTTCAAGTACAAGTTACCATTTGCCGTTCCTTTAGTAAATCCATGCTTTGCTAAGTATTTGTCCAACCTTGCATACCAGCTTCTTGGTGCTTTTTTAAATCCATACAATGCTTTCTTTAGTATGCAAACCATATCATTTTCTTCTGTTAAAGGAAAACCCTCTAGTTTCTCAGTGTAAACTTCTTCAAGTTCTCCATTTAAGAATGCTAACTTAACATCCATCCGATATACCTTAAAATTCTGTTTGTTGCATATGTTAGGAACATTCTGACTGCTTCCATTCTTGCTATAGGTGCATATGTCTCATCATAATAAATTCCTTCTTGCTAAGAATAACCTTTGCATACAAGTCTTGTTTTGTTTCTTATCACTTCTCCTTGTTCATTCATTTTATTTTTGAATACCCATTTTGTTCCAATCACATTTTTGTCCTTTAGTCTAGGAACCAATTCCCATGTGTCATTCTTGATTATTTGCTAGAGTTCTTCCTCCATTTCTTTTATCCAGTGATCATCTTTGATTGCTTCATTTGTGCTTCTTGGTTCTACTTGAGATATCAGACATAGTTCTTCATTAATTTTGCTTCTTGTCATCACCACTTTTTCCTTACTACCTATTATCTAATCTGTAGGATGATTCTTTATCAAGTTCCTATTTGGAGAAGGAGTTGCTAGTTTAATTCTTATCTTAGGTACTATGCTCTGTTCTTCTCTCACATTTTCAATTTTCACATTATTCCACAAGTCATTGCTAGTCTTGAAAATTATCTCATTACCTCTATTAGCCATTCCAAAGTAATCATCTCCATCAGAGTTATAGTCCATTATCTTTTCCTTGGCACTAATCTTTTCATCAATTTTAACATTTGCACACTCTACTATAGTTTTTGTTCTATAGTTGAAACATTTATAGGCTTTACTTTTTAATGAAAATCCAAGAAACATATCTTCATCGCTCCTTGGATCAAACTTACCAAAATCATCATCTCTTCTAATGTAACATTTTCTTCCAAATATCCTAAAGTATTTGACTAATGGTGAATGACCAAACCATAATTCATAGGGTGTTTTGGCCATACCTTTTCTAATCTGTACTCTATCTTGTATGTATATTGTTGTATTGATTGCTTCTCTCCAAAAGGTCTTTGGTACATCATTTTCAAATAGCATGGCTCTTGCTACTTCAATAATTGATTTTTTTCTCCTTTTAGCAATCCCATTCTGCTCAAGTGTATGGGGTGAGGATAATTGTCTCTTGATGCCATGTTCTTCACAATACATATTGAATTTTTTAGAGTTGAATGCTCCTCCTCTGTTTGATCTTAAGTCCAAATTCATTCTCAAATTTATTCTTAAATATCTTGAATTTCTCAAATGCTTCTACTTTCTCTTTAAGAAAAGCTACCCACATCATCCTAGTGAAATCATCAACAAAAATCAAAAGTAACTTTCTCCATAGAATCCTCTTGTTCTTGTAGGACCACTCAGATCTGTATGTACCAATTCTAGCTTTTGTGTAGTACAAAACTATCTGCTAGGGAATCAGACTCTTTTCTGCTTAACCAAAATGAATTCCTTACAAATAGTGTTTGTGGGCTTAGAGATTTTTGGAAAATCTCTAACAACAAGTGTAGTGCTTGCCCCTAGTTCACATTTTGTTATCATTGTTGAACCCTTTTGGAGCTAGTTTTATGTTGATGGTTAGCAACATTGTTATGAGATTAACAAATATTGTGCTATGGATTCAGTTTATTATGTGATGAGATTACTTAAATTTTGCATTTCATGTATTATGATGATTATTTTTAGTGTTCGCAATTATTGATGGTGATTATTACATTGCTTTCAGTTATTAATGATGATTAGTAAGATGATTTATTATCATATGTGTTTTATTAGGGATACTTACCCCATACTTGCATGTGTATGGTGTGTGTGTTTTCTTTGCGTGTCTACTTTTGTATGGCGTGTCTGATGTGGTTAAGGAAGGGAGTCGTAGTCACCTACTAGTCAGGATCTACACGATGCACCACTTCCTGCCATTGCCTGTTTAGTTTAGTATATATTGTGCTTGTACATGCATGGTTTTTATGCAGGTTGCAGGTACCGGGTATCGACTTCCCTGAATTTGCCAGGATGAGCGTACCCTATCATATTATCTCAATGATAAGAGAGGGGAGATAAATTCTCAAGTCCAAATCCCAACCCTTTAAGCCATTTGTTCTAATTGGAAAATTAGGACAAGTATTCGAGTTGAGTACCCTCCGAATATGTCGGATGACATAATTCGTGATATAAACCCTTGGTTTGATTTTGTATGTATTTTGGCTATGATGGGTTTTCATATTTCTACCTTATGAGTCTTTGATGTATTTTCTATTAATTAAGCCTAATTAAAAGATTTAATTAATGGTTTAATTTAATGGAAAATTAATATGATATTTTAATATTTATTTTATTTAATTAATTGGAAAATTAATTAAATAAAATACTTAAATTTGAAGATAAAAGTTAAAAGTTTAAATTTGGAATGTGACAATATTTATTTTAATAATAATATATTTGGAGTTCATTTTTAAATAAATGACTAAATAATATTATTATTAAAGTTAATAAATATTTTAGCAATTAAGTTTTGGAAAATGAAATTTAAAAGTGAAAAATATATTTAAAATTATTAAAAGATTCTAAATCTCATGTGATTAAAATATAAATATATTAAGATTGCAAAGTGGAATTATTAAAGTTAGTGCATGAGATTTAATAAATAAATAAATAAAATTGGAAAGAGTAAAGTAAATATTATATTAATTAATGTGCATTATTTTAATACTTGCTCACATAGGAGTTGGCAAATTCTCGAAAGTTGTCATGTAGACAACACTGGAGTTTGCACTTTAAGAATGCACTAGTTGTCTACACTTAGAAGTTAGCATTTTATTTGAGCACATGGTGTCTACAACCTTAAGACTCATCTAGAAGGTTGGAGAAGACCCATGCTTGGTTGTCATGCTTATCTTCTAGTTGTTTCTAGAGAGACTTTAGATGCATCTTAGAGGCCTTTAAATTGAGGCTCTCCTAGTGTGTTTTGGACAAGCTACAAGCTTAATGGAAGCTACAAGCTACAAGCTCATATTCTTCTTCATGCTCATATGCTTCTATATGCTTCTATGCTTCTTCTAGGACTTCTAGTCACTTGGAGGTTTTTCAGCTGGCTTGGATCTTGGAGGGATTGTGAATGATGGAAAAAGAAGGGACTTTCTATGGACTTCTGAGGCATGGCAAATTAGCATCAGTGTCCAGGTGCACTCGTGATATTCGCATATTCTCTCGCACTTTTTCTCTTCCTGTCTTCATCGTGTCTATTATATGTGTCAGAATACTCTTGTGATTGAATCTATAATTTGAAATTGGAATCTAGATATGTATTTATTTGGTTGAGAAGAAAACAATAGAAAAACCCATGATCCAATTGAGGAAGAAATTAGATCTAAATCGGGTTTGGGTTCGAATTAGAATCAAATTGAGAAATAGATTTGAGAATGGTTTCAAAAATTTATAGTCAAAACTATTAGATGAATTAATGGGTAAAATTTAGAGAACAATTACCCTTTTAGAGAAATTCTTAATCCATCATAATGAAAAGCCCTTCTTGTATGTAAATAGATATATGTTTTCTTTTATATAAATGAAATCCGCAAACATATATATATATATATATATTAAAATGCAATATGCTTGATTTAAAAGAAAACCCCTTTGTTTTCACCGCCCCCACTGTCGTCCGCAGCAGACACTGCTGCTACGACAACAGGTACTGCTGCTATCGCGGCAGTACTCTGCTGCTGCAGCAGTGCTGCTGTAGTACCGCAAGATGCGGTTAGGCCGACGGGCCTTCATAAACGCTTTTAAATAACTTGCGTTTGGATTTTAAAAGAAATTAATTTGTTTTTAAAAAAAAAAGTTTATGATATGTATTAAGATTTAAATATGTATAAAGTTCAAAATTTCGATTAAGTTTCTAATTATAGTTTTGTTGAATATATATATATATATATATATATATATATATATATATATATATATATATATATGAGGTTTAAAACACTATTGTTAATTGTTCACTATTATCAGTTGGATAATAATATTATAATTTTATATTTAGAATTTAATAATTAGCGTAATTAAATTTAGTTTAATTAAGGCTAATTATTAGAGTGTATTCAATTGTTGTTATCAATGTTATTGGGATTCAATAATATTGCACATTGGCTTATTTGGGAATCAATGAATTTGTGGAGATCGAATTTAGTGGAAAAGGACTCATAACGTGTTGAAAAATTTATGAAGTTATAAATCTGAAGATTTAGGTTATTTGAACACTTACCTTAGTTGATTTTAGAAAATGGAGTCTAATGGTTGACTTTTAATGTTAATTTTATTTAATGTATATTAAATACTATTTAATATATATTACATAATTATGAGATGGTAATATATAAAGATGTTTAATGGTGATTATTATGGTAATGTAAATTAAGAGATTTTAAATGATATTGGATTTAATTGACAAAGGTCAAAATCATTGTTATAATATTTAATAACCTAGTCATGATTTGAATTTGTTAATACGTTATACCTTAAAGGTTAGTTGAATATTAACTAATGAAGATTGTGGAAGGATCTCTAGAATGAGTAATAATAGTTTTGATGAGTTTATTATTTATTAATGTTTGTTGGGACTAACAAACTATTAATAAATAATGGTTTAAATAGTTATCAATAAATTCGATTAGATTTAATCTAGTGGAGATTATTTAATGATTTAAGTTTTGTAAAGATAATAGTTTTTAGATTTGAAGTATAATCGATTTGTAATTAATTGATATTCATTGAGTTGATATTATAACTATGATATTAACAATTAAAATTGTGCAATAGAGTTTTATTTGAAATGATTAATGATAATACGAATTAGTCAAGAGAATGTTGGTATTCTTTGAAAGATGACGAATGTGGTCATACGGAATTATTATTAAGATTTTCAATATTTATTATTGAATTATTAATATGATCATTTTAGTACTGTATTATGGTTGACTTACAGAATTCTAGTTAGTTATTAGTCAACTGATATTAATTGGAACGTTGCTTTGGATATGTAATTATTAATTAAATTAATTAGAGTTAATTAGATTTAATTAATAATCAAGTTATGTAATAGTGTTTTAATTGATATGCTAATATCGATTCCTCTAGCAAAGTTGTGAAGTATTTACGTCGAAATTGATAAGTCGTACTCTCATGGCTTGAATAACGACTTAGATATTTTAACGGTTATTAGTAACGATTTAATTATTAAAATGATTATAATTAAGAGGCTTAAGTGTTAGAGATATTTAATTAAGTTTTAACTATTAGAATGTTAATAGAACATGGATTGTGTACCTATGTTAATTGATTGATCAAGTTGATCATTTTAATTAAGTTATTATTCTTCTTATTCGAGGATTGATAATTTGTTCTTTTATAAAAGAATAATGATCCTTTGATAATGTTGAAATGTAGAAATAACATTAAGGAAGAGTTATTCAATTAATAATATGGATCTTGGTCAAATAAAGAGAACAAGTTAATCAAAGGTCAATGATGATCAGTTTAATGAGTAAATAGTTGTTCTTAAGTTATTCTTAGAATGTAATTCTTAATAATGGAAGGATAATGCTATCGAGGAACAAATGGGTTGACTTGTAGGTCAAATGATGAGACTTAGACACTTGAAGTATACTTGAAATAAAAACCAAAGCTCTACACTTAATTCAACTATGAGATAATAGCAAAACCAAAACATGTGTCTGCATCGTGTATTCTATATGCTTCTTGTTTTGAGTTTTTGGGTTAACTAGTGATGACTAGTCCTAGGTTGTTACCAAAGGCTCAGGGGTTATGAGATGTGATGGCATGTTGATCTTATTTAGTTTCGATCTTTATAAGCCCAACCATGGTAATGTGATTGTATGCTCTATGAAATGTTTGTATTTTTTCATCAGTCTTCATGTGTGAAGCTGAGATGTGTATGTATCTGAGACACTTGAGCTAATCATTTTTGAGTCATTGATCAATTATCCTTGGATTACTTTCTAGTTGCCATGATGGGACTGAAATGTTGATTTATTTCTTGATGACGTCATGTTGTGACATGTTTGACTGAACCATTTTGGAGTCTTCGATCAGTATGATCTTGAGATATATTTTGGTTATTTAGAACCAATGGATACTTATGATTATCAGTGATGCCTTCAGTTGCCAATAGAGAACTGTTGTGGTCATGATTTTCTATGGATTTTTTTTGGATGCTCATGGAGATTTGATGATTCTTATCTTGGAGATTTGATGATTCTTATTATGGATATTTGATGCTTATATTGTGGATATTTGATGATTCTTTTTATGGATTATCTTTTGGATTTTCTTTCCAGTCGCTTGTATAGGACTGTGGTGATTTATGATTCCATGAGCATTAGGGTAGGTAATCTACTTATAGTGTCAGGAAGTGGCTTGCAATGGGGGTCGGGGCCCTAAGTGGCTGCCAGGGTAACTCATTGTAAGTTTGGTTAATAAGTGATAACATTTACACACTAAATGGGGATTAAATGAACCTAAAAAGATAATTGTTTTGGTTCTCGCCCATGCCTTGAGCGCTTGTACAAGCTAGGATGGGAGTAGTGAGATGCATGGTTGCGACCTTGCATTCCATAGTATGCCTCGTCAGTATGAGAGGATACTAGTGGCCGAATGAGATATGTATGGACCCATGGAGTTTAGGTAACTGCCAGGGTAACTTGTACAAGATAAATGCAATGACACTTTCTCGCTTGCAGAGTAGGTTTCCTACATGTCATTGTGTGCCTCTAGGAATTAGATGTCAATTTTGTGTGCGTTGGAACCTTTGAGTAGTATACTTTTAGGATTCCTGGACTTAGAGAGTATTCTTTGCTTTGTGGTTTTGATATCCTGTTTGGGACTTGAGATTATCTCCTCAGCATGGTGGGAGTGGACCACTTAGGTTCCACGCGGTCGGGTGGTAGTGTATTTTCCACTCTTATCATTTGAGATCTGTCAAAGACACCGTGGCTGGAGTATTATTGGTTGGTATTTATCTTCATTCTATTCTTGGAGCATTATGATAGACGATATACCTTATGATGGATGTATTTATTGGTATGTTTCTTATATTGATGATTTTCTTTACCTTGCATGTTAGATGATGTTATCTTACGCTTTACTTTGCATGTTAGTAGGATGTTTTAGGAGTGACATTCCTTCTATGTCAATAGCCGATGATCTCTTCGATGCTTTAGAATGTTACACACGGAGGGATGGCTAGGATCCATGATGGTCTAATGATGCTATTTACGGTTTGGAGGAACTGTGCATTTAGTTAGTTATGTTTGTGATATATGGTTATCTTTTTATGATGGATGTCTATATCTTCATGATGATGACGTATCATGTATTGTTATGGTTTCATTATGTCATGGATTAATATTGGATGATGATGTACTTTATTTACATGGATGTTTATTCTTCTAAGCTTTTCATACCTTGTAACATGTATAGTGGATGATTGAGCAATCCTAAAGTGTACACTTGTATATGGTTTAAGAACATTGGATGTATCCTTGTTATTTCATTGTTAAGGATGTAATGTTAGATGAATAAGTTATGATTAGAAGTAATTCAATGTTAAGGGATCTTTAAAGAATGTAATCTGTTATGTTATGTTATGTTTACTTTCAGTTGGATGTTACTATTGCTTCCGTGTATGTTGTGAATGGTTTATCTTTCATGTTTTAAAAAAAAATTTGTTTGGCAAACTTAGTGGAATTCTTTGGATCCCTTGACAGGGCATTACAACAAGTGTATTACTGGTCGTCATACTGTTATTAAAGTTAATGTGACAAAATCTTTTGTGCCATAACCAACTATTGTCAATCCTTGCTACTAAACATTTTATGTCAGTTGAGTTTAATAGAAATACATTACCTCTGGTTTTTGTGCCAGTACCAAGTAGTTTTCCTTCCTTGTTCTTGTACACTCGAAAGTGTCCCACTCTAAACCCTTCTATCCAAACGATTCCATGAGTTGGAATGCTTGGATGCCGGCTTAGAGCTCCCTATCCATGGAGTGCAAGAGAGTATATTTCAAGAATAAAAAGGCTCTCAGATGAGCCTTAGAGATACTCTTCTTGCTAGTAAACCATGCAATGGGAGGTTCCAAAGACAAGATGCAAGAATGCAAATGTCCCAAGGAGTTCCTCAAGGATGCAATGCAAATGAAGATTAAGCTAGAATGAGAATGTCAAATGCAGCTATGCTAGAATATGAATGAGAGTTTTACAATCCAAATATTAAGCTATGTGAGAGATTATTGCAAAATAGAAGCTAAACTAACATGCAACATGAATCTAAGCTAAAATGCCATGGATGAGAGAATGTAGACAAGGAAGAGAAGTTCTCCAAAAAGCTCCAAAGAAAACCTGTTAGAAAACCTGCAGCATAACAATGTTCAAAAGATCGATTGGATTGAGGGGGAAAGCTCTCTCCCTTTTAAAGATGTATGGACGGTAGAGATCAAGATGAAGATGGTGGATGATCAACGGTGGAATTTGAAAAGAGGAGTGATCCATGTGCACACACAAATCAACCAATAGAATATAAGTTGACTTGTCATATAAGACAAAAGTCACAAAGCCTTTTCTTTTAATTGTAAAATAGAAAAAAGACTTTATGTGTGCACTTTAAGTGGGTTAGAAGAATGGGGTCTTTTATTTAATTAAAAGGGGACATGTTCTTTTAATCAAATAATGAACTTAGGATAGCATAGTCAAACTATAGGTTATAATCAAATAAATTGATTATTAGCAATTTGGTCTAGGTAAATGATTAAATTAATTTAGCCAAAATGCTGAGAAGGGAGCTAATAGTCTAGATGACCATTTTTAGGTGATTACATTTGCCCCTCTTTGACTAATGTGTGATCAATCTGGGAACACATTATGTCAAAGAAAATAGAAAGCCAAGTAGGCAGTGATAGATATAGATATCTGATTCCAAAGAATGAAATGCAGAAATAGATAGCAAGTCCTGAATGCACAGCCTGATAGCGGTAGTACTGAACATTAGGAAGATGATGTTAGGATCCTGAAAAGAATTCTAACATCTAGCAAAGTGAATAGATCAAGAGCAAGTGATAAGGTTAAACAAATGCTCCTAAGAAATAGATAGCTGAACAATAGAGTATTTCTGCCCCCTCGGGATCGAAATTGAAATGAGGTAAGGGAATGCAAAAACTGGCTAGACATGAAAAAATTAGAATATAGCAATGTCCAAGATGACAAATAGATGATTAGAACCCAAGAATGACTATAAGAAACTGATAAAATGCCCCAGTTTGACTAGAGTTGACCTTGAAGGATATAGCATAAAATTAGGTCAAATCTAGTAGAAAGATGATTTAGATGTGAAACAGTGAATTGAAGTAGATATGAAGTATGGAAATGATGAAGAAATGAATAAATGAAGATGCCCCAGTGATGATTTAGAGATTAGACCTCAAAAGGTCAGCTAACTGCTCAGAAGAAAGTAGAATTTTAAAAGACAATTTTGACCATCAAGATGAACTCGAATTTGGATTTCGATCCCGAAAATAAATCTAGGACGTCAAAATTATTTAAGAGATCAAAACTTTAGATAATGTGATGACAAGATAGAAAAGAGATGAAGCGAAAGATTAAGAAGGTGAAAAGACATGAACAAGAAGAAAGTAAAGAAATATATGAAAGGAGTTAGCTGATATGTCCACAAAAAGATGAAGAGAGAGCTCTCCCCATATGCAAGAATGCAAGACTAAGCTAGAAAATGAACCTAAAATGCAAGCTAATATGCAAAGTGGTTTACCAGCAAGAAGCGCATAACATTTAGACTCTTAATTTCATCATTGAGCATTTATTAGGGACATCATGAGATCATACAACCATCACTAGTATAACTATGAGGATATGAATATGATTGATATTAGATAGGTATGTGAAAATCCAATCTAAGCATCAGAGACATGTAAGTCAAGATAACTACATGATTAGATTCCCTAAGTTTAATTTAGCAATATTACACTTATATCAAGGCATAAGCGCCAGGATAAACCCTGAGTGTGATCTTGCAAAATAGTCAAGGATGATACATTTATAAGTCAAAGTGTTGAATAGGTCAAGCATAAATGCTTACAACACTATAGACAAACAAAAGTATATCCACAAGCAGAAATCAAGAAAATATGTCCCATGCCCCCAGTCTTCTAGTCAATGACATCCTTGAAAGACTATTAGGGAGGGAACACCTGGCAAAGAAATCATCATAGACAGCACACAAAGTAGATAAAGATCAGCATAGCTCAGTCGTTTAAGTGTTAAAGTGTGTGTGTGTAAGTCACTTGGCCATTTCTTCCAGACTTGATTCTGATAGTGAGATATCACGACATCAGAGACCGTAGGTAAACTATTTGTAAAGTGTTAAAAAACACTTGATGTCAAAGTGGGGGAAGTGTTGAGAAACACTATTTTGTGAGTTGTCAAAGAAACCCTAATGCACAAGAATACCTCAATAGGCTAAGTAGCTATGCCCCCAAGATGAGGACAAGAAACAATTCCAAGCCAGGAAATGTGTAGCGAAGTGGATGATTGAGACTGATAGACATAGGTGCGAGGGTTTCAAGTAGTGCCTGTTTCCAGGTTTTCACCACTTTGACAGATTTTTTTAGGACTTTTTTCAATTTTTTTGTACTTTTGTATTTTTGATTTTTTTTGGTGATACATCAAAGTGCCTATTGCTAGGTTTTCACCAAGAAGATCTTTTTTTCAGGACATTTTCTGATTTTTAGGATTTTTTTCAGCATCATATATGATTTTTTAAATTTTTTTAGAATAATTTAGAGATCACTAGTTCTCAAGCAAGATCACATCATTTTCTCCCAATGTCTAGCAAGGTATAGGATATGATGGAGCAACAAGCTAGTGGATAAGCAAAGATGGATGAAAAAAAGAGTATGAAGCAAGTGAAAGTGATCCTCAAGGACTGACTCCTCAAGAGTACCCAAGCTAGGGAAAGAGGTGAAATAGTCATATGAAGCATGTTTTGGATAAGCAATGGAAGTAATGAGAAAGATAGCATGTAGGATAAGCAATGAAGCCAACAAGTGAGATAGCATGAAGTGTGTAGTCCAAAAGAGTAGCCATGTCAAGAGATCTATGATAACCATGTTTCATTTATTATGATCAAGACCAAGGGGTCAACTAGATAGTATACCAATAGGATAGAGCAATAAGAATAAAGCTCAAGATAGAGGCTATGAGTGAATGGGAGAGCACAATAGAAAATCTAGTGTATAAGATAGCCAATATGCAAAGATAGCTCAACATTGTCAAGATCAAAGAGAGAAGAGGGGATAGATGGATGATGGAAGAATTACACATGATGCCTGTTTGCCAGATTTTCATCACGGTACTTATCTAAGGTGCCACAAGAAGTAGTTTTCACCAGACGATAAATTTATTTCTCTTTACTTTTGCTACCAAGGTGCCACAAGAAGTGGTTTTCACCAAGGCACATTTTCATTTTTTTTCATTTTTTTTTTTTTAAAATTTTTTCTTTTAGAAAGAGCTCAAGCTTTTTGAATTTAGATAATGCTCCTATAGGAAAGATAAGCCATGATAAGCCAAGACCATAGAAAGGTATGCTCAAAGATGTTGATAGGGTGATGAAAGAGAAATGGTAGTAGGAAGAATATATGGAGGATAAGAGTTCATGTATAGAAAGTAAGTGTAAGCGTTAGAGGATTTGATGAGGGTAGCAAAAATATTGGAGAAGATCAACATTGACACACACCTTGAAGGGTATTGGAATGATGGAGGAATCATGGATGAAATAGCTTGAGAATTAGATCTATGACGTGGTAGAAGAGATTTGGAAAAAAGTGGAGTGGAAGGCTTTGGAATATTTTTAGAAAGATTTTTGGAAGAAGATGGAATGGAAGCCTTTGGAAGCTTGAATGTCAACTTTGAAGTATTTTCAATCTTGAAGTCTTTTAAAAGAGACTTTGGAATCCATATAGCTTTAGATTTTCCTTTGGATACTTGAAAACACATTTCTTCAATAATGGGTTTAGGAACCCATATTTTCTTTGATTTAGCTTTTTTAATAGTGGACCTTTGCGATCTCTTTTGTGCATTCTCCTTCTTAGCATTCACATGTCGATTAGATGGGACATAGTGATCTTTCTTTTTCAATGGATTCTTATGTTTATTCTCACTTCCAAAGGACTTGGGATTTGTGGATGAATAAGGCTGATATGACTGGTTTAGATGGATAGATGGGTGATAAGTCATCAAGGATGAGTGTCTTTGTTGATCTTGAGGTATTATAGGAGAGCTAGGGAATGAGCTAGGAGTGAATGTAGGAGATGGAGGAACATAAGGCCCCAATATGGATGGAAGGTTTGAATGCTTTAGCTTAGACGGATAAGGACCAAGGATAGATTTAGAAGATGCAAAGGGATAGTGGGAAGGGATATCAACATCTTTAGAATGAGCAACATGGTCAAAGCCATCAATAGACTCATGATTACCTTTGATAGGAACAACATTTTTAATAGTAGCACTTGAAGCTTGAGCACAATTTTGAAGTGGATATGAAGAAGTAGAACATGAGGGGATGCTTTGATCTTGACAAGTAGCCTTGGATAGCATATGAAGAGAACTTTTCTCATAATTTTCAGTAAGCTCAAGGGAGATAATGGAAGTTGTGTCTTCATCATACTTAGGAGGTGGATAAGATATAGAATATGGAGGGGAAAAATCTTGAAAGAGATGAAAGGGTGCTTGATCTTGATCTTTCTTGACATTTATAGCTTTTTCTTTTTGAGAGTCCTCTTGACATGGAGCCACTTCTAAGGACAAGGGAGAATGAAGAGTGAATGGAGTAGTGCTTGGATTAGGAATAGCAGTGCATGAAGGTTGAGGATGTTTAAGATTAGTAGCATGGAAAAGGTTTGCAGCGAAGTGAAGGTTAGCTTGGGTTTCTTTTAGAGGTAGCCCTTGAGGATACATGTAGTCAATGTGGAAAGCATTAGGTTCTTTATTTGATAGAGGCATATTGGAAAGCTTTGAAATGTTGGGAGATGCACGAGTGTTGGAAGAAGTGGAAGATGTAATGGAGCCACTACTAGACATAGGTTCATCAATGTAATCTTGCTCAAGAGAAGTATCTTCACCACATGAGTCACTAGAGGTTCCAACATCAACAATCTCATCATCAATGAGATCTTGGATTTTATGTTTCAGCTCTATACAATCAAAAGTAGCATGGTCATTAGATTGATGATAGGCACAATAGGTATCCAAGAATGGATTTCCATATGAGCTAGACTTAGGTAACATGATGATCTTATTGCCAAGAAGTTTTTGCAAAGTGTCATCATAAGAATCTTCCAAGGGAGCAAAAGTTCTATTAGAAGTATGTCTAGGATCTTCTTGTTGTTTCTCAAGTGAATAGAATGCATTCATGTCTTCATCATTATCTTCGTCAAAGATAGGTCCATCATGAAATTTTGGCATAGGCTCAAGTGCTTGTTCTCTACAAAGGTCTTTAGATCTAGAAGATGAAGACATTTGATGTCTTGAAGTAGAGCATGTAGACCTAGAAGAAGAGGATGACCTCAAAGAAGGTGACTCACATGCATGTAAAGACCTTAAGGAAAATTCATGTAATGATGCAATCTTCTCCTCTAACCTTTTCTCAAGTTTAGACTTCATTTCTGTCATGCGCTTAGAGAGATGAAGGTAAGAAAGATCATTTGTCTCTTCTAGTTCTTTGTATTGCGCATATAGATCTTGAAACTCTTTAGTAACATGGAGGATATCATGATCATCTAGATTCAGTTGAAGTTTTGTAGCACAAGATTTGAATTCCATAGTGGTAGATGCAAAGCCAAGCATAAAAGAGCCTAGAAGATAACTTGATGTTGAAACTATAGGAGGTAGAGTGTTCACTTGCCAAGATAGTAGAGAGAGATTAAAGTGACTTGTCAAACAATATGTCCAAGAAACTTACGACATGAATGAATCAAGTCAATAGCTAGGCAAGATGCCCAAATAGCCAAATAGATAGAGCAAGCAGGGTGACAAGTGAACAACTCTCCAACCCAAGAGTGTAGTCAAGAAATCAAGGAAACCATTTCAGCAAAAGGATAACTAGCAAGCAAACATAGACCATGAAGAAAAAAAGACCAAGAGCACTAAGACCAAAGAGCCACTTTAAGCATGTTTAAGCACTAGAGACATAGAAAATAAAAATCAAATGATGAAACCCCCCTTAGCAAGCAACACAAGAAAAATGTTAAGACTTGATGCTTTGACTTGGTTGATAAAGTTTGACAATAGTTGATAGCATAGCAAGTTTGATGTTCAAAAGCAATTTCTTTCCAAGCAAGATAGTGACACATGGAGTAGTCTTCAAACAATCAAGCAAGGGACAAAGCAACCTTGCATGATACAAGCATATGTGAGGTCTTAAAAGAAATCCATATAACTATCATCATGTGTATGTTCCAAAGATTTCCACAGGTCTAGCACATTTGAGAACATATCAAGCAATATCTACCTAAAGGACATGGTTCATTACTCAACAACTTGGCCCACGCTTGATGCTCCTTCGCCTCACACCAAGTGGTTTCCCACAAGAGATATTGGCTTTGTCATGGAAATGCCATAAGCATAACCAAGGGAACACATATGGTGAGTGTAAATCTTGGGGTGATCCGGGTAGTCCACTAGGATCAATCCTTGCACCAAGAAGTTGAGCGGCTAAAAAAAAGGTAGTTACTAACTTAGAGTTTTTAGATTGGGCTTCCGTTCATAGTGTTCCTCTTGCTCCCAATTACGGGACACCTCACCTTGCGATGAGTAACCGATCTCGCGATCACAAGAGTACCTTAAACATTCTTGCCTAGTGATCTCCCTATGGTCGAAATCTCATAAGTGATCACACTAGACGAAGATAAACACTACGTCTACCAAGGTTTTGTGTCCTTGATAGCCTTGAGTTTATAGTGGGTTGGAAGAGCCAGGTAATCGGCTTGTTCCCACTTGGGTCGTTCCTCTCAGGTTGTCCGAGAGCAGGCCCTCTAAAGGATTCTAACTACACAAAGTGGATCAAATTTTGGAAGTCAAGATTTCTGGTTCACCACAAGGGTGAAGAGCATACTCTCCTATTCTAATCATTTTCTCCCAAACACGCCAAGAAGATTCAGTTACCCCTTGCTTTTGAAACCAAATGGCAAGTCAAGATTTCTGATTCACCACAAGGGTGAAGAGCATACTCTCCTATTACCAAAAGACTCCAATCACAAGTTTTATGTGCCTATGAAAAATGAACAATTATTCAATGCCACACATGAAAACAAAAAAGCAAGAAATTTGGGTTTTTATGCTTTGGGCAGCCCTGCAAACAATCGTTAGTAGCCCTTGTGCATTTGAAGCTTTGACATGCGTTCTTTTTATGCAATGTTTCAATTTTTTTCACAAGGATGGCAACCTGAAATCACAACTTGTTAGCAACAAAAGTTAGTGTGAAATAACATAAAAATCTGCAATAAAAAGTGGTGAGTTGCTTCAAAAATCTAATTTATCCTCCAACCAAGTACATGCAAAGAAAGTGCAAGTTAATCACAAATGCTTTCATTTTTACTCTTTGGTTTTGACCTAGTCAACAAGATTGAACTTTTTTGCTATGATTTCGTATCCAAAAATGAAAATGAAAAAAAGAGACCCCTGTTAAAAATCAGAGAGCTTTCCAAAAATGCAAGAAATTTTAAAAAATCTCTTCATTTGCTCCCTAGAGATTGATTTTGTCAAAACAGGCCAAATTTATCAAATCAAATTTTTTATTCTTAATACGATCTCAAAATTAAAAACACAAAGAAAGAACCCCCATTAGAATTCGAAAAGCTTTCTGAAAATGTAAGTTTTTCCAAAAAATGCACTGATTTGCGATCAAAAACGGCTTTTTATGAAAAATAAAGAAAATATCATAACTTCCGAAAATCACGTCAAAATGCTCTGAAAATTGGACTGAAACATTTTGAGCATATACGCAACTTGCAAACAAAATTTCAGAACCAAATTCTAAGCGGTTTAAAAGATATGATCAAATCTTTAAACCAACTAAGTTTTTGGCCTTCAAACCAATTTACTTATGGCTTGGCCTTAAAACCAAAGTAAAAATTCTACAAAAGCATTTGATTAGACCCAATATGCTGCTATAAAAAACCAGAGATAAGAAATGAAAGCAAATGGAGCTGAAAATTTGATTCAAGCCCCACGGTGGGCGCCAAAAATGTACACTCGAAAGTGTCCCACTCTAAACCCTTCTATCCAAACGATTCCATGAGTTGGAATGCTTGGATGCCGGCTTAGAGCTCCCTATCCATGGAGTGCAAGAGAGTATATTTCAAGAATAAAAAGGCTCTCAGATGAGCCTTAGAGATACTCTTCTTGCTAGTAAACCATGCAATGGGAGGTTCCAAAGACAAGATGCAAGAATGCAAATGTCCCAAGGAGTTCCTCAAGGATGCAATGCAAATGAAGATTAAGCTAGAATGAGAATGTCAAATGCAGCTATGCTAGAATATGAATGAGAGTTTTACAATCCAAATATTAAGCTATGTGAGAGATTATTGCAAAATAGAAGCTAAACTAACATGCAACATGAATCTAAGCTAAAATGCCATGGATGAGAGAATGTAGACAAGGAAGAGAAGTTCTCCAAAAAGCTCCAAAGAAAACCTGTTAGAAAACCTGCAGCATAACAATGTTCAAAAGATCGATTGGATTGAGGGGGAAAGCTCTCTCCCTTTTAAAGATGTATGGACGGTAGAGATCAAGATGAAGATGGTGGATGATCAACGGTGGAATTTGAAAAGAGGAGTGATCCATGTGCACACACAAATCAACCAATAGAATATAAGTTGACTTGTCATATAAGACAAAAGTCACAAAGCCTTTTCTTTTAATTGCAAAATAGAAAAAAGACTTTATGTGTGCACTTTAAGTGGGTTAGAAGAATGGGGTCTTTTATTTAATTAAAAGGGGACATGTTCTTTTAATCAAATAATGAACTTAGGATAGCATAGTCAAACTATAGGTTATAATCAAATAAATTGATTATTAGCAATTTGGTCTAGGTAAATGATTAAATTAATTTAGCCAAAATGCTGAGAAGGGGGCTAATAGTCTAGATGACCATTTTTAGGTGATTACAGTTCTTGATAATGCATGTATCATTACCAAATTGAAGTTGATAGCCTTTGTCCATAAGTTGTCCAACACTCAACAAGTTATGCTTAATTCCATCAACAAAATAAACATAATCAATATATGTTTTACCATCAAGTGTTATAGATCCAATTCCAATAATCTGACAAGCTACATTATTCCCTACTTTGACAATTCCTCCATCATAGCTTCTAAATTCGACAAACTTGCTCATATCACCAGTCATGTGATGTGAACAACCACTATCAATGATCCAATATTTCTTTTCAACTTGTAAAATTAGTGCACTTTCTTCTCTGATTTCTCTATCAAGATCATCCTCTTTTATAGCTACATATCCTAATTCATCTACAATTTTTCTTTGATTAGATTCTTCTTCATTTTCTTCTTCATTAGTGTATAAAAAATTTCTAGATCTTCTAGATTTTAATCTACCCTTAAACTTCCTTTCTCTTTTAGGAAACTTAGATACATAATGACCATATTCATTGCAAGTCCAACATTTAAAGATATTCTTACCATCCTTTTCTCTTTCCACAAGAAGAGTCATTCTTTCTTAGATCTTTTCTTCAATGGATTTGCTACTATTAGCAATGTCTCCTTGTGTTTTTATGCTCCTTGCTAAACTAGATTTGATGTTTAATGCATTGAATGCCATCTCAACTTTTGCCAGTTCTCCAAATTGTTTTAGATAAAATTCTATAGCTTCCAATCTACCAAGCAATATCTCTTTGGTGAAATTAGTAGTGCAAGGTATCATTAGTTGAATCATTTGTGCTACTGACTTGAAAGGTGGTGTTAGAATTTTCAAGATCTTCCATATTACTTCATGATCAGATTTCTTTCCATCATGAGATGTGATTCTTGCAACAATCTCAAATATTCTCCCAATATAGGTTCTTACAAATTCATCTTCCATCATTTTAGCATCTTGAAATGTGCAACACAAGTTTTGCAATCTAACTCTTTTTTGCATGTGTATCACCTTCATAATTAGCTTCTACAGTTTTCCAAATTTTATGAGATGTTTTAAGTAGTTTTACCTGACTATACTCACTTTTAGGTAATGCTGATAGTATTGCTTCTCTTGCCCTTATGTTGCACATAAAAACTTCTCTTTGTTCTTTAGTGTAGGTTTCAACATTGTCTTCTTTTGTAATATTTTTGGATGTCTTGGTCACAAGCCAATATCCTGGTCCCATGCACAAGAGATGAGTCTTTATTTTATCCTTCCAGCTATCATAGTTAGTGCCATCAAATCTAGGACTTTCCTTTCTGATGAACATATTCGTCATGGATCTCCCAAAGTTGTTAAACTTTCTTTCAAGGACCTAATGCTCTGATACCAATTGTTGGAATTAATAGTTCACCAATATAACTAAGAGTGGAGCGGGGGGGGGGGGGGGGGGGGGGGGGTGAATAAGTTATATATCAATCTTAAAAAATTCTTACTTTATCAACCAAGGTAAACAACAATCATAAATAAATGTGCATACACACATACACCAAATTTATTGACTAGGGAAACCCTTGATTAGAGGGAAAACCCTAGTGGGAGTGATGCCCACATAATAATGTACTGATATGTATATTCCTTGTTAGAGGATAGACCCTATTAGGAGTTTTTTACAATACTTAGTACAAGGAGTCCTTGTTAAGAGACTTTGAATCCCTGTTAGGAGATTCCAACCCTATTAGGAGTTGAAGAAGGTAGCTAAACCCACTGTCCAAATAGCTTCTAGATTAGATCAATGAATCCACTATCCAATTGACCTTGGTACTATTCCTTTCAAAATAATAGATGTGGAACAATCTCCTTCTCTCTTTCTCTGTCCAGTACATGAAAATTCTTCACCTTCAAATCATTCAAATAGATCTGGAACTCATCAGTAATCCCTAAGGTCACTTACACACATAGCAAATCAATCTTCTCTTCTCCTTCACAATTTGCAAGTTTGCTCTGCTCCTTGATCATACCAATGATGATTAGAACTTGGAAAACACTTTTCCTTTATACCATACTTAATTATTAACCTTTTGAGTTGGCTCCACATACTTAACATTATTTTGAGTTGGCTCCATATTTAATTAAATTAAATACACATTTAATTAACACTATCAACTCTTAGGTGATCACAAATTTTCACATGTGTGGCTTCCATACTTGTGCACTTTTTGGCATCATCAATTGTTAGTCTACTTCCTCCAGTTAACTATGTAATCCTTCATTCCAAATACAAAGTGTTATATTGATCAAACAATAGAGACTATTTTCGTAATGCTCTATTTTCTTGTGGTTCTCTATAAATCACAAATATCTTTTGCATGATGTCAATTTAGGTTCTGTGCACTTGACCACATGTCAAATGTATGTTGTATTTCCTTTTGTTAACTATGCATAGGCAGATATGCAATGTGGTATTGTTAATTCACAAATCTTAGTCTGTTGCTTTGTTAGTCTTACTATGTTGTCATCAATGACAAATAAACACTATAACAATGTTTAGAGAGTAACAAGATTAAAAAATAACTATTAAGTGGACTTGGTTAAGAGATTTAGATCACTACTACAATGTTTAGAGATTAACAATGAGATGACCTAATTTCTAATGCAATTGAATTCTAGCTTGTGTACTTGATCCTTTTTGATCCAATGTATCTTTGTAGCTCTAGAAGGATATTCTTCTTATCCTTCTAATTCACTTCTTCTAATCATCATTAAATTTTTAATTATGTTTCACACATTCAATCCTCAACTTGACCTTATATTTATATCTTACACACTATCAAGTTAGCTTGAATATAACTTAGAATAATTAATATTCATCTCCTTAGTTGGCTAGAACCAACAATCAAATCAATTGAACTAAATATGCCAAAACAAGAAAATCCTTGATTAGCCAACCCTTCTCAGTAGACACTACCACAACAATGATTTTCTTGTGTTAACCAAGTGAGCTTGGTTAACATTACATATTCACAGAGTTCCTTTGGTAGCTAATTGAGCTTGGTTAACATTATTTCCATCCAATATTTTGTTCATTAATCAAGTGAGCTCGGTTAACACTCAACTTCTGCAAAATTTCCTTTGCCACTCAAGTGAACTCAGTAGAGACTATCTTTTATACTCAATAAACTTTGGAATGCTTGGCAGACATAGGAAACTGCCTTCAATGCTTGAGTGAGCTTGACATACACTGACTAGAAATTAGATGACATTTTGTGTAACATCAAAGACAATGCACAATTAATCAATTATTTCCAACATCCTCTAGATGTATTAAATTCATGTAATGTAATCAAAGCCAAAACTATCAAATATTTTATTTTGGGACATAGATAAATATTCTTATTAGCCATCAATTTAAAATAACTATTAGAATTATTTTTTGGTCAAAATTTTTAAAAAGAATTTGGATTATGTAAGCAAAAAAATCCACTATAATAATTTTTTATTCAAAATAGATAAACATAATGAGAATTATTGTTTTTACTACACAACTTGTTTTAGAATAAGGTAAAAATAGGTTTTGAAGGGACCTAAAACCCTTTAACAAAAAAAAAAATCAGCATTAAGAACTAGCTAGGTTTTGCAAGGACCTAAGACCTAGAATAAACCAAAAACACAAAAAGCCAAGTTTTACAAGGACTTGAAACCACAAGTTTAAACCAAACACACCCAGGTTTTACAAGGACCTAGAACCTAAAGTTTTAAAATAGAAAGCTTTAAAAAAAAACTAAAACCAAATACACCACCCAGACCAACAACTAGCACATTAGTGACAATAACTAGCACCTACACCAATTCCTTGATGCTCTTGCACCTCCTTACCAGCTTCAACAATAGCTTGGATAATATCAATTGTGGTAGAAATTGGAACCTTAGGAGCATTAGGAATCTTTTTTTCTCATACTCTACCTTATTCTTTTGCTAGGCCCTACTAGACTCCTCACCATAGCAATGTTAGGAGACATGCTCTCCTTGTTTCTTTTCTTTCCCATACTGGCCACTGTGACACACAAACTAGAAGTGACCTACTCTATTCTTTGCCCACTTTTCTTAATAAGTTGATGGAGTTCCAACTTGTAATCCTTTAGTTTGTTAGGGATTTTTTTGATAAGTTTCTCCAAGTGGGCTCTCATAACATGTTCATAATCCAACTCTTTCTAAATGACACCAACATTTTTCTTGAGCACCATGATTTCATTGTATAGAAACAAATCCGCTTCTAGAGAAGCCTCTACTTTAAGTTTGGTAGTATGAAGAAATCAGAGTTTTGCATGATGGGACTCATCCTTGGTATCTTCTTCAATTCTAACTACACATTAATGGTAGTGTTATTGACTTGGATGTCAGCGTTAACATCTTTCTTTTCCTTTAACTCCTCTTCCCTCTCCTTAATCAAGCTTTTCTCTTTCATTGCAAGGACATTACCCTCATTTTTATTTACTATGTCAATGTCCATATTCTCCTCCATGGATTTAGTATTGGGAGGAGAAGAAGTAAATTTATCTTTCCCCTCATCATCCTTTAAAGCTTCAGACCCAACATTTGATTCATCTTTTTTGTCTTTACTTTCCTCCACTTGGTGCTTACTAGTTGACATCCCCTTACTTCCAAAGTAGCCTTCCAAGTTCAACCTAAGGTCTCCCATTTCTATCTTATTGTCATCCTTTTTAGAATTCTTAGAATCCATCACTTTCTCAACATTCCTCTTTTAATCTCCCACTTATGACCCTTTTTAGTGCTCTTACTATCACTAGTGCCTTCCTCACTTTTAACCTTTTTCTTTGAGGGTTCATTACCAGACACTTTCCTTTTTTTTCTCCAAAGTCAGAGAGGGTTTAATAGCCTTACTTTTACAATACTTTTCAATAAGAAGGATTAATCCCTCATGGAGTACAAAATGAGAATCCTTCTTCCTATGTGCTTGGAGGCTTTGTATCAGAGAGTACTTTAGGTAGAATGGGAAAGAAATTCTATCTTTATACCTAAAATGATTTAGGAACACAAAATGAAACTTGTGGACTCTGTTATCTATACCATCAAGGATAAAATACTCATAGATACATGAAAGAACATCCCTCTAGATTACCTTTATCTGGCTCAAATCATAATAATTTCCATTCTTCTCCAACCTTTTCTCCTCTTCATCATTTTTAGGGAATTTTTTTGAAGGCAGAATTTGAAATACTAGTTTCCTTGCTAAATTTGAGACCCTCCATTGGAAGACTCTTAATCTTAGTGATGAACTCCTCTAACAACCTCATAATAACCCCATGCAATGTTACCCTATCCTCAATCCAATTTTTGAAGAAAGATTCAATAATGTGTGGCTTATACACTTGAAGTTTCTCAATGTAAGTTGTATTTTTTTAGCATTTCCCAAACATCTAAATTTGCCCTCCATTGTTTGCAATTATTCGACTCTTGCTTTCTTGTTTTCCCTCCCATCTTGTATTTTACTTTGTATATGCAATTGGACTAAAAAATGGTCACCAAAAAGTAGAGTAAACTATTAATTATTTCCAAGAAGCCTTTAACCTTTCATGCGTGCCAAGCACAATCCATAATTATGCAAAAGTACCACCTAGGGATACTCAAAAAATCTACCACAAACCCATTACTTCCCTTAATAAACTTCTTGATCTTGTGTGATCTTTCCTTCATTAGCATGTATCATACCATAATTAATAGTTATTATCATCTCAACAATCTTGCTTAGGTCATCTTGCCAACTCAACTTAATTTCTTTGAGACTGCTTGATTACCAATCTAGTCAGCAACTTTGTTGCCCTCCGAAAAAATATGAGAAATATAGACATTTTCAAATCTATTCATAAGCTATTTTATTTCCAATATACTTCCCTCTATACTCTAGGTAATTAAACTCTTGTTGTTCAACATGTTAATGATATTAAGTGAATCTCCTTCCAGCCAAAGATTTCAAAAATTAGATTCCACTGCCACCCTTATAGTGAAAAGAGTAGCCATTGCCTCAACTTTATGGCTATTAGACTTCCCTATAGGGATAGCAACAACATCCATAATCATACTGTAATGGTTTCTCAAAACACCTCCACATCTAGCTTTTCCCAAGTTCCCTTTAATAGACCCATCAAAATTACCTTTAATCCAACCCGTAGGGGGAGATCTCCACTCAACATTCTATCTCTAATCCTTTTGTTTACTTGTAGTACCTTTTTCATTTATAGGATTACTTATTAGAATCTCATTAGACATTTTCCTTTGAGCTTTGAAATTCTCTTTTATAGCTCTGATTATACTATGACCTAAAACCTAATAAGGAGTCTCCTTATTTCTAAAATTTTTATTATTCCTCTCCTTCTAGATTCCCCACTAGAGATGAGGTAGAGAAATCTTCCAAAGAAAACCAATATCATCATTCTTGGTAGGAAAAGTCCAACCTTGAAAACATAGATCAATGTTATTTTACTAAACCCAATCTAAATTCTAGTATTTGAGAAGATAGCTCCAAACATTTTAGCTAAAACAACAATTTAAAAAGAGGTGGTTCCTATCTTCAAAGTCTTTCTTACAAAGACAACATCTATTCACCAAGTAGACTCCTCTCTTTTGCAAGTTATCCAAAGTTAAGATTTTATTTTGAAGAAAATTCCAAAAGAAGACATTGATTTTTGGAGTAAGCCATTTAATCCATGCTTTAGCCCACAGAGGATAATTTCCTCTATCCTCCTATTTAAACATAGAAGATACCTTGAAGCATCCTCTTGGTTCAATCCCCCAAACCATAGTATCTTCTTTTTGAAGGTAAAGGCTAACAACATTCAGGTCAAACTAGATATTGGAAAAATCTTGATTAATATCATCAATATTGACCCATTTAATTTGAGCCTAGTAATTCTCCACATATTCACTGTAAATCTATTTGCATCTATCCAAAAAATTCCTATCATCAAAATCCTCAATCAAAGCATGATCTAAAAACCATTCATCATCCCAAAACCTGATCTTTCTCTCATTACCTAATTTGTATTTACAACCTTTGTTTAAAATATGTTTAGCACCTTGTACCACTTTCCATATTGTAGTAGAAGAAGGGACAATAGGGTAGGAAAGAAAATTGGAAAATGAGCCTCATAAAGGTACTTATTTTTCCAGATAGAGCTTCATTCCTTGTTATCATGGTAGACTTTCCAACCCTGTTTAGCTAATAAATCTGTATTTATACTTTTGGTAGATCTTATACCCAAACCCTCTTCTAGTTTAGGTTTAAAAATATTATCCCAAGAAATTAAAGATATTCTCTTCTTTTTCTCTATACCGAACTAGAGGAAGTTCCTTTGAATTTTGTCAATTACATCAGCAAATTTTGTTAGGATCCTAAAAAGGCTCAAAGCATACATAGGTATACTCTAAAGACAAGCTTTAAGGAGAGTAACTTTACTGGCTTGACTCAATAAATTACCTTTCCACCCAGCTAATTTCTTATTAAATTTCTTAATAAGATCCTCCCAAAATGTCTCTGAAGGATTCAAACCCAAAGGTAAACCAAAATAGGTACACGTAAAAGATCCTATGGAGCACCCAAGAATGTTAGCAATCTTACCTTGTCTAGTAGCTAGAGTGTTAATAAAAAATAAGGAACTCATGTTCTAATTAATCGGCTAACCTTGTAGAGGAGTAAAGGTTAAGAGCCTTTTTAAGATTCATTGCCTCTCTAGCCTCAAATTTTCTAATGGAAATGGTATCATCCACAAATTGTTCATGAGAATAGATAAGTAGATGAGATGAGGGTTTCAAATGTTGAATTTCCCCTTTAGAAACCATCTTCCTAATATATATCCCCAGACAGTCAACCATCATAGTAAAAATAATTACTGATAAGGGGTCACCTTGCCTCAGCCCCCTAGAGGGTCTAAAAAATTTAGTAGAGCTCCCATTGACTAGCACAACAATCAAAGAAGTAGAAACCATCTGCATAATAAGCTTAATCACATCGACACTAAAGCCAAAAGACATAAGGATCTTTTTGAGAAAGGACCATTCAACTCTATCATACATTTTGGCAAAATCAACTTTCATAATAAAACCCTGATTGTTATAAAGATATAAGGAGTGGATATTTTCATGCATAGAAATAATGGAGTTAAGAATTTGTCTACCAGGGATAAAACCATTATGTTACTCAGAAATCAAATCTAGAAGAATGTTCAACAATCTCAAAGTGTGGACTTTAGATATGATTTTATAAATCAATTTGTAGAGATTAATTGGTCTAAACTGGTCTAGAGAATAAACTCCAATCTTCTTTAGAATCAAACATAGGAAAGTAGAGTAAATTTCCTTCAACATTCTTTTGGCTCCAAAGAACTCTTTTACAACATCATAGACATCTTTTCCAACCAATTCCGACTCTTTTTGAAAGAAAATCACAGGGAAACCATCTAGCCCTGGGGATTTGTCTCCTTCAAGTGAGAAAATAACTCTGTAGATTTCATGTCCCTTAAAGATAGCACATATCATTTTATTCTACTCCTCAGAGACTAAAGAAGGAATAGCATCTAGTAACTCAACCTATTTAGATTGGTCAATATAAGGGCCCGAGGACAACAAAGATTGAAAAAGGGAAACCATTTAATCAGAAATTTCCTGATCATTATTACTATAGGACTTGTTTTTCCTTGTTTATCAATTGGAAAAAAGTTAGTACACCATAAAATTCTATCTAGAAAGCATATTATATGATGAGCCAATGGGATAGTAATGTTGAAACTCAATTGATGAATGCTAAAAAGTGACTACTATACCTCCACCATGGTGTTGAAATATTGTTTTTAAGGTGACAACTATCACTAATTATTCTCATTATCTCCTAGAACATGATTTCAATGTGCAAACAGCTTTGTCCATTATGAGGGAAATTGTGCAAGATCACCTACCAAAATTATGGAGACTCCACAAAAATACGTGTCATGATTTTGTGGAAATGTTTGTCAGTTTATTGTCTATTGTTAATAGAAGTATTGGCCCTATAAATCTCATTTCATTAATAAGAGAAAGCTAATACAAAGATCTACAATGTCATGTAACCTAACTTTATTGATATTAAAGCAAAAGGAAACTTGGTGGAAAGCACACAAAAAAAGTGATGCATTTTTGGTATGCTTGCTTTGAAACACATCTCAAACCTGTTTGAGTCCATCAAGCCTTTAGGTTGGATCTCCAAGGCAAATCTATGTCTTAAGATTGGTGAGTTCCAAATCATTGAAAGGTGCACTCTCCCTAAAGCAAGAAAGCACTATCAAAATGTAGTGGATTGAATAGTGCATGTGGACTATAGTGTACATGCAATATAGTGTGTATTCCCTATGGGGTAGTAAAAAAAGACTAGACAACCCTTTTATACAAGGCAAACTCATGTGCCAATTTCAACACTAGGGCCTGTTGGTGTTTTGAAATATCATGGTTTCAAATTACCCTGATGAGAACAAGATACATCTAGGGGAAGCTACTTTCCATCTTTAACATACCCTTTCAGACATTGGACCAACTATAAGGCTAGACCCTTCTACTTCAGGCTCTACAAAACCTAGGTGGGTGGACCTCAGATTCACTTATATGGTACATGTGCTAAAACATACACTTGAATCTAACAAAGCAAATAAATCCCTTAATCTTCTAACACTTATAAAAAGATCTCAAACATGAAATAACAAATGACATGACCTAAGAAATTGATAAGCTAAATGAGGGCATCCTTTTTAGTTCTTCAACATTAAAGTGAAAAATATTTAATTAATGATGTTGATTTCAACAAAACCCCAAATATGTAGTAGTAAGAACAAGTTGATCCTATAGCCGATCAATGCCTTATCTATTGGGAAGTTCCACAAATCACACACATACATCTATGATACCAGTGACATATTCCATACACCACAATATTATATCTATCTTATCACTTTGTGAATTAGATATCGATGTTCATAAAGACCTCATTCTCATGAAGTATCCTTCTCAAAATAGCCAGCAACCCTGTCAAACACATCAAGCATTTACTTGGCCCTTTGTTCCAATAACAAAATATATCAGACATACAACCTTAAGGGGATGTAAATAGGTCTCAGTTCTTTGTCCCTAAACCATATAAGATTGTAGATTACAAAGATAGGAGATGAGAACCAGAATGAAACTAAGAGATTCCTGCTCATTGTATTCATTTCTTTGAAACTATACATTCAAATGCATGCAAAAATAATTCATAAAAGCACTAAGTAGGTCAGAATTAGCTATATTATCTTCATTACTACTATTCCTACAAGAGAAATATGCTGAATAATATGGTATCACAGTAGTGCAATATGTTCAAAATTGGAACCATTGGTCTCATAGATCTAAGAAAACTCAAGATTGGAACCCACATGTTATCACAATAGTGAGAAATTTTCTCCAAAACTGGAACCCCTACAATGAATTAGAAAGAGAGAGATATAGGAGATGAATGAAGTCCCAGATTTGATTTGGAAGTGACATGTGTCCACTTGAATCTTCATCCTTTGCAATTGTAAAATATCTCTCCTCTTTATATCCATGAAATCTGATATGGTTTTCATCATTATTCTATTAAGAAACTTGGAAATATCTCTTATGAATAATGAAAACCCTAATGTCACTCAAATATCTAAAATGCATCATGAAATGCTAATAAAATCTAGATTTAACTGACTTGGAGGTAACAAATTTCACCCATAATTGTATTTTTACTATATTTTACACACATTCAACTCATCACCCTGCTAGAAAACAAATTTGAACTTCAATACTTGAATGCGATTGCAAACTGAGAATCTAGGAAAAAACCTCATATAACCTAAATAGATGACTTCCTATGCAATTATAAACTTTTGAAATAGAAAGTTCATTCTCTCCTAGTTCTGGTGATATATAATATTGTTATATTCACTTACTAGAAATGCTCAGAATCTTAGTTTGAAAAACATGCCTCTGTTATGGCCTCAGGTTTGCACTTGCTTCTTTAATATTTATGCAAAATTTTATAATTCCTAAAGTTAAGACTTTAGGATATAACCACTTCAATTTAAAAAGTTTTTGCATGTGATTCTTTCGAAAAATATTAAAAAATCACTTTTTAAATCATTTTTTAATTTTTTCCCATACCCATGGATCCAAATCAATTGGGTTTGACTTCCTTTTTTCCATGTGGCAGCATGTCATTGGTGAGCATTTACCACATCATCATCCATCCACGCACTACATGGCACCTTCTGACATGTTGACACGTCACTGCTATGTGCTAGCATCTCACTGGCTACCTGACTGCCCCATCAATGTTGTGTCACCATTTGACTAACACATCACCACATCACATGCCACATGGTATCATATCAAAGGCTAGAAATCTGTACTTACATGTCATAGTTGATCGAGACCCGTTGCCATGTAGAAGCTAGGTGCTTCCCTAGATTGCTTAACTTCTGCACATCTCTGCAATGCGAGAACATGCCCTGCTACCACATGTCCACTATGACACATGAAACTTTAATTTTTGTGCTAAGATGGAATTTCCTCTAACATGTGTCAATTTTCAATTAATTCAGAATATCCACATCATCTGATGATGTTAGCATGACCATTCAATTTTTTTTTATAGTCACTTCCAATTTGCAACTTGACCACGGGTGGGGCCCTTAACATGAGCTTTGTGGCTTTAAAAGGCCGGTGCCTCTTAAGACACTTAAGACTAGTGTGGTTTAGTAGTTAGAAACCAAAGTCTTTTCCTATAGCGTCAATATGGGGTTAATCATTTTAACTATTCTTCCTTCCTCGCAACTGTTGATCTACTCTTACTTGAAACATTCATATCATGATGCGATTCTTCCAATGTTAGAATACCAAAGAAAAGGCTGCCAGGTAGAGTTCTATGAGGCTTTTGAAACCTGAGAAGAAAAGGTGTACTTGAAAACTCTTTAACCCTCTTGTGCAAAAAAACAATCAAAGAAAACTTCCTTCACTCAAAATTGCGACATGTGGCTCTGCTTTCTTGATCTTGTTGATTGTAATCTTCCTCCATTGCAAGTTGTTTCCTCTTAATCCCATGGCATTTTATCTTCCCGTGGCTTTTTAGTCCTCTTTCCAATTTTGTTGTGGGCTATTCCAAGTGTCGTGGGATGCCCTGAATCACCCTTGCACTCATGCCACGTGCCTTGACACACATGGGTGAAGCACTTTGAAAGTAAGGAGAGCCAAAAAAAATGATGTTTCAATTATTTGAACTTCCTCTTCAATGCATGCCCATGCTGCCCATTTTAACTTGGTCTTCCCTATTCCTCAACTACTCCATCATAGGTTACCATGGGTACCTTTTGTTCAACATTACAATTGTCTAAGAAAAGTTCCACACAAGCCTCTTGTTCATAGAACTTGTCGCTAGTTACCTTGAATTAGGAACATTTCCAAATGTTTTTTCATTTGCATGGCGACAGATCTACTTCATGCCATGCTTTCTTTGTATATGAAGTTGATTTTCATTTTATCATCCAAACTAGTGCTCTAGCAAGAGTAGCATAACTCCATGAAGAATTAAAGCTTCAACTAATAATTGGCACCCATCCCAATCTTCCATAACATTTTCTATAGTGCTTTGCACATATACTCCACCGTGCAAATCATCAAGGTATTGTATAGGATCTTCATAATGTCGAACTATGTTATTAAAAGGTACAGAAAACCTCTCCAATATGATTGAGAAACATTCTCGAAATTCGTCATCAAAAGTGAGTAATTCAAGATTCTTTTCAATTTCCTCCTCAAACACCTCTAGAGATTTGAGATATCTCTAAACTTCTACCCACCTTGTTGATCTTTTAAGCTCCTCTTGTTTTCCTTTGCCTTCTTATTCTTGATTGTATCCCTCTAGTAATAGTGTCTTTCCTTCTTACTTGTAAATCCAAGATGCTCCACATAATGCCTCGTTGTTAAAATAATTTTAATCCCCACCTTTCTATTTGGTCTGATGCAATTAGTCGGGTCCCCAAAGTGGGTCTAGTTAATTTTTTTTTCATTTTCAAACACATGAACTTTGAAACTAGCCCATTCACCATCTGACACTAATTTGAAACAAATTTGACCATTGGAAACAAATTTTCAACTCACTTTGCACCTGTCTACAAACTCTCAACTTTGTGCTAGGAGGTCCTCTGACCGACTTTAAAAAATTAACAAAGACACCTAACCGAGCTTTGAAAATAGACAGATTGATTCCTTGTTCCACATTCTTACACCCTATTGAATCTCATGTCATGAAGAATTCTCAGTGAAAAGATATTGAATGTCAAAACTTCCTTCTCAAAACTACCTACAAGAAAACATATCATAAAACAACAAAACATGTTTGGATTTGGCTTTGAAAACAAGGCAAATCGATAGTTGGGGAAATGAAAACTATGGAATTGGTTCATTGTCACAAGGAGAGTATAAATCTATAATTAGGGCTCATGGAAAATAATAGGTTGAATTTTGTGAGCAATCAAAGTGGGCTACTCAGAATTGCAGGACTGGAAACATTGGCAGAACAATGGGTTTTGCAAATGGAATGGACTTGGGAAAGTGTGTAGACAGATTCGTCAAGACTTGCAAGCTAGCACACTTAAATAATTTTAAGAGTAGAACACAATTGTACAATCCATTTGATCTCACCTATCATGTATTTTGAATTATGACATTATGAACAGGGGTACCAACTAATATACATTTACTGACACTAGTAAAACATCCTAAATTGCATTTGGAATCGCATTTGAAAACTGATCAAATGGATTTTTCATAAGCTCAAAATTGAAACATAACAAATATCTAACCCCTAGAATTCAATGCAAAAGGAATTTTCTCATTTTGGTCAACTGCATCAAAGTTATAACAAGTTAAATAGGGCCTCCCAAAATTTTGAACAATTAGCATTAGCATGACAACAATAAACAACCAACTTTAAGGAATTTTAAACCTAGTCAAAACATATCGAAACAATTCAAAATTTGGAAGATAGGTTCTCTGATATGGATATTAAACAATCCCAAAGCAGCCAATCATGAAACATAACCAAGTGCAAAATATTCAATTGCAAACAAGGCCTCTTGTCGTTGTTTGACACTTGGCAAAAATGTAGATTAGGACATTGCTCAAAATGAAACTTCACGGAATGACTCAGAATGACAATTTATCTTCATGGGATGAGTGGATATGATGAATGCAAGGTGCTAAAAACATTAAACACCACCTAGGTCTCAAAAGGATGATCGGGTACACATGAATTAAAAAGTTCTTATAGGGCTTGATTTTTTGAATGGTACTCAAAATTAGGGCTTCAATTTTGAGTCCCAACAAGGTCATACACATAAAATGTAGAATTTAAGTATAAATTAAATGTATAATTAAGTTACATTTTATGTATATATTTCCATGATGTTTAAAGTGGTTTCAACTCCATAAGAGTTAAGATAAAGATTCCATATTTTGAGGATTAAAAAAAAACATCAGACAACCAAATTTTGAGAATCAACACATTATCTTAAGTATGATTTCTAATGGAATTTTTATTATAACTTTGAGCCCTTGACTTATGTATGATAATTTTAGGATTTTTTTTATCAATTCAATCTCTCTCTCTCTCTCTCTCTCTCTCTCTCTCTCTCTCTCTCTCTCTCTCTCTCTCTCTCTCTCTCTCTCTCTCTCTCTCTCTACACACACACACACACACACACACACACACACACACCTTAGGACACCTTACTATATATCTTATGGTTTCCAAAGGGTCCAAAGGAGTTATAAGAGATCCTAGGACCTCCTACCATACAATAATGTATTGTAAGGGGTCTTAGGTGTTCTTAGAAGACATTTATGTGTCCTACAACCCCTTAAGACCTCTTAGGACTACTTAAGAAAAATGTATGGTAAGGGGTTTTAAGGATTACTATGACATACTAATGTGTTTTAGGAACTCTTATGATCCATTACCATGCAATAGTGTATCATAATGGATTTTAAGGGGTCATATAGCACAATAATGTGTCTTATAACCCCTTAAGACCCCTTATGACACCTCAAGACCCATTTCCATACATTATTGTATAGTAAGGGGTCCTAAGGGTTGAAAAGGTTCCTATGACTCATTAAAAACACATAAGAACCTTGCGATTTAGAGCAAGTGGTGCTAATAGGTCATAAGGGGCCATAAGAGACATTAATTAATCTTAGATCCCCTTATGACATTGCAAGACCCATTACTATAGATTAGTACATGGTAATGGGACTAAGGAGTCCTAGGATACATTAATGTATCCTAAGTGTACCTAAGAACCCTTAACATGTATGGTAAGAGATTTTAAGGGGACTTATGGGGTCCTAGAACACATTAATAATTCCTATAGCCCCTGAAGATCCCTTATAATCCTTTAAGACCCTTTACAACCCATTAGGACAACTTACCATGTATTTGTATATGATATACAGTCCTTTAGGATCATAAGGGATCTCTATACATATTAATGTATTGTAGGACCACTTAAGATCCCTTAGGAGATCTTACCATCTACTAATGTATGGTAAGGGTTCTTAAGGGGTTGTAAGGGGTCATAGGACACATTAATGTGTTATATAACTCCTTATGAACCCTTAGTGGATATATTCATATATGATTAAAGGTATTGAGATCCCTTATGACCATTTAGACCCTTTAGTAACCATAATATGTATAGTTAGGGGTCCTAAGTGGTTAGTAGGGAACCTAGGACACACTAATGTATCCTAGGACCCCTTACAATCAATTTGGACTGGTTACCATATACTAGCACACATAAATGTATATGAGTGTGTTATGAGCCATTTAATGTGTTCTAAGGGGTATTAATGGGTTCTAATGTGTCCTAATTGTTCCTAATGTGTCTTAAATGGTTATAATGGGCCATAATAGGTCATATAGCTACTTAGGATCCATTGTGAAACCTTATGATATATTTGAATCACTTATATCCTATTCATGTATCCTATAGTGGTTAATGCATTATAAGGGATCAAAATGTAATCACCTAAAAATGGTCATCTAGACTATTAGCCCCCTTTTCAACATTTTTGCTAAATTAATTTAATCATTTACCTAGACCAAATTGCTAATAATCAATTTATTTGATTATAACCTATAGTTTGACTATGCTATCCTAAGTTCATTATTTGATTAAAAGAACATGTCCCCTTTTAATTAAATAAAACACCCCATTCTTCTAACCCACTTAAAGTGCACACATAAAGTCCTTTTTCTATTTTACAATTAAAAGAAAAGGCTTGTGATATTTTTGTCTTATATGACATGTCAACTTATATTCTATTGGTTGACTTGTGTGTGCACATGGATCACACCTATTTTCAAATTCCACTGTTGATCATCCACCATCTTCATCTTGATCTCTACCGTCTGTACAACTTTAAAAGGGAGAGAGATTTCCCCCTCAAAGGATCCATCCATCATTTGAATATTGTTATGCTACAGGTTTTCTAATAGGTTTCTTTGGATCTTTGTGGAGAACTTCTCTTTGTTGTCTACATTCTCTCATCCATGGCATTCTAGCTTAGCTTAGCTTTCATTTTTACATGTAGCTTAAATCATATAGTCTAATAGTTAGATTGTAACACTCTCATCCATGCTTAGAATAGTTTTACTTTTCATATTCATGTTAGCTTAATCTTTAGTTGCATTGCATCCTTGAGAAACTCCTTGGGACATTTGCATTCTTGCATCTTGTCTTTGGAACCTCCCATTGCATGGTTTACTAGCAAGAAGAGTATCTCTAAGGCTCATCTGAGAACCTTCTTATTCTTGAAATATACTCTCTTGCACTCCATGGATAGGGAGCTCTAAGCCAACATCCAAGCATTTCGAACTCATGGAATCGTTTGGATAAAAGGGTTTAGAGTGGGACACTTTCGAGTGTACATTTTTGGTGCCCACCGTGGGGCTTGAATCAAGTTTTTAGCTCCATTTTATTTTATTTTCATCTCTAATTTTTTATAGTAGCATATTGTATCTAATCAAGTGCTTTTGTAGAATTATCACTTGGGTTTTAAAGCCAGCCCATAAGTAGATTGGTTTGAAGGCCAAAAATCTAGTTGATTTAAAGATTTGATCATATCTTTTCAACCACTTGGATTTTGGTTCTAAATTTTTTTTTGTAGGTTAAGTATGTATTCAAAATTTCTTAGTCTGATTTTCATAGCTTTTTGATGTGATTTTTGGGACTTATGATTTTTTCTTTTTTTTCATAAAAAGTCATTTCTGATCGCAAATCAGTTCATTTTTTAGAAAAACCTATATTTTCAAAAATATTTTTGAATTCTAAGAGGGGTGCTCTCTTTGTGTTTTGACTTCTGAGGTCGTATTAGGGATCAAAAACTCAATTTGATAAATTTGGCCTGTTTTGACAAAATGGGTCTCTAGGGCACAAATGAGGAGATTTTTTTAAATTTCTTGCATTTTTGGAAGGCTCTTTGGTTTATAGCAGGGGTCTATTCTTTTAATTTCTCTTTTTGAATCTGAAATCATAGCAAACAAGTCCAATCTTGTTGACTAGGTCAAAATCAAAGAGTAAAAATGAGAGTATTTGTGATTAACTTGAAATTTCTTTGCATGCACTTGGTTGGAAGATAAATTGTCTTTTTGAGGCAACTAACCACTTTTTATTGCAGATTTTTATGTTATTTCACACTAAATTTTGGTGCTAACAAGTTGTGATTTCAAGTTGTCATCCTTGTGAAAAAATTGAAACATTGCATAAAAAGAATGCATGTCAAAGCTTCAAATGTGTAAGGGCTACTAACATTGTTTGCAGGGCTGCCCAAAGCATAAAAACTCAAACTTTCTTGCTTTTTTGTTTTCATGTGTAGCATTGACTAATTGTTCATTTTTCATAGGCACATAAAACTTGTGATTGGAGTCTTTTGTTAATAGGAGAGTATGCTCTTCACCCTTGTGGTGAATAAGAAATCTTGACTTGCCATTTGGTTTCAAAAGCAAGGGGTAATTGAATCTTCCTGGTGTGTTTGAGAGAAAACAATTGGAATAGGAGAGTATGCTCTTCACCCTTGTGGTGAATCAGAAATCTTGACTTCTGAAAGTTGATCCACTCTTTGTGTAGTTAGAATCCTTTAGAGGGCCTGCTCTCGGACAACCTGAGAGGAACAACCCAAGTGGGGACAAGCAGATTACCCGGCTCTTCCAACCCACTATAAACTCAAGGCTATCAAGGACACAAAACCTTGGTAGACATAGTGATTGTCTTCACCTAGTGTGATCGCTTATGGGATTTCGCCCATAGGGAGATCACTAGGTAAGAATGCTTAAGGTACTCTTGTGGTCGCGAGATCGGTTACTCATCGCAAGGTGCGGTGTCCCATAATTGGGAGCAAGAGGAACACTATGAATGGAAGCCCTATTTAAACACCCTAATTTAGTAACTACCCTTTTTTATCTGCTCAACTTCTTGGTGCAAGGATCGATCTTAGTGGACTACCTGGATCACCCCAAGATTTTACACTCACCATCTGTGTTCCCTTGGTTATGCTTATGGCATTTTCATGAAAAAGCCAATATCTCTTGTGGGAAACCACTTGGTGTGAGGCGAAGGAGCATCAAGTGTGGGCCAAGTTGTTGAGTAATGAACCATGTCCTTTAGGTAGATATTGCTTGATGTGTTCTCAAATGTGGTATACCAATGAAAATCTTTTGAACATACACATGATGATAATTCTAGGGAATTCTTTTGAGACGTCACATCTACTTGTATCATGCAAGGTTGCTTTGTCCTTTTCTTGATTGTTTGAAGAATACTCCATGTGTCACTATCTTTCTTGGAAAGAAATTGTTTTTGAACATCAAACTTGCTATGCTATCAACTATTGTCAAACTTTGTCAACCAAGTCAAAACATCAAATGCAAACATTTTCTTGTGTTACTTACTAAGGGGGGTTTCATCATTTGAATTTTCTTTTATATGTCTCTAGTGATTGAACATGCTTAAAGTGACTCTTTGGTCTTGGTGCTCTTGGTCTTTCTATCTTCATGGTCTATGCATGCTTGTTAGTTATCCTTTTGCTAAAATGGTTACCTTGATTTCGTGACTACACTCTTGGGTTGGGAAAGTTGTTCACTTGTCAACCTGCTTGCTCTATTTATTTGGCTATTTGGGCATCTTGCCTAGCTATTGACTTGATTCATTCATGTCATAAGTTTCTTGGACATACTTTTTGACAAGTCGCTTTACTCTATCATTACTATATTGGCAAGTGAATAATCTACCTCTCTAGTTTGGACATCAAGTTATCTTGTGTCACCTTACTAGCTTCCTCTAGTCTCCTTCATGCTTGATTATCTATCTATCACTATGGAATTCAAATCTTGTGCTACCAAACCTCAACCAAATCTAGATGATCATGATATCCTCCATGTCACTAAAGAGTTTCAAGATCTATATGCACAATACAAAGAACTAGAAGAGACAAATGATATTTCTTACCTTCATCTCTCTAAGCGCATGACAGAAATGAAGTCTAAACTTGAGAAAAGGTTAGAGGAGAAGATTTCATCATTACATGAATCTTCCTTAAGGTCTTTACATGCATGTGAGTCACCTTCTTTGAGGTCATCCTCTTCTTCTAGGTCTACATGCTCTACTTCAAGACATCAAATGTCTTCATCTTCTAGTTCTAAAGACCTCTTTAGAGGACAAGCAAGTGATACCTACTTTGAGCCTATTCCAAAATTTCATGATGGACCTATCTTTGACCAAGATAATGATGAAGACATGAATGCATTCTATTCACTTGAGAAACAACAAGAAGATCCTAGACATACTTCTAATAGAACTTTTGCTCCCTTGGAAGATTCTTATGATGACACTTTGCAAAAACTTCTTAGCAATAAGATCATCATGTTACCAAAGTCTAGCTCATATGGAAACCCATTCTTGGATATCTATTGTGCTTATCATCAACATAATGAGCATAATACTTCAGATTGCATTGAGCTAAAACATAAAATCAAGGATCTTATTGATAATGGAATTATTGATACCTCTGATGATTCATGCGATGAGGATACTTTTCTTGAGCAAGATTACATTAATGAACCTATGTCTAATAGCAGCTCTATTACATCTTCCAATTCTTCCAACACTTGTGCATCTCCCAACACCTCAAAGCTTTCCAACATGCCTCCATCAAATAAAGAACCTAATGCTTTCCACATTGACTACGTGTATCCTCAAGGCCTACCTCTAAAAGAAACTCAAGCTAACCTTCACTTGGCTACAAACCTTTTCCATGCTACTAAGCCTAAAGAGCCAAGCACTACCTCATTCACTCTTCATTCTCCCTTGTCCTTATAAGTGGCTCCATGTCAAGAGGACTCTCAAAAAGAAAAAGTTATAAATGTCAAGAAAGATCAAGATCAAGCACACTTTCATCTCTTTCAAGATTTTTCCCCTCCATATCCTATATCTTGTCCACCTCCTAAGTATGATGAAGATACCACTTCCATTATCTCCCTTGAGCTTACTTAAAATTATGAGAAAAGTTCTCTTCATATGCTATCCAAAGCTACTTGTCAAGATCAAAGTGTCCCCTCATGTTCTAATTCTCCATATCCACTTCAAAATTGTGCTCAAGCTTCAAGTGCTTCTATTAAATTTTTTGTTCCTATCAAAGGTACTCATGAGTCTATTAATAGCTTTGACCATGTTGCTCACTCTAAAGATGTTGATATCCCTTCCCACTATCCCTTTGCATCTTCTAAATCTATCCTTGGTCCTTATCCATCTAAGCTAAAGCATTCAAACCTTCCATCCATATTGGGGCCTTATGTTCCTCCATCTCCTACATTCACTCCTAGCCCATTCCCTAGCTCTCCTATAATACCTCAAGATCAACAAAGACACTCATCCTTGATGACTTTTCACCCATCTATACATTTAAACTAGTCATATCAGCCTTATTCATCCACAAATCCCAAGTCCTTTGGAAGTGAGAATAAACATAAGAATCCATTGAAAAAGAAAGATCACTATGTCCCATCTAATCGACATGTGAATGCTAAGAAGGAGAATGCGCAAAAGAGACTACAAAGGTTCACTATTTAAAAAGCTAAATCAAAGAAAATATGGGTTCCTAAACCCATTATTGAAGAAATGTGTTTTGAAGTATCCAAAGGAAAATCTAAAGCAATATGGATTCCCAAGTCTCTTTTAAAAGACTTGAATTTTGAAAATACTTCAAAGTTGACATTCAAGCTTCCAAAGGCTTCCATTCCATCTTCTTCCAAAAATCTTTCTAAAAATATTCCAAAACCTTCCACTCCACTTTTTTCCAAATCTCTTCTACCACCTCATACATCTAAACCTCAAGCTACTTCATCCATGATTGCTCCATCATTCCAATACCCTTCAAGGTGTGTGTCAATGTTGATCTTGTCCAATATTTCAACTACCCTCATGAAATCCTCTAAAGCTTACACTTTCTATACATGAACTATTATCCTCCATATACTCTTCCTACTACCATTTCTCTTTCATCACCCTATCAACATCTTTGAGCATACCTTTCTATGGTCTTGGCTTATCATGACTTATCTTTTCTATAGGAGCATTATCTACATTCAAACAACTTCAGCTCTTTCTAAAAATTCAAAAAAAAAAAGAAGAAAAAATAGAAAAAATGAAAAAAATGAAAATGTGCCTTAGTGAAAACCACATCTTGTGGCACCTTGGTAGCAAAAGTAAAGAGAAATAAATTTATCCTATGGTAAAAAATACATCTTGTGGTGCCTTGGATAAGTACCATGATGAAAACCTGGCAAACAGGCATCATGCTTAATTCTTCCATCATCCATCTATCCCCTCTTCTCTCTTTGATCTTAACAATGTTGAGCTATCTTTGCATATTGGCTATCTTATCCACCAGATTTTCTATTGTGCTCTCCCATTCACTCATAGCCTCTATCTTGAGCTTTATTCTTATTGTTCTATCCCATTACTATCCTATCTAGTTGACCCCTGAGTCTTGATCATAATAAATGAAACATGGTTCTCATAGGTCTCTTGACATGGCTACTCTTTTGGACTACACACTTCATGCTATCTCACTTGTTGGCTTCATTGCTTATCCTACATGCTATCTTGCTCATTACTTCCATTGCTTATCCAAAATATGCTTCATATGACTATTTCACCTCTTTCCCTAGCTTGGGTACTCTTGAGGAGTCAATTCTTGAGGATCACTTTCACTTGCTTCACATTCGTTTCTTATGCATCTTTGCTTATCCACCAACTTGTTTCTCCATTGTGTCCTATACCTTGCTAGACATTGGGAGAAAATGATGTGATCTTGCTTGAGAACTAGTGATATCTAAAACCTTCTAAAAAATTCCAAAAAAAATCATATATGATCCTAAAAAAAATCCTAAAAATCAAAAAATGTCCTGAAAAAAAGATCTTCTTAGTGAAAACCTAGCAATAGGCACTTTGACGTATCACCAAAAAAATCAAAAATACAAAAATTGAAAAAAAGTCCTGAAAAAATTTGTCAAGTGGTGAAAATCTGGAAATAGGTGCTACTTGAGACCCTTGCACCTCTTTCTATCAATCTCAATCACCTATTTTGTTACACATTTCCTAGCTTAGAATCGTTTCTTGTCCTCGTCTTGGGGGCACAACTGCTTAGCCTATTGAGGTATTCTTGTGCATTAGGGTTTCTTGGACAACTCATAAAATAGTGTTTCTCAACACTTCCCCCACCTTGACATCAAGTGTTTTTCAACACTTTTCAGATAGTTTACCTATGGTCTCCGATGTCACGATATTTCTCACTATCAGAATCAAGTCTTGAAGAAATGGCCAAGTGACTTACACACATGCACTTTTAAACACTTAAAAAACTAAGCTATTTTGATCTTTATCTACTTTGTGTGTTTTCTATGACGATTTATTTACTATATGTTCCATCCCTAATAGTCTTTCAAGGATGTCATTGACTAGAAGACTGGGGGCATGGGGCATGTTTTCTTGATTTCTGCTTGTGGGTATACTTTGTTTGTCTATAGTGTTGTAAGAATTTGTGCTTGTCCTATTCAACACTTTGACTTATAAATGTATCATCCTTGACTGTTTCACAAGACCACACTCAAGGTTTATCCTGGCGCTTATGCCTTAATACAGGTGTAATCTTGCTAAATTAAACTTAGGGAATCTAATCATGTAGTTATCTTGACTTACATGTCTCTGATGCTTAGATTGGATTTCCTTATACCTATCTGATATCGATCATATTCATATCCTCATAGTTATACTAGTGATGGTTGTATGATCTCATGATGTCCCTAATAAATGCTCAATGATGAAATTAAGAGTCTAAATGTTATGCGCTTCTTGCTAGTAAACCACTTTGCATATTAGCTTTCATTTTAGGTTCATTTTTTAACTTAGTCTTGCATTCTTGCATATGGGGAGAGCTCTCTCTTCATCTTTTCGCAAACATATCGGCTAACTCCTTTCATATATTTCTTTACTTTCTTCTTGTTCATGTCTTTTCACCTTTTTAATCTATCACTTCATCTCTTTTCTATCTTATCATCACATTATATAAATTTTTTACCTCTTAAATAATTTCAATGTCCTAGATTCATTTTCAAGATCGAAATCCAAATTTGAGTTCATCCTGATGGTCAAAATTGTCTTTTAAAATTCTACCTTCTTCTAAGCAGTTAGTTGACCGTTTGAGGTCTAATCTTTGAATTATCACTAGGGCATCTTCATTTCTTCATGATTTCTATGGTTCATATCTACTTCTAGTCACATTTTCACATCTAAATCATCTTTCTACTAGATTTGACCTAATTTTTATGCTATATCCTTTAAGGTCAACTCTAGTCAAACTGGGGCATTTTATCAAATTTTTTATAGTCATTCTTGGGTTCTAATCATCTATCTATCATCTTGGACATTGCTATATTCTAATTTTCTCATGTCCAACCAGTTTTTGCATCCCCTTACCTCATTTCAATTTCGATCCTGAGGGGGCAGATATACTCTATTGTTGATTGTTACAACTATCTATTTCTTAGGAGCATTTGTTTGACCTTATCACTTGCTCTTGATCTATTCCCTTTGCTAGGTGTTAAAATTCTTTTTGGATCCTAACATCATCTTCCTAATGTTTAGTACTACTACTATCAAGCTGTGCATTTAGGACTTGCTATCTATTTCTGTATTTCATTCTTTGGAATTAGATATCTATATCTATCACCGCCTACTTGGCTTTCTATTTTCTTTGACATAATGTGTTCCCAGATTGATCACGCATTAGTCAAAGAGGGGCAAATGTAATCACCTAAAAATGGTCATCTAGACTATTAGCCCCCTTTTCAACATTTTTGCTAAATTAATTTAATCATTTACTTAGACCAAATTGCTAATAATCAATTTATTTGATTATAACCTATAGTTTGACTATGCTATCCTAAGTTCATTATTTGATTAAAAGAACATGTCCCCTTTTAATTAAATAAAACACCCCATTCTTCTAACCCACTTAAAGTGCACACATAAAGTCCTTTTTCTATTTTACAATTAAAAAAAAAGGCTTGTGAGACTTGTCTTATATGACAAGTCAACTTATATTCTATTGGTTGACTTGTGTGTGCACATGGATCACACCTATTTTCGAATTCTACCATTGATCATCCACCATCTTCATCTTGATCTCTACCCTCCATACAACTTTAAAAGGGAGAGAGATTTCCCCCTCAAAGGATCCATCCATCATTTGAATATTGTTATGTTGCAGGTTTTCTAACAGGTTTCTTTGGAGCTTTGTGGAGAACTTCTCTTTCTTGTCTACATTCTCTCATCCATGGAATTCTAGCTTAGCTTAGCTTTCATTTTTACATGTAGCTTAAATCATATAGTCTAATAGTTAGATTGTAACACTCTCATCCATGCTTAGAATAGCTGTACTTTTCATATTCATGCTAGCTTAATCTTTAGTTGCATTGCATCCTTGAGGAACTCCTTGGGACATTTGCATTCTTGCATCTTGTCTTTGGAACCTCCATTTGCATGGTTTAATAGCAAGAAGAGTATTTCTAGGGCTCATCTGAGAGCCTTCTTATTCTTGAAATATACTCTCTTGCACTCCATGGATAGGGAGCTCTAAGCCAGCATTCGAACATTCCAAACTCATGGAATCATTTGGATAGAAAGGTTTAGAGTGGGACACTTTCGAGTGTACAAAAAGGACCATTTGATTTAGAGCATCATGGAAATCCAAAAACTAATCCCCAAATAAACCATAGAGTTAATGATCAACACAATTTATTCAACATGATAGAGGCATTAACAGATGTGAAATAAACTCTATTCTGGTCATGAAAATACAATCATAAAAAAATGCCAATATTTCTTCAAATATTGAAAATCACACCAATCCCACCACTCATATTGTATAATGCATAATTATATATCATTTATCCAATTTATATAAATATCCTATGGTGAAATAAAAATTTATGATTGTTTTCTCAAAACTAGTCACTGTGAATCAGAGTTTTGGGTAGTTACAAACGATTTTCACCAAAACTTTGATAACTTCCTCAATATTGCATTAAATAATCTTAAAAAATAAATAAATGGAAAGATTATTCAATTTAAAAAACTATCATAATATAAATACACTTGTTTCTAGGTTGTACATGGCCATACAAGACCTGAAAACAAGAGGAAAAACTTTGAAGACAACAAAACAATAGATTGAAACAATGAAGATTTGACACCAAAATGTTTCCAATTCTTTCCAATCCTTCTTCAACTTTGCATCATGCCTATGAATGAACATTAAAAATATTTTTATAGACTTCAAACCTTCATTTGGATGTTATAACTACTCAACTTCCTCTTATGACCATCTAACTTCCCATTTTGTCTTTTTACAACTTTTGAAAAGTTGCATTTTACAACTCTTACAATATTTGACTCAAATGACTTTACAACTTTACAAGAATATTCAAAACATATTAGAATGGAATAATAATATCTTTTATCATCATTTTACCACTTCATGGTTATTTTATATAAATTTTATCAAATAATCAATTGAATACCATATTAGGAGAGCTCATTACAATAGGCTCTTTTAGCCTTACATAGTGATTCACATTGACTCAAAATTAAATTACCAATGAAAAAGTAATTGAATTTAATTATGAATACTAAATAATAATTTGATGTCTTCTCTTGGTGCTCCCGCCCCACCATTTAGGACCCATTATGATTTATTAGGACCATTAAAACTAAATAGGACACATTAGGGCTGATTATAATCACTTAGGACTCATTATGACCCCTTAGGTCAAATTAGTGTCTCTTATGATGATTAATGTGTTATAAGGGGTTTTAATTAGTTTTGATGTTCTCTAATGGACCCTAAGGGGTCCTAATTGATCATAAGATCAATTAGATGACATTAGAACCCCTTAGGCCATATTATAACCTATTAGTGTGTCCTACGCCTCTTGAGGTAGTCTAAGAGGTATTAATGGGTTCTAATTTGTTCTAGTGTTAGCATGAATGCTGATGGTATTCCTTTGGGGGGGAGTATCCTAAGCATTATATAGTTCATGAGCATGATTGACATGTTGCATTCATGACTATGTTTGTCATTGATGTTAGCATAGTAATATTTCTGTCAAAATTGGCAAAGTAGTAGTCAGAGAACAAGGTCGTATGGATTGTTTGTTGTTGATGGGATTCAACATAGTTGAGGATATGTTATACATTGTGTCTTGATGAAGTGAACAAGAGTGCATGAGGAGAGTTGAAGATATGTGAGATTTATTCAAGAATTACTGAGGATAATGTGTAGACAGAGTACTTGAGAAGTGGTTTCTGATGATTTGATTGTACCTCTTAACATGAATAGAATCATGATGAGTTTAGTTAGATTGTGATAGTAGAAAACCTAATGGTGATGTCAAAGAGTGTACAAGGTTTGAGGTTATACTTATAAGAAGTTGTATTTACTGTGAGTTGACAATGTTTTGTATTTACAAAAAGATGTAATGAATTGTAATATCTTAATGAGGTCCTATTATAATTATTTGGGAAAATCTCAAGGCCAACTCAATGAATTATTTTTAGAATATGGCATAAAGGAAGGTTCATTTTCTTGTGGTAAATTATGCGACTGATGTGAATGATTGTGCAAGTGTAAATTGTAGAAGTGGTATGCAAAGTTGGTAAATGCATGTATGCAATCAAAGGGATTAGTGAGATACAAGTTCAAAGATCTGGTATTGAGATCTGAAGTGGTTTGGTCCAATAAAGAGGACAAAGAAGGAGTTTAAGTTAGTTCATTTCTATTATTCTACAAGGAATAATATAGATATCAGTTGGATAGTGTGTTTGATGGTCCTGCTCTGAAGCTTTTTGGATAGTGGGTCCATCTATCTTCTACAACTCCTAACAATGTTGACACAACTCCTAACAGGGTTGAGATCTCCTAACATGGATTCAAAGTCTCCTAATAGGGACTGATATGTATTGAATGTAATTCATTGGCCCCTAATAGAGTCCATCCTCTAAGAAGGAACTTTTATATTAGTACATCATTTTGTGGGCACCATTCCCACCTGGGTTTTCCCTTCGATGAAGGGTTTCCCTAGTTAACATATCTGGTATTATTTGTTATGTGTATCTTCTTGTCATTGCTAGTTCTACTTTTCACATGGTTAAGGATTAATAATTTTGATAACTATTTTATTAGTTTCATAACTAATTCACCCCCCTCCCCCCTCTTAGTTATCTTGGTGGACTTTACTTTCATAATTGGTATCAAAGCATTAGGTCCTTGAAGGAAAAGCTTAACAACTTAAGGAAATCAATGGTGGGTCATTTCAGAAAAGAAATTCTTAAGTTTGATGGAGCTAACTATGACAGCTGGAAAGAAAAGATGAAGACACATTTTCTATGTACGGGTCCAGGATACTAGTTGATGACAAAGAATGAGAAGAAGATTGTGGAAGAAAGAAAACTTGAAGAATATAATGAAGTTGAAAGAGATCTGTTCATGTACACTATGCTTTCTAGAGAAGCATTATTATTAGCTCTTCCTAAGAATGAATATAAATAGGTAAAATCCTTAGAAAAATCTCATAAAATTTGGATAACATTGGAATCTACTTTTGAAGGTGATAAGCATGCTAAGAGAACACAATTAAATAATTGGATATGTTTATTTCAAGATGCTAAGATGATGGAAGATGAATTTGTAAGAAGCTATATTGGTAGAATATTAGAAATTTTTGTAGAAATTAAGTCTTGCAATGGATCTAAAGATGAAGATGAGATTATATGGAAGATTCTAAAAACCTTTACACCACCATTTAGGCAGACAATGTAGATGATTAAACAAGTGATATGTAATGCCTACCCTTAGTTGACTTTTTTGATTATATTGTCAGATTATTTTAGGTCTATTTTATGTTTGTGTTTTATGATTATTAGTACTTGGTTATTGAATTTGATTATATGTCATTTCATACTTAGTTGATTTATGTGATACATTATTTAGTTATTTCAGTTATTTTAGGGTTACTTTGATGATGATATATGTATATTCATTTAGTGATTTGTATTATCTCATGATGATTACTTAGATGAATGATTTATATGTAGTTTTATGGATACTTACCCCATATTTTCATGTGTATGGTGTACGTGTATGTTTTACTTTATGATTGATGTTCTTGATGTGTTTGAGGGAGGGAGTCATAGTCAGCTACTAGTTGGGATCTACACGATATGCCACTCCCTACCATTTCCTATTTAGTTTAGAATATCTGTGTATGTACATGCTCAAATTTCATACAGATTGTAGGTATCAGATATTGACTTCCCTAAATTGCTAGGATGAACATACCCTATCGTATTATCTCAATGGTATAAGTGGGGAGATAATTCTCGAGTCCAAATCCTAACTTAAGCCAATTATCATTGAAAGTAGGAAAATTATCTGAGTTGTTTACCTGTCTGATTTCGTCAAGTGATGTGAATTAGTGATTTTGACCCTGGAGTTTGATTATGTTCTTTTTCTTCAATTGAAGTTGTCATATTTAGTCTTGTGGGTCTGTGATGATTTTTAGTTATAATTAAATCAAATTAAAAGACAATTTAATGATTTAATTTAATGGAAATTCTATAAAGGAAATTCAATATTTAATTAATTGAGAAATTAATTAAATAAAAGAATGAAATTTAAAAGATTTGATTAAAGTTCTAATTTTAGCGTATTCATATTTATTTAATTTAATAATAATTTATTTAGGAGTTTTATTTTAATTAGTGAACTCTAAATAATAATATTAGTTAAATTAATAAATATCTTATTTAAAACGACTCATGATTTAATAAGAGAGAAAGCATAAATTTAGTAAAGTTTATTTTAATTTAATTGCAAAAAGCATGTGCATGAAAATTAAAATATAATAAAAGAAAAAAGAAAAAGGGTTTCATGTGATTGCACAATCAAAGCGCTAATTTGGGGAAAAACTCTTTATTATGAAATCAAAGCTCATTCCCCCATACCACAGGTTTGGAGGAGCCAATTTTCGAGATGAGGGTTTTTTGAAAGAGAAGTTAACTTCTTGTGTTTTTTGTGCATTCGTTGTTTAAGCATTAGATCTAGGTAGGATCTTGTTAGTTTTGCGCAATAGTTCTTGCTTTGAAAATATTTGTCTTCTCCATGTTTGAATGAAATTGTTTTCAAATTTTCAATTTGGGTTGAAACCCTTGTTTTTGAATCTATTGTTCTTTGTTTTCGATGATGGCTATGAATGAATTTCATCTTTTAGAAACCCTTGTGTTGAAAGTATTGTTCTTGAATATATGTGAACAAATTTTTTATCTGAAACCCTTGTTTGATTAATTTGGTAATTCATACATTGAATCGATTTAGAAAATTATTTTCTGGATAGGGTTTGGAAAGTTTATGTTTTTAGCAAGTTTCCATTTTTAGCAAGTTTTCATTTTTGAAAAGTTTCCATTTTTAGCATGTTTCCATCTTGGGAAAGTTAACATTTTTAGCTGGTTTCCATTTTTGGAAATTTTGCATTCTTAGCAGGTTTCCATTTTGGAAAAATTTCCATTTTAACAGGTTTCCATTGCGAGGAAGTTTCCATTTGTAAAAGCTTTCCATTTTGAGAAAGTTTCTATTTTTAACAGGTTTCCATTTTTGAAAAGTTTGCATTTTTAGCCAGTTTTCATTTTGGGAAAATTTTCATGTTTTGCAAGTTTCCATATTGGGAAAGTTTTTATTTTTAGTAGGTTTCCATTTTGAGAAAGTTTATATTTTTAACACTTAACCATTTCAAGAAAATTTCCATTTTTAACAAGTTTCAATTTTTTGGAAAGTTTCCACTTTTAGCAAGTTTTCATTTTTTGCAGGTTTTCATTTTTTTAAAAGTTTCTATTTTTAGTAGGTTTCCATTGCAAGAAAGTTTTTCCAAAGTTTAATAAATATAAAAATTATTTTGGTAATAATTGATAATAATAATTATTAATAATTTTAATAAGTATTGTTAAAATTTTAAATTTAATTATTTGAAAATTTGATTCATTACTTTATTATTTACATATAATTCTAAAGTAAACTGAAAATCAAAGAAATTAATTGGGAGAATTAATGTTTTCTTTTATAAGCTTGGATGTGTTTATATGGTTCAGATATATGAAAATGATTTGTAATACTAGGGAAATTTTATTATTTGAAAACTTTGGTAATTATAATACTTTGAGAAGACAAAAATGTGAACCCTGATTATAATCGAAAATGCTATAAATTGTAATGTGTATGTTTAATGAACTCTTATTGTTTGATAACAAATTTTATTATGAAACAATGTTTAAACAACTTTATATGAATTGTTGAATCATTTGGGATTCTTGTGAACTCAAAAATCTTAGTGAATCTAGCAACTAGAGAAATGGAAACTGAAACCCTAATTGAGATTGAAAATATTATGAACTGTAATATTTGGAAATGATAATGAAGGTCTGAAACCATAGTGAAAATTAAACCTTTGTTTTTTCAAAACCTTAATGTATTGAGAAAGTTACATTGTATACATTGTATGCGATGTGTGGTTTACTGCTGTGGGTTTCAGGTTTTGACTTAGTACTTTGACTAGTTAGGATGTTTACTAGAGACTTAGGGGTTTTGTTATGTGATGATGTTATGACTTATTTTGGTTATGATCTTTTATACTCGACCATGGTGATGTGTCATGTGTGTTCTATGATGAGTTTGATAAGATGTTTTGTTGTGCTTTTCAATTTTTCTTGTGTAGAACTGAAGTGAATGATATGACTTTTCTAGTATAACCTTTAAGTCTTCGATTAGTTTTCATTGGATTTCTTATTAGTTTCTTTTTTAGGATTGAGGTGATTATTGTGATTTATTTTTGGTGATGTCATATGATGTCATGGTTTTGTATATGTGTACTTGATTTTGGATCAGTCATGTCAGGATGATTGTATTGGTGAAATCTATGATTTTGATCAATGATGTTTTAGTATTTTCTAGTTGTTGTTTAATAACTAATGTGTGGTTTATAGATGTATGAGACCTTCTACTTTTGCTGAGCTTAAGGTAGGTTATCTATATAATATGTTGGGAAGTGGCTTGCAATGGAGGTCAAAGCCCTAAAGAGGCTATTTGGGTAACCCATTGTAGGTTATTTTAATAAGTGATAACATTTCTTTAAATGGGTTAAAATAAACTAATAAGATAAGGTGCCACATAGAGTCACTAGTGGTCCAGAGTCCTAAGGGACTACTAGGGTAACCTTATAGTTGACTTGTTAGTATGCCTTGTCTATATGAAAGGATACTAATGCTACATAGAGACACTAGGGAGATAGAGTCCATAGTGGCTACCAGGGTAACCTTAGAGTTGGCTCATGTGATGACACTTGCCCACTTGCATAGTAGATTTCCTACTTGTCATTGTTGCCTTTGGGATTACTTGATACTTGTTTGGTATCCTTTGGGATAGTTTTCTTTTAGGTGTTCCCTTGACCTAGATGTTGGTTATGGCTTGTGTTTTGTTATCCCTATGGGACTTGAGTTTATCTCCTTAGCACAATGGGAATGGGCCATTTAGGTTCCACAAGGTTGGGTGGTAGTACATTTTTCTTATACTATTGAGATCCAATAGTTTGATGCCATTGTTGGAGTTCCCTATTCTATTTTACCTTTCATTTTGTTCTTGTGTACTATGATGGATGATGATACTCTATTCTATTTTATTTAATTTCATAGATCTTACGAGATGATGTATATTCTTTCAACCTTTCATACCCTATGACTTGTACAATGGATGATTGAGCATTCTGATTATTGCCAAGTGGCATCCTATAATTGTATATTATTTAAATGGATTCATACTTGTAGTTATCCCATGATGTAAAATTATTGTCTTAGATTTAATATTAATAAACTTAAATGTGATTCACTGTCATAGGACCCTTAGGAGATGTAATCTACTTTTGATTGTTGTGTGTATGTGAGTTATGTTGGAAATACAATAGGAAAGTAAACTCTAAGGGGGGTGGGCTGTGAATATGATCTTAAAAATTTCAATCTCAAAAACATTCACCACACATCCATTTCACAATCTATGTATATAAAATAAAATACCAAATTAAGCATATACATCCATAGTATGAAAGTAAAACATTCAATACATGTATGACACAAGATATTTGGTTACCCAAAAACCCTCCAAGGAGAAGGTAAAACTGGGGTGGGGATGAAACTCACAAATCTCCACTACTGCAGTAATAAAGTGTATCCAATGAAGGTTACAATGTTTTGATCATGAAACATGATCTACCCTGTGAAAGTTCTGCCCTGTTAAAGGCTTACAAGATTGTTAGATCTTACCTTGTTAAAGGATTTCAACACCCTGTTAGAAGTGTGCCTGGTAAAAGGATTTTAACTGACAATGAAGTAAGCACCTTGTTAGAGGATTTAAAACAACTTGTCAAGACTACTCTATTAAGAGATTTAACTAATTCACCTATTAGAATGTTTCAAGAATGATCCTTCGGTTAGCATCTATTTCTTGATGATAGATCACCTTTTTCCTAATGTGTACTTGATCCTTTGTAATCAAATTTATCTTTGTGGTATTCTAATTCCTTTCTTCTGTTCTCCTCTAACTAATTTTGCAATGTAACTCAAATTGTAACTTCTTAGTCACCATGAATGCTCTATTTGGACATGCAAACTTCTCTCCTTTCTCCTTTCAACATTCATAAAAATTTTAGCATTTGTCCTTCTTAAGAAGACCTAAATGACTTAAGGTTAGGTATGAACCAATGATTATGATTCACCCATATTGCCAATTAATCCTTCCCTTTTTTTGATTAGATGCATGTAATGCATAGGGATTCATAATTAAGATTCTTCCTTATCATCTAAGATCATAAAAAAATCCTTAAGTTGGCCCAAAAATGGTTTACATACAAGTTTGTGCAATTACAAACAACTATATTAAAATTGTATAACTTGACACTTGAAGTCCTTAATGCTCGACATCAACTGAAACTTCAATGATGTAACTCAGGCTCTAAATTACTTGGCATCCATTGATCACTCAACATTTGAATAACTCGGCATTGAGTGACTCAACACTTACTAGTTACTCAACACATACTAAATATCTATTGCTCGACATATACTATCTGACAACTTATGCTCAACATGTATTACTTGTCTGGCATGAACTAAGTAAATGACTTAAGTATATTGTCACTCATATGTCAAAACTAATCTAAGATTAACAATCTCCCCCTTTGACATGAATGGCAAAAATATTTGGTCATGCATGAATAAATTTAGGCCTTTCAAAGCATAACTCATATAATATCCATTTACACAAAAAATTTCAAAACTTCAAAATTTTGCAAAATCAGGACTCATCAATCATAACTCAAAATTCAATAGCTCCCCCAGAGTTGATTGTGTTGTTTTGTATCTAAACCAAAATCATTCTTCATACTAAGTAGATGTGCATAAGATGATCAGTGTACTCTGTTTCTGTCATTGACTCCTCTTTTCCTCAAAAATAGTAGCTCCCCCAAAAATATTATCTCCTCCAATATCTCCCCCATACTTATTTCTCCCCCTTTTTGACATGTATGTCAAAGGGTTATACACTTATACTGTGTTTGTCCAAAAAAAATTTATGGACCTCAAGCATAATCTTCAAAGCAATATCCCAATTGTCACAAACTACCTCCAATGATTTTATTTGGATGGCCAACTCGGCAAAAAGGTGTACTAAGCCTTCATGAGTAGAAATATGTAGATCTTTCTTTATGAGAGTTTTAACAAAGGCTAGTTCCTTGTGCAATAGCTCCACATGTGGAGTCATGATAGACTAGATGTTGATCAGCTTAGCCTTTTTGTTTACCTCATCTACATGTAGCACTTCTAACTAACTCTAGGAGTTTAGGAGATTCCTAAAATGTTTCTCGCTCTAGGCTAGAGACATTTGTATAGTTATGCTAGATGACTGCATATGACTCTCCAAACTTAGTATGTTGCTTTTGATTTCCTATGTGAAGAGTGTTGGATTGCACAATTTGGTGTACAAAGAGAAAATGTTCTCTAGCACCTTCTTCACATCATCAATTTTGGTTGTTAAATCAATCTATGAGAGTGCAATAGCACTTGATATCTTTTCATTGACCTTATTTTGAAACTTTCTTTCAAACCATTCAAGTAATTTCACATTTGCATCCAGGTCTGTGTCATTAACCTTCTCAACTAAGCTAGCTAATTGATCTATGATAGGCTTTTTTTCTTCTGGTGTGGGTAGGCCAAATGCATCAAGAAAAATTTCCTTGATATCTAGCAAGGCTTGCTTCTACCTATGCTCATGTTTGAGCAATTCTTGGTTTTTCTTCTTTACAAGAGTATCTTGTAGTATGCTCATTTGTTCAATAGTGATGGTTGCAAAATCAAACTTGCACAATTCAATAACTTCATCCAAGTTCACATCAAAAAATGAGGTAACTTCATCTACCTTGGATATGCTTAGACTTGGCCTTGATTATTGTAAGGGTATAGCTTCTATACTTGATTTATGAAGAACTTGACTAGGAGGAGTAGTAGTTTCTAGAAAAGCCACTAGTGTTTGTATTGCTAGTTACTTAGATTTTGTATTCATACCTAACTCTTCAATCCTATCTTGTGCTTTCTCTACATTCTTAGTTGCACCTTGATCTTGTGTTATAGGTGTAGGAGTAACATGCTATCCTGTTTGTGCTTGTGTTAATTCATTCTCTACTATGTCAACTTTTTTCTCTCTAGTTGTCTCACCCTTGTCATTTTCTTTGACCTTTTCATGTCCTGAGAATAGAGTACTTTGTACCAATGTAATGATAGTAGAAGTTGTTTTCTCCTTCCTTTGATATACTACAATAGGTAATATAGTAGGTATCATGGTGAATTGAGGAGGGGTTGTAGATGTCTCTTATGTCTAAACTTTCTCCCCTAAAGATGCCTTGTCTATCTTCTCAATCTCATCAACACTTACCAGAATAGGATTTTCACAAAGCTTGGCCTAGGTAGTGTATTCTACCAATATCTTCTTCAAGTCTTCCTCTATAAGGGGATTGATTTTCTAAGTGATAGTATTAGAATCATCCTTTATCTCTGTAGTATCAGTGTTTGTATTCAACTCATGTTGAGGACTGACACTCAACACTAGTGTATCTAGTACACTCTATTCTATCTGCTACTCATCCTCAGCTAGTGCCTATGTGTCTTCATGTGTCTTAGTGCCTTCTTCATGTGAAACTATCTTAGTGTCAACTATGGTAACCTCAGTTACTTGTTTTTGTTCACCTTTTTCTTCACCTACCTTAATAGGTTTCTGTAGTATTGCCTTGGGTGCTATCAAACCATATAGTGACTTCCACAGTCTTCTATACAATATCCTCAATATTATACATTTGCTAGTTTTCATATGATTCAATGGAATAATCTGAGGCAAGATGGAGCCCTAGTTTTTTTTTTTTTAGAAGTCAGGTCCTCCATTTATGATGTTGGAAAGTTTAAAATGGGCAATCATTGATGTCACTTGATCTCATAAAGAAATATTATCCATAATCTTGAGAAAGAATATAGAACTTTGAAAAGATTCTTTCAAAAAGAACATAAATAAATTTATTATTACTAGTGAGCCTGGTGTTGCAAAAATTTCAATTGTTGAAGGACTCAAGCTTAATGTATTATACAAGTTGTTCCTAAACTACTTATAAACTAAAATTTTGTCTTAGTAGATATGCACTTATTGCTAGAACTAAATTCTATAGAGATTGTGAAATGATCGAAAATAGTATATAGAAAAATTATAGCATTCAATGATCACATTGTTTCTTCTATTGAAAATACACCAAATCTCAAGTCACAAGGAGGATGGATCAGGGCTTAGACTAGAATGATATATGAAATAGCGTGTAATTATTCTAATGCAAAACTACAAAATTTGGAGTCAAAATCGGTAGAAATTAAGATTAGAATTCTTCCAGTGGTTATAGCTCATAACTATAAATCTAAAGATGCTATAGCAGAATGCCAAGAGGACTTTCAAACTTGATTCAAGTAAATGATCAGATATGCATCTTATGGAGGAAATAGATGAAATTAATCAGTTTTAGGGCTAAAATTTATTTTAGATAATGGTCACATCAACATAAAACCCATAACAACACGATTTTATTCCTTACTTTATTAATGCAAGAAAGAGAACTTAAAATACATCCATTACAAATTCCTAAATAGAAAACATCCATGGAGATTCTAAAATAAATCATTATCCAAAAAAAAATCCATCTTTGTGATTCCCAATACAAATATTTATCATGAAGAGGGCTCATTAATGGAAGATGGAAACACAATAAACAAATTGAAATAGAGAGAACAATGGAGATAGACCAAGCCAATGTTGGAAATGAAGCACTAATAGATATACAAAGGATAAAGAGGATAATGGTACTCATGTGGTTCAATTCATAGCTAAGGAAGCATCTAAATTAGAACCAATATTTGAATTCTAATAGGTTAAATCAATTAAAACTTTCAAATATAATGAAGATGCAAAAATAAAGTCACAAATGAAACCCATTTTATTATCACAGTTAAGGGCACTTTTCATATTCAGTAAATCTTAGATAGCCAGGTCTTTATAGAATCCAATTGAGAAATTTGGCAATATGAACAATGTTTGAATCTCATTTAGAACCATATAACACATCTCTAGTAATTCAATATAACACAACCAAACATTTAAAAGGGAATAGTGGTCCCCATCAAGATGGTGAGCATGAGCAGAGGCAAGGGAGGGATTCAAAATTTGATTTCAAAAAAGGGCAGGATTCACCTAGAATTTCATAATCATAACCCTAGTTTGGAGCACAGGTTGTAGAAGGGGGATGGTCAAGGACCTTTTGTTATAGGGAACTAGTCAGAGAAAGATGATGGGGACCCAGATGCTCCCCTAAGGAGTTGGTCAAGATTCCTTCAATTCCCAAAGTGGGTTAGCCAAGATCCACTAAAAGGTCATCTTTTTTGGGGGGTCATCCTTCTCACCTATTAAGATTCTCCCTAAGATGGAGAAAGGTTCTTGTGTCATTGCCATCCCAGACGAGATTGTGGACCATAGCATTCAATCTATGGCTTCTACCTTGGTTGGTAAAGTTCTAGGGCCAAGACCAAATATAGATGTTGTGAGATCTTTTATAAAGAAGAAATGGGCTCTTAAAGGCCAAGTTTTGGCCAAGGCCATGGCCAAGGGTTTTCTATCATTTGAATTTACATGCATGGAAAACCTCTAACATTCTCTGTGAGGGGTGGTGGGATGTTGGTTGTTCCACTCTGGTTCTCCAAAAGTGGTCTTCAAAGATGAACCTAAATGACTCATTCTTTATTCAAGCCCCTTTCTAGGTAAGAATTCCTGCACTTTCTCTGGAATTTGGGAATGAAGACATTTTTGTGGGGCTAGCTAGTTCATTTGGAGAACTTCTTTCTATTGATCTAATCACTGCCTCTAAAAAATGCCTTAACTATGCTTGCATTTGCATAGGAGTAAGGTAAGGTACTAACATGCCAAAAACTATGGCTTTTCACTCTAAACTTGGAGTGCATGTTCAAAAATTGATCTATGAGACCGTGCCTTTTGCATGTTTCCTTTGTTTGAAATATGGTCACAAGGAAAACCAATGCCTTAGGGCAAAAAAGGAGAACAATATGCCTTCGAGCACATCTAACAAGGAGAAGAAGAAAAGCAAGCCCACTAGTACTTCTGTCAAGAGGAAGAAGAAACTAATTTGGAAATAAAAATCTGCTAAACTACGTGAGAACCATGATGGCATTGAGGCTAAGAAGAATGCTATTAGGCAGGAAAGATTTCAAGGCAAAGAAGGTGGTAAAGTCCTTTCCAATCAGAATCTATAAAGGAGGGTGACCTAGGCTAGGAAGGAGCCCAAAGAAGTGATATTGTTGATGCCATAGTTTTGGTAGGAGACAACGTGCTAATTGAGAAAGAGAAAAATGAAGATAGGTAGGAGACCCCTCAGCTGGAGAATCAAAATATCTCTTACCTAGAATCCCCAAATAGAGGTGTTGCTGACCTCCAAAGGGCAAAGGATCAAAACCTAACTCATGAAATCATCGGTGTTAGAATTATTCAGAAGGGAAATGTGCCTCTTGTTGTTCCCTTGGTGAATTTGCTAGCATCCAAAGACCTGGGGACAAAGATCTTAGAGCTTATCAATAATACACCCCAAAATCAAATCTCACAGTGGGAGGAATGGATTAATAGCTGCTTTCAAGATAGCAAAGGCAGCTAGATTCTAGTTAAAAAGAAGAAAAATAAAAATTGGGACCATCCTCCATTATCCCTAGCAACAACCAGAAGCAGGGTCAAGGCTTATGTCAGGGTAAAAACTAAGACTCTAGGTAAGAGAACTTCAAATCAGACATTGCAAGAAGAGACTATGAAAAAATTGGCAGATGGGAGCCAGAGAACCATCAAGGAATATTCTAGAAGTAAGAAATGAAGATCATATCTTGGAATATTAGAGGCCTAAATGGGGCTCATAAGTAGGAGATAGTTAGGAATATGCTCAAAGATCAAAGACCAAATTTTTTATTGATTCAAGAAACTATAATGAGAAAATAAGTGGTAGTCAAGCTCTCTTTCAAAAAAATTATGAGTAGCAAGGCCACAAATTTGGAGGGAGGCTTAGGAGGGGTGTTGATGCTCTACAACAAAAAGGCCTATCAGATATCTAATATCTATAATGAAGATAATGCTCTCCGTTGTAAGGTGTCCCATATTCATAGTGATGATTCTTGGTTTATTTTAAATCTGTATTCTCCCAACTCTAAAAGGGAGAGAAAGGTCTTTTGGGCTAAGATTCTAGAGGTTATTCGCCTTAATAACCTAAATAAAGAAATTATTATGGGAGATTTCAATTCTCCACTTTCTAATGATAATAAATCTAGAGGGCTTGCCCCGGACTAGGAAAGTAAACTAGACCTTTTAAATTGCATTAACAATCTAGCTTTCATGGATGGATCTCTTGGGGGTAGATTCAATTGGTCTAATAGGAGAGTTGGTGGGGAATACATCAAGGTCTACCTTGGCATAGCTCTTATTTCCCTTGTTTGGTTGCAAACCCATTCTTGTAGGCTTTCCCTTCTCCCCAACGTTGGATCAGACCACTCTCCCTTCTTGCTTTATGTTTGTCCTTTAATGATCAAATGAACTTTTCCTTTTTGGTTCAAAAAAATGTGGACTTCCCACCCGGCTTTGGAAACCAAGATTTCTTCATGGTGGAAGGGACTGCAATGTTCAGGATAGCCCAAAAATTGAAGAATGTGAAAAGAAACACTAAAGTTTGGTATAAATCAAACTTTGGCCACATATTCTAGGAAAAGGATGTGAAGACTAACCAATTTTGTAAAGTCCAAGAAGAGATTTAGCAAGTAGGATATAATGACCAGAATTGGTTGGAGGAGAGATCTATTTTTTCTAACCTCCACAACATCATTACCAAGGAAGAACATTTTTGGAAACAAAGATCAAGAGTTAATTGGCTTAAAGAAGGGGACCAGAACACTAGGTTCTTCCACTTATCCACCCTTAAGCATCGAGCTGATAACCAGATTTCTAGCATCAAGAAAGGACAGTCAACATTAACTAAGGAAGATGAGATTTTGGATGAAGCAATACAATTTTTTTCTTCACTCCTCACTAAGGATCCCTCTCTCTTGGTGTATAATCAAGAGGACATATTATCTATGATTCCCTCTCTATTGCAGGACCATCATAATTCTATGTTGAAAGATATCCCTTCCTTGGATGAAATTTTTCAAGCTCTCAACTCTCTTTTGAGTGACAAGGCCCTTGGCCCAAATGGTTTCCTAACTTTCTTCTTCCAAGTTTATTGGGAGGTGGTCAAAGGGGATGTTGTGAACACTATGCAAGACTTTTTTGGGGCTAGAAACCTACTGAAAGAACTCAGTGCCACTTTTCTAGTGCTTATTCTAAAAATTCTAGGGGCAGACTCGATGGATAAGTTCAAGCCCATTAGCCTTTGCAATTATTTCTATAAAATCATATCAAAAGTCTTAACCACTAGGCTACTCAGTGTTCTCCATCTGATTATCTCCCTATAGCAAACTAGTTTTGTCCCAGGGAGACAAATTCTAGATTCTATTATCACGGTGCATGAGGTGATTCACTCTCTTGAAGCTGGTAAGAAGGAAGGTTTTATGTTCAAGCTAGATATGTCTAAAGCTTATGATAGGGTGGACTGGAATTTCTTAAAGGCTGTCCTCCAAGCTTTTGGATTTGATGCTTAGGTTTGTAAACTTATCCTTTAACTTGTATCTTCACCTTCTTTGTCCATTTTGGTTAATGGTTCCCCTTCAAATTTCTTTTTCCCTTCAAGAGGGCTGAGACAGGGTGACCCCTTATCTCCTATTCTCTTCATCATTTTGGTTGAGTGTTTGGGGAAATTAATCCTGAGAAAAAGATAGGATCAGAGTCTGCAAGGCCTCAAGCCTTCTTCTGGTCATTCTTCATTCACTCACCAGCAATTTGTGGATGATACTATCCTGGGGGGAGATGCTTCGGTCTAGGAGGCCAGAGTGTTTAAGGGATTCTTAAATACTTATACTAGGAGTTTTGGCTAGGCTATTAATTGGGATAAGAGTTCGGTCTACTTCATCAACATTATATTGGAGAGATAAAGGAAAATTTCTTGTATCCTAGGAAGTGGTATTGGGTATCTTCTAGCAAGTTATCTTGGTATGCCTTTGGGTTCCAAGCCTTTGAATTCCTTTTGGAATGGCACCATTGATTGATTCAATAAGAAATTGGTAGGCTGGAAAGATGCCACCCTTAGTCAAGTAGGAAAATGAACCTTGGTGAAATCTATTTTCCAAAGTCTCCCCACTTATTCCCTAAGTCTCTTTGGGATACTAGTTAAGCATGCTAATATATTGGAGAAGATTCAAAGAGATTTTCTATGGATAGGGGTAGAAGAAAACAAGAGATATCATCTAGCTACTTGGGACCAAGTTTTTCTTTCTAAATGTTATATGGATCTTGACATTAGAAAAATTAGACACCTCAACAATGCCCTATTATCCAAGCAAATTTGGCACCTTTTTTAGGGCACTAGAGAATGGAGGGACATAATGATGGAGAAATATCTGTGGAGACAGTCTCTCAACTTTTTGCTTCATGAGACTGAGACTCCACAAGGATCTTACACATGAAACGAGATTCTAAAGGAAAAATTCTTAGTAAATTCCAAAGCTAAATGGAAATTTGGCAAAGGTGAAAATATCTTATTTTAGTAGGATAATTGGATGAGCTAGGGACCTCTTACTGACCATCCTAGTTATGGGAGATGGGTAGAGCCATGTATAAGAAGATATGGCTTGAAAGTCAGTGATTATAGAACTGGTTGGAGATGGCATGACCTATCTATGATCTCCTAAGACCTTAATTAAATATTTGATGATGATTTTGAATTCTATGGTCATTAATAATAAGAGGGATGAAGTCATTTGGGGAGACAACTCAAATGGTTATTACTCTGTCACCTTTGGTTATTTCTCACTATGGGATAGAATGGAGAAACCCATCTGGTCCAAGGCCTGGATTCTTGGTCTTACCCCAAAAATTAACATCTTCTTCTAGCTCCTTCTCCAAGATAAAATCCTTACCTTAAACAACTTGGCTAAGAGAGGCTAGATTATCCCCAATAGGTGTAGTCTATGTAAAGCATGATTTGGAGACAGTCAACCACTTATTTATTCATTGCCCCTACTCCTCCAAGGTTTGGAACATTTTGACCAAGGATTTTGGGGTTAGCTAGTGCTCCTTAGCTAACATCCAAGAGTTTTTCAGTCAATGGAATAATATTCACTCTGGTATGAAGACCTAGGTGATTTGCTCCTGGTTCATTGTGCACTTTTGTTGGGGTATATGAAAAGAATGAAATAACCAAATTTTTAGAGATAGGGAATCCCATGAGTTTGTTATCACTGAGAAAATTTAAGGATCAATGAAGGAAAAATTCACCATCAAAAAGGAAGGAAACATTGAAGAAGGCAGGAACAACTGAGAAGGGAAAAAGGATAGGGATAGGAGAAGATAGGAGGTCAGGTGGTTTTCCCCCCTTAAAAACTAGCACAAAGATAATTTTGATGGGGCTGCCAAAGGGAACCCTAGCAGTGGAGGCATCATCAAAAAAAGACATGGGGGAGGTGTTGTGGCTTTCTCATACCCTCTCGAACATCAGACGAATCATTTTGCAGAAGCTAGTGTAGCTTGTCACATTGTCAATCTAGCCTTGGCTTTTGCAGTTGAGAACCTTTGGCTCGAGGGGGCCTCCTTAAATATAATTAATTATCTAAATAGTCACTCTTTGCCTTCTTGGACCATTTTGAATGTGGTTGATGAGTTAAAGTCTGACTTGGGAAAATTTAACAAGATCCACATCAGCTATGTGTACAGGGAGGCCAACTCAGTCGTCAACTAGTTTGCAAACGAAGTGGTCACAAAAAATAGGGTGATGATGTGGCATACTGGTGATAACTTTTTGGGGGTAGTAAATGATATAATAATGTTGGATCATATATAGGGAAGTATGAAGATATTCCAAAATTAATTATGGTAAGTTATGCAAGATTGCATGTCAGACAATGCATAAATGAAAATCATGCGAAGGTTTTAATAAACCATTATAGCATATATGTGTGGCACATTTTATGGGTTATTTTGTATCATTCCTTTACAAATCTTGAGTTTTACATTTTGAAGGAGGTCAAAGCCTATAATAATACTATGAGTAGGTGGGGGTTTTACAAACCAAAGGACACCATGGTAGAGGAGAGAAGTAGGAAGAGTCATCGAGGGAGGCAGATAACTAGAGGAAAAAATTGAAGGTTTGGCATAAGCTAGAGAAGGGTGGTATCACAAGATTCCTTGAGAAACTCCATGGTTTTGATATGGAAATTACTAAGAATATGGTGGACTCTTGGAAGAATGGGAAAGTTAAAATTGATGAGGTCACCCACCTGGTTAATGTGGAATTGATAGCCCAAGTTATAGAGATCCCTTTGGAAGGGATTAATTTTTTTAGAAATAAGAAATTTTTGACTAATGTTGTCAAAGATTTTGTGAGGGACAAGGATGAAAGGAATAAACTCATGAAGGTGGAGACATATTATGAGATGGAGTCAATTAAAAATCTCTAGAGGTATGTCTTAAGGGTTATTATTGAATACATTTCTCTAGATCCTAGATTTGATAGGATCGGAATGCATCATTTTGTTCTACTTAATAATTTTAAGCATGGTATCAAAATTTATTTTCCTTTTTATCTCTTCACCTCCATTAGTAAGGGCATCGAGGGTTTTAAGAAAAAACCTACTACAAACCCAACCCTCCATGAGGGCTTGCTTCTCCTAGTCTATGAGTATCTTAAGACTCAAACCAGAGGTAAGTCCTTCAATGATACTGGGGTTGCATCTAAGGAAACTGGGAGCTCAAATTCTGAGGAAGTACACTACATAAAATTGGAAGAAGAGGATAATACTTCTACAAAAGAAAAGACTCCTGAGGTAGAAAGGAATGATACTCCTTCTACCCATAATCCTTGCAAAAAGAGCCCTAGGGGCTTAACCCCCATTCCCCCCAAGCTTGAGTATCAGGAGGAGAAGGAGGAAAATGATGAAGAAGAGGATACTGAGTCTGAGGAAGAGAAGATGGGGGAGGACAGTGAGAAGGAGTAAGAGAAGTAGGGGGAAGGTGAGAAGGTGGAGGAGGTTTTAACACACATGCTAGGGAACCCCAAGAAAAGGAAAGTTGAAGAGTCTTCACTGCTAGAAGAAACCAAAGTCCAGAATCCAGAGATCTTGGGTCTTGGCCCTTCTATTTCTCTATCTTAGGGGAAGATAGGAATTCAATTGGAAGAGATCAAGGAGGTGATAACGAAAAATAGAAGGAGGTCATGGAGAAATTTTATTATGAACATCACAAAGCTAGAGATAGTCTAAGACCTGATGAACCTCCAAGTGATGGAAGAAAATGATGGAAAAGCTCACTTTGATGATCTCATTGATCCTGCATTGGTTGTTATGTCAGATAATGCAAGGGAAACAAGGCTTAACCTACTGAACAATGCTAAAAACAACATGATAGACAACTTTTGGTCTATCAACTAGTTGTTTCATAAAATAGAAGACCTCAAGGAGAAAAAAAACCAAGAAGGAAGCCAACAAAATAGCAGTGACCACGGAAACAATGTAGACCAGGGGGACAAAATCACCAAGGTTGAAAAAAGAGTCCAAAGGATGGAGTTTTCCCATAAAAATTTGGCCAATCACATGATTTCTACATTGAACACTCTGAATGAGAATATCAATAGCTTGGGTGAATCTTTGATGAATGTTGGGTTTGGTGAGGAAAAGCAGGAGAAGGCCGAGGATGAATTGAAAGAGACCAAGGATCTGGTGGATGTTCAGCACTAGGACCAGGAGGGCACAAACAAATGGAAGGCTAATGAAGTTGCAGAGACCCTATAGGTTCTTGATAGGGAGAAATAATAGTTAGTGATTTCTTTTTGTCTCGTTCTTTTCTTGGGTGGCTGGTTTTTTGTCGCCTAGTTGTGGCCCTATCTTTTGGTTTTGGCTTTTTATAAGCATATGCATAGTAGTAGGACTTTATTTAACATCTTTATTTCAGATATTTTATAATAAAAAATTGGGTTTTAGGGTCCCTGTAAAACATATTTTACTTAATCAAAAACAATTTCTAAATCACCATAATCGATGGCCAAAGTAAAAATTACCTTAAATCCTTACCCTGAAATTATACAAAAAAAAAAAAATTTACCTTGAACCCGTACAACGAAAATGAAAAATACCTTCAACCCTTATGTTGAAATTAAGCAAGTAAACAAAAGAGGACCAAACCTTACCTTGAAAGCAAGTTCCAAATAGAAGAGGACATGGATAATGAAAATGAATCCATCAACTTTACCTTGATGGCATTGAAAATCTCTTAATTGGTCACCCCTGAAGTCTCCTAACTACACTTTGCCACTTGATATGAAATAAAGTTTCATTTTTCTTTTATTTTGTTTATATCCTCAACAACATTGAGAGTTTGATTCCAAACTTATATGTCATCCAACTTTTGATGTTATTAGGATCAATTTTTTTTAAATGAATTTGACAAGCCAAATTGGCCTACCATCAAAAATTAACGTCAAAAATTACCCCCAAATGTACTAGTGAATGCATAAAGGAAAATCTTAAGGGAGTAAAGGTAAATCAATAAATGAAATGAAATTAATCCTTCATTGTAACAACATTTTCTTCCAAATATTTTGAAATATTTCACATTAGGAGAATAACCATACCATAGTTCAAAAGGTGTAGCATTTGTACCTTTCTTGACTTGTATTGTGTTTAAGGTATAGACAATGGTACTAAAAGCTTCTCTCTAATATTTTTATGATACATTTCTCTCCATCATCAATGTCCTAGCACAATCCATTATTGATCTATTTCTTCTTTCATCTATTCCATTTTGAGAAGGGGTCCTTGGTGTTGATATCTATCTTTTAGTTTGTCTACCATTTTAGAATGTATTGAACTCATTGGAAATGAATTCAACACTTTTTTCAGATCTCAAAAACTTCAGACTCTTCCTCGCTTCTTTTTCAATTCTAGTTAAACAACACTTAAATAATTTAAAAGAATCAGATTTAGCTTTGAGAAACATCACAATCATCATCCTAGAGTAGTCATCAAATAGAATGAAATACTTATCTCCACAATAACTTTGAACATCAATAGGTCCACATAGGTCAATATGAACCAACTCCAAAATATTGTTAGATGTGTATATTTTTCTCCTAAAACTAGAATTTGTCATTTTTTCCAATTGACATTGTTTACAAATAGCAATTTTAGGCTTGTTTAGTTTTGGCAACCCTCTTACTTTCTTTATTTTACTAATGTTCACCAAATTTTCAAAATTCACATGACATAACTTCTTGTTCCATAACCAAACATCTTCTTGTTGTGCAAACAAACGTATCTCATTAGATAATCTAGATAGAACAAATTACCTTTTGTTTGATCACCACTTTCAATTAGCTTACCATCAGCATCATATATTTTGGCCTTTCTATGATAGAATTCAACTTTGTATCATCATTTATTTAGTTTTGAAATACTCAATAGATTATAGTTAAGTCCTTCCACCCAACAAAAAGTGCCACTTTATTTTGGCAGTCAATTGAATAATTCCTTTAACTTTCACAACACATGGAATATCATTACCAAACTTAACACAGCCACCCTTGTATGTTCCAATTTCTTCAAAAAAAAATTCATCACCAGTCATATGATTAGAGAAATCACTATCAATTATCCATCTATCACTTTTGTTCAAGTATTAAATTAAAGAAATTTTCTCATCTTCATCAAAATCTTCTTTCATGGCAACATAGACAACTTCATCATCATTTCTTTCAGATTTAGTGGTAGTTTCTTCTTCAGTAATATAATAGGATTTCTTACCTTTGTCATCCTTGTTCTTCTTGTAATCTTGATCATCTCTCCTTCCTTTGTCCTTGCTTTCCTTTCTCTCATCCATGTCTTTCCTATCAGGACACCTTATAGCTATATAAGCAACCTTGTTGCATGAAAAATAAATTATAGGTAATTTAAATTTGAATTTACCTCTGCCTCTTCCAAATATTTTTGCAATAAGTGCTACAAGTTCATCAAGCTCATCATTAGAAGTATCACTATCACTTTTTACATGTTTTCCTTTTCTTTTACTAAGAACTAATTGGGACTTTAAAGCATATTCAATAGTAACATGTGTGTAGTTATCAAAGTTAGATATCTCAAAAGTAGTAAGTCTACCAATTACACCTTCCAAAGTCAAAGTGTTAATTGGAGTGCATCTCAACTCTTGTATTGCAAAAAATTTAATGGCATATATATGAAGTAGAGTTCTCAATACCTTTCTTATCACAGTTTCATCTTTAATTGTTCCATTTGCACCTCAAATAGCACTGACAACTTGTTTGATTCTTGTACATATTGTACTATGTTTTCACCTTCCATCATTCTTGTTTCATAAAATTTACCTCTTAGGCTCTTTGATTTGGATCTTAGGGCATTGTCATCTCCTCCATATAAGGTCTTTAGTTTATACCACATCTATTTTACACTGTCACATTCTTTTATATCATCAAACTTGGCATATCTTAGGGAAGAAGCAATATCCAACATTATCTTATTGTGTTCTTTCTTTTCTTTTAGTTGTTGGGAAGTCAAAGGAACATTTGTTATATTCACATATTCATTTTCCACAAAGTTTATTGTTGCATCACTAATATTGGTTATGTGTAGCCTCATCAATGTTTATCATGCAGGAAAGTTCTCCTTGTTCAACTTTTGTGCCTCCCTCTTATGAGTCATGATCTTTGGCTTTAAGTGCCTTCAAACTTTTCTTTATAAGAATTATGCTCTAATACCAATTGTTAGAATGTTTAGAATTTTGAAAGGGGGGTGAATCGGTTACTCAAGTTCCATAAGTACAATTTGAACAATCAAACATTATTTGTTCTACTTAACTTGATGTAGCTCAGTCTCTACTATAGCTTGTTCTCTACTGTATACTGAGAAATAAAATTACTAGTAGTTTACTGTCTTAATATAACAAAATTTATAAATGTAAACATGTAAATGTAAAACACCATAAAAAATTCAACACAAGTTTGACTAGGATTTAATGTGGAAACTTAATTTGGCAAAAACCACCTGCAACATGTCACCTCTTTTTCACTCTTTTGAAGTAAGCCTTATTAGGAGCCAACCCTATTAAAGGTCATAATACACATTGTTAAATGTGACCTAGTTAGAGGATTTAATCACCCTATTATGAGTGGCCTTGTCAGAGGACTTTGATCATTCCATTGGAATTTCACCTTGTTAAAGGATTTACATAGACTTTTAAGTCATTCAATGACTGTTGGGTCAACCTTTGATTAAAAGGATTTCAATACAAACTATTTACAATGATTAGAAAGAAAATAGTAGGGTTCAATCTATATTATTACAACTGACTTTTTCAATTTCAAATCTATGTCTAGTTCATGTGTTGATTCTCTGATAATCCTTCCTTGTCACCTATGTCCTTGATTCTCTTGGCAACCCTTCAAGCAATCATCCTTGTCTTCACAAAAAACTTAAGCCTTATTCTTAGATTCACTTATCAACCTTAGTAGCTTTATTCCATCTCACTAAAAACACACAGATTCTTTGCTCTGTCTCTTTGTATCTCAAGTTTCATGCTTGTATCACCTTCTTCATGCACTTATTCTCTTTCTCATTCACACTCTTCAAAGTTTGGCTCAACACTTCCTTAAATACCTAATTCTGTTCATTTGAAATTTTTCATGATCACCATAGATTTTAGGGTTTGCAATTTGACTCATTGAGTACATTGTATCTATTCGTCTTTCTTCTTTTCTAGAAACTTCTCATTGAATTAGTTCATTAGATGTAATACTTAATCCTCTCCTTGAATTAAATGATCCAACTCATCAATCTTATCTTCAACACAATTTCCATATCCAAGAAATCAACTCAGTTAGTTGGAAATCATGATTTCTTATATACATTCAAAATATTGTCACTTAGCCCTCACTATGTTCTGAAACTCAGTCATCACTGAATTTCTTGGTTATTGTAGAACTTCTAGCTCAACATCAACTTGTTAGCTCAGTTGATACTGATGCTTGATCAACACTAAATTTTCTTGGCATTTACTATGGCTCAGTTGATACTAGTATCACTTGGCATGAAATTCAAACTTCCTTGATCTTTTACTCTCTTTCTCAATCAATCTTTACATAAGTGATATATCTTGACTTGTACTATAAATACTTGAACATCAACATGATTTAAACAATCACTTTGTTTTGTCAAGATCTAACTAATCAAATGTCCATTGTAGATTTCTTTTCATAACTCAACCTTTTCTCTAGTGGATTTTGTTATGAGAAATCTCTCAAGTCCTCTTGATCAATCAAATATATATGATATTTAGATTAGACAGCAACATATCTCATCAATAGATTTGATATCAATGACAATACAACAATTGTTCCAATTGTTGTTTCAATAGTGATGAATAAAGAACCTAATAATTAAGAATAGTCGAGCAAAGAAGTATCTAATCAACCTAAAAAACCTAAAGATGTAAACATAATATTCAATGGAAGATGCTTTGTATGTAAAAAACTTGGAAACATGAAGAAGGACTACACATGCAAGCATTTTAAACACTTTTCCAGTTATTATTATAATTTATTTATTTATGGTCATAGATCTAATGAATGTAGGGAACCTAGATTTCATAATGGTGTGCATGAAAGGACTAACCCTGCAACTAGTAAACCAATATGAGCAATAAATTTTGTTAGAAATAAAGTTGTGTGTTATAAGTGCAATAAATTTGGATATATAGCTAGAGATTGCAGACTATGGAATAATCAATTTTGACCTAGATATAAAAACATCATTATATCATCTTACATTTGTAACAATTTGGGATATACAATAATATTTTGTAGAATGAACAACTTGAGAACACCTAATCCTAGAAGAAATGTGAACAATAATGCAAGAAGAAATGAAAGTGTGAATGGAAAGAAAGTAGAAATTTCTAATAAAACATTTGTTAGACACCTCCAAGCACTATGGTGTGGGCTGAAAAGATCAAAGACACGTCTGAGAACAAGATGGGAAAGGTAAGAAGTACTAAATTCTTGCATCAACTTGGACAAGCACTTTATAAGCATAAAATATGGGATATTGCACTAGATATTTATTAGAGCCCTTGATGGAAGAATTAAGTTTCATAGAGTTAGTAGTAGCTTTTAATTGATGAGATAATGGTGTTTTTAAGAGAGAGAGAAATTTATGATAATATTTGTGATATAGATAAATTGAAGCCTACTAGATTTGATATCATCTTTTTGATTGTGTGTACCTATATAGTTAATGAATATGTGATTTGGTGATGATTTATGGATCAAAACTAAGTTAATTGTTCACCATTTGATTGATTGAGAAGTGAAAAAATGTAATAGAGCAATTCAAAGGAGATTTTGAAGATTTTTATGCAAAAAAATGAGAAAGTATTTGTCAAGTCCTAATCCACTAATTGAAAGGTATTTATCTAGTTTGTGAGGTTATCCTTTAAGTTAATTTGAATTTAATTTGAGGAAATGGATACTCAAGTTGTTTATGATAGAATTGAGAAATATTGATAAAAGTTTATGAGAAACCCAATTCAAACATTCCAAGATGATCACATTGGACCATTTTCATAGTTTCTTGAAGGAGTATTATAAATGGAGGATGTAAGGGCATACACTCACTATAAATTTGAGATAATAGGAGAAATGGACATGCTCAAAGAATTTGACAATGTTTATAGCACTAACAAGACTTTTAAGGAAGGTTTTGAACACCTAAGGCATCAAAACATTCAGCAGTACATATGTTGCGATGAATGTTATATTGAAGAGTGGTCTAAGATAATTTTGAGAAGAATTCATGACAATATGTTTTGGGTAGGAGATGTACTAGTCAAAATTACAAGTGACCTAATTCATGAAGTAAAAAGATTGTGTAAGGAAGGGATAACTCCAATCAATTGAAATAATGTGAAGAAGTTAGTGAATTAGAACACTAAAACAAGATGGAATAGTAGAGGTATGATGTTGAGCAAGGTTAAGAAAAATGGTGCAAAATTATGAGTTATAAGATGGATTACAATTCAAGGAAAGATGATGTATTAGTTGGATGCATCCATGCTACGTACAAAGTATGTGTTGACAAAGTGAAAGTTAACCTATGTGAAATTCTAAAGAAACAACTACTTAATAACATTGGAAGGATTGACAGGGATAAGTATACATGCTTTGTATTTGAATATTTCATTACATATCTTTAATTCAAGTGGTAAAGAGATTTCTGGATATGCCTTTGTCTAAATGGAATTCAAAAAAATATTCTATAGAGATGATAACATGGTTCAAAAAAATTCCAAGAGGGAAGTTAATTGATAAAATTATCTTAATGATAAAATCATTTTAGATAGAGATGAATAAAAGAGTAAGGATTCCAAAATCTATGGTAGAGAAATGCACAAAAGATATTTGTTTTATGGTTGAAACTGACAAAACATGTATAGAGGTTATAGAACATAGAGTTATGTATGTTGAACCACTTGGCTATGAAGTAACTAAAGAATTGATAGATGGATATGTTGGAAATATTAGGATAGGCTAATTTACTAAGAGGGGAGGGGTGAATCAGTAACTTATAAAAATCAATCCTTAATTAGCAATTAATCCTTTATGTGTATTCTGATCTAATTGCATGTATGAGAAACTAAAAACATTAAAGCATTCATAAGACTTTTACACACAATTTGTTGACCCAAAAACCTTCCAAATAGAAAGTAAAATTGGGGTGGGGGATGATATCCAAAAGCTTTAGTACTACAGTATAAAGTTGGCCTATTAAGCCTTACAATGATCACTTCTGATGATCTACCCTATTAGGAACAATAAGAACTGCTAGGTCCACCTTGCAAAAGGATTTGCAAACATACAATGAAGTGTGCATTCGGTAAAGAGATTTACATTAGACTGTTAAGTCTATCTTGTAAAAGGATTTGACTAATCCACCTATTAGGATGAAATAGTAGCTGATCTCTGATCTGCAACTTGGTTTGCTGAATGAGATTACTTTGAGTATAGTAATCACCTTTTTGTGATAGATAAATCTTTTTTGCTTGTTATACTATTGTATCCTTTGTAATTCACTCTTTTTTTCTTTTTTTCTTATTACATTACTTACATATCATACATTGGATTTGATACAATACATTTCATTTATACCAATCAAATTTACAAATTACAAAGTCAGCCACAATACAAGTTATAACAAAAACCACAAACTCAGCCCAACTACAAGAAGTTGGGTTCTAAAGACTAGCTTGGTGAGGTTTTGATACTCAATATCCACTATCAATGCTTGACATCATCATGCACTTGGTAGACATAGAAGCTCAATCCATACTGATCACTTCTAAGTAGTCTTGAACTCGGTCTGCACTAGTGACTCGACAAATAATGTAAAACTTAACATATAAACTAAATCACTCAATTCATACTACACAACCTAGTCAATGCTATCACCATGAGCTTCCTATAAACTGAGTCACTTGGTTAACATTGAGTGGCTTGATTAACACTAGACTCACATCACATCAACTGCAAACTTGATAAGCACTGCACAACTTGATTTTCACTGATAAATTTGGCATACACTAAGATGCTCAATTTATACTATTGATTAACACCTTGGTAGTAACTACTCAGCACAAATTGAATATTGTCCCTTGGACTTGGTAGCAACTATAGAACTTATTAGATACTAAAATGTTTGGTTAACACTGTTAACTATACAATGTTCTTGGTAGGTACTTACAATCTAAATAAGTGTGTGTCACTAATAACAAACATGACTATAATGTCAACAAACTCCCCCTTTGACATTAGTGAGAAAAATAATTATCAATCAAAACTAAATTCAAAATGTTCAAGAACATCTTTTATCCATCACCTTATGTCTCTAACTCAGTAGAGTATACCATTTTTGTGATTTTTCAAATTTGGTTTTGTAAGAGATGTACCTCTAAGTATCTGTACATGAATAATATTATAATGTTCCCCCATACAAAATATATAGTATACTATACATCTTTTCACATCTAATTTTGTAAGAGATGTACCTCTAAGTATATGTACATGAATAATATTATAATTCTCCCCCATACATAATATACAGTATACTATACATCTTTTCACATCTGATATATACATTTTCTCCTCTTTTCTGTACATCTCCCCTTTATACAATATACATTTTCTCCACAATATACATCTACCTCCCCTTTTTGACATTAATGCCAAAGATGTATGCTATATATATTATATAGTAATGCCAAAATTTGACAAGGAATATGAATGTACCTTCAAAATTAATGCCAATGTCTTGTCCCAATTCTCTTGCAACACCTTGCATATGTGCAATAAAATTTTCACTTCTGTTGATAGTTCTATCTTCTAGTTTGCAATGGAGAATTTATTGAAATGGATGAGAATTTTAGCATGTGCAATGTGTTTCTACAATGCACCCATGTTTAGGAGAATCATGCCCTGTATATCTATCAATGTAGCTCTTATTCTTGCCTCTTCTCTTAGCAATTCTACCTACATATCAGTTAGGAATCTGATCTTGTTGTAATGGGTAGAGTTGTAGCTTAGGTCAAGTTGCAACTGTTGTGCACTTACCTTTAGATCTTCATCAACCTTTAATAGTTTATCTTTTATTTCCTTAGTGAAATTTGAGATATCACAAAGTTTACTAAATAGTGAAGACACATTGTTGCAAGAGCTCTCTAGTGAGCCTAGAATAGTAGATAATTCTACTTGATGGATAGCAATTTTTTGAGCAACAAGTTCCAAAACTTTATTCTCAAACTTATTCTCAGTTATTTGCAACAATTTATCTTGTCCATTCAAATCAACATTAAGTTTTTGGACTACCTCTACTAACTGGTTCAAAATTGGTTGAGAAGTATCAACCTCTATATTTAATGCCTCTTCCAGGATATTTTTTGCATCTTCTATTATTTTGAATTCCTTGTTCCTTTCTTCTCTAAGTCTCTATTGCTTGGCTTTCTTCTAAAGAATTTCTCCAAAAACATGCATCTGATCAAGATTGAGATTTGAGATGTCCTAATTTGGAATTACAATCTCCTAATCAAGATCTATGTCTTCTTCCTTCTCTTTTCCTTTACTCAAAAATTTTGTACTCAATTGAGACTTGGTCTCAACTATCTTTGTATTTATTAATTGCATGCCAGGAATGGAAACAATTGTAGAAATAGTAGGACTAGCTATAGATACTACACTTATTGCCAAAATACCTATAGTAGAAATACCTAGATTTACCAAAACTGATGTAGAGGGAAGTGATGGTTACTCAATCAATGAAGTGCTTGTCATTGTAGTCAATGTGGTGATGAGCCAGAGAGGTGCAAATATTGATTGAGTGCTTACGCTTTCGGTGTTAGTCACAACCAATCCTACTAAAGCTTTCTCTAGGCTTGATGTTTTTAGCATTTTGCTTAGAGAATGAGGAAGCAAGGCTATGACCATTGCAACAATTTTCTCTGGGTTGTTCTCCTTAGTATCTTGAGCATCTGATAAATCTTCCTTAATAGCTTCATGTCCCTATTCTTCTTCCTCATCATCTATATTGTCAAAATGTGTAACTTCTTCATTATTAATTTTCTCATCTTTTTCTTGTTCATCATCATCTTCATCTTTGTCACTAACACTATCTACAAAATCACTCGGCTTGTGAAGAAGATAAATGTTCTTCCATGTGTGTAGCATTCTTCACTACAAGTTCAATGTCTTTCAATAGTACAAGATAAGTGTTGAATCTCAAAGTAAGCTTTTCTTCATTTTTCTTTAGAGATTCCTTTACCTCCTTGTCATCCAAACTTGGCATGTGTTGCCTTAGGGTCTAATCATATATTTCTATTATAGTTTTCATGGCATTCTCCCATCTTGGCTTGATCTTCTCCATTAGAATTTTAGGAATCTACTAAACAAGCTAGTCTGGAGAATACTTCAATTTACCCATTTTAGATATTATCAAGTCCTCTATTTGCTTCTACTCCTCTATAGTCCTAGTCTCATACTTTAGTGCCTTGAAATTTTTTATGCCAAATGATCTTTTTGTGAACACGATAGTATTTGTCTTGACAGGCTTGGTAATAATTACCTTACCTTTCTTCTTTAGTGGCTCTTCATCCTTTGATTTTTATTCATCTTATGTTTCTTCATCCTCAATATCATCTTGTTTGTCTTCAATTAATAGAAGAATGGAACTAGTTTTTAGTTTGGTAATTCTCTTCTTCCCTTTGTTGACTACCAGAGGGAGTTCAATTTTAAGTTCAATTCTATCCTTTTCCTCATCATAAGTGCCAAAGTATGAAGCTTTATGGTCAACAAGCTTATTAATCAATGCCTCAAGAATTTCCTTGGTTTCATCTATGTTTGCCTCATAACCAAGAGGTTTTACCCATACTGTCCTTCATCTAACTACCTAAATATATACTTTGTCATTATCAAACATGAAAAACATAACATCTTTGTAATCACCAACTAGTTTCTTGGGAATCTTGAATCTATTATTCATCTTCTCTTTGAATGCATCAAAGTAGTTGTCCATAATACTTACATAGTTCTCTCCAATTTAAGCTATATATCCTTCCTCCATACTACTATACCTTTAGATGGGAAAAACTTTTGTACATAGAAAATAGACAAGTTAAAAGTGAACCAAACTTACAAGGATTATTCTTGAAAGTTCTTATACTCCCCATGTTGTTGTTGAACTAGTTCAACATCAACTCGGCAAGGTCAAGTGATAGGTTATTCTTGACCACTTTGTATGCTAAATCCACTGCTTCGCATGACACATTGTTTAGTCTTCTCAAGTTGTAAATCTTGTGAGTGATGACATGTATCTAGAACTTGAGTTCCATGTCTATGACATAGTTGATCTTCATTCCCCTTCCATCCCACTTAGCAAGGGTTTTCTTTTCTAGTTCAGCCTGACTTAGGGTTTTGGTCATTTTCACTTTTGCCAACATAAAAAGATTAGTGATCCTATGGATCATCTTCTTGGTTATCAAAAGAAGTTGTCCCAACCATAGATGACCATTGTGTACATGACTGAGAATATATCTTATCCATTTTATCTAAAAATCTCATGGTATATGCAGAATGTGAGTTAAACCTTTAGTTTCAAGATGTTGATGTTTTAGTTTTAATGCACCATTAATGCATAATTCCTTCAATAATTAATCCATCTTCCATGTTCCAATATCTTCAATAACACATTTAAAATTCAAATGGATATCATTGATCAATAGTACCTTTGGTGGAATTTGTGACTGCACTCCACTTGGATCTAGGGTTTTCGCAACGGTTGGACTCAACTTAAAATTTAGTGCCTTCCACTCCACACCTTGAACTAACATGACTAAACTTTTCTTATATTTTCTACTGGTGGATGCCATCTTGACTCAATAGGGTTTTAGAGAATATGAAAATATTTAATAACAATTCACTCAAATCGTTTGAATGCTCTAAGGATTGCCTTGCACAGATAGCTCCCAAAAATTTGTGATGAGAAATGACTTTGATTTCTCCCTTTTTCATCAAATTTTTCCATAAATGCCTGGTACAATTTTTTTCTCAAATAATAGACTATCATCCACTTCACTTGCATTGAGTGCTCAGTAGAGTCTTCCATGACTCGATAACTACACAACAAATATAGTATCTCCCAACCTTGCTCAATAGGGTCTTACAACCCAACCTCGCTCGATAAGGTCTACAACCTAATCATACTTGGTAATTATTTGCATCTTTTACTTGGTGATCCCTTTGTATCTTGAATTCTTATTTTGATCTTTCATTCTACTAATTGGAACTAATGTTAGATATCTTCAAGATCCAAGTTAATTTGTCCTATGAGAGATCATGTGCAAATGGTGGAGTCACCCAATTCTTTATTGACATCATCATTATTGCTCAAACTTGTATTCTTAGAATATTTTGGAACCCATTTCTATCTCATCTACTTTCTAATCTTATTAGCTTTTGCCTTCTTTTCATCTTTAATTGTTTCAATATTCATACAATTCTTGGTAAGATAACATAGTTTTGTACAAATAAAACATCTTCTAGTAGTGTCTCTTGTCTTCATGTGATGTTTTACACAATTCATTCCAATGTGTCCAAATTCTCCATAGTAGTGACATCTACACCAAGTGTTATAGTCCCAACCAAATATAGTTTTCACAATATATTATGTTGGGTTCAATATCTTAGTTTTTTATTCTAAGAATTTGTGCCCATGCTTCTTAAATTTATGACATTTTCCTTCAAACTTAGGTTTCTCTTTGCATTCATTTTCCCTATGACCATGCTAATTTCAATTGTAGTACTTTCCATTGAATTTACTTTTCCCATTGCTCCAACATTTGTTTGATGTATGGCCTATCTTACCACAGTGATTGTAAGTATGTCTTTGATTCTTTTGAGCTCCTTTCTTGGATGATACACCTTCTTCTATATATCCAATTCCTACTTTTCCCTTTTTTCTATAATGGCTTTTCTCATTCAATTGATTCATGTCTACTTGAGATTTCATCATCCTCTCATTGGTTTGCCTTTCATTGTTTAGATCATTCTACAATCTGTCATTCTTTGGTCTTAGATTCATGATTTCTTCATTTGCATTGGTGAGCTAATCAATGAAGTCTATCTTTTGAAGGGATAGGTGTTCAATTTAATTGTTCTTTCCTTCTATCTCTTCTTTTATCTTATTTTTCTCTTCCATGACTTCACACAATCTTACTGACTGAACTTGTTGCTCTCTTCTTAGTTTTCTTACTTCTTATTGAAGAGTACTATTATTTTCAAATAGTTCTTTGATTGCTTCATTAGTTTCATTTGAATTGCTTGAATGGATGTCTTCAATTCTTTCTTTAGTGTAGATTTGGTCATTCATCTGGATTGCAAGATCTTTTCTTCTTTTTAGGGATTGATAGAGTTGTTCTTTTGCTTTCTTGAGTTGTCCAATATCCAATTCCAAATCTAGCTTCTCATTTTCAATAGCCTTTTCAAGTCTAAATACCTCCATAGCCTTTGATCCTTGCTTAAGATATTAAACTTCTTCCTTGAGAACCACAAAGCTCTTATACCAATTGTTAGAAATATAATGATAGGCTAAGTTACTAAGAGGGGAGGGGTGAATTAGTAACTTGTACAAATTAATCCTTAATTAGCAATTAATCATTTATGAGTATTCTAATCTAATTGCATGCATGAGAAACTGAAAACATTAAAGCATTTATAACACTTTTACACACAATTTGGTGACCCAGAAACCTTCCAAATAGAAAGTAAAACTAGGGTGGGGATGATTCCCGCAAGCTTTACTACTGTAGTATAAAGTTGACCTGTTAAGGCTTACAATGATCACTTATGATGATCTTCCCTATTAGGGGCAATAAGGACTGCTAGGTCCACCTTGCAAAAGGATTTACAAACATACAATGAAGCATGCACTCAGTAAAGAGATTTACATAAGACTGTTAAGTATACCTTGTGAAAGGATTTGACTAATCCACCTATTAGGATGAAATAGTAGTTGATTTCTAATCTACAACTTATTTTGCTGAATGAGATTCCTTTGAGTATAGTAATCACCTTGTTGTGATAGATAAATCTTTGCTGCTCCATATACTATTATAACTTTTTTAATTCTCTCTTCTTCTCTTTTCTTCTTATTATATTACTTCCATATCATACCTTGGATGTTATAGAATATGTTACATATATACCAATCCAATTTAAAAATTACAGAGTCAACCACAATACAAGTTTACACAAAAACTACAAGATTGGCCCAACTGCAGGAACTCAAGTTCTGAAGACTGGCTTGGTGAGGTTTTGATACTCAGCATCCACTATCAATAGTTGGTATCATTATGCACCTGATAGATGTAGAATCTCAATCCATATTGATCACTTCCAAGTGCTCTTGAACTCGATCTACACTGGTGACTTGGTGAATACTATGAAACTCGGCATATAAATTGAATCACTTGATTCATACTACATAGTACGATTAGTTCTATCACTATGAGCTCGGTATAAACTAAGTCACTTGGTTAACACTAAGTGGCTTGGTTAACTCTAGACTCACATCACATTAATTGAAAACTCGATAAGAATTACACAACTTGGTTTGCACTGATAATATCCGCATACATTGAGATGATTGGTTTATACTACTAATCAACATCTTGGTAGTAACTACTCGGCACAAACTGAATAATGTCCCTTGGACTTGGTAGCAACTGTAGAACTTGGTAGATACTAAAATTCTTGGTTAACATTGTTAACTATACAATGTGCTCGGTAGATACTTACAATCTGAATAAGTGTATGTCACTAATAAACATGACTGTAATGTCAACAGGATATGTCAAATAAATTCTTGAATCTGTAAGAGATGAGAAGTTTGATAGATGGGGTACATATGAGGAGAAAATAAGTGAAGTTCAACAATAGTTGATAAAAAAAACCATCAAAGAAAAAAGGTGGATAGTGTGATGAGTAATATTTTGAAGGATTCTAAGATTAGAAAGAAAGAATGGGAAGATATTAAGAAGAAAACTTTTGATATGAAGGCTAGTGGACAATCAAACATCATGTCAATTAAGCCAATGGCAATAGATGTTGCACCAATAACCTTTGCAGATGTAAGTACATCACTTGTTGCATCATCACCTACACATGCTACACCTTCAGCAACAGAAATTCAAACACCATAAAAAGATGATGTGACAATTATTCATGTCCAATATTCACCTACAACATCTACAAGGAGGGTCACTAGGACCACACCAACATTTGTTCAAATAATAGTTTTCCAATTAAAGATCAAACAAGAGAAAGAGGAAGAAGTACCTAAAAGATCTAAAAGATTGAAAGAAATGGTAGCTAGACTTGGACAAATGAAGAAACAAAAGATAGTAGTTGCCAACACTGGAAAGAAAAAGAATCAAGAAGAAGCACCAACTAAGAAGATGAGAGGGAAATTTCCATTACCTCAAGACCAACCAAAGCAAGATTAGCCATAGCATAGTAGTGTGAGCAAGTGGAAGAAATGGAAGCCAAAGATTACTAAGATGAATTAATTTATTATGAATGGTGTTAACTTGGAGAAGTTAAAAAAAAATTATGACTATTATGATGCTAACCAAAGGAGAAATTTGAAGTTGCATGTTATTAAGTATGTGATAAATTTTAGAAAACCTCTTATCAATAAACATTTCATATTGCTAGATGAAATGTATCAAAAATAGAAAAATTCAAGATTGAGGGAAATAGAAGAAGAAAATAAGTTTAGATAATTTGTTATCCATAAGTGTTGTGTAATCAATAATGATGAGAATTTGGAAAGAATTAAGTAGACAATGAATCCACTTCTTAGGGACAAGATGAGAGAAATATATTAATGAGTGGATTGTATAAATGAGGGAAGAAATAGAGAAGGTAGTTTACCAAGTGTTAAGTGAGCCTAGTATTTTGCAACTAGAAATAGCAGAAGAGCAGCCATAGCAAGACACTACTATTATGGACATAGAGGATAATAAAATTTCTACAAACCAAATGAATAATACTTAAATGTTTATAGATGGAGTAAAAATTACTACTGACAAAAAATAGACCCTTTTAAAGATTATTCAAAAAATTTATTTGGCAATTTGATTAGTGATAGTGTTGAATACTACTCCAGTGATGAAGGAGAAAAAGATGTTGGGAAAGAGTATCTTGAAGTAAAAGAAAATATAGATCATCAGGATCTAAGTTTTTAGTGAAGTGAGGAGACATCTAAGGAACTATTTTTTACTTGGTCTTATTCAAGTTTGACAACATCAACACTTAACACTGAGAGCATAGACATCATTTCATAAGGACAAGGACAAGAAAAACAAGAGGATAATAAAGAAGAGAAAATAGAAAAAGAGGAGAAGGAACAAGAGAAAGAGAATGGAAAGGAAAAAGAAAAGAAAGAGAGGATGGATGTGCAGTAGACCATAGTTGAGAAAATTCATGCACTTGATCAAAGGATTGAAACTACAACACAAAGACTAGAAGAGATCGAGATGGAAACATTTATTATAGTATTGGAGACAACTCCTAAGGAAACTAATTAAACTTCATGTAGTACTTAAAAATCACCTTTCCAAGAATTAATTTTAAGTTTTGCAGATGATGTTACAAATATGTTTTCTATAAACATGGAAATTCAAAAATATATTCAGCTATCAACTTTTTCCATTGGGAAGATAGCAAAGGGATCATGCAAGATGAGTAAGAATGCACAAATATTTCTAGAATTAACTATTGAGAAATTTCATAACACCTTACCATTTCCTATATAGTTGAATGATAAAAATATTGAAAATAGGGTAGAGAAGATAATAGAAGAATTTGACAACCATTTATCCACACTTGAAGAAGTAGCAAACACCAAGGTACAAACAAAGCATGATGCTAAATTATTCAACACTATCTATGAAAACATAAGGAATGACAAGATAGTTCTAGATATTTGCATAAAATAATTGAGAAGATGTACTTTTAAGGGGAATGGCTTATATGTAAAATATACCTTAGTACATAAATTTACTTAGAATATTTCAAAGGTCAACAAAGAAAAGGAGAATGAATTGACAAAGATGGGTGAAGAGTTGAAGAAACAATATGAAAATAGCATGAAATTTGAGCAAAGAATAAGTAAAACTCTTGATGAAGTAAGGCTACTTGAGAATGACAAAGCAAGAATCTTTAAGAAATTCACCATACAAAGAGAGAATCTAACATTAATTATTTATGTAGTACAGAAATAGTTGGATACCTTATTGGAAGCAAAGGATTCCTATGACAAATTTTCTTATTTATATCTTAATGCATTAGAGGTAGAAGCTTATGCCTTATGCAAATTCACCAGCATAGCAGATATAGTATGGAATTCTTGGGAAACTAATTTTGCAAATCTCAAGAAGAATTTTTTAGATTGCATGAGTTTATTGGAAAAACATTCAGCTTGAGAGGAGAAGAATAAAGTATCAAAATTTTGACTTGTATATAGATTTTGACTCACCTTTATCATTGATGTCAAAGGGAGAGTGATGGATAAGAGAAATTGTAAGTATCATGCATATTAAAGATTGTAAATAGAGATATAATTTAGAGCATAGTCTAAGGGGGAGTATAGTATGTATGTAGAAGATGGCATATTACTAATACAAATGATCCACATTTTGAAATTTTCACAAGGCCACAAACTTTGCAAATTTTGAAGTTTTGTTACTTAGCCATTTTTTCTCAAATGTTGCCATCAATGCCAAAGAGGGAGATTGTTGGAAATTTAGCTAATGAAAAGTATTAGGGTTCTCAATCATGGAAACATATAGTCTACTTTGAGATGATAGAAGCTAATATGAATTTTGAAGTATAAAATTGTCTAAGTATGCCTGAGGTAAATAGTGATCAGTCAGATAGTTTGGTTTGGTGTGCTTCACTGGAAACACTTAAAGAATTGCACATTTAAGGGAAGGTAGTAAAAATAGTATATGATATTTGTTTAAGAGCACTAAAATTAATATTAATTTTTGCATGAGTTATGGTGGATTTACCAGTTACAAATTATCATGACATAACAAAGGAAATAATAATATAATGGAATTTTGGTTAAGGGATTATTTTGGTTTACCAAGATAATTACTTAATGTGGTTGGAACAATATCCAAGATGTTAAAACACACATAGAATAACCTTATTTGAATATTGGTAATGTGTAAAATAGCACAAGGTTGACTTATGAAAAGTTCTGGTATAAAGGGGATGAATTTTGTTAAATGAAGTATGACATTGCATTGTAATGATATAATATTAATTTTTGCACTATGTATGATTGAAAAATATGAAAATTTGATGTTAGAGTAGAGAAGAGAAACTGTATGTACAGTTTTGAAGAAGAACAATAAAGACTTATCAGATATAAAAGATATTAGCATAGTGAAAGCTTTTTGTATCTATCTTTATAGATTAGCATTGTATAGTTATATATGCATGTTTGAGTACTGGGCTCATCTTGCACCTTTTTGTAACATAAGAAAAACTCCTAATAGGGTTAAATCTTCTAACAAGGCCAAGTCTTCTAACAAGAACATATAAACTATATAGATGTAACAGACTCCTAATAGGGTCAATATGTTTCACAAGATACTTTTGATTAGTGGATCATTTTGTGGGTACCATCTACACTGGGCTTTTCTCTTGGCTAGGGCTTCCCTACTTAACAAATAATGGTATTATGAGTTTCATTATGTTATGCTTATATTTACTTTTTAATTTAATCATCTACAAAATTTTAAAGATTATTAATAAAATCCATGGTTGGGAAAAAGTTTATTGAATACTTATTCACCACCCACCCACCCCCAAAAAATTCCATATTTCTAACACATAACACATACATCCATCATCGTGAAGATAACCATAATTATCAAATGAAAGTACATAGTATAACATCACCATAATAAAAACCATAATCCCTAACTAAAATCATATAAGTACCATCATCATAAAATTACTCATAACCATCAATTGGAATCATTTAATGTCTCAATTAAGCAATGACTTGTGATATTTACATCCAAATAAAGAGAAATTTCATACAATCATATCCTCAAGTATAACTAAATAAACCAACACACACATGAAAATTGGCCTAAAAGATTTTGACAATATAATTTGAAAAACATACTATGGGTGGACATTACACCCCTCTCACCAAGCTTATTTAGATCATATATAAAGAAGTTGGAAGAATCATTAAACAAGACTAATGGCAATGGCGGTGAACTAGATAAATATGTGACAAAAGCCACTTCTCTATGCAAAAGATCTCATTTTAATTTGTAAAATGATTGATGGTTTAAAGACTCACTTAAAGATGCTTGATACCTTTTGTCATGGGGTTGGGATGCAAGTAAACACTAGCAAAGCCAAATGATGTTGTTCTCTTTTAAAAGAAACAAGAGGATGCAAAACACTTTTTTATGACAATCATTTAAAGATAATAGATGAGTATAAGTGTCTTGGGATCAACTTTCACAATAAGATTAGTTGGGAAACATATAGAGAAACATGAATTAAAAGAGTTTAGAAAATACTATATTCTTTATAAAATCAATTAAAGAATGTAGAGTTATGGGATTGAAAAATCAAAAAAGATACTTTTTGGTTTCGTGGTTACCCTTAGGATGTGAAATTTGGGGTTTCAACATGTTAGATCATAAAGAGAGGCATGTAGAAAGAATCCAAAAATATTTAATCATTAGCAACCTCAAAATTAAAACTATTGTCCCCTATGGAGTCTTATTGGTGAGAACATGCATACTTCCTTTAGAGGCTTCAAAAATGGGTTTGTTGTTAAGATATCTAAAGAAAACTCAAGGTATGGAAAAATATCATGGACATAAATTGATCATGGAGTAAAGACTTGAAAAGAGAAAAGAAACACATGTATAAAGAAACTTTTCAAGTGGATTAATATGCATGAATATCCAGATAGTAGTAAAGAAATAAAAATGTTTGTGAGGGGAAAATTACAAGAGTATCATATGGTCAAAAAAAACTATCATGGAAAAAAGACTACTATATAAAAAATGTAACCCTACAGAAGATCATGAGGAGAAAGATACATATGAGAAAATTAAGTGTAGAGAAGAATTTGTATAGCACAATTTAGGACATGTTTTTATCATTTTAGCTACAAAATAGGTAGATGGATTGTAAAGACCAACTTATCACAATTGAATAAACAATAAAAATAATATAAATGAACCATAAAATATCAAATCAAAGTGCAAGGGTCAATTTTATTTTTTCTCTTTCTAAGCTAGTCATTGATTTCTTTGGGAATGTTTTCTATCCAAAATAATTTTATCACTTAACCATCTAGGCTCTTCTATCTTGGGCATCAAAAGGGATAATTTTGACCCAACCTCTATCCAAAAAAAATAGTGAATAATATAATATAGCATCCATCCATCAGAAAAAGATCTTAAAAAGGATAGGAAATAATAAATGCTCATATCAAACACTTGTACTCTTTGGGACCATCCAAGTCTAGAGTGACTCATTGGAAGTTTTAGTTTGTCCTTGAGATTATGCCAAGGATTATTAGTAAGTTATAAATAAGTTCTTCACCCATATGGGCTTACGACCATATGTAGGCTACCAAAAGAATTTCTAAGTCCTATACCCCTCCCTTGGCTTTTGGACATCCAGATGAGTATAGGTACCTCATGAGAATCATTCATTTATTGTATTAACTTATAATGTGATGATAATGATTAAACACTACCTAACTATGTCCAAGGCATCTACGCACTGGAGTTATCTCCTCACCTACCAGGTGCCTACATATTTGTATCAATGGGATCAAGATGCTTGAACTACTCACTTTTGGTTTGTAGCTTTGGTTTTCTATTTTGTTTTGTTTAATTATTGTGGAGATGAAACCCTTTTGGTGTTTTATCTATCTCTAATAGTTCTTTTCCATCATACAACCACTCGAGCAAGTGAGGAAAAATTTTGAGTTACTCCCTAAAACTATCAAGAATACTTGAGTCAAGGTTATAGTTTAACCATATGTAAAATGTACCTATGCACGTGTATCCTTCTTCCTCATATTTCATGTTTTTGTATAAAGTTATTATAAAGTTGTGAATTTTGTACAATATTTGTTAGTTTTCCATATATTTTATTTATCATTTCCTTTCCATATGAGTTGTTTAACAAAAATCAACTCGTTAAGCCAACATTTCATAAAATATTATAATATAAGACAAAGTGAATGATTAGATTGTTAAGTTTCTTTAATTAAATGACATGAATAACTCTATGATGTTATTCATCTTTCTTTTGGAAAAGCCACTAGTTTAGAACATGTCTATTCACATTCAAAAAAATATAAGACAAAACTACTCTAGTAATTTGGTTTTATTACAATGGGTACACAATGTTTCAAGATTTATCTAAAAATTTGTTCTTTATCTATTTGGGGAATGTTTTAGAAATATGTAAGTAAAAGTCCCTATGTCCATTGTATTGAGATAAACTTATATATATATATATATATATATATATATATATATATATATATATATATATATATATATATATATAGACATTTGGTGGCTTGAATATGTCAACAAAGTTAGGACAAATAATGCAAACAACTTTGTAATTGATTACATGGTACTCTAGGAATGATGTTGCACATGTTCCCTCAGAAACAAAAGGTTAGCAACCCATAATTTAGGTGCTCCATCTAGTTTCAAATAATTTTAGATAAAAAGAAAAATAGATAATTTAGTGAGAAATATCTTCTCACATAAGTATGCTCCATCTATCTACATGCATAGTTATATTCATATTTCAAGGCAATAATATTTAACTAGTTTTTTTCCAAAATGGCATGCCAATAAAGTGAGGATGTTTCTAAATTAAATCACTCATGCGATGAATATCTAGACATAAATTTATAGTATATATGTTTGACCAAAATGACATGCCCAAAAAAACTAAGTGGGGGGCACTATACCCTATATACAATTCAAAATTATGGAGAAACTGAGTATAACCTTAAAAGACTCATCCTTCTTCAACCAAAACGCACTAAAATGAAGTAGTAACTCCTAACCTAGTTGAAACTATCATGATTTAACAACATTAAAAGAGTTGGTAGTGCCTTTCTTGGACAATAATAAGAGCATATCACTAACAAAACTAGTTATATTGCACTATTCTAGGATATGCCAATAATATAGGAGGGGATATAGTATAAATATAGTGACCATCTTTCACTTATAGAGCATAAACTTCATTAAAGAAGAAAAATAAGGATACTTCCAATCTAGTAGCTAATAAACATATTGTTGGAAACTACAATTGGAAAAAATGTTATGATGTCATTGATGTCAAACCTTGCTAGTATGATATTTGCTAACAATGTATAGTGTCATATCTTATGATAGATTAAGATTTGAAAAGAGAGTTAACAAGGTGAACTAGTAAATTTGTTTAGTAAAGAGGAGTAAGTATGATGGAATTACAATGGGAACTTGATTAGTTAGTATTTGATAAGATAATAAGTTGTTTGATTATTGAAAGAAGTGTGGAGGAGATGATTAATAAAAGGCAAGAAGCTAAGTAAAATGCAAGCTTAACTAAGTAACTGTTTACTAGGTCAATAAAAAAGTACAAGTAAAAGATTAAGGAACTTAAGTAATACCCAAGAAAGACACTATTAGTTGAGTGATGGTAATGGCCAATAAATATGAAGTAAAATTAGAGTAGTGACTGAGTGCATTGATAGTCAAGTGAGCCAGTTAAAGCCAAGTGAGATAGAATAGTAGAGACCAAGCTAAATAGTGATGATCGAGCTAAAGAAAATAGTGATGACCAAGTGTCAAAAAAGTAAAATTTTGTAAAAGAATAAATATTTGAGGCTAACATGGTTGAATTTATCAATTGGTAATACCATGTTAAAGATAAGGATAAATGAGATGGTGTATTTAATGCATGAATTGATTTTTTTAACCAGTCCAAGGCAGGGATCTAAAGAGAATTTCAAGAAAGAAGAAGGACCAAATGATGGACATATCAATGAATCTAATCAAAACCTAGGATCCACAATCATGTTTAAGAGATAAAAGATCAAACCTACCTATTTAAGGAGACATAAGAGATGATTTATAGTTGGCTTATTGTTGGACTCACAAATTTGAGGAGAACAAGTAAAGAATAGAGTTGCATAGGAAAAGTGAGAAGTTGGTGAAGAGTGATTGTTTAAAGAGTTACCAAGTATATTAGAGATCAAGAATGTGATAAAGTCTAGTTTATGAAATAGGAATGAGTCTAATGGAGATTTGAATTTGCAAAGTGAGCTATATTTTATGAGATCAAACCTAGTTGTTACTTTCTAACTATTTTGGTAGTAAAAGCCTTTAATCAAGGTTGACCTAATAGTCATATTGTAAATCCTTTAATAGGATCACACCTAATAGTGTGTTTTGTAAACTGTTGGTCTAATTTTTCATTGTACAAAATTTTTTTTGAAATTTTAGTGAAAAATCTTTTAAAGCATTGTATCTTGCAGATTAGGGTTTGTGCCTTGTATTTTTCAAAACTTAGGTTGCCTTAGTTCATGTCTTGGTCTCCATGTTATTGGAATTCTATCAAATTCTTAAGGTCTATCATCAGAGAAATCAGTTGAAAAACCCTAAGTGTGAAAACCCTAATGCCTTATTTTATTTTACCTTAGTTTTGAAAACCCTTGAATATAATATTTCAAAAAATGATTTTAAGGCATATTTCTTTTACCCTAAGGATGGGCTCACACAAGCATGACTGCATTAAAAATCTTGTCTAAACCTTTATTGGTCGTGCTTTGCCTGCAAAATTACTTGATTATTTTTTATACAAATTTTATGAGATCATTGATTTTGTTCAGATCAATAGGTATTGCATCAGTGCACTGCAAAGATTGTAATTTGTCATAAATTTCTAGAACCTTTCTACAAACTTGTCAATACCTTTCATGCACATCCTAGAATTCATATGATGTGATTAGTTGATATATTAATGGAGGTATTACTTTATGACCAAGATTCATTGACCATTGATCTTGTTTAGATCAAGGGCTAATGCTTTCCCACATTAAGAATATGCATGAGGATTAAATAATGTGGGGGAGAGCAAATTGGAGACATAGGAGGATCTAACATCATGGCCCCACCTTTTTATAGAATGATATTGAAGTATCTTCCATGGCACTTGTAAGATGAGTTGGACCAGGCGGTAGTGTTTTATTTGTCAATTTGGCTGATGTGGTATTTTTAGGACACATCATTCTATGATCATAGATCTTTCAAAGATCAAGGGATGGCACAAGCCAACATTAAGAAACTACTCATTCAATAAAGAATGTGGTAATGTACCTTTGTGCCACATGTAATAGTGGGGCCAAGACTAGGGGAGAATGTTGAGTCACGCCTTGTTGTATGCCACATGTGCTTAGCTAGAAGTACTTATGCTACAAGCATTGAATTTTTAGCGATTAATGTAGTAGTCAGGTTGGTCAGAGCACAAGGGTTGAGAAGAGCCACTTCATTGGTCTAAGTGGATGATGCAACGATAAACTACAATTTTTTTCACACTATTGATCTTGCCTTGATCAACGATGGGTGCATGTTCACATTAGGAACTTAAAGGGATTTTAAGCAAAGAGAGTATCTACCATGCAGGCACATGTCCATGGTGATGTCACTATCCCAATTTTAGAAAGTTTTCACAATTCGAGCAGTGTCACGATTGATCTTTCCAAGATCAATGATTGGCGCAAGCCTGCAATTTGAAAATGCATGTCCAATAAGGAAAGTGAGGATGCACCAGCTTGACACATGGAAAGAATAACATCAAGCACCTGCTCACTCAAAAGATGATATGGGGCCTCCTTGCATGGAAATTTTAAGGAGGCACAAACTTATATAAAGGCTTTGTATTGGTCAAAATAGCTGACTGGACTTTATTCAATTATAAACTTGTGTGATCATTGATCTTGTCTTGATTAATGGATATCGCTTACCCGCAATTTTAAGATGCAAGAAATTTAAGGAATGCAAGTAAGAGGTAATGTGATATGTGGCCACATTTTTAAAGCCATAGAGCTCATTTCTTTTTAAGTCATCTAATCTGGTGAAAATCTAAGGATAGGATTTAAATCTAGGTGCAATTTGGAGGTAATGATTACTAAGAGTAAATATGGTGCAGAGCTCATTTGTGTGATTTCAATGCATGAATAAAACTCATGATTTCACCACTAATGAACCATCAAAGTGTAAAAAGAATATCAGAGCATACAAAATTTTCAAAGCCAGGGCACAAAAACTTTATCCAATGAGTTGCAATGAAAATCATACAATGCAGAAGTGCAAATTTGAGCGGGTAAGTACTCTGTGACTCCTTGAAATCAAGTATCTACTATTATATAATTTCTAGGGTTTATTCAAAATGCCTCCCTAGAAGGAATTCACTGGACAAATGGATTATCTAAAATGTTTTGTACACGATGATTTTCTTGAATAATTCCCTTTATCAATACATGAAATAACTAAGGGGAGGGAACTCATTCCAAAACACCCTAGGGTAGCTATAGCAGAAGGTTTCTATGATAAAGAAAATTGGGTAAGAGATGCCTAGGTTTCCATGGGAGGCTTAGAGCTGTTCAAGAAATGGTTTTCAAAGTGAAAACTCGATACCCCTACGAGCAATTTCTAGGAGTTTGATATTGGGAAATTAACAATCCCCAGAGTTTTCTTTGATAGTGATTTATTGATGGATTTGGCCAAGAAATATGATCCAATTATAGGGTGGGTAAAGAACCATGCTAGAGTGAATCTTTTTAGGGTCTGCCTTGAACTAATTAGTGAGGTTTTCAACCTCAACCCTAACCACACAGTGCATGAAATCATTGATATGGATGACCTTCAAGAAAGGTACAATGCAAAAAGGATTTACTTAAGGATAGGGCCACTACAGGAGCATGCTGCTAAAATTGGTACTTTATCTATGATTATTGTTAGCACCCTAGAGCCATTAGTGAGAAGACATTTTAACCTTAGTGCTCAAGCATTATATTTTTCTCTTTGCAAGATTTTTGGAATAGATGAAGCCGATCAAATCTCGGGCTCAATTGTCCTTATTATGGCTCAAACTCTTCAATTTGTGATGAGCACTAGTCTAGATTTTGTTACTTTTCTTACAAAAGAAATGTACAATGGTTTGGTGGGCATAGCATGGGGAAAACTAGACAAACCATTCTATTGGTATCTGTTGCTCATGTATGTATGTTCATACAAGGGATTTACCTTTTTTTCCAAGGGTATGGAGATATAAATAACCAAACATGGAGAGAGGAATCTAGTTTAGTTATGGAGTGTGGACATGACTTTAGAAGCTACAGATGCCAGTTATGTGAGGTTTGATAGATATTTTTCATCAAAGCTTAGATTGCTCTTAAGAGGAGATAGCCCTATGATTCCACACGAATTACTAGAATTGATACAACCTAAGGACCATGCAAAAGGGCTACTAGTTAGTCATAATTGGGGCAATATAATCCCTTATAATTTTTTAATAGTAATAAGAGTGTATGGCTTCTTGGGAAAGCCTCATGTGTTACCATTCCATGTACCACTAAAAATAGGAATAGTAGAATTGTTATGGAAAATAGGCACTATTGATGAAAGAGATTTACCAAAGAAGGGTACATTCTTTCTAGTTGATACTATAGTACATTATTTTGTTTTTGTGAGGAAAGGGTGGAAACACCTCAACTTGTTCTTAGATAGATAAAAAATGGTAGAATCTCATGCTAGATTCATTGACCTTGAAGGATTATATGACCTCTTAACAGAGAGGACAAAGGTTGCATGCATGGTGCACCAAGTATACTATCTAGAGGATATTATTAGGAATATTATTTCTTTACAAGAGCAGGAATTGAGAAAGGAGAAATGGATAGTATTCAATAAGACTTTAGAATTCATTAGTGCTTTTGACTCTAGCTATGACCCATTGAAAGATTAAAAAATATTAGGGAGCCAAGATGCAAGCAATAGTAAAAGTCACCCATGCAGTTAATGATAAAGACAAGGAGAATCCTCAAGTAATTAGAAATGACTCATCACTTTCAAGCTTGATGGCCACTTACTCCAAAGAATCAAAATGATAAAAGAATTTGATCATAGTGCCTTTGTCTTTCCAAGTGGAGTAACAAAAAGGGACCCACAAAGGAATGTTCAATGTAATAGTCTTTTTGTTATTCACAGTTTTATTTTCTTGTGATAGGTGTATGTAAGAATCTTTTTGAAGGACACCTGTCAATCACATTGGCCCTTTTCTTATTACAAATCATGCCTATATAAATGATTTTTCAAGGCAATGTGATGGTCCAATTTTTTAATGCATTTTAGTACTACACTGAGGATGTGTTCGGTCCAGTAATTTGAGCAAGTTTTATGATGTATCTTCTCTGCAAATGTTCTGAGAATACATTAATATGGAATTATCTCTATGTTTATTTCTAAGGTCATTCTGAGTTTAATACAAATGTATAAAATTTTCAAGTAAAAATGAATACAAATTATGAGTTTTCCCCATATTAGTTCTTTCTAAATTTTGTCTCCTTTTGATTACTTAGTGATCTTGATGTTGTATGAGTAAAGCTTGTGCAATTGAATGCAATCCTTATAGGTTGTATGTCTTTTCATCACTGTTGTTAGTTCAATGAATTAAGTAAAAGCTTTGATGAATTTGATGAGGTTGTTGTAGTAATAGGAAGGATGTTTTGAATGATAAAGTCTAGTAAGAAGTGTTGATGATATTTGTTGTAAGGCAACAAATTAGATCCATGGAATTTTAGTAGACTCTGAACCCCAATGGATTAAGCACTGGTCAAATTAAATTAGTTGAAAGATAGATGGATCATAAGATGAGCATCAAATGTAAAATTTTCAAGATTGGTCAATACTTTTTTACTTGGAACACTTTAGCCTTAGCTAGCCACAAATCTACAGAAGGCTTTATGACCAAATCTGCTATATGGGATGTATCTTGTTTAAAATTTTGGAACCATAGATGTATTTGAGGATTTGAGATGAAAATTAGAATGAAACTAATATAATTCTTATACAGTATCTTCCAATCTTGAATTATCCCTGGGTATACCCACCCTGGTTTTGTAGAGCCTAAAGAGTAGAAAATCACCCTTAGTTTTGTTGAAGTTGGGTCTAAATGGTTTACACATGTAATTGCTAATAGGAATTGGCTAATCCTTAGGTTATGTGAGTACTAACCATTTGGTATTGAATATTTTTTGTTCAATAGTTTTAAAACTCCAACAAAATGGCAACTATACTGGGGAGTTGTCCAACACATCTATAAAAAGTGTTGCAGTTTCTTTGGTCATGTTGTGTATGTGGGTATCAGATTGTTTACTTTTTCCCATGATTATAAGGGGATGTTTTTAGTGACAAACCTTGAGAATTTAAAAAAGAAAGAAAGAAAAACCCAAATGCCACAGAGATACACTGATGTGCCCAACCTTTCCAAGTGTCTTATCTAACAAGCAAGAGTTACAGTCTTATAATTTTAGTGATTGGTCCATCTATGTCAAATATTCCCATTCTATTTGTGTCTTTTCCTTGAAGTCAAGAATAATTGTAATCATTTATTTTCCCAAGAAAAAGGGTGGCAACTCAGTCAAGGTTTTGAAGCTGGTGCTTATTTAATATATAGTGAAATGGTTGACAAAAGAAAAAACACAAGAGCTTACACAAGAGCCAATCCTGATGTACCGATGTATGCTAATTTACCTAAAGGTGGTAGGAAGAACCTAAATAAGTAAAAGATAGATCCAAATCCCACCTAGAAAACCAAAGGTAGTGTATCCATCAATTCCCAGTATCAATCAGTGATAGGAAGAGAGTCTTTTTCACTCAGCTTTGAATCAAAAACCACAAGACTCTTAGGAGGGATATTTACTACGCTAGTACTAGATGAAAGAACATATCAAGATAAGGATATGTCACCAGTAGGGAATATATCCCCTAGACCAGATCTCATAGTTGAAATGCATTGTAGGTTAGGACTCAAGAATTCTTTTGGAGATCCTTCTAACCCTAAAATAGTCCCATATACTAAATCAAATCTCATAGATCTAGATGACCCTATTGATTTGGAAGCTACTTCATTAGATCCTATAGAAGAACAATTAGAGATAGGATTTTTGAAGAAATGGCTTGCTGAGGAAGAAGCTAAGTGCATTCATCTTGAAAAAGAGAAGGAGCGAGCCACCTTGGATGCTATAATAGAAAGGGATTCTCTACTAAGAAGAATGGCTACCTTGAAAGAGCAGAATAAAAAGTTAGAAAAGAAAACTACAACTCTCCATATTGATGTTTTTGGAGATGTAGATAGTCTAAGAGCTAAAGTTCAAGAACAAGAAAAATGCCCAAATCAAAAGAAAGAGCCAGTCATTACTCAAGTCCAATCTTACAAGCTTGTACAAGTGGATCCTCTGGAACCCACTATGAAAACTACAAATAAGGGAAAGGGCAATGCCATATAGGGATCCAAATAAATGAACCCCAGGTGCTACCAAGAAAATCCTTAAAGCCTTTCATGTCAAAATTAGATTTAGATCTGAAGAAGGCTAGAAAAGAGAAGGAAGATCTTGCAAAAGAGCTTGAGAAGGTGGAGAATGAAGCTCAAGCTACAAAAACTAGGAGAAAAAATTAGTTTATTAAGTCTAATTCTGCATTAGCCTCATGGCCAAACTTATCCACCCTAGCTTCAATTTTTACACCTCCTTGTGGACCAATAGTTTTAGTTCAGGGAATATCTTAGTCTACTCCTACCTCATCATCCACCACTCATACTCAAGCCCCTATTGTCCAATTTCAACAATCCCAAAGTGTTCCCCGTAACCAAGCAAATGTAACGAGCACTTCAAATATTCTTAGTTTTCAAAAGAAACCTGTATACATGGAAAATTATAGACAAATATCATTTTCAAGTATTCCTGGTGCTCCACATCCCATATCTTTTGATTTAAGAGATAAAGTCGTTAAGTTTTATGGAAATAATGTTGTTACTGGTGAAGAGCATTTAAGAATTTTCATAGACATGTTAAATGTTTATGAAGTTGAACATGAAGATGTGGTCATGAAGTTGTTTGTGCATTCACTAACTGAAAATGCAAGGGATTGGTTCAAAAGGCTACCTGATGATAGTATTAGTTCATGGAGTGATTTAGAGAAGTTATTCAAAGAACAATATGGAGACAGCACTAATGTTGGATTCATGTTAAATGAATTCAACAATATCAAGAAGAATCCTAATGAGTCTGCATTTGATTTTTATGTATGATTCTAAAAAGGTATGTACAAATTATTGCAGGTTATGAGGTTGAATGAGGATGTTTGTCTCACAACATATTTTAATGCATTTGATAACAAAATGGCTTACCAATTGAGGGGTAAGGATCCTAAAACTCTAAGAGATGCTTACAAGGTTACAGTAAATATTGAGAATAATAGGAAAGCATCTGGCGAATTGGGTAGAAGAGATGATCCAAAGATTTTCAATACCAAGAATAAAAACAAAAGGGAGGGTGATAAAACTCCTATAGGAAAAAAGCCAGAAGAACCTACAATAGGCCAGGTGTTGGAATTGCTAAAAAAGATGAATCCCACTAGTTTCAATAAGCCAAATGTTGCTGCCAAAACCCCTGTGAATAATAGCAATTTCAATAGACAACCTAGACTGTAGAATTACCCTTATACTACCCAATGGAAGGATGGTAAACTAATCTCTAACCAGACTCAAAATGTGAAAGATAAGGATACACTAGATCCTCTGCAAAGAAATTTAGAAAATATGAATGATAATGTGCCATGGTGCATTATTTGGCAATCACCTCACTCTGCAGAATATTATGTAGTTGCTTAGTCATTTGCTTCTGATCATAGTTTACAAACTGAGGAGGAGGAAGAAGAGAAGAGTCATGATGATGTAATTTTTAATATGGTAAGCATGTGTAGTGACTATGTTGATTCTAATTTAAAAGAAACAGAAAGTGATTTGGAAAATAAATAAATTGCTTATCAATTACATCGTCAAGAAGTTCTTTTAGATAATAAAAGCTATGATGAAGATCAGGTGTGTGTTACATCTTCTGAAGTAGATCATGTAAGTTTAAGAATGCCTTCTAAAGAGGAAATTGATAGAATCACTACAAAAATGATCTCCCAAGTACATAGCAATTATAACTTGAGAAAAAGAATAGTTAACAATGAAAGTGGGAAGCCTTCTAGTATATTCATAAAAGATATCACACATAAGATGAAAGATGAAGACAAGAAGGCCAGTGCAGAGACAGTCAAGGTTAAAGATGTTAAAACTAAGAAGTGGGAACCCAAGAAGAAAGTGCAATTCCAAGATAATGAGATAGCAAAAACAATCATGCAAGAGAAGGGATCAGGATCTGATAATTCCAAGCAAATAATAATCCCTACTGCTTAGAAGGCTCCTACTCTAGGTATGATTATTAAACCCACTATGTCTTAGCCAATTGATATGACATCCATGTTGTCCCAAATAACTGTTAAGGTACCTTTGTCTGAACTCTTTAGAATTGAAGAGCATAAGAGTAAAGCCTTGTCATGGTTGGGAGGGATAGCAAAAATTAATAACAATGCAGAACAAAATGTTACCCAACAAATCCCCTTAGTACTAGAAGATAGTGGTATCATGTCCCAAATTCCCCAAATGTTCTTAGATGACTCATCAGTAGCATACATAGAAAATATTGACCCATTCTTTCTTAGTCTAATTATAAAAGGGAAGACCCTTAAAAATTGCATGATAGACTCAGGAGCCTTTAACACCATAATGCCTTTCAAAGTAATGGAAGCATTAGAGTTGAAAGTAGACACTACACAAGGCAGATGCAGAGGTATGGATGCTAGGGAAGTCCCAGTCATAGGTATTATAAATAATTTGCCATTCAACCTAGCTACATATCTTGAGGTAGAATTGACCATGTCAATCCTTTTGGTTGACATACCTCCACACTATGGAATGTTGCTTTCTAGAAAATGGAGTGTTTCTATGGGAGGTATCCTGCAGTGTGACTTAACTTATGCAACTTTTCACATAGGTGATTAGGCTATTAAAGTAGACAGAAAACCAAGGGTTAGTCATATCTTGGGTGAAGAACTTAACAAAGATGCTACTTGCTTTTTAGATACTGGTGTGAATGCATTCAGAGCTGAATTGATTATCCAAGAAGTTGAGAATTTTCCAGTTGTTAGTGAACATGAAGTTGAGTATCGTACAAACTCACCAATATTATGGACAATGTTCATTGATGGGGCTAGTTCTAAAGAAGGTGCAAGGGTCAAGGTAGTTTTTGTTTCTCCAAAGAAACACACTTTTAGATATTTCTTTACCTTGAATTTTTCATGTACTAATAATATAGCTGAATATGAAGCCTTGTTCGGATTGAAAGTTGCTACCCATCAGTGGATCAAGAAGTTTCATGTCATAGGTGATTCTAAATTGATTATCTCTCAAATAAAGGGAACCTATGCATCTAAAAATAGAAGATTAAAATAGTACATAAATGTTGTTTGGGACTAGATAGAATTCTTTGATGCATTTGGTATATCATGGAGAGATGGGACTCAGAATAAGATGGTTGACCTATTGGAAAATGTAGCAATTAAGCCATAGGAAATGTCATTTGTAGAAATCTCAAAGATTGAGGTTTAGAATAGACCCTCAATGCTTGATAATATTGAACATTGGCAGGTATTTGAAGATGATAAGGACATTACCAATTTCTTGTTAAATGAAGATAAGTATCATGGCCAAGAGATGGATTGTAGTGACTTGGTTGAGACCATAGATGGGAAGGAAACAATTTTTGGCCAAGAAGTTATACAGTTGAAGACTAACAAAGTACCTAAAGGTTTGGTTGTCTTGGAAAATATGCTTGATAACCAAGATAGGGTAAGACATGGAGCTAAGGACTGTAAACTCTAGGAGCTAGAAGATATAAATTTGGGTACTAATGAGGCCCCAAAGAAGGTCTATATTGGTTAGAATTTATCAACTAAAATTAAGAAGCCTCTGATTGACCTATTAAGAAAATATAGACATGTTTTTGCTTGGTCATATGATGACTTGAAAGCCTATAGAGAAGATCTCTTTCAACATGTTATACCATTGAAAGACAATGTAAAACCTTTTAGGCAATAGAAGAGGCCAGTCAACCCAACCCTAGCCCCTAAATGCAGGAGGAATCGATGAAGTTAAGAGATGGGGGAATAATCAAGCCTATTAGACATTCCACCTAGGTTTCAAACTTAGTTCCTATTAGAAAAAAGAATGGCGATATCAAATTGTGTGTAGATTTTAGAAATTTTAATGTTGCTTCTTTAAAAGACAATTATGGATTGCCAAAAATGGAAGCCATGTTACAACAAGTAACTAGATCCGAACTCATGTCTATGATGGATGGATTCTTAGGTTATAACCAAGTACTGGTGAAGGAAGAAGAGCAATTCAAAATAGCATTTACAACTCCTTGGGGAACCTATGTGTATGTAAGAATGATATTCAGACTGGTTAATGCAGGTGCTACATTCCAAAGAGCCATGGATGTGGCTTTTCATGAATATATAAATAAGTTCATGGTGGTATATCAAGATGACCTCATAGGTTATTCCAAGAAGGTTGAAGAACATTGTGGGCATTTGGAGAGGATTTTCATTAAAGCATTGGAATATGGAGTGTCATTAAACCCTAAGAAATATACATTTGGGGTAATTGAAGGTAAGTTATTAGGGCATATAGTATCAAATAATGGAGTAAAGATAGATCCTAAGAGAGTAGCAGGTATTGATAAGGTCCATAAGCCAAAGAATGTAAAAGGAATTCAATCCTTCTTTGGGAAAGTTAATTTTCTGAGAAGGTTTGTTACTAACTTTGTTGAAATTAGTAGACCTATTTCAAAGATGCTAAAAAAAGGAGCTACTATAGATTGGAATGGTGAGCCTTCACAAGCATTCTAGGATATTAAAACTGTAATAAAAAATGCTCCAGTGCTAAGAACTCCTAATTACACAAAGCCCATGCACATATTTTATTTTGCTTCTTTTCATACTATAGTTATAGTCTTGTTGCAGAAAAATAATGAAGGATGTGAGAAACCAATTGCATTCTTTAGTAAGTCATTGTAGCTAGCTGAGTTAAAATATAAAATAAATGAAAAGCAAGCATATGCTCTAGTAAAAGTTGTAAAGGCTTTTAGATGCTACTTGGTAGGTTCTATTATCATTGCATTTGTGCCTAGTGCTTTAGTGAAAGATATATTTTCTCAATAGAAAGTGTTTGGAAGAAGATGTAGGTGGATCAACAGGATCCAAGAATTTAAGATTGAGATACAGATAACAAAGTTGGTAAGAGGTCAAGGTTTAGCTAAACTCATGGCTCAATATAATTTGGATGCTAACCAGATCAATATGGTAATAGATGACCTTAAATTTGATTCATGTGATATGAGCCATTGTGAGTGGTATATCAATGGTATTCACTATCTGCAACACATAGAGATTCCATCTCACTTAATTGAAAATGAGAAGAGGAGCATAAAATTGCAAGCCATCAAGTATATAATTGTCAAAGGTAGTTTGTGGTGGAGAAATTTTGAAGGGATATTACTTAAATGTGTTGATCAAGAAAGAGCCCAGGAAATTCTGAATGAGATGCATACTGGAGTGTGTGGGGGGCATTATATGGCTAAAACTACTACACATAAGGTAATGAGAGCTAGATTCTGGTGACCATCCCTCTTTAAAGATGCTCAAATTTTGGTTAAGAAATGTGACTCTTGTCAAAGGTTTGTTGGAAAACTAAAATTTTTAGGTAATACTCCTTTAAAGCCAATTGAGGTGCAAGCACCATTTCAACAATGGGGTATGGATTTCATAGGTGAAATTTCTCCCAAATTTAGTACTGGCTATTCGTGGATTTTAGTTGCTACTAACTACTTTACAAAATGGGTAGAAGCTATCCCTATAAGAAATGCAACAAGTAAAGTTGTCAATAATTTCCTTCTAAGTAATGTTATTTCCAGATTTGGTTGCCCTCAGAAAATTGTGATAGATAATGCCATGTGCTTCAGGTCTGAGGAATTTATAAAGTTATGTGAGAAATATGGAATAACCAGGTCAACATCTTCCCCATATCATCAAGGAAATGGATAGACTAAATCTACAAATAAAAGCTTGTTTAAAGTTATTAAGAGGACCTTGGATGATAACAAGAAGGCATGGGACTCTAAGTTGCAACTTGCAATATGGGCTGACAGAGTGGCTATGAAGAAATCCATTAGAATAGGTGCTTTTGATTTATTGTATGGAATTCAGGAAAAGATTCCTCAAAATAACTTAATGGGACTCTATAATCATATCCAGTTATATGATGAGGATATTACAGATGATATTCAAGAAAGGCTTGATGAGCTTGTAGGGTTAACAAAAACAAGAAATGAGGCATTAGTCAGAAACCAAAAGTTGCAGTTACAAATCAAGACATTGTATGACAGAAGGACAATAAGCAAAAAATTTCAAGATGGAGATTTAGTCCTTATGTGGAATTCAGGAAAAGATTCCTCAAAATAACTTAATGGGACTCTATAATCATATCCAGTTATATGATGAGGATATTACAGATGATATTCAAGAAAGGCTTGATGAGCTTGTAGGGTTAACAAAAACAAGAAAGGAGGCATTAGTCAGAAACCAAAAGTTGCAGTTACAAATCAAGACATTGTATGACAGAAGGACAATAAGCAAAAAATTTCAAGATGGAGATTTAGTCTAGAATTGAAGATAAAGGAAAACATCATAAGTTTGACCCTATTTGGCTAGGTCCCTATTTAATTGGAAATGCATGCGGAGAAAACTCCTATATCCTTAAAGATTTATCAAACAATCTTCTTGAACTGCCAGTTCATGGATAGTTCCTAAAGAGATACTTTTCTTGAAAGTATCTATTTCTCCATGAATAGTAGATTTAGGGTCTCTTGTTCCCTTGTACATTTTGTGTATTTTGTAAACTCGTGTAAATTTCTCTGTATAGTATGGTTCCCTATTCTGTTGTTTTTTTATGTGCTCTCTGAAGAAGTTGTCATTTATGTACCAAGTATGTGGTCTACTCTCCCAAAAGATATTGAATTCTTGCATAGACTCAAGTAGCCTATCATCCCCAGATAGAGCCAATGTTGGTCTAATTTTTCATAGTAAAGAGAAATTTTTGAAATTTTAGTGAAAAATCTTTTAAAGTATTGTATCTTACAGATTAGGGTTTTGTATTTTTCAAAACTTAGGTTGCCTTAGTTCATGTCCTAGTCTCTATGTTGTTGGAATTCTATCAAATTCTCAAGGTCTGTCATCAGAGCAATCAGTTGAAAAACCCTAAGTGTGAAAACCCTAATGCCTTATTTTATTTTACCTTAGTTTTGAAAACCCTCGAATATAATATTTCAAAAAATGATTTAAAGGCATATTACTTTTACCCTAAGGATGAGCTCATGCAAGCATGACTTCATGTAAAATCTTGTCTAAACCTTTATTAGTCATGCTTTGCTTGCAAAATTGCTCGATTATTTTTTATACAAATTTTATGAGATTGTTGATTTTGTTCAAATCAACGGGTATCGCATTCCCACAATATTGAGATGCAAGGTATTTAAGTAATGTGGGCATGCACTTTGATGACACGTAGCCCTTGCCTTTTTTAAAATCTCAGTGTGCCACAAAGATTGTAATTTGTCATAAATTGCTAGAACCTTTCTATAAACTTGTTAGTACCTTTCATGCATGTTTTTGAATTCTTGCGATGTGATTGGTTGATATATTAATGGAGGTATCACTTTATGACCAAGATTCCTTGACCATTGATATTGTTTAGATCAAGGGCTAATGCTTTCCCACATTAAGAACATGCGCAAGGATTAAATAATACGAGGGAGCACAAATTGGACACATAGAAAGATCTGATGTCATAGCCCCACCTTTTCATAGAATGATATTAAAGTATCTTTCGTGGCACTTGTCAAATGAGTTGGACCAAGCGATAGTGTTTTATTCATCATCGTAGATCTTTAAGAGATCAAGGGCTAGCACAAACCTGCATTAAGAAACTACTCATTCAATAAAGAATGTAGGAATTCACCTTTGTGCCATGTGTCACAATGGGGCCAAGACTAGGGGAGAATGTTGAGTCAATGTGCTTAGCTGGAAGTACTTATGCTATGGGCACCAAATTTTTAGTGATTAATGCAATAGTCAAGTTGGTCAGAGCACGAGGGTTGAGAAGAGTCACTTCATTGGTCCAAGTGGATTATGCGACCATAAAGTGCAAAGTTTTTCACATTGTTGATCTTTCCTTGATCAACAATGGGTGCATGCCTGCATTAGGAACTTGAAGGGATTTTAAGCAAAGTGGGTATGCGCCATGCGGGCACATGTTCATGGTGATGTCACTATCCCCATTTTAGAAGGTTTGCAAGATTTGAGTAGTGTCACCATTGATCTTACCATTGATCTTTCCAAGATCAATGACTGGTGCAAGCTAGCAGTTTGAAGATGCACATCCAATAAGGAAAGTGGGAATGAGCTAGCTTGAAACGTGGAAAGAATGATGTCAAGCACTTGCTTTCTCAGAAGATGATATGGGTCCTGCTTGCATGGAAATTGTCAGAAGGAACAAACTTATATAAAGGCTTCCTATTTGTCAGCATAGCTGAGTAGACTTTATTCAATTGTAAACTTGTGTGATCGTTGATCTTGTCTTGATCAACGGATAGCACTTACCAGCAATTTTAAGATGCGAGAAATTTAAGGAATGCAGGTAAGCAGTAATGCAACACATGGCCATATTTTTAAAGCCATAAAGCTCATTGCTTTTTAAATTAAAGTTGTCTGATCTGGTGAAAATCTATGGATAGGATTCAAATCTGGGTACAATTTGGAGGTAACGGTTACTAAGAGTAAATATGGTGTAGAGCTCATTCGTACGATTTCAATGCATGAATAAAACTCATAATTTCACCATTAATAAACCATCAAAGCATAGAAAGAATATTAGAACATACAAAAAATTTAGAGCCAAGGCACAAAAATTTTATCCAGCGATCCAGTGAATTGTAGTGGAAATCATACAGTACAAAAGTGAAAATTTGAGTGGGTAAGTACTCTGTGACTCCTTGAAATCAAGTATCTATTGTTATATAATTTCTAGGGTTTATTCAAAATGCCTCCCCAAAAGGAATTCACTGGAAAAATGGATTATCTGAAACATTCTGTACATGATGATTTTCTTGAACAATTCCCTTTATCAGTACATGAAATAACTAAGGGCAGGGAACTCATTGCAAAACACCCTAGGGTAGCTATAGCAGAAGGCTTCTATTATAAAGAAAATTAGGTAAGAGATGCCCAAGTTTCCATGGGAGGTTTATAATTGTTCAAGAAATGGTTTTCAGAATGAAAACTTGATACCCCTATGAGCAATGTTTGGGAGTTTGATATTGGGAAATTAACAGTCCCCACAATTTTCTTTGATAGTGATTTATTGATGGATTTGGCCAAGAAATATGATCCAATTACAGGGTGGGTAAAGAACCATGCTAGAGTGAATCTTTTTAGGGTCTTCCCTGAACTAATTAGTGATGTTTTCAACCTCAATCCTCACCATGTCATGCATGAAATCATTGATATGGATGACCTTCAAGAAAGTTACAATGCATAAAGGATTTACTTAAGGACAGGGCCACTACAGGAGCATTCTGCTAAAATTGGTACTTTATTTGTGATTACTACCAACACCCTAGAGCCATTACTGAGAAGACATTTTAACCTTAGGGCTCAGGCATTATATTTTTATCTTTGCAAGATTTTTGGAATAGATGAAGCCTATTAAATCCTAAGCTCAATTGTCCTTATTATGGCTCAAGCTCTTCAATTTGGGATGAGCACTATTCTAGATTTTTCTACTTTTCTTGTAAAAGAAATGCACTATGGTTTGGTGGGGATAGCACAGGGAAAAGTGGACAAATCATTATGTTGGTATTCATTGCTCATGTATGTATGTTTGTGTAAGGGATTTACCTTTTTCTCCAAGGGTATGGAGTTGGAAATAACTAGAGATGGAGAGAGGAATCTAGTTCAATTATGGAGTGTGGACATGACTTTAGAAGCTACAAATGCCAATTATGTGAGTTTTGATAGATATTTTGCATCAAAGCTCAAATTGATCTTAAGAGGAGATAGCCCTAGGATTCCACAAGAATTACTAGAATTGGTCAGACCTAAGGACCATGCAAAAGGGCTACTGGTTAGTCATAATTGGGGGGATATAATCCCTTACAATGTTTCAATAGTAATAAGAGTGGATGGCTTCTTGGGAAAGCCTCAAGTGTTACCATTCTGTGTACCACTGCAAATAGGAATAGCAAAATTGTTATGGAAAATAGGCACTATTGATGAAAGAGATTTTCCAAAGAAGGGTACATTCTTTCTAGTTGTTACTATACTGCATGATTTTATTTTTGTGAGGAAAGGGTGGAAACACCTCAACTTTTTTTTGGATAGATACAACATGGCAGAATCTCATGCTAGATTTATTGAGCCTAAAGGATTCTATGACCTCTTAAGAGAGAGGACAAAGGCTGCCTACATGGTGCACCAAGTATACTATCTAGAGGATGTTATTAGGAATATTTTTTCTTTACAAGAGCAGGAATTGAGAAAGGAGAAATGGATAGTATTTAGTAAGACTTTAGAATTCATTAATTCTTTTGACTTCAATTATGACCCATTGAAAGAGAAAAAATATTGGGGAGCCAAGATGCAAGCACTAATGAATAATTTTGCTAAGATAATCCAAACTATGAATGAGAAGAAGGACATATATGTCAAGATTTATCCAGACAGGGCTGCAGAGGTGCAAAGGAGGATAAACAGTAGAAATGTAGTGGCACCTAGTCAGTATACTTTGCAAAAAAGGGTAGGTTATGTAATGGTTCAAAGTGTGCAATAGGCTCCCCTACAGCAAAGACCAAGGCTAGAAAGTCCATCTACAGCCAGTGTTCCAAAAAGACAAAAGTTAGAGCAAGGGTCTTCTTCTTCTCAAGCATAGTAGTATTCCCCAAGCCAGTCCCCAATCTGGATAGATGATGAAGCATCTTTAAGGGAACAACTTAGACAAATTGGTGGAGAGGGGGATTTAATTGTTACTTCCACTGATTTAATAATTGGAGAACCTCCTGCACCTTCCTTGGATTTAACTATTGCTAATTATCAAGGTAAGGAAATAGATCCTATAGTCACCCAAGCCTCTAAGAGGTTTATTAATGATTAAAATTTTACAAAGTCTAGAGCATTTGCATAATTTTTGTGGAGGTTAAACATAGGCAATTTTGAAAAGACTTGTGAAAAGATAAAGGTAGAGCAACCTGACAAATTGGACTCTGCTATAAAAGAAGAGGTGAAATCTAAATTTTTGAATGATTTTTCTCATTTTACCCCTGAGGCCAGAAGGCAAATAGTTAGACAATCAGGAGTCCTTATTTTTCCAAAATGGGACATAATGAATGCCATGGTTTTTCATTTAGTCAGGAAACAAAAGGATCTCCAATTTAAGATTGAAGAAGAGGTGTTAGAGGCTCATAAGGTAGTCAAGTTCAGTGATGACCACCAAGCCCTGGTTATTTGGTCTATTGAGAAAAGGGATAAGACTAGAATGCAGGAAATTTCTACTGCAAAGCACGCTAGTGCATTAATAGTGCTCAAGGCTGGTGAGGTTGGCAGCAAGCAGATAATTGGGATGGCCTTAGAAATGTTGAAATTTGGTAGTGTGGTGTCTAGCCAAGAAGAAGATAAGTTTGCACAACTCAATGCCAGATTTGAAGAAGTCTTGAAAGCATATGAGGGGAGGGGTATGCAAATGCAATCACTGGAAAATAAAGTGACTCAAATTGAGAAAATCCTTGAGAAAAGAAAAATAGGTGAGTCCAATATACCTAGGATTGCATACCCCCCATGGCCACCTATTGAACATTTTAAGTCAACACCAATTATTGAGATACCAGATACTCCTGAAAGGCCTTAGTTCTATATTGTAGAGGATTTTGAAGAGGAGAAGAATAAGTTGTATACATTGCATGTAGAACTTAATAATCAATATGAAGAAAAATTGAGGTAGGGTATCATGTATTTAGTAGATAGAATTGAATGGCCATCATTTTTTGATTTTCTAGCAAGGATTACAACTATTAGGGATGAACTAAAGAGAGATGAGGTTGTATTCAAACCCCTTGTGTAGAAGTGGATAGAAAGAAATCAAGACATCACTACTATGTGTATATCTGTCATCCAGCCACCCTGTCATCAAATAGAAAAGATTTTTGATTTTTTAAATAAATTGCAAGGTTTTGAAGATAAACAAGATTCTTTTCAATGGAAATTGACTTTTTTTTTTTCCAAGTATCTTGTAGAAAAATTTGATTTATTCCCTTGTGCTTTAAAGACAATTGAGAAAGTGAAGGAAAAGGAAGAATGGAAGAAGGAGGTGGATGAGATTTTTTGTAAAAGAATGAATAAAGTTATAAATGAAACAAGCCATTTATTATGGGAAATGACAAATGAAGAGCTGGTAAAGGTATAGTTGTTGTATAATACCATCAAAAAAGATCTTGTGGATATAGAGGCAATTGCAAATTCTTTAATAATTGTACAAAGAGAGGTCTTGAGTTTTGATTGGCTAGATGACACTGCCTATAATGAATGGAAAGATAAATTTATGTCTATAGAGTAGATGGTAGGAGATGATGAGGCAGAAGATGATGAGGAAGAAGAAGATGCAACAGTAAAAGTCACCAATGTAGTTAATGATAAAGACAAGCAGAATCCTCAGGTAACTGGAGATGACTCATCATTTTAAAGCTTGATGGCCACTTACTTCGAGGAATTAGAATGATAAAATAATTTTATCATAGTGCCTTTGTCTTTCCAAGTGGAGTAATAGAAAGGGAACCACAAAGGAATTCAATGTAATAGTCTTTCTATTATTCACAGTTTTGTTTTCTTGTGATAGGTGTATGTAAGAATCTTTTTGAAGGACACCTGTTAATCACATTGGCCCTTTGCTTGTTGCAACTCATGCCTATATAAATGAGTTTTCAAGACAATGTGATGGTCTAATTTTCTAATGCATTTTAGTATTACACTTAGGATGTGTTCAGTCTAGTAATTTGAGCAAGTTTTATGATGTATCTTCTCTGAAAATGTTCTAAGAATACATTAATGTGGAATGATCTCTATGTTTATTTCTAAGGTCATTTTGAGTTTACTGCAAATGTATACAATTTTCAAGAAAAAATGAATACAAATTACGAGTTGTCCCCATATTAGTTCTTTCTAAATTTTGTCTCCTTTTGATTACTTAGTGATCTTGATGTTGTATGAGTAAAGCTTGTGCAATTGAATGCAATCCTTATAGGTTTATGTCTTTTCATCACTCCTATTAGTTCAATGAATTAAGTAAAAGCTTTGATGAATTTGATGAGGTTGTTTTAGTAATAGGAAGGATGTTTTGAATGATAAAGTCTAGTAAGAATTGCTGATGATATTTGTTGTAAGGCAATAAATCAAATCCATAGAATTGTAGTAGACTCTAAACCCCAATGGATTAAGCACTGGTCAAATTAAATCAATTGAGAGATAGATGGATCATAAGATGAGCATCAAATACAAAATTACAATCAAGTTTACTTTTCTTTCCTAAAGATTTTCAAAATTGGTCAATACATGTTTGCATGTAACACTTTAGCCTTAGCTAGCCACTATTGCTAATAGTGCCTGCAAATCTATAGAAGACTTTATGACCAAATCTACTATATGGGATGTATCTTGTTTAAAATGTCAAAACCCTACATGTATTTGAGGTTTTGAGATAAAAATCAGAATGAAACTAATATAATTCTCATACAATATCTTTTAATCTTGAATTATCCCTGGGTATACCCACCCTAGTTTTGTAGAGCCTAAAGAGTAGAAAACCACCCTTTGTTTTGTTGAAGTTGGGTCTGAATGGTTTACACATGTAATTGCTAATAAGAATTGGCTAATCCTTAGGTTATGTGCATACTATCCATTTGTTATTTAATCTTTGTTGTTTAGTAGTTTTAAAACTCCAACATAACCTTTAATAGGGTTGGATCTTACCAAGCTCACTTCAGAAGAGTGAAAAGTGGTAGCATGTTACTTAGTGGTTTTACCCAAATTAGTTTTCCATGCTAAATCCTAGTATCATACTTGTGTGGATGTTGTTTTCATGTTTCATATTGTTTACTATTATATGTTTCTATTATTCAGCATATACGAAATAGAGAGCTAAGTGTAAGATGAATAAGTTGAATTGTCGATGAGTTTATATATTTTTCAACTGGATTTATGAGTTTGATTAAGTTTTTTGAAGTTGTTAAAAGTTGAATTGGTACATTTTGACCTAGAAATAACTAATTCAACCCCCCTACCCCTACCTCCCCTTGGTTATTCTAATAATTATAATAATTGGTATCAGATATTTTGATGCTTGCAAGGAAAGTTTGAAGGGACTTAAGCTAAAGATCAAGATGTATAAGAGAGAGGGACCCAATTTGAACAAAGAGATATTTCAAGCATGGCAACGACTAATGAGATTACATCTATCTAGAGTTGGAGATTATGCACTATACTACTTGGACAATGAATATGTTGAAGTTCCTAGATCCATGACAATTGAGAAAATAAAAGAGAAACTTGAGAGCAATCAATTGATGATAGATATGACATCTTCCCTAAGTTTTGTTGAGTTTGATGATGTGCAGGATTGTACTATTGCAAAGAAAATGTGGGATAAGTTAGCACAAATTCATGAAGACAAAAATATGTTATGAGCTAAAGATGAAAGTTTGAGAGGCAAATTTGATTATTTAAAAATGAAAGAAGGAGAAACTATTGCTTATTATTGTAGCCAAATCAAAGAAGTGGTAAATGCAACTAGAGGTGTTGGAGAAGACATATCTAAAGAAACTATGATCAGCGAGGTGTTGAGGACATTACTTTCTATCTATGCAATTAGAGTATCTATAATACAAAAACTAAGATGTACACTTGGTAATGATCTAACCTTGGATAGTCTAATTGGTAGACTCATTACATTTGAATTGTCAAATTTTGATAATTATACACCTTCTAGTGTTGAATGTGCTTTTAAGTCTATACTAACCATTAATGGATCCAAAAGAAAGAAAAGTTCAAAAAGTAAGCCTATGAAAGTGACACCAAATTAGATGATGATCTTGATGATCTTAATGATCTAGAAGCATTATTTGTGTTGGTGTAAATAAGTATTTACTATTTAAACTTTATTAAGTTTACTTAGGATAATTCATATTCATATTAAACATCTAGGAGTTTGCATATTCATATGAGTTGTCATGTAGACAATAGAGTAGTTTGCACTCCAATTGAGCACATGTTGTCTACTACATCTCTTTATTAGATACACCTTTGTATTCTTATCATTTCATTATTGCACATATATTAATGCACAATGGAGGATAATCCACTCTTGGTGGACATGTGCTTAGTTGTTATGCTTATCTCTTGTATGACTCCTAGACATATTAGTTTTCTTTATATACAAGGCACTTCTATGATGTATTCATCCAATTACCTAATTTATCCATTCTCATTTGATCATATCTAGTCTCTCTTGTGCTATCTCTTGAGCTTCTAGATCTTGGCATTTCATTCTTGTCTTAGAAAAATTCTTACATGGTATTAGAGCTATACCAAATTCTTACATGGTATTAGAGCCATAGCAAAGTCATTAGAGAGATTTTTTTGCAAGTCAAGATTGGAGTTGCTAGTGCAAATTAGATGTTGGCATCACATTCAAAAAGTCAAAAAACCTCTAAATCTACTCTTGTTTCATCAAAATCAAACATTTGAGTTGAAATCTAGAGTCTTTTCTTTTGGAGGTGCGGCGGCGATGATTCAAGAAAAATAATTACAGAGGTGGTTTTCAAACAATGATATCTCCCTCATACGGACTCCTTTTTCTAAGCAATTTTTTTAATTTTGGGGTAGAATTTTGTGATCTACACATTGGTGCAAGTTGTTTGTAATCTCTATTCCTAAAGTCTTTTGCAAATAGAAAATCTTGATTTTTACAACTTTAGAGGCTTCGTTTGGGTTCATATGGACACATATTTAGGTGCTATATTTTTTTTAAGTGCATAATTTTTTGTCTACTTTCCAAATTTGGTATTATTTTGGAGTAATTTTGAGTAGACATAGTACTTTCAGCATTTGGTCATTTTTGGCATGTTTTGGCACTTGTAATTAAGTAGATCATTGAGAGATCGTGTGTCTTATCTTATTGATTCATACATAGCTTCATATTTGTTGTTGTAACAATCAAAATTAGAATTCCACTATTATTCATTTTAACAAGTGGCAATTATATATATAGTAACTATAAAGTGCCAAAGTATCCATTTTGTGGGGGTTCTTTCTTCGCATTTTGGAGACTGCATTAATTTATTTTTCATAAGATAAGTAAATCATGGGTAAAGTCATGGAATTGATAATCCATCCTACAGTTCTATTTTTTACTAGGGATAATTGTGTTTCATGGGCAAAGGGAATTATTACATATTGTAGATGGATAAAATTCTTGCCTAATCTTTGTGGAATTATACCTAATCCCACATCAAAGTTCAAAAAGTTATCTTGGTGTGATAGGAATATGCATATAAGGGGATTAATTAATTATAGCCTTGGTCCATCTTTCTTCTCTAAAGTTGATAGCAAGCTAGAAGGTATTAATTGCCTATGCACACATTGGATTATTATTTGGGAACACTTTGGAGATCCTCATGTTCCTCCATTACCAAAAGACCTAGTTGTAGATTGTCTCTTTCCACTTGATGATGTTGATGAAATTCCCTATGATAAGGATACCTTATGGAAGATCCAAAATTAGTTAATATTAAGAGTCTTGATGATCTAAAGACTCTAGTTGCAGCTACTAATTCTCCTATTGATATTCCATCTATTTTTGTTCCTGATGATAGTTGTATTCACATAGCAATAGATTTAAGTGATTCAAAGTAGGAGGATATTCATTGTCTTTGAAACTCTATTCTATGGGATGACTACTTGACAAACATTTCCAATTTATTTGTGGAGTCCTACATTGCAGATTTGGGAGACACTATTGATGGCATTCATCTTTTCTTTGGTGAAGATGATTCTTATTCAGTTGTTGTGAGGGAGCATGCTAAACCTCATCTTCATTCTCTACTTGATCAGATTTTCAAGGTTGACATGATGGTAGATCCTTTGATATAGTAGTTGGAGGAGATCACTTTATATTCAAAGAAGATACTTGAGTCTTCGATACATGTTATACATTCATCCTCAGTTGAGCCTGATTTGTCTTTTTCAATAGAGTGGCATAGTACACATGATTTGGAGTAGGCACCTTTTAGTATTGACATGGGGACACTTGAGCAGGTTTTAGAGATTTCATACATTTTGAGGTTTCTTCCTACATATGGGAGAGGCTTCATTGATACACCTTTGGTTTTTTTTCTTCCTAAGGGGAGGAATATTATTCTACACTCATGGAATAGTTTCTACATTGAGCCTAGAGCATCTACCGTTGGTGTACATTCTACATTGATGGGAGGTGACATGGTCTATCTTCCTCTTCTTCTCTCTTATAGGGGAGATCTTTTCCTCACATGAGGTCTTCTTCTCTCTCATTTTCTTTTATTATACTTATCTCTTTTTTTGGAGGGAGGTTTTTCCCATGTAGTTTTCCCTCTTTCTCTTCTTTATGAGAGATTGCATTACATCTATCTTTTGCACTTGCATGTTGTACATGGGTACCTAACATGGCCTAGTAGCTAGGACCTATCTTGCATTATTATCTATCTTTTGTGAGCTTAAGTACATTTCCCTAAGTTGCACTTAAGGGGGGGTATTGGTGTAAATAAGTATTTACTATTTACACTTTACTTAAGTTTACTTAGGATAATACATATTCATATTTGATCTAAAGGATATTTTCACCAAAAATTGAAGTTTCTCTCAATCACCCATAATTAGCACCATGTTGAAGTTCTCAAAATTTTAAATCTAACGCAACTCGAACAAGAAAAAAAAGAGTCTATATGCTAGAGTTATGGCCAATCAAAGTTGGGTCAAACCCTGGACTGGAGGCCATCAAAGAGGAAAATTTTGAAACTCTCCAAAACTAGTCCAAAAACACTGATTCAAAAGTCTCATTGAGAGGTTTCTAGAAACATTCATTTCATCAAAAATAGAGCTTGGATGCAAAAGTTATGCCTGGTCAAAGTCATGGTCAAATAGGCATATCAGGGGTTGACCAAAAATAGGTATGAAATTTTGGCCATCTCCAAATTGATTGAAAATGACACCAAGTTGAAGGTCTCATTGCCATGATTCCAATGTCATTCATTTCATCAAAAATGGAGCTCGTATGTAGGAGTTATGGGTGGTCAAACTTGCTAAGTTGACTGAGTCAAATGATGATGTTAGCAAAGGTGCAGTCAGCATGACATGGCAAATTGGGATGATGTGGCAAAAAATTATGATTGCACATGTATGGCAAGGAAGCGTGGCACCTTGGTGTGACATCGATGGTGTACATGTGGCATGTCAGTGGTGCCACATGGCACCTACATGGCAGAAGGGACTAAGTTTGTTTCATCAAAAACTTGCTTGGATTTGAACCTAAGACCTCTAAGCTCTAAGTCTCTGGCCAGTGGTTGTTGCACCACTGGTAGTCTTCACCACTCATGCATACTTCCTATTTAAAGTATATCTTCTAAGTAGGCCGACTAAAGGGGACCTCTGGTAGGGTTTGAAACCCCGACTGGTGGCTTGTCTAAAATAAGGCTTGCCATTGTGCTATTTAAGTGCTTCAGTATATATTCACAATATTTTTTTATTTAAACATTATCAAAAATCCTCCAACCTTACAAATTAAGGTTGTTTGGTTAAAACAAACCCCAAAAATTGCATAATGAGTATTAAATGAAATTTTTAAAGGGGAAAATGATTGGATTTGATGTTTAAAATGGGAGATTTTATTTTGTTGGAGGTTTTAGCCTATTTTGGCTAACTTTTATGTATAAAAAGAGGCTTATGTAAAGCTTGTAGGGGGGAGATTTCAGTAGCCATTCCGAGAGCATTTTGAATGTTTTTGCATTTGATTCAGTCGATGCCAAGATGAATGTGAGTGTTTCTCTAGTCAAGAAGAATTTTTGTATGAGGAATAAGGAGAACATGATGTAATGATGTTCTATGTCTATACTAAAACCTTTTTAGGTAGAGTCTTCCTTGCTCTTCAGTAATCAGTCTTGTGCCTTGAGAGCTTGTATGCAAGGTGGTTTGAGTCAGGATTTGTATAATAACTTTATGGATAAACTAAAACATGTTGTAGATCAACTTTGGCAGCATCATTAATAAATTGATCACTCAGTTGAGTTAGACCTAGAGACATAGTCTGCATAGTCTAGATGAACTCCGAAATCAAATTGGTTCTCTTCTCTCTCCATTCTCTATCTCTAGTGATATAATTCTCTCTTTCTATTGATTATATTTTCATTTAATGTTTGATGTCTTTTTAGTTATACATTAGACATTAAGTATTTGTACACCTTTATGCATTTTCACTAGTATATAATTGCCTAGATCGTAATCATATTAATATTAGTTGTCAGGTAGACACATAGGAGTTTGCATATTCATATGAGTTGTCATGTAGACAACATAGTAGTTTGCACTCCAATTGAACACATGTTGTCTACTACATCTCTTTATGAGATACACCTTTGTATTCTTATCCTCTCATTGTTGCACGTACATTCATGCACAATGGAGGATAATCCACTCTTGGTGGACATGTTCTTAGTTGTTATGCTTATCTCTTGTATGAATCCTAGACATATAAGTGTCCTTTATATAAAAGGCACTTCTATGATGTATTCATCCAATTATCTGACTAATCCATTCTCATTTGATCATATATTGTCTCTCTTGTGCTATCTCTTGAGCTTCTAGATCTTGGCATTTCATTCTTGTCTTAGAAAAATTCTTACATGGTATCAAAGCTATACCACATTCTTACAATTTTCAAGAAGGATACCAAGAGGAAAATGTAAATACAAAGGTAAACTTCTTATAATATGTCTTACATGCAACAAAATTGGTCATATTGCTGCAAGGTGTCCTGACAGAGATGAAAAGGAAGAAAAGAAAGATAAAAAATACCAAGGAAGGAGAAGAAAAAAAGACAATTGGGGTAAGAAAGACTACGAGGGAAAAGGTAAAAAATAAGTAAAAAATCTTGTTACATTGCTAAAGAAGATGGTTCTGAAAGTGATTTTGATGAACATGGTGAGGAATTTGTTTATGTTGCAATAAAAGATAAATCTAATGAAGATGAAAATTTTGAGAAAATTTCTCTAATTTCACATGTGAGTAAGAGTGATAAATGGATAATTAGTGGTTTCTCACATCATATGACTAGTGATACAAGTAAATTTCAAAAGCTAGAACGCTATAGTGTTAATTTTGGAAATGATGCATCATGTTATGTGAAAGGTAAAGGATCTATTATATCGAATGACAAGATCATATTCGACAATGCATATTGGGTTGATGGACTAAAATATAATATGTTGAGTGTGGTACAAATAAATAGTTATGATGCTATTGGTGAACTTATTGGAAGTGTAGAGCAAACAAGAGGTAACTTTTTCTATCTAGACCTATTTGAAAATACATGTTTATTTACACAATTTGAAGATGTTTGTTTATGGCATAAGAAGCTATGTCATGTGAACTTTGTGTCATGCTCTAAGTTTACTAGGAAAAACACAATTTTTTTTTTAAAAAAATTGAACAGTGAACTATAGGTGTAAAGATCTAGACTTGTTATGAATTCTTTATTAAATGGTGAGTTGTTTTGATAAAAATTTATATCTCCTCGAGGGTGTAGGGAATTACAAATTTGATCTTTGAGTTTGGAGATGAAAAAGTTAGTTGATGTAATTGAATTTGTTTTTATCAAAATTGTGTCCCTCAATTTTTCCACGGTGGTGCCAAATTATCTCCTAAGATTTATTTAAGATCTAAGAGGTAGGTTGGGCTATCATTTTGATTCCATGCCCAATCCTAGTAATAGGATATTTTGTGATTACATGAGAAGTTCAAGTAGTATATCCATGAGGCTACGATAACTCTATCGCTTGCGAATATGACTATGTTTTCCAATGGTCCTATAAGTCTCAACTTTACATTGTGTAACCTTACTCATTGCATTCTTTATTTAATACTATCAGGGTATAGAAAATGTTATTTTAATGGAATACTTTCATTTTATCCTTTATTAGTTTTTTATTAAATTATTAAGCAATCCTTAATTATTTATCCTCTATGTTCTATATAACGATACCTTCTAGCAACTCATTTATTAATATTTCCATTTCTTTTTACTATTATTATTTTTATCATTTTATTTTATTTTATAATTTACATTAACTTATTTGATTTTTATTTTAATTATTTATTTTTTGTTATGATTATTCTTTTGATTTACTAATTGCACCCTACAATTCCATGTCTATTCACTACAATCTAATAATCCAGGTTATGTTTAAAATACACCCAATTACCAACTTAATTATTTATGCCAAATACTAATGTAGAATATTACACCCCAAATCAATTCCATAATTCCTTTAATAAGAGCTTTCCTTAGGTATCCTAATAATACCTTTTAATAAAATTAATTCCCTAACTATCCTAATTATACCATTTAATAACATTCATTATTATTTTAATTAACCCTAAATTAGAATTTAAATTTCCTTAAGTTCAATATCAACAAAATTTCTATATCCTAACACTTACCTTAATCCTAAACTACACATGCCCCACCCCATCTTATTCATTATTTCAAAACTCTATTTTCCCCAAATTTGAATTTTCTAAGACATGGGGTCATGTGCTCAATTAACACTCTTCCTAATAATATTATGACCAGATTTCATTCCTCCCCCCCTACCCCCAATGCACCTAAAAAAAAGGGTTATGCCAACAATAATTGCAAGTTTTAAACCTATCAAGGAACACTACCCAACACCCATGTACTTCTCCTCTCTTTCCAAGCACATGTTTCCTCATTCTTAGGTGAGTTGTAGTTGGGGAAAAGTCAAATTTTAAAAAATCTTTGCATATATTCAGCTTGCTAGGCACCTAGGAAAGTGTTTCATCATATGCCATGTCAGAGGGGTCAATCCCATCCCACGTTCCAAGGCTTTTATGGGTTGAGGTGCCAAGAAATGTATTTCATCTTAAATTTTTCTTTCTTTTTGTTTAACATGATGCATGCATGGGTAGGAGGTTGCCTTAGGTTAGTGGGAAAGAAGTGGGGTCTAAGACATGATAGGTCTCTTTTTAAATTCTCCCTTGATTTGATATAATGGTTAGTTAAAAAAAAATTCATTTATTTTATTTTCTTATTCTCATTATTTTTATTATTTTTTATTGGTATGATGGTGACATGTATGTCACATGACTCATATGAGTCTCCATTTGCAAACTTATAGAATAGGTTTTTGTTGTGCTAAAGTTTTTTCCCTTAGGATAAGTGTTATGCTTATAATATTTAATGTACTAGATCCTAGGGTATATTCTATTTATTATGTTATTGCTATGTATTTTGGGGAAGGATTTATTTCCTTTCTCCATACATTTTCCAGAGAGGAAATGTATACCTACAGCAAGTCTTCTCATAGATTTGGACTAGGTATTTTTTTTCTAAAGCTAATTTTGTTTTATCCTACCATGGAGTTTTAGTGGTTATGTTGAAGATGTGATACTATTAACTTAGAACTTGGAAACCAATGATCTAATTTTCATAGACAAAATGAACTATCAAAGTATGGCAACTTTCTTCCATTACATAGCATATGAATTTACAATACAACATCTATATTTTAAATTGATCAACTATATCTATAATATGCTTCCACACAATATTTATGAAATATTTCTACCAATGATTTACACTCAACATAAGAAGGAGAGTCTCCTCTCATAACCTCTCCATAATACATTAGATTAAATAATGTGAGACTCATAATGAAAATTTCCTTACAAGAGAACTATATACAATTTCTTAGTCCTTCCTTACACATTTTCATCAACATGCATTAATATGGAAATTTTCACTTTACATCACATTGAAATTAAATGGAGATCAAACATCACAACACATCTTGTGATAACATGGGAAGGTTGATCTCTTTCCACAAACCCTAATATCTTCAAGGAATCCATGTTCACAAAACTTGCACACACACACACAAACAAACTAGGAACCATGGAGGCTCACCTCCCATCCTAGGCTTCCATGAAGCCACCCATCAAGCAAGGGAAACAAGACCCAAATGGGATACACACATACTATTGGATACAATTATTTAATTGTGTGTTTTCTTTGATGTTACACAAATTTCATATCAGTTATCAGTCAGAATCTATCGAGCTCAATTGGTCAACAAGGCAAAAGACAGAGTCTATCAAGCTCAATTGGTCAACAAGGAAAAAGATAGATTCTACCGAGCATTTATGGAGGTTACACTATGAAGACAATTTTTACCGAGCTCAATTGGAAGCTAAAGGCTTCTGTGGCAAAAATTAGTTTCTACCGAGCTCACAAGGTCAGTGAAGGAAAATTATTTCTTATCAAGTTCACTTAGTCTCCAAAGGGTTTTGTAGAATTTATAGTGTTTATCGAGTTTCACTTGGTTAACACTGGAAATCACTTTCTCGATAAGTGTTTACTGAGCTGGTTTAGCCAATGAAGGATTTCATTATTTTGGGAAATAAAGTTTATTTGTTTCATGTAATGTTTATAGCCGACTGATGTATTATTTATTGGTAAATAGAACATGTAAATGAGCTGAATTGACAATTTGTAATGTATAAATAAAAGGTCAAGTTGTTTTTTCAAATGTATGAATGGATCTATGAATGATCAAGTATGTAAGTGAATTTATTGTGAAGAATAAGTGTGAGAAAATTTTGAAGAAGGATCTGATATCCTTGAGGAGCAGCAAAGTTATATTCAATTAGTGAGGATCTATTGAAGTAGAGCAGAGATCTATATTAGCAAAGTTCAGTAGCATCTCATTTAGGTCACTTATTGTTACTTTCTCACCATTGTAGTAGTAATTCCTAAATCTCTTAACAAAGTTGGTCTAATAGCCATTTTGTAAATCCTCTAACAAGGTGGACAATTCTACTGAGTTGTTCTAAAGTCCTCTAGCAAGTCCACTCCTAACAGGGTGATTAAATCCTCTAACCAAGTCACACCTAATAGTGTGTTTTGTAACCTTTAACAGGGTTGGCTCCTAACAAGGCTCACTTCAGAAGAGTGAAAATTGGTAGCTAGTTACTTGGTGGTTTTTCTCATATTGGGTTTTCACATTAAATCTAGTGTCTCTTGTGTTCATGTTATTTTTTTTTGCATGCATGTTAATGATTTTGAATGCTTAAAGATTAGTAACAAGTTAATCTATCGAGTTATAGTATTTTTCTGTGTGGCTACCAAGTGACAGCAGTAATTAAGTTTTAAGACATCTAAGGGATCTATGGATTTGTTTTGTGGTAACTGATTCACCCCCCCCCCCCCCCCCCTTAGTTACTCCATCAATAATTTCAACAATTGGTATCATAGCTTGTGGTGCTTGTAGGAAAGATTTCAAGGATCTAAGCTAAAGATTAGAATGTCTCACAAGAGGGAAATTCCAAAGCTTAACAGGGATAAATTTTTGTCATGGCAAGGTCTCATGAGACTCCATCTAGCTTCTATTGGAGACACAAGATTGAAATATCTGGATGAAGCATATGTAACTCCTTCTAGTACACTATCTACTAATGACATTGCTGAGAAGAAGACTCACAACATCATGATGATAGATATTGCATCTGCCCTAAGCTATGAAGAATTTAATGATGTCAAGGACTACAAAACTAGCTTTGAAATGTGGAACAACCTTAAAGAAATCTATGGAGGAGATGATAATGTAAGAAGAGCCAAAGTAAAAAGTCTAAGAGGACAATTTGATCAAATGAGGATGAGAGAGGATGAAAAAATTGCAAAATATATTGAAAGAGTCAAAGCAAGTGTTAGTGCAACCAACACCTTTGGAGGAGATATCAAGGAGGAAACATTTATAATTAAAGTGCTTAGAACATTACTTCCCATTTATGCAATTAGAGTTCCTGCAATTCAAGAAAGAAGATGTGAATCAAATCATAAGATAAGTTTAGAGGCCATAGTTAGAAGATTGATTGCATTTGAGCTAGACAACTATGATAACTATGTTCTAGCTACCAAGAAAATTGAATCAAAATTTGAAACCAAGCTTTCACTCAAGGAGAAAGGAAAGAAGATAAAGGATTCTTAGTCAAAAAGTGAAGAAGAATTAGAACAAAGTTATGCTAGTGATCTTGAGGTAGTTGAAGCTCTACTAGCAAGGAAATATTCATGAGGCAAAGAGAAATACAAAAGTAAGGTTCCCCTAATATATTTTTCTTGTGAAGAAATTTGACATATTATTGCTAGGTGCCCAAATAAGAAAAACAAGGATGAGAAGAAACGTCACAAGTGCAATGGCAAGAAAGATTTCAAATCATTCAAGGACAAAGGTAAGAAAACATGTTTCATGGCTAAGGATTTTAATGATTCTAATGATGAAGAAGATGAAATTGTGTACATTGCTTTGAAGGAAGAGTCTAACAATGATGAGGAAATGGTACTTATCTCTCATGTGAGCAAAAATGATACATGGATTATAGATAGTGGTTGCTTTCATCATATGACTAGTGATAAAACTAAGTTTGAACATTTTGAAGACTATGATGGTGGTAGTGTGAGGTTTGGTAATAATGAACCTTATTGCATAAAAGGAAGAGGAAGAATCTCACTAACCAAAGAGCTTGTATGTGATAATGCATATTGGGTAGAAGGACTAAAACATAATCTGTTGAGTGTGGCATAGCTACTCAATAATGGATTCAAAGTGGAATTCATGCATGGAAAAGCAAGATTATTGGATGATAAAGGAAAGCTGATTGGATCAGGCACTCAAACAAAAGGTAACTTGTTTTATCTTGAACTTGGTGAATGTTCATGCTTTATTGCTCAAATTGAGGAAAGTTGGTTATGGAATAGGAGGTTGTGTCATGTGAACTTTGATAACTTTGTGAAAATAAGTAAATTTGGGAAAGTAAGAGGCATTCCTAATGTAAAGAAACCAGAGGTTGGTCTATGCAAGAATTGTCAAATTGGTAAGATGGGAAAGACTAGCTTTAAAAGTAAGAACTATCAATCTAAAGAATTTTTAGAAATTGTGCATACTGATTTATGTGGACCTATTGGAATTGAAAGCTATACTAGTGAAAAGTTATTCATTTTTTTTGTTGATGATTACTCAAGAATGATGATTGTCATGTACTTAAGAGAGAAATCAAAAGCATTTGAGAAGTTCAAATGGTATTTGGCCTGAGTAGAGAAGGAAATAGGGAAAATACTAAAATGCTTGAGGTCAGATAGAGGTGGTGAATTCATTTCACATGAGTTTAATAACTTTTGCATTGAAAGAGAGATCAAAAGATAGGTATCAACCCCTAGAACTCCTGAGCAAAATGGAATAGCTGAAAGGAGGAACAGATCTTTCATGGACTATGCAAGAACCTTAATGATTGAAAAGAGCATTGCTATCAAATACTAGAAGGAAGCTATCAACACTGTAGTTCATACCTTGAACCGAGTACAGCTGAAGGACTCATTCAAAACCCCCTATGAGCTATGGTATGGCTACAAACCCAATGTAAGTTAACTAAAAGTATTTGGAAGCAAATGTTATATTTTGAAAGAATCTAAAAAAGGTCAATTTGATGTGAAGGGTGATGAAGGAATATTTTTGGGTTATTCTTGCAAAAGTAAAGCATATAGATGTTTGAACTTGTCTACTCACAAAGTCATAGAAAGTGCACATGTGAAAGTTGATGAATTTGTAGAAAGAACTAAAGAAGACTACAAGAGATTTGTTTTCATTGAACTTGATACAATGCTAGATACACATGTCAATCAGGAATCTTCTACTCTCGAGTCTTCAGTAATCGAGTTGCAGGAAGTTCAAACTGAGCTATAGGAACCCAAGTCACATTCTAATGCTACCAAGCCAATGCCTACCAAGTTTCAAGAACTTGAGCAATAGAAAAAATAGCTAGAACCTAAAGTTGAAGTACAAGAGGATGAGTATGCAAAGTGTTCAAAAGGCAAGGAACCTTTATTAGCCAAGTATGTCAAGAGACATCATGCACTAGATCAGATCATTGGAGACAAATCTAGAGGTACTATGACAAGAAGTAAGTTGAAAGGTACTTATTTACTTGCTAATTTTGAACCTAGAAGTGTCAAAGATGCATTAGAAAATGAAATTTGGATTGAGGCTATGAATGAAGAAATAGAGTAGATAGAGAAAAATAAAACATGGACTCCTGTACCTAGGCCTAGAGACAAAAATGTGTTTGGAACTAAGTGGGTATTCAGAAATAAGTTGAATAAAGATGGTAAGGTGTCAAGGAACAAAGCTAGACTGGTATGCAAAGGATACTCTCAAGAAGAAGGAATAGATTATGGAGAGACTTTTTCTCCTATTGCAAGATTGGAAGGTGTCAAGACCTTACTTGCATATGCTGCATACAAAGGATTTAAGGTTTATCAAATGGATTTCAAGTCGTCATTTCTCAATGGTATACTAGATGAGGAGGTGTACATTGAGCAACCTAAAGGTTTTGTTGATCCAAACAAGAAGGACATGGTCTCCAAATTACACAAAGCATTGTATGGTCTGAAACAAGCCCCTAGAGCATGGTATGAAAGACTACATAACTATCTTATTCAAATTGGTTTTCAAAGAACTAATGATAATAGTAGCTTGTTTATCAAGGAAGGACCAAATAATAAGATTGTTTTGGAAGAAATATTTTTGGATGATACTTTGTTCACAAGAAATGATGATCTTTGCAAAGAATTTTTAGAACAAATGAACAAGGAATTTGAAATGCCAATGTTTGATGAGATCAAATTCTTTTTTGGTCTTCAAATTCAATAGAATAAGAATGGCATCTACATTACTCAATCTAAATACATCAAGGAGATACTAAAAAAGTTTGGTATGGAAGACTACAAACCAGTTAGGACTCCTATGTGTACTAGATTGAAATTTACCAAGGATGATGAATCAAAGAAAGTAGATCAAACATTGTATAGATCTATGATTGGAAAGTTGCAGTATGTAGTGCATACAAGGCTAGATATTGCCCTTGCAGTTGGTATTGTAGAAAGATTTTCAGCAAAACCAAGAGAAAATCACATGATGGCAATCAAAAGAATCATGAGATATTTGAAAGGTACTAAAGATTATGGATTATGGTACAAATTTGGAGGTAATCTAGATTTAAAAGTATTTACTAATTCAGATTGGGAAGGAAATGTTGATGACAGAAAAAGTACAAGTGGAGGAACTTTCTTTCTTGGAAAGAGGTTGGTTTCTTGGAAAAGTAAAAAGAAAAATTGTACATCCCAATCCACAATAGAAGCAGAGTATGTTGCAGCAATAGCAAATTGTTCTAATATTGTTTGGTTCAAATAGTTATTGGAAGGTATGAAAAAAGAAATCAAAGAACCTATTGTTATGTTTTGTGACAATACAAGTGCAATTAACATATCTAAAAATCCAGTGATGCATTCAAAAACCAAACACATTGCAATAAAGTATCACTTTGTCAGAGAATTATTGCAAGATAAGGAGATCAGATTGGAATATGTCCATACAAAGGAACAAATTGTTGACATATTCACAAAGCCTTTACCTAAGGATACATTTTTTTATCTAAGAGGTAAGTTAGGGGTCATTCCCCTATCTAAAGCTCACTAAAATGAAGTTTTAGTGATGTATCAATAGGTATCAAGTTGAAGATCTTTAAGTTGATGCAAAATAATCATGAAAATATTTCATATGAGTCAGTACATAAGGTACATTTCTATTCATCTGGTTTGTGTTTTCTTTGGCATGTGTTGTCAAAGAGGGAGATTATATTGTCATATCTTTCTAAAATTTGAATCTGTTTATGAAGAGTTTAATGTTTGAATAGAAGCTATGTAATTCCTTCATAGAGGGAGATTATTATATTTAAGAAGTTTGAGGAATGAAAAGTAGGAGGGAGAAACATTCTATTAGAAAAAGACTTGTTTTTAAATTTCATTCTGCTATGACAAGTTGTGTTTCCATCAATGCCAAAGAGGGAGATTGTTGGATACAACTATTCAATTGTGTGTTGTCTTTGATGTTACACAAATTTCATATCAGTTATCAGTCAGAATCTACTAAGCTCAGTTGGTCAGCAAGGCAAAAGATAGAATCTACCAAGATCAGAAGGTTAGCAAAGAGAATTATAGAGTCTACCTAGCATTTTTGGAGGTTACACTATGAAGACAATTTCTACCAAGCTCACTCAAGCACTGAAGGCTTCTGTGGCAAAAAATAGTTTCTACTGAGCTCATAAGGTCAGGGAAGGAAAATCAATTCTTACTGAGTTCACTTGGTCTCTAAAGGATTTTTTAGAATTCTAAAGGACTTGACAATTTGTAATATATAAATAAAAGGTCAAGTTGTGTTTTCAAATGTATGAATGGATGTATGAATGAGAAAGCATGCAAGTGAGTTGATTGTGAAGAATAAGTGTGAGTGAATTTTGAAAAAGGATCTGATATCCTTGAGGAGCAGTAGAGTTGTATTTGATCAGTGAGGATCTATTGAAGTAGAACAGAGATTTGTATCAGCAAAGTTCAGTTGCATCTCATTTAGGTCACTCATTCCTACTTTCTGACCATTGTAGCAATAATTCCTAAATCTCTTAACAGAGTTGGTCTAACAGCCATTTTTTAAATCCTCTAACAAGGTGGACAATTCTATTGAGTTGTTCTAAAGTCCTCTAGCAAGGCCACTCCTAACATGGTGATTAAATCCTCTAACTAGGTCACACTTAACAGTGTGTTTTGTAACCTTTAACAAAGTTGGCTCTTAACAGGGCTCACTTTCGAAGAGTGAAAATTGGTAGCTAGCTACTTGGTGGTTTTTTCCATATTGGGTTTCCATGTTAAATCTAGTGTCTCTTGTGTTCATGTTATTTTCTTTTGCATGCATGTTAATGATTGTGAATGCTTAAATATCAGTAACAAGTTAATCTACCAAGTTACAACATTTTTTTGTGTGGCTACCAAGTGACAACAGTAATTAAGCTTTAAGACATCTAAGGGATCTATGGATTTGTTTTGTGGTAACTGATTCACCCCCCCTCTCAGTTGCTCCATCTATAATTCCAACACATACAACATATGATAATGCATGAGAAACTTACAAGATAACACATAATACTCCCTTCTAAGGTTTACATTACGATTCACCATTGGAACCATTGAACATAGGGTGAAGGTGTACTTTCAAAAAGGAGACTTTCCATACCATCACATATCTAATAAATAATTTTAATGCCCTTTTGGGGCTTTCACAATTCAACAATTTCATGCCCTTTTGAAGCTTTCACAAAAATCCTCCAACATACTACCATTAAGCATAGCATCCTTGAATACCCATATGCCATAATCTTCCTTTCTACACCATCATTTCCCTTATCACCCCTAAAGAAAGATATGAATGCATATGGCATACAATGTAGCTCATACTCCAAGGTTCTCAACTATATTTTAAGCCCAACTAAGCCCTTCACCCTAGACTTCTGTTTCCTTCCCAAAAGGTGAGTGAAGCCCTCACACCAATAACAACACTTGACATTCAAATCAAAACCAAAAGGATGAAGAAAGAAAAAAAGAAAAAAAAACCAAGAAATTTCATGAAACACAATGTACATTCATACCACTAAAATACAATACAAGGATTCACAATGGCACAACACAATACCAAAATCTACCACCCAAATATTCACAATACAATGCAAGATCTCATAACAAATGCTCCATGCTTGTAGATTTACTATGCAATTCTAAAAGGAAGAAAATGTACATGGTTTGAAACACCAACCTTGGTCCAAGCTAAGGCAATGATATTTTTTGTAGAGCTCCCTTAGTCCTTCTCCAAACCCTAACTATCTTTAAACTTAGAGAGTAGGTGAACGCCCCACTAATTTGTCCAAGACTCACTAATAAGGTTTCCCCACTATCTGTTTTTAGCAAAGACACTAATCCACCCCCTCTTACAACTTGTATCCCTCTAAATTTTCTATATTTGATGTAGTGGGAACATGGAAGAGAACACATGTGAGAAGTCCATTTTCGAATTGGTGGAGGAATGCATGGGTAAAGGGGCCCTCTAGACTATCTAGTCAATATCATGGTCAAAATTAGGTTGCTAACATGTTATACTATCACATGGGTACTTTATTTTCACATAAAAGACACTTTGGGACCACCTAATGACCCCTCAAAATCCTAGTCAAGTCCAAATTCGAATTTCCTTTGATTGTAACCCATCCCACCCCTTGGAAAGTGGGTTTACTTACTCATTAATAGGGTAATTAGGTTTAGGGTAAAATGCCACCATGACCAAAACCCTAAATGACATGTCATTTCATACAAAATCTACAAGTGTCGAGTGACACATAAAAGAACTCTCCACATCACCACAACATGTTCCTAATGCATCTTTATGATTAAACATTTCCACATACAATCAAACTTACATTTACAAAGAAAAATACTTTCACAAAAAGGCTTTTGAATCTTCCAAAGATTCACCTTGGTTAAATTGTATTCACATAGGTTTAGATCTTGTTTCCCCCAAATTTCCATGGTTCCACTTCCTACACATTAAACTTGAGCATCAATAGTCGAAGGAGGTCATATAAATATATATCATAAATGCATATAATTTCAAATGTTATAAAATCTTGTTAACATAATTCAATTAAATTTCCTTTCTAATCATTTCAAATAAGTCATTCAAAATGTTAAGATATCAAGATTTGCATATCATAAAACATCATAATGAAATTAACATTTATCTGTATATCACATTACATTGTAATCATCATTATCAAATTAACATTTATCTACATATCTCATTAGATGATAAACCATCATGATCAAATTAATATTTATTTGCATATTGCATTAAATCATAATCTAATTTTGTCATGTCATAAAGTTGCATCCATATGTGTTTGATCATCCCATTCACAATATCAGGTTCATAGTTCATATCATAGATGCAGAACACTACTGTAACTATCAAAATCAATAGTTAAGATAAGTCATTATCCTACTAAGTCTTGAGTAATGTCAAAATATCCAAATCTGAACATCAAAAAGCAAGTAACATACCCCCACTTATACATTGCAAGCATTTCTGCAATTCAACTTCTATTAAAGCAATTGAAAAAGGTTAGTACATGAACGAAATCATTAATTATATCATATAGGTCTTAATGTGTAGACATAAGTTTGGATCATCAAAATGCAGATATTAAAATAGCATAACCCTATGTTCTCAAAAGTATGTCAAAACATCAAATTAGAAGTATCATAATACAATTATGTCATCTATACTATGACGAATCAGGTGAGGCCTCACACTTTGATAATTTGGTAACCATTAGTAAGATGAAAAGAGTAAGAGGATTGACAAGATTGAAAAAAGAGTAAGAGGATTGCCAAGATTGATAAAACTTGATAAAGTGATGTGCAAACAATGTCAAATGGGAAAATTGACTAAGTCTAGTTTCAAGAGAAAGACAAATTCTTCTTATGATATTTTGGAGTTGGTTCATACTAATTTATTTGGTCCCATTGGAGTGCAAATTTATTATGATTAAAAGTACTTTATCCTATTTTCTGATGATTAATCTAGAATGACTATGATGTTTCTAAAATAAAAATCTAATGCTTTTCAAATGTTTAAGTGGTATTTGGCTAGAGTTGAAAAGGAAATAGGTAATGGTCTAAAATGCTTGAGATTAGATAGAGGAGGTGAATTCATATATGAGGAGCTCAATACATTATGCAATGACAAGGAATCAAAAGATAAATTTCAGCACCAAGGACTCTGCCACAAAATGGGATAGTTGAAAGAAGAAATATATCAATCATGGACTGTGTAAGAACATAGATGATGGAAAAGAATGTTTCACAAAAGTATTGAAGAGAAGTTGTAAGTACTACTATTTATACACTGAACCGAGTTCAAGTCAAGAAAGGTACATACAAAATCCTTTTTGAATGGTGGTATGGTTATGCACCTAATGTCACATATTTCAAAGTTTTTGGAAGAAAGTGTTATATATTAAAACATAAAAGGAAAGGAAAACTTGATGCAATGAGTCATGAAGGTATATTCTTAGGCTATTACACTAAAATTAAGACATATAAGTATTTAAATTATAATACTAACAAAATTGATTGTTAGAGTTAATGAATTTGCATAAAAGAATGAAGAAGCATGGAAGAAGGAACCTGGGGATTACAAAAGCTTGGTATACATTTATGAAGGAGAACTAAGTACCTTGTCTACACAAAAGAAATAGATTATTCAGCATCAAGAGATTGGAAGTTTTGAGTCATAATAGAGAAGCTTTGTTGAGCCTTGGCAAGTTGTCAAACATCAGATTGTAGGAGTTGAGCCACAAAGAGAGGAGACTTAACACTAGAAAGACAATGTCAAATTACAATAGGAGATACATGCAAAAGATGATCAAGCTAGACCAAGTGAATTACCACAAGGAGAAAGAAGACATAAACTTGTCTTAGCAAAATATGTGAGAAGACACCATACACCAGATCAAATCACTAGAGACAAATATTTGGGAGTCATGAAAAAAAACAAGTTGAAGAATGATACTTGTTAACTATGTGAGTTTGAGTCAAGAACAATTAAAGATGCTTTGCAAAATGAAGATCAAATTAAATCAATGGATGAGGAGATTGATCAAATAGAGAAGAACAAGACATGGATGTTGGTACCAAGGCCAAAGGACAAGAATGTGATTGAAACCAAGTGGGTATTTAGAAACAAGTTGAATGAGAAAGGTGAAGTCACAAGGAACAAAGAAAGATTGGTTTGTAAGGGATATACACAGAGCAAGGAATTTACTATGGAGAGATATTTTCCCTTGTTGTAAGGTTGGAAGGAGTAAGAACATTACTTGCATACACTACTTACAAAGGATTCAAGGTATACCAAATGGATGTCAAATCTGCATTTTTTAATGGAATCTTGGAAGAAGAAGTCTAGATTGAACAACCTAAAAGATTTGTTGATCCTAGCAAGAAGAATATGGTATGTAAATTTCACAAAGCATTGTATAGTATGAAACAAGCTCCTAGGGCATGGTATGAAATATTATATGCATATTTGGTGAAAATTGGTATTGCTAGAACAAATGGTACTTAAAAAGTGAATCTAAGGATAAGATATTGTTAGCTAAAATATTTTTTGATGATATCATATTTATAGGACATGATTTATTGTGCAAGTCATTTGCTAATGAGATGAAGAAAGAATTTGAGATGTCAATGTTTGGACAGATTAAATTATTTGTTGGTTTGCAAGTTTATCAAATGAAAGGGGGTATATACATTACACAATCAAAGTATATCAAGAAGATACTAAATTTTTTTGGAGTGGAAGATTCAAGACCAATTGAAACACCTATGGATACTAGACATAAACTTTCAAATAATTACAATTTATTGAATTAAATCAGACATTATATATGTTAACAATTGGAAAATTACAATATGTTGTCCATAGAAGACCTAACATTGTATTATCTATTGGTATTGTTGCAATATTTTTTATTAATCCAAAGAAGGATCACCTAATGGTTGAGAAAAGGATATTGAGATATTTTAAAGGTGCTAGGGCTATGGATTATAGTATAGGATGAATGACAAGTTTGAGCTAAAAGTTTACACAGATGTTGGTTGGGTTTGACACGTTAACGATAGAAAAAGAACAAGTGGAGGCACTTTCTTTCTATGCAATAAATTGATTTGATGGATAAGTAAGATGCAAAATTGTATTTCACAATCCACATTAGAAGCCAAATATGTTGAAGTAGTAGTTAATTACTCAAACATTGTGTGGATCAAGCAATTGTTGGAAGGAATTAACGAAGAGATTGTTGAACCTATAGTGATATATTGTAATAACACAAGTGCTATAAACATATCTAAGAGAAATGTGATGCACACAAAGACCAAGTATATTTCTATTAAGTATCATTACTTGACAAAATTAATGTGAGACAAAGAAGTAAGATTGGAGTAAGTGAATACAAAGGAAAAGATTCTTGATATATTCAATAAGGCATTATCTAACAATGCATTTATGTATCTAAGAGATAAGTTAGGGCTCATTACCCTATCTAAATCTAAATAAGAAGATGTGCAACATTACATCTATTAATTTGATTATAATATCTTACAAATTGATGAAGGAGGTTACACTTTAAGAGTTACCTAAAGCTATGGAAAGAAGGACCCAAGTATGAGTTGATGCAGCTACAAGTTGGCACATGGTGATGCAATCAAGGAAGAAGATGAAAAGGTGGTGATCTTTTTGTTAGAATAATTTAGAATAATTAAGAGGGGAGGTGAATCATTTATCCTTAGGTATAGATGTACCAATTTAAATTTTAATCACTTCAAATACTGCATATCTAAACATTTACTAGCTCAGTCTCTATAACAAATAATCAATAACATAAACTTGTAGTCTGCTAATCTAATAATACAAAACTTCCAAAATGTAAAACATTAATAGTAAAACATCTCAGATAAAATCCACACAAGTATGACACTAGGATTTAATGGGGAAACCCAATTTGGGAAAAACCACCAATAACATGTCACCAATTGTCACTCTTCTGAAGTGAGCTCTATTAGGAGCCAACCCTATTAAAGCTTACAAAACATATTGTTAAATGTGACCTTGTTAAAGGATTTATCACTCTATTAGAAATGGTTTTGCTAGAGAGATTAAGAATATTCCATTTGAATGCCACCTTGATTAAAGGATTTATATATGACTATTAAGTCAACCTTGATTAAAGGATTCCAATATTGATATAATGGTTAGAAAGTACTAGCAGGTTGATCTGACAAATAAAAATCACTTTAAAAATACATATCATGATTTAGTCCAACAATTAACTCATTGGCTGGCCTCCATTAATATCTTCATCACTGATTTTCTTGGAAATCCTTCAAGAAATCACTCTTCATAACAACACTTCACTGTTCATCCTTCTTCTTAAGTTCACCAATCAAAAGAATCAATAATTGCTCCAACCTTGTTAAGGTCTTCACCAATGTTTAGTCCTTGTACCTCCTTAAATTTTGATCTTTTGTTGCTTAAACATCATTGTAGATATTAGGGTTTTAATCAAATTCCACACATACAATGAATTTTTCTACCTTTTTATTTCCCCGTTTCTCTTCTAGAAAATTCTCCTTTAGTTCATGCATATAAATGCTCAAACATGGTTTCCCCTATATTAAATTCTCTAGGTCATCCATCCTTATCTTCAACACACTTTCCATATTCAAAGGATTCAATTGTATTGATTGGAAATCAATATTTCCTCATAATCTATCAAATGTTATCCCTCGTCCAACACTAGCACTACAACATTTGGGGTCAAATTATGATAGCAATTTACAACAATGGTATAATTTGTGTTGATTTTCATTTTTTTTCTAGTTGTCCCTAACATCATCACAATACCAACATTGGCATCATTATAGTGATGCCCTATGACTATTAAAAAAACAAAACATAAATCATTCCCCAGTTGTTTTGATTGTGGAGAGCTACACGGGAAAGATAGTTGAGAGTTTTGAATGAAGGTGGATATTTGTGAACATTGTCATGCCCTTTGTGATCTCTACATTTTTTTTTGTGATCTCTATTTTTTTTTCATGCTCTTAGTCTATGATTTTGTTATTGTGATCTCTCTAGTTTGATTTTGTGCCCTTTCTCTATGATTTGGTTCTTGTGCCCTTGTGATCTATGCATTTTGTTGTCATGCCCTTTCTCAATGATTTGTTTATCATGCCCTTATGATCTCTATTATTTTTTGTCATGTCCTTGCTCTATGATTTCATTATCATTCCCTTGCTCTACGATTTTGTTGCCATGTTGTGCCCTTGTGATCTCTATGTCCTAGCTCTATAATTTATTTGTTGTGTCATGCCTTTGCTCTACAATTTCATTATCATGCCCTAGCTCTACCATTTTCTTCAAGGGCTATGTAAATTTTCATTTCTTATCCTTATAAACAAGTATCTCTTTATATTTCCTTCTATATATGTATATTTAGAGATCTTTTTTAAGGCACTTATTACATCATGGCACAATAGAAAATTAATCCAGGTGCATACATATTCTAGAATCCAAATAATAAAACAATAAAACTCACTCAACCCATGCTAAGTGACTTACCTCAAGATCCTCAACAAAAATAATGCAGACCAAGAAAAAAGGCCAGAGTTGGCAAGATAATTTAGAAAAACACATCATAGCCAATATTTTTAGAAAGAAATTAGTCATAACTCAATAAATTGGGTCTAGTTGTTGATTAGTTGGGTTGATCACAAATTCTTGTAGAACTATCATTAGATTAGGTACAATACAATGAACAATTAGTTGTTCCCATTTAATAGGATCAAATACAGTTTTCCATGGTATTTCTGTAAGCTACATTTTGTATGAATATTACTCATACAACCAATCAATTCCAAAAAATTTAGTCTCTTGATGGTTCTTGCCCAATTGTTCATGTGCTTGTCTATGCTTCCATATTGTGCATATTCTGTGAACATTGTATTCTATGTAATTATCACTCCACTTCTTATCCATTTCATGGGTTGACCTCTTTATTGACACATTGCAACAAATGATTCATGCCTCCCTTCACTATGGTGTCCCTACAATATTTCTTCATCCCACATGAGCATGATGTCCTCTAGTTCCAACATCATTCCTGCCAATATTTGACTTTTGAATGAAATTTTAGACAATCTTTTTTAAAAATATCATGGTAGCATTCTATCAAACAGTTCGTGTGCCTTGTCTCTACTGTTCAATTGATGAGTTGTCACTAAGAAGTGTTGTTAGATAAGAAGCTTCACATTTATTTTCATTCCTCACCCATCATTTTGTGGATACTGACTTCCTATCCAGTTTCTATAGTCACCCATGCATATGCATTATTTTGAAGCCGATTTTTATTTTGTTAATGCTCAATATTTCATGGCTTTGCGTGATTCCAGGTTCATCTAATTTCTTTCTACAATTTAGTTTTTAATATATTGTCTCAAAACATATGAATGGTAGAAAATGGTTGGGAATGGGGTTTTTGAAGTTAAAAACCTTTCTACTTTTCTATTGCTTGAAGAATATTGATATTTTATTTACAGCTTTTGTATACATTAAAAGGTAGATCAAAGAATAGTTGCCAGTATAGTCTTCATTATGCTTTAGAAAGTAAATTGTGATGTAAAACCCCTAAATCTTATACTTCAATATACTTCAAATTTCATGTGTATTTAGATCCACATTTATTTGGCTTTATTCTGAGAATTTTAGTCTTTACATAGTTTTCCATCTTATGAGTTGTTTGTCAAATTATTTGTAGAAATGTGTGCTACAAAATTGATCATATAGCAATATTCTACATGGAGTCCTTATGAAAATAATGGAGGGTAAGGGTGATGTCATTTTTTGGGGTCAACTACTTCCCACATCATTTCTTTGTATTTTTCTGCTTTTCTTCACCAAATTTTCTTTTTTGTTTCTCTGGCAACTATACCAATGTCATGATTAACATTTTACAAATCACATCTATATACTTGAGATGCCTCTTCAATGACTAGCTTAAAATCATTTTTTTCTTTATTGCTTTATTTTTTCCCCTTTTTAAGGTTTAAAATTTCTAGGTTTTGATTTTATTTATATTTATTTGGGTGCATGGTATTTCTTCATCTAATTGGATCTTGACTATTGATTATTTTGAATAATCAATTTTTTAGATTGACTACTTGCAGATTAATAGTTCCTTAGTGAACTATTTTTGGTGACCAAACAAAAATGGTACAAATAATCCCTTGACCCAAGGTTTAAGTAGTTAGATCTATCCCCTACAATGTGTGATGTGTACCGCAGTGCATCTCAATCTAGGGCCCACAAGTAATTTAGGAATAGAATTTTAAGATTGGTAAACCTAAAGATTATTTTCCAATTAGAAAAAAAATAATTAATAAAATAAAATGCTAATAAATAATCAAATATTTTTTAATTTCTAAAATGTAAATTATATAATTGAATTTAAGTGATATAAATGCGCAACAAAATTACAGTCTCATAACAACAACAAAAAAGATGATTTACAATTAAAAAGAGGAGGGCTTTTAGTTAGCTTTTTTAGTAAGATTAATTTAAAATTTAAAATTTTATTCAATCTTTTACTATAGATGTACTATTTTCATACACTAATCTAAAGCAATGTTGGCTATTATTCTTTTATTTTTCTTTTGGTAGAACTGTGTGTTCAAGAAATTTGTCTTTTTTCTCTTTGACGAAGAAAATATTGTTTGTCATTATAATGTATATAGTTTGATGAGATCCTTGCTAAGTTATTGAAAAAGCTTTAAATTTATCACCAAGTACAAGAAAAATAATAGATAAATGATCTCCTTGATTTTGGACTTGCAATGCAACATCAAATCACTTATATTCCTCAAAACTTCAAACTCACCAAACAATAAGCTTCAACTTCATTGTGTATGATCACTGAATAAGATGAACCATGCACATTATCCCTTCATTGGATACAATTGATTAAGTGTGTGTTGTCTTTTATGTTACACAAATGTCATGTCAGTTGATAGATAGTGCTTGTCGAGCTCACTTGGTTAGTGAAGATAGTTTTCCTTGTCTACTGAGCTCACTCGAGCATCGAAGGAATTGAGGTAGAAGAGAGTGTTAACCGAGCTCACTCGGTTAATGAAGGAAAAGTTGAACAGAGTTAGTATTCATTGAGTTTACTTGGTTGCCAAAGGATTTCTGCAAGTTCACAGTGTTAACTGAGCTTCTATTGGTTAACACAGAGAATCATTCTAAAGTTAGTTTCTATTGAGCAGGGTCGACTTACAAAGGATTTTTCTTATTTTGGCATATGAAGCTAAATTACTTTATATATTGATTATACCTGACTATGATGATGAATATTGGTTATTGTAATTTGAATTTGGGCTGACTTGACAATCTGGAAGGTATAAATAAAAGGTCAAGTTGAGATTTCCAGTGTGTGTGCAAGTGTGTTGATTGAATTAAAAAGAAAAGAGAAGGAGCAAACTTGAAGGATAAGCCGGTATGCTTGTGGACCAAAAAATTAATATTCGATTGGGAAGGATCAAGTTTAAGTAGAAAAGAGATCTAAATTCAGCAATTTAGTTGCATCACAATCAGGTCATTTCATTGTTACTATCTAACCATTGTAGCAGTGATCTAAAATCTCTTAACAGAGTTGGTTTAACATCTAGTTGTAAATCCTCTAACAAGGTGACAATTCCATTGAATTGTTTTAAGACCTCTTGCAAGGCCACTCCTAGTAGGGTGATTAAATCTTCTAACAAGGTCACACCTAACAGTGTGTTTTGTAACCTTTAATAGGGTTGGCTCCTAATAGGGCTCACTTTAGAAGAGTGAAAAATAGTAACTAGTTACATTGGTGGTTTTTCCCAAATTGGATTTCCACATTAAATCTTGGTTTCTCATGTGTTCATGTTATTTCTCTTATGCTTGCAATATTAATTACTATTAATTTTTTAAGAACTGCTCTAAGAAATTCACACTCTACATTTACTAAGTTACATCATTTTCTATGTGTTTACCAAGTAATAGTAGTAATGAGTTTTCTCAGTCTAAATTTATTGTTGACATCTAAGGAATCTAATATTTATTTTAGTGGTAACTAATTCACCCCCTTGCCCCAATTACTCCTTCTATATTTCCAAAAATTGGTATCAGAGTTTTGGCGCTTGCAAGAAAGGTTTCAAGGACCTAAGCTAAAGATCAGGATGTCTTACAATAAAGAGATTTCAAAGCTAAACAGAGACAACTTTTCAGCATGGAAAGGACTCATGAGACTTTATCTAGCCACCATTAGTGATTTAGGCTACAAATACATTGATGAAGAAGACAAAACTCCTAGTGGCACATTATTTGTTGGAGATCTTGTTGAGAAAAAGAACCATAACATCATGATGATTGATATTGCATCTACTCTCAGCTATGATGAATTTGATGAGATCAAAGGCTGCAAAACTACTTTTGGTATGTGGAACAAGCTAAAGGATATCTATGGTGGTGGTGACAATGTAAGGAGACCCAAAGAAGAAAGCCTCAAAGGATAGTTCAAAGATTAGATGAGAATTAGAGAAAATGAAAATGTTTCCAAATATGTGGAAAGAATCAAAGCTAGTGTCAGTGCAATCAAAGCTTCTAGAGGAGAAATCAAGGTGGAAACTGTTGTAAGTAAAGTTTTGAGAACATTGCTTCCTATCTATGCAATTAGAGTATCTATTATTCAAGAAAGGAGATGTGATCCAAATGACAAGTTAAGTTTGGATGCCTTAGTAGGAAGATTGACAACCTTTGAGCTAGACAACTTTGACAATTATGTTCCAGCTTCCAAAAATGTTGAATTTGCATTTTAAGCCAAACTTTCACTCAAAGAAAAAGGAAAGAAAACAAAGGACATTTAGTTAGAAAGTGAAGAGGAAATAGAGGAAAGTTATGACAGTGATCTTGAAGTTGTTGAAGCTTCACTTGCAAAGAAATATTCTAGAGGTAGAGGAAAGTACAAAGGTAAAGTTCGTTTAATCTATTTTTCATGTAAAGAAATTGAACATATTACTGCCAGGTGCCCAAATAGAGAAAGAAAGGATGAGAAGAAGAGCCATAAGTACAAAGGCAAGAAGGAATCCAAAAGTTGCAAATCCTTCAAAGAAAAAGGTAAGAAGACTTTTTTTATGGCTAAAGATTCTGATAACAGTGAAGATGAAATAGTGTACATTATTGTAAAAGATGAATCTGATGAAGAAGAAGATAAGATGGTACATATTTCTCACATTATTAAAAATGACACATGGATCATAGATAGTGGATGTTCATAATGTATGACTAGAGATAGAACAAAATTTGAACACTTTGAACACTATGATGGAGGTAATATAAGGTTTGGAAAAAATGAACCTTGTTGCATAAAAAGGAAAGGTCGAATCTCATTAACCAATGAACTTGTATGTGATAGTGCCCCTTGGGTTGAAGGACTAAAACATAATCTGCTAAGTTTGATACAGCTAATCAACATTAGATTCAAGGTAGAATTCATGCATGGAAAAGGCAAGACTGCTAGATGACAAAGGGAATCTGATTGGATCAAGCAAACAAACAAGAGGTAACCTATTTTATCTTAATCTTGGTGATTGCTCATGTTTTATTACTCAAATGAAAGAAATTTGGTTATGACATAAAAGACTATGTCATGTAAACTTTGATAATATGGTCAAGATAAGAAAATTTAAAAAAGTAAGATGTATCCCTAGTTTAAAGAAACCAGGTGTTGGATTATGACAAAATTGTCAAATTGGCAAAATGGGAAAGACTAGTTTTAAGAGCAAAAACTATCAATCTAAAGATGTCTTGGAAATTGTACATACTAATTTGTGTAGACTCATTGGAATAGAAAGTTATAGTGGAGAGAAATTCTTCATTCTTTTTGTTAATGACTACTCTAGAATGATGACTATTATGCATCTTAGAGAAAAGTTAGAAGCATTTGAGAAATTCAAATGGTATCTAGTAAGAGTAGAAAAAGAAACTGGAAAAAGATTGAAATGCTTAAGATCAGATAGAGGTGGTGAATTCATCTCCAATGAATTCAATAATTTTTGCATTGAAAGAGGAATCAAAAGGCAAGTATCAGCCCCTGGTACTCCTAAGTAGAATGGAATAGCTGAAAGAAGAAATAGATCCATCATGGATTATGCAAGGACTCTAATAATGGAAAAGAATGTTGCTATCAAATACTAGAAGGAAGCCATCAACATTGCAGTTCATACTTTAAACCAAGTATAGTTGAAGAAGGACTCACATAAAAATCCCTATGAATTATGGTATGGCTACAAACCCAATGTAAGTTATCTAGAAGTATTTAGTAGTAAATGTTATATCTTGAAAAAGTCTAGAAAAGACAAGTTTGATATGAAAGGTGATGAAGGGATATTCTTAGGATATCCTTGAGTAAGTCATATAAATGTCTAAATTTGTCTACTCATAAAATCATAGAAAGTGCACATGTGAGAATTGATGAGTTTGTAGAAAAGATTGAAGAAGAAAGCAAAAGGGAACCAGAAGATTACAAAATATTTGTCTACTTCAAACTTGATACATTTTCAGGCACATCTAATAATAAGGAGACTTCACCTCTTGAGTCTTCCTCGGCTACCAAGTTACAAGGAGTACAAACTAAGTCACAAAGACCCGAGTCACATTTTGAAACTACTGAGCCAATGCCTACTGAGTCTGAATGACCTAAGCCTGAAGTCAAAATTTAAAATGAAGACAATGCAATTCATTCAAAAGGAAAAGAACCTGTATTGGCCAAGTATGTTAGAAGGTATCATGCACCTAATTAGATTATTGGAGATAAAGTAGAAGGTACTATAACAAGAAGAAAATTGAAAGATACATGTTTACTTGCTGATTTTAAACCTAAATGAAAGTTGGATTGAGGCAATGGATGAAGAAATAGAATAGATAGAAAAGAACAAAATTTGAAGTCTTGTTCCTAGGCCTAAAGATAAAAATGTGATTGGAACAAAATGGGTATTCGGAAATAAGATGGATGAAGATGGACAAGTATCAAGAAACAAATCCAAATTAGTGTTTAAAGGCTATTCTCAAGAAGAAGGAATTGATTATGGTGAGAATTGTCCTCCTGTTGCAAGATTAAAAGGTGTTAGGACCGTACTTGCATATGCAGCTCATAGAGGATTCAAAGTATATCAACTGGATGTTAAATCTGCATTCCTGAATGGAATTCTTGATGAAGAAGTCTACATTGAATAGCCAGAAGGTTTTGTTGATCCTAACAAAAGGGATATGGTCTAAAAATTACACAAAGCACTATATGGTCTCAAGCAAGCTCCTAGAGCCTAGTATGAAAGACTACATAACTACTTGATATAGATTGGTTTTCAGAGAACAAATGATAATAGTAGTTTGTACATCAAGGAGGGAAAAGATAACAAAATTGTGTTGGTGGAGATATTTGTGGATGACACTCTATTTACAAGAAATGATGATCTATGCAAATCATTTTTAGAACAAATGAACAAAGACTTTGAGATGTCCATGTTTGGTGGAATAAAATTGTCTTTTGGATTACAGATACAACAAAATAGAAATGGTATCTATATCACCCAATCCAAGTATGTAAAAGAGATACTTAAGAAGTTTGGTATGGAATATTTTTAACTAGTTGGTACCCCCATGTGTACTGGACTCAAGCTTACCAAAGATGATGATTCCAAAGAAGTAGATCAAACTTTATATAGATCAATTATTGGAAAATTATAGTATGTAGTTCATGCAAGGCCTAATATTGCCTTAGAATTTGGGATAGTGGCAAGATTCTTAACCAAACCAAGAGAAAATCATATGATGGCAATCAAAAGAATCTTGAGATATCTAAAAGGTGCTAAGGACTATGGCTTATGGTACAAACTTTGAGGAAACCTAAACCAAAAGGTATTCACTGATGCTGATTGGGTAAGAAATCTTGATGATAGAAAAATCACAAGTGGTGTAGCTTTCTTTCTTAGTAAAAGGTTGGTATCTTGGACAAGCAAGAAGCAAAACTACACATTTCAATCCACAGCAAAAGTAGAGTATGTAGCAGTAGTAGTGAATTGTGCTAACATTGTTTAGTTCAAACACTTGGTGGAAGGAATGAAGGTTGGAATCAAAGAGCCAGTATTCATGTGTTGTGATAACACCAATGCAATTAACATATCAAAGAACCCAGTGATGCATTCCAAAACAAAGCACATTGCTATAAAATATCACTTTTTTAGAGAACTGGTGTAGGACAAAGAAATCATAGTGGAATATGTCCATACAAAAGAACAAATTGCTGACATATTCACCAAGCCATTACCTAAGGATGCATTCTTGTATCTAAGAGGTAAGCTAGGGGTCATTCCCCTATCTGAAGGTCACTAAATAAATTTTAGTGATGCATCAACTAGAACCAAGTTAAAGATCAATCAATTGATGTAGCATAATCAAGAGAATATTGAATATGAATCAATACTCAAGGCACAATAATAAAAATTTGGCATGTGTTGTCAAAGAGGGAGAAGTTTATTGTCATATCTTTATCTTTTTAAAATTTTGCAGAGGGAGAAGTTTGGAAAGAAGTTATGCAAAGGAAGAATTCAACATAAAGAAGAAGTTCTTGTGTAAAATCAAAGATGGAGAAATTTTCTATCAAAAAGAATCTTGTTCTGAAATTTTCATTGTACTATGACATATTGTCTTGCTATCAATGCCAAAGAGGGAAATTTTTGGATATAATTGATGAATTGTGTGGTCTTTGATGTTACACAAATATCATATCAATTGATAGACAATGCTTACCGAGCTCACTTGGTTAGTGAAGATAGTTTTCCTTGTCTACTGAGTGTTCAAAGGTTTACTCTGAATAGATGATAGTATCTACTAAGCTCACTATGACATCAAAGGAATTGAGGCAGAAGAGAGTGTTAATCGAGCTCACTCGATTAATGAAGGGAAAGTTGGACAAAGTTAGTATTCACTAAGTTCACTCAATTGCCAAAGGATTCCTACAAGTTTGCAGTGTTAACCAAGCTTCTTTTGGTTAACATAGATAATCATTCTAAAGTTAGTTTCTATCGAGTAGGGTCAGCTTACGAAGGATTTTTCATATTTTGGCATATGAAGCTTAATTACTTTGTAGTGCCTCTCCCATTTGACTTTTGTAAGTCGTCCTGATGGATGCAACCTTGATGACCTTTTGTTGTGATGGGATCATGATTGTGACCCTGAGTGGTCTACACCATTGAGGTGTTTGGGTTTATGTTTTTGTATTTGTTGCTTTGATTGTGCTTAGACTGATCTTTGAGATTATGATGTGATTTTTGGTTCACTGAGGTTTGTGCCAGTGGTTACCAGGATCGATGTGGTATCATGAGGTTGTTTTGTGATTACCTTGAGATGTGTGCAAAGATTGCACTATGTACTTTTTACCATGCTACATGGGACTAGGTTCCTATAGCAGTGGTTAGTCATGTTTTTGACTGTGTTCGCTTATGTGTTTTAAGTGCCTTATTAAATGCTTAAGTAATTAGAATGGATTGCTCTTGTTGGATTATTTGGTTATGTGTTGCAGATATTTACCTTGTTATATTTCTGATTAGAGAGATAATTGTTACTCATGTTATGTTTACACTTGAGTTGACCTGAGGGTCAGATGTTACTCTTTGATTTCAGTATCATAGATTTTAGACTACTATGTTGTTCAGTTAATCATATTGCATGATGATGCCATTTTGAGATGACAGTGTGTTTTATGATGATATCTGGTTATCTGGTATTTTGACATACCTCTGATTTCATTATATGATGGATTTAATGCTATGGTTATTTACTTCATTCCTATGTTGTTATTCTTTATGCGAACGTGAGTGATGTAAATAGATTATTTTAATATAATTAATCAAATGGTTAAATTAGGTGATTTAATGCATTTATTTCTTTGGCTATGTTATTATATACAATTGCATTTGATCATGTTGTTTAGTGTGCAGGATTTATATCCCTGGCAGTGGCACATGGAGTTAGTGATTTAGCCTTTCATATTTTACCAATGTCATCCTTGTATGGTCGACGTATCCTTTATTAAAATGTTTAATTTAAACCTTTCAGTGATTATTAAATCCGAACTCATTGCATTATGTGATTAGACCAGTAAGCGTATCTATGCATTTAGAGGTTCGCATTGTCACGAAAGTTGTTTAAGGTGATTTTTGTGTTTTTGGGTTTTCGAGCTTTTTATTTGATTTATTTTTAATTTCTGGCAGCTTTGCCATAGATGAATTCCTATTTATAGGAATAGCCTATTTTTGTTTGGGTCGATTCGGGGTTTAACTAGATTGGTTGGTTAAATTCCCTAATCGATTATTCACCCAAAAAGTGAATAAGTATCCAAAGAGGAATTTAATTCCTCACTTCTCACTTTTAAATTGGAAAGTTGGAGAGTAAAACCCAAAATCCTCTTCATGAGGATTCACTGTTTTGTTCGTTGTGGGAGCTACGGGCGTGGGATTGTCATGAGGTTAGGCTTGTTGGATCAAGCTTGGGAAAACCTTGGATTTTCGCAATTTTCAGCTACTTCTACGAGATATTTATTTTATGGTTCAAATTCCCATTTTGCCTTTTTGGCTGTGAGGTAGGGCTTTCCTATTTAATTGTTTCTGTTCTGTTTCTGCTTCTGTTTTTGGTAACCATTTGTTTGGAGGCTGAGAACTAGTGTTCCCCTCTGTTTATGTATGCTAGTTCTACCCGGTTGGGCGGGTATGAACATTTCCCTATTTTTTGGGATGAGGGTTTGGAATTTTACGCCGTTATGCTGGCCATTTTCGCATACGGTGTCCGATTCCATTTATTTTTGGATTTTTGGGGTTTTTAAACCCAAAGGCTAAATGGGTTTTAATTTTGAAGTTTTCTAAATTTTTGGGGTTTTTACCTCATTTTGCGTGCCGCCCTATTTTCTTGGGTTTTCTTGGCACAATGTGGGTCGTGGACCTGGATGATCTGTTTGGATATCAATCATACCACTATTGCACCTTTTTTTGCATTGGGATGCATGTTGCACCCGTACTCCCGACTTTGTGTTCGGTTGAGTGATTTGTTACCTGTTATGGTTTCTTTTGGACCTTTACTTTTGTTTCGTGAATGCTAGGATTCGTGTAGAATCCATACTCTCGGATTGAGGCCAGTTGAGTGAGTTCATGATGTTTGGTCTTGTTACATCATTGGGATTCATGTAGAATCCATACTCTTGGATTGAGGCCGATTGAGTGATTTCATGATGTATGATTTTATTGGCTTTGAGATTCGTGTAGAATCCGTCCTTCCCGTGTTGCTTTCAATTGGGTATTTTCTTTGCATTGTGTTCTCATTCCTGTCCTTGTGTTATGATCTTCATGATGGTGGTGCGCCACACACGAGTACATGCGCGTACATTTGTTGGGTGACTTGCAAGGCCCGATCTTTCGTGAATTTGTCGAAAGTTATGATCATCGGGGTTGGGATGGGAGTATGCATGCCCACGGGCACTTGTTGTAGGATGAGCATGGGTAGGGTAGGGTAGCATCTAGAGGGGGCTTCTATCTTATAGCTCGGTGTTCATGGCATCGGAGGTTGACGGAAGATAAGAAGTTTTAAGCAAGTGATAACTAAATAAAATGTGTGATTGTTAATAAAACTTAAGATAAGTAAAATTTGTGAGCACCCGATTAAGTTCGAGGACACAATATGTGAGCACCTATTTAAGTTTGAGGATACACGATCTGAGCTTGGGCTTTTTGATGCCAAGCAACTCTCCAGGATGTCAGCCCCTACTTAGCAGCCTTTTGAGTGTCTGACCAGGACCTGTACTCCTTGCATTGTCTTAGGTTCTTGGTTGCAGCCATCATACTGTCTGGCGTGAGTGTTAGCCATGGATGTTCTTTTGTGTATTTTTGGTTGGATCATTATCTCCATCAGCACGGCGAGTGTGGACCTATGGGTTCCACGTGGTTGGGAGGCGTAGCTACCTTTACCACTACTAGGGATCGGTGTACAGAGATGATCTGTTGTCCTAGTGCGACCATTGTTGGATGTCTTCACTTGGTACTTCGGGTTCCAGAGTATGCTTTCTTGTGATTTATGCTTTCATTGGGATGCTTGTATATCATGTTTAGATGATGTTATTTTATTTGGCACATTCCCTTATTATGATGTTCAGCATATGATTAGATGATGTGATTTGCTTTAGTAGTATATTTGTTGCTTACTATTGTTTAGCATGTGATAGGTGATGTTATCTACTGTAGGATTATCTAATGCGTTATCACTAGCATGTTAGATTTTCTTATGCTGTTATTGTTGCATGGTTTTAGTAGTGACGTCCCTATTACGATAGTACTGATGATCTAGTCGGTGGCTTGGGATGTTACGTGTGGAGGATGGCTAGGATCCACAATGGTCTTATGATGCTATTGACGGTTGGGAGAAACCGCGTACTTAGTTTGATTCTTCAGCTCTCTGTGATGTTTATTTCAATGTGTTCTTTGCTGTTGTAGTTGAGATGGATAGATGTTCTTCTTTCTATGTTGTTCTTGTACTCGAGTGTTCATTCCTCGATTCACATGGATCCGGTACTCCCTAGTGTGGAGGTTCTTTGCTCCATTTTGGTTCTTTTTTCTTAGGAGAGTGTTTTTGTTTTCCATGGGCGACATTTGTTTAGCATGGTGTGACACTTTAAAAAGTATTGCATGCCCATGCAAACTATGTTGTACGACACTGTAAAGTATCGCACACCTTCTTGAGAAATGTCGTACGACACTGGAAGAGTGTCGCACGCCTTCTTGAGAAATTTAATACGATGCTGAAAAGTGTCGCATGCCTTCTTGAGAAATGTCGTACAACACTGGAAGAGTGTCACACACCTTAAGGAGAAGTATCGCCCTCCCTTAGTAAAAAGTGTCGCACGGTTTTTGTGAAAAACTTGCGCGTGCCATCAGCGAGAACTTTTCTTCGTGATCCAATTTTTTTGATAGTGGTTTTGGATACCCTTTTGGGCGTTCTTTGACCCTATGCTATTGCATTTTGAATTCTATCGATTTCTCTTGAAATCGAGTTTTCGTGTTTTTGTTTTAGTCTCTTGGGGTTTAAAATATATCAGTTAAGTATAAGTTTCTTATACTTAAGATATATTTTAATATATGCAAAAAATCATTTGAGATAGGTTTCAGACCTCTCAAAGATAAGTTGTGGATTCTAGGAAATTTTAGGGCTTCAGAAATCCAGACTTAGCCAATTTTTAGGGCTTAAGGATTTCACGCTTAGCCAAATTTCAGGTTTCTACATTTTACCCCAACTTGGTGTTTTGTTGATGAGTGGTTCTTTCTTGTGCCCTCATCAAGTGCATTATTGTTGTTGGCTTTGTTTGCGTGTGTCAGTTTGGTAGTGGCGTTTGGAGATTTGTTGGTTGCCGGGATTGTGGCGAAGTCTTCCTTTGCGATCGTTGTGATCCCTGTATGATGTTGTCTTGTGCATTCATACTTGTAAAAAAAAAAAAAATCTTGGCTTGTATTTCATCCTTGTTTCCAAAGATCTCCAGGTAGGGCATCACATACTTTATGTATTTATTCTAGATGACTATGATGATGAATATTGGTTATTGTAATTTGAATTTGGTCTGACTTGACATACTGGAAGGTATAAATAAAAGGTCAAGTTGAGATTTCCAGTGTGTGTGCAAGTGTGTTGATTGAGTTAAAAATAAAAGAGAGGGAGAAAACTTGAAGGATAAGCAGGTATCCTTGTGGAGCAGAAAAGTAATATTCAATCAGGAAGGATCAAGTTTAAGTAGAAAAGAGATCTGAATTTAGCAATTTAGTTGCATCACAATCAGGTCATTTCATTGTTACTCTCTAACCATTGTAGCAGTGATCTAAAATCTCTTAATAGAGTTGGTTTAATAGCCAGTTGTAAATCCTTTAACAAGGTGGAAATTCCATTTAATTTTTTTAAGACCTCTTGCAAGGCCACTCCTAGTAGTGTGATTAAATCCTCTAACAAGGTCACACCTAACAATGTGTTTTGTAACCTTTAACAGGGTTGGATCCTAACAGGGCTCACTTCAAAAGAGTGAAAAACAATAACTAGTTACATTGGTGATTTTTCTCAAATTGGGTTTCAACATTAAATCCTAGTGTCTCATGTGTTCATTTTATTTCTCTTATGCTTGCAAGATTAATTACTGTTAATTTTTTAAGATCTGCTAAAAGAAATTCACACTCTGTATTTATCAAGTTATAGCATTTTCTATGTGTTTACCGAGTAACAGCAGTAATGAGTTTTCTCAGTCTAAATTTATTGTTGACATCTAAGGGATCTGGGATTTATCTTAGTGATAACTGATTCACACCCCCCCCCCCCTCTCTGTTACTCCTTCTATGTTTTCAACACCTTTATCATGTAGAAAATTCAAATCATTTAGAGGTACATGTTTTTGGTTGGGGCATCAATAGCAAGGTCAAAATGGTTTGAGATTATTCATCTTTGAATGCTCCCACAAATTTGTAGCAGCTATTCTCATTACTGGAAGAATAACTTCAGTAAAGAGTTGAGTGTAAGGAGTTGAAGAAGCAAGTTTTGCTTCTATGTACATGTCATAATCATGAGGCTCCCATAATATCCTCAATGTTGTCTATATGTTTTTTCTACCGTGCAGTCTCTTTCTAAATTTGTTCCTCCTTTTCTTTCTAAATATGCTCCTTCTCCTTCACTCTCATGCCTTAAATTTGATTATCAAACTTCTAAATATCTTCCTCTACCTTATCTAAAATAAACTTCACATTGTGTTGTAACTCTAGCATAGGTGTTTGATCATCGATAGCTTTCATTTGAGCATTCAAGTTTTCAAGATTGGTCAACACCCTCACTTGTAGACCTCTCATGTCAAGAAATTTATGTATTGTTTCAACAACATTTTCTTGCTTCTGAGCTAATAGTTCTTCAAACACATTTTCTTGTAAACCATTAATTTTTTTGAACAATTTTAAACTCTTAGAAAGTGCATTTTTGTTTTCATGTATGTATGTATATATAATAATGTTTTCATGTATGTCAAAATAATAACTAACATTACCATTGGATCATATAATAATGAAGTTATCAACCCAATTAATCAACAACTAAACCAGTTTAACTGGTGTTTCCAATGTCATAGTACCTACTGCAACACTTTCCTGGATTCTATCTAGTGGCTCCCATAATATCCTTATCAAAATCAATTTCAACATTCAAGTTTTCAAGATTAGTCAACACCCTCACTTGTGGACCTCTCATGTCAAGAAAATTTTGTATTGTTTCAATAACATTTTCTTGTAAAACATTAATTTTGTTGAATAATTGTAAACTCTTAGAAAGTGCATTGTTGCTTTCATATATGTATGTATGTATATATTTATGTATATATGTATGTATATATATGTATGTATGTATTTATATATGTATGTATGTATATATGTATGAATGTATGTATATGTATGTATGTATATGTATGTATGTATGTATGTATGTATGTATTTATATATATGTATGTATGTATGTATATGTATGTACATATATGTATGTATGTATATATATGTATTATTAACAAAAAAGAAATGAAAACATGACATTAATCATTCCCTATTTATTTTGATTGATTGTGGAGAGTTGCACATGAAAGAGGGTGGAGAGCTCTGAGTAAGGGTGGAGAGCTCCAAACATTGGTGGAGATCAGTGGAGATACAGGATTTTGTTGTCATGCCCTTGTAATCACTGCATCTCGTTTGCATGCCCTTGTGATCTCTATATATGCATGCATGCATGTATGTATGTATGTATGTATGTACACATATGTATATGCATATATATGTGTATATATATGTATGTATGTATATAAATAAAGAGATCTTGATACAATGGGGAAAAAAGAAAAAAAACTCACTCAATAGTAGCATGGCCGCAGATGCAATGGAAATGCCTATTGGTAAGTAGATTCCTCTTTTTCTCTCTTATTTTTTATGTGTTTATTTCACTTGAACTATTATTTCTTGGGGGCATTTTGTAATATTAGATTCATTTTATGAAGGAGGTGATAAGGACATTCCTGGATGTACATGTGTGATGAATTTCTTGTGAGCAATGAAGATGGACTTCCCTTGAGAGTAGTAGGAGGTGATGAGGACATTCTAAGTACTTTAAAGATTGATCTCATGATATTCCAGGTAACTTACCATGCTTATACATGTATGGATGTTTAATTAATCAACCTTAAATTTAATAAAAGGAATGTGTGCTTTTAAACAAGCTATTGTCACATTGATTATTGTCACAAGCTTTTAAACATAACTATATAAGGAGTCAGTTAGGATGTATATAGGTTAACCTTACATTAACTTTAAAATACAATACAGATGTTGCACTAGGGTATTTTATAGTATTGTAATTATAGAAAACCACCTAATTTTCCTGAGTGGTTGTATGATGGTGAAGAGTTGTATTAGGTAAGTAAAGCTCACTAGTGGTTATAAGAATACAGCTACATCAAAACAATTAGAGACCAAAAATACATATTTGTTAGAGTGAGTATTTCAAAGATCTTGATCCATGGATATAGGTATGTAGGTAGCCTAGTAGGTGGAGTATGTGCAGATGTCTTGGACATAGTTAGGTAGCACTTAACTATTTTACGACATTATATGTAACAAGTAGTTTGACATGAAACCTTGACAAATTCATTGTTTCCTTTTAGATACATTCTAATCCACCATGAACCAACAAGAAGTTAACTTTGAATAACTTAAGAAATAGTACACTTTTCAAACATAATTTCTCACTGCATGATACATTGAAGGTAAAAATGAAGTTTCAAGTAAAGTACGTTGTTGATATTAATCAAACAACCTTCTAATAATTTTTAAAATGGCAAGCCTAGAAACATTGTTTGGCCAATTTATAAATAAAAATATATTTTGAAATATAGCAAAAAATAAATCTTGCAATTACCAAATTCTAATATATAACCCACCATACCAGATTATGAGTCAAGGGCAAACTAAAATATAAAACATTTTACTTCTTAGTAACATGTCTATAGAAAGAGAAAATAAATCTCATACCATGTACATACTAAATTGTAAAAAATATTATCTCAAGGAGCTTGCAGGATCATGCAAACATTCTCTAACTATTATGTTTTTATAATTGTTGACTTAACAATCATATTTATTATTGTCTTCCTCGTGCTTTTTACATATTGTTGCCCCACTTTTTACCATGTACCAATTTTGCAAAGTGGAGATTAACTTGTATTGTATTTAGTTGGGTCGAGTCAGTCCTTTATTCCTCAAGTGATAAGTATCTCCATCGGGTTTTCATCTTTTCCCTTCTCCCACATTGTATGGCTAGGTGGGTTTTCTTTATCATCACGAGTCTTTTGGGTAGTCTAGGACCTTGCTCAATGGAGATTCTTGAATTATGTTACTTCAAATGAACTTACTTGTAGCTCATGTTGTTTTGAACATATGAAAAGTTACACAGCTGGAAAATCCAATTTCATCTTCTCCTTGGTGGGTTTTTGCACCCCAAAGGTGAAACTCCGTCGAGATTCACAAATGCAATTTGCAAGCTTAAATGAATAGAAGCGAATTATGTTATGGATAGATCATTCAAGTATTGTCATGTTTTCACTATGGGAATCTTTCAAAACTCACTAAGATGATAAAAAAAGGCATCAACGAAAAACTCAGAAATAGCTTCTCCTCGGCAGGTTTCGAACCAAGAACTCATTTTTTTGAAAAGGCATTTGTGGAAAGGTAAGCGGGTTAGTGGGTCCCATATTTCACTTGTGAAGCTAGTTTTATATTTTCTAGAGGCTTAAAATAAAGTTATTAGGGTAGAGAAGGTAAAATGAGGGCACAAGCAGAAAAGTGGAAATCGCCTTCTCCTCCGCGGGCTTTCTACCCTTGAAGGCAGTTTTCCTCATCCAACAAAAAATCACTCTTGCAAGCATGGTTATTTGACAAATCGATTACACAAGGCTAAAAAAGATAAGGGAAGCATGTTGATCACATTGAGGAAGGTATTCTATTCAAAATGTGGCTGAGCGGATTTTTAATCACTGAGTACTTCGCTCTTAATTCTTCGCAGCTTGGTGAAAAATGGGAAAGTAAAACTGTAATAAAGGAAAGTAACCATTGGGCCAACAGAAATAGTCAAAAGACAAGAAAGAATCTATTGTAACCTCCACATTTACTAATCTAATGGATTTATCATTTCATTCATTTGTGTGGTGCGGATCTTGAATATTAATGGGTGGATTGGAGTTTCTATACAGAGATGAACATAATGGATGTTCAAACTACTGCCTACTTATATGAACTGTTATGCTATTGAGTTGACTATTGATTTCAAAATTCCCACAGTTACAAAGTTCTACTCTCTATCCTATTTTCAGTTTTAAGATTTCCAATTTATCTCTACCTCAGTCGAGATGGCAATAAGATTTGCTAGATTTGATGGATTGGGTGGAATCAAATCTACATGGTAAAATATCACAGACACTTCACTCCATTTCTTTGACATGCAAGATTTCCAAAGAAGGTTGAGGATGGAACCAATCCATCCCATAATGGAGAAACTCTAGGGAAGTGGGCTAGTAGAAGCAGCAAGATTTCCCATAGTAGTACAAGCCCTAGAACTAATTATTGAATGTATCAATCACTATAACCTAGCTACGAAGCAAATCTTACTACTTGATCAAACGGTGTTAATCTCAATTGATAGGCAAGCAGTAGTCAATTGTTTGTTGATTCTAGAATGAGAGGAGTTCTCTAAATTAATGATTGGAGGAGCCTTGTCTAAATTCTCTCTAAAGAAGATGGTGTGGCGAAAGGAGATCATGAGTTCTTGGTTCCAAAAGCCAAGGGGAGCTAAGAGTAAGGTCCCTAAACCCTTTTTAGCACTAATCTCAAGCCTGAGATTGTGGACATTCTAGTCCTCTTACATTGACTTAAAGGTGAGGTAGAAGCCTTTAATTTTGTAGAACAATACTTCTTTTTGGTGCAAATTATTTGCTTAGATACATAATATATTGACTGGGTGCATGAGGTAAGTGAACATCTATCTAGGGCTCTTAGTGTGGCTAAGTTCTACAATTCATTTTATATGTCTTCTTTCTTGATATATATGTTGGCTTCCCTAAAATTGTGGTTGAGACTCCCCAGATTAGAGAATTTCCCTGATGACGTGAAAAGCTATGAATTTTATTCGTGCTTGCAACTATAGAATAGTTATTTGGAGTATATATGAGTAAATGATGCATTCACAATGAGAATATGTAGGGAGCTCCAAGGATGTCCAGAGTAGAGATTCAGCCTAGAGGCAATGGTAGTCATCAGTCAATTTGGTAGTTATTTCATCCAATTCTCATCCTTTTCATATTTACGTCTTGTAGCTTTCGATGGATTTCCCCTGAAGCTTCCCAGATATCCAGATGACATGATCATGCTCATTGAGATTGTGAGACAAGAAATCCAAGTGAATGTGTTGAGCACCAGTTTGAAGAAAAAGGGATACAAATTTCCCATAAAAGTTGGGGCCTATAGTTGTGAGTCCCGATCAAATACCAAAAACATGCTTAAGGCATTCGAGAACAAGTTCAAATTAGAAGAATATGAAGTGGTGAGGCCTATGTTTGACCCAAATGGGTATGCCAAAGATGTACTTCAAATTGGAGGTGTGATCAAGCATGTTACTACTGTAGAAGATTATTGGGCAGATTGCAGAGATGAGTTGGAGAGTCGTGATCATGCATTTTCCAGACTCACAGTGGAATAGATAAAGGCATATGGCATCGATCTCAATGTAGAAGGACTGGAAGATGATGGGAAAAATATGTATAGTAATATATATTTGACCAAATTAAGGAATACTCCAATCAGTTCTAAGCCATATGTTGATATGGAAGAACACCTTGATGTTATGATGGCCCAAATCATTAAAAGAATTGGAAAAGGGGTCGAGTGGATAGCAAAAAAGGGCCAGAGTAGGAGCAAGACTAGTCAAGCTTCTCTAGCTATTGCTACTCCCACTTCTTCTCAAAGTGCCACTCCCAGTGTTACAACTACGACTGCTCAAGGACCTACTCAATTTGTAGGAGGAGGTGACCAATCCCTGGAGAAAAAAATTTCAGTAGCTCCAACTTGCCAAGCAAATCCTCTACCATTTATTGGAGCCCAAGCTAGCACTAAAGAAAAGAGGACTGAAGAGCTAAAAGATGGTGTTACTGCTCCAGTCTCACCTCCTCATGTTATTGTCCTAGTCTCACCTCCTCATGTTACTACTCCAATATCACCTCCTCACATTACTCCAACTCCATCTCCTCATCATAGCCTTATTCCATTTGCAAGTGCTCCCCTTTTGAAGCCAACTGGTTCCCCCATTCAGATAGTAGAGATCGGGGATGAACAAAGTAGTAGCAGTGAGTCCGCTGAATCTGATGAAGCTGCAATTAAAACTCAAGAGGAAGAGAAAGCCTCAAGTTCATCTAGGTTTCTATTTCAAGATCCTAAGAATCCTTTTTTTGCAACTAAAGTGGCAGTGACTCTAGTGAAGAAGAAAATGTTCAATATAGAGTCACTTGGGGCTGCTTCTAAAGTGATTAGTATAGAGTCCTAGCTAGAAGCCACCTTAGAAATGAAGAGAAAGAGGAAAGAGGAGAGCATCCCTACAAAGGATATTGTGTCTCAAGCAGTTTGCTCTGGGTCTACAATAGTGAAAGCTAAGAAGCAAAAGACTTTGCCAATACTTGGGCAAGATCCAAAAATAGGACACTTAACAATGGAGGTAGCAAAGCCAAACAAAGCAGAGAAAATTGAGGACATAACACTCGAAGATTTCACTCTACATTCAATTAATCTTGGAGAGGCTAGACATGATACAGAGGTGGGCCAATGGAGATCAAGTAATGAGGTGATAGAAGAACAATTGGAGAGCCTTGAATTGTCAAAAATCAAGATGAAGGCTGAGATTGAAGAATTGAAAAGATTTATCAGGCAGTTAGTTGTTCCATTGGCAACCATTACTAGTGTGCCTACTACTAAGAACCCCATAGCAGAAGAAGTGCAAGCTTTCATCTCACAGCTTCTAAAAGATAGGCATTTTGGTCAAATCAAAAGAGAATGGAATGAGAAACTCAATGTAGATGGAATTGCTCTAATCGATCAAATTGGAAATATTATCCTTCGATTGGAAACTAAGAAGGATAATATCATATCTAATCACAACACTTTGGCCACAGAGAAGGCAAGATGTGATGAATGTATTTCTCTCCTGAAAATGATCATCCAAATGAAGGCAAAAGAGGTAGTTGAAGCAAAGATTTTGAAGAAAGGGAATGAGCCTCTATTTGAATGGCTTCAAAGTATGCAATTTAAGATAGAGATGATTCAAGAGGCTGAAGATGGACTCAAAGAAACAAGGGAAAAAGTGAGGAAGACCCAAGACAGAGCATTCGAACTCATGCAAGGATTACACACTGACCCACAAACTAGTGGGCAAGGGAAAGCTCACATTGGGGTAGAAGTAATGAAAAAAAACTTCTCCACATACTTGAGTAATCTAGCTGGGATGACTTCAAGTAGTCAAAACAGAGTGGTAGAGTTACAAACACTTGGTGGATACATACATGTGGTTGCTGGAGAATTGACAAGTCAGCTAAATATAGTAAAGGAGCTATCTCAAGAGCATTTGAAGTGGCTCTTAAGATTCACTAATGTACATGTGCCTAGTCACAAAGAAATGATTCCAATTATAGTATCTACTAAGGCATATAAAGTGAAAACTAAAAAGGGAAAGAAGTCCAAGTGATTCAGTTGACACTCCCTTTTCATTTTCTGATGTAAATTTTGCAAATTTTGTAAATTTTGTAATATTACAAACTAGCATCTTGCCATTTGTCATCCTCAAAAGATGAACTGATTAGAATTCCTATTGTAACGGTCATCTCTCAACTCTATATGTATGAAGTTGAATGATTAATGAAAGGTTAGAAAATTTTGGTGTAGGATACTTGATGTTGCAGAGTCAATTGAAGAGTATTTTATGTCAATTATTTCCTGTTCCAGTAAGTTGATAGTTGTTAATTATTTGGTTCTTTCTCTTAAACTAAGTTACAGTAGGAAGGAAAAGATTGTTTCATTCCTTTGTTTCAAGGTTGTGAATAAACCCAGTAGGATGTGTTGTGAAATATTCAAAGAAGGACTCATTAGACCTTTTTTTTTAAATTCCATTTACATCTATGTTAATAGTTTTCATAGATTAGTTGAATGCTAAGTGTATGAATTCATAGGATGTGTGAGTTCTATCATTTGGTTCATAGACTAGAAATTTTACCGTGCCTAAATTAAGTTCTGCTTAGACTTAATTCAGTTTACCTCTTCTACTCTCGGGTTAAGAGCATACCCCGCATTAGTTTTAGGAACAAAACATAATTCCTTGAACATCATTCACATAGGGAGTTGTACCTACCAAGTTAGAGAGAAGCCGGTGATCAAAGAATGGCTTTTCAACTATTGTAAACAAATATTGTTCATCATTCAAGCATTAAGAGTCATATTTTCATAGGAAACAAGAAAGGACAAATCTATTTACCAACACATATCACCCTTAAGATCTCTACCCCAATTACTTCTTTCTCCCATTGTCTAAACCCTTCTAGGCTCTATATCATCTTGAATTTTTACAAAGGTAGGATTTTTATGAATTCTATGATCAGAAAAATTCTTTTCCATATCTCTATTATCATGATAATCATCATATCTTCTCCTTTTCTCCCTTTTTTTCTAGTACCCTCTCTCAAATGATTCATTGTCTAAATATCTTTTCTTAGGAACTTTAGACACAGTTTTTATGCCTTTTTCACTGTGATTCATTGATCTAGTTATTGATTTGTTGGGTTAATTACAAATTCCTATAAAACTATCATCAGATTAGGTATGATAAAATGAACAATCAGTTGCTCCTAGCTAGTAGGATCAATCCAGTAACTTTAGATTTTACAATTGTAATAAAAAAAAATATGGAATGTGTGACGTTGGAGAGAGTGATTTCCTAACAAATCTATTTTGAAAATTCAACTTTGGTTATGAACATTATTAGGAGACTACAACACTCTTACCCCTATAATTGTTCATCATTGGATTACTCAATCATCACTAGATTACTTGATTGCTACTAACTATTATGTCCAACATACTTTCTAATACTCAATTCATATTGATGCTTGTTCGACCTATATTTTCTCAACTTATAATATTGCTTGGTCAACTCTAGCATCACTTGGCATAAACTTCAAGTTCCTTAATCTTTTGTTCTTTTTCTTGGTCAAACCTACATATTTGGTCTTTCTTTGATCACTTCTTCTAGGCTTTAGTACAATTGTCTTCTCCAATTAGGTTATGATTAAACAATTGTATTGTCTTATCAAGGTCTAACTAATCAAGTTCCCATCCTCATAACTCAAGCTTACCTCTTGGTCCTTTTTTTATGTCCTTCTTCTCAAATCCTCTTCATCAATCATCTTGATATGGAACTCTACTTAGATAGAAGCTATCTTACCAATAATTTTTGACATCAATGACAACATAAAAATTATCTCAAATGTAGTTTCCAACAATCTCCCTCTTTGGCATTGATGGCAACCTCTCTAGTTACCATGCAATCCCAAACATGTAATTACTTCCAGCATCTCCCTCAATGCTTAGCTTCAAACCATCATTAATATCCTTAGTTTCATTTTGATTCTCATCTCAATGTCCAACAATCTCCCTTTCTCAATTTCATTATGATTCTCATCCATAAAACTCTAATATGGAACTCATAGACTCCCTTTATCATATCAAATCATGAAATCAATTAGCTTACTTTGTATTATAGGAAAAACCTTGCATATATTCTCCCTTTTTACAATATCTCTTACTATTTAACTCTACATGAATAAATCCCTCTTCATATGGTAAGTGTATATTATCTCTCTCTTTGACAACAATTCCAAAATACACTTCTTCTTTCTCATAAATCTTTACCATGTAGATATCTTCATGTCAGTGCTTCTGAATCTTATTCACCATCTATCATTTATTCTTATGATAGATACAACATTTTGTTCTTCCTTCATTACTTTAGGAAAATCCTAAAGTATGAATTTCTTGTTATGATGTGGAACCTAATCAGACTTGGAGGTTTATTCAGTGTAGTTTCCCCCTAGATTATTTCTATGAGGTTTTTGGGGCAGCACCCCAAGTGTGCTCCCTATCGCAGTATGGGGTGGGGTCAAGGAGAAATGCCCCTATGAGAGTTTTTAGAGGTAGTTCCCTTGAAGCTAAAAATGACTCTACTAGTGTACAAGGTGTCGATTATTTTTCTATTTTGGTTTCATAATGTATTATGAGATTGTATCTTCTTACAGCAATATTGAGCTTTAAGGGATTGTAGATTGTAATCACTCAATAATAATAATATTGGACTTGTTGTTGGTGGACATAGCCCAAGGATTGGGTGAGCCACTTTAAATCCTTGTGTCTTGTCTTCTCTTTTGTGTGATTTATTATTTTATGATATTGGTTATTTATATGTAATTTCTATTTTTGTCTGTGGTTAATCCCAACAAGTGGTATCAGAGCCAGACTGTCATCATTTTTTTTAGCCTAGATTGTCATCATTCTTTTTTAGCTATCCTCTATAGGAAGGTCTCACGATTCAATGGGAGTCTCATGGTTGAGTGGGAGAAATGGAAGACTAGGGTAAGCTAAAGGCTAAGAAGTTTAATGGGTAGAACTTTCAATTATAGAAAATGAAAATGGAGGATTATCTTTATCAGAAGGATTTATGGCAGCCATTAGAAAGAAAAGCCAAGAAACAAGGAACTTTGACAAATGAGGAGTGGAGAATTTTTGAAAGAAAGGCACTTGCAAGTATTTGATGATGCCTCACACAATTAATGACATTTAATATTAAAAAAGCAAAGATGATGAAAGAGTTGATGCAAACCCTAGAAAAATTATATGAAAATCCCTCCACTTCAAACAAAGTATTTCTCATGAAGTAATTATTTAATATGAAGATAGAAGAAGGTGGATCTATTGAAAATAATTTAAATGAATTTAATACAATTACTACTCAATTATCTTTTGTACATGCTAATTTTGATGATGAACTTAAGGCTCTGGTGATTTTGTGTTCTTTGCCTAAAAGTTGGAATGACTTGGTAATGGATGTGAGTAATTATGTCTCTAGATCTAATACCTTAAAATTCAAAGATGTGATTAGTGTTACTTTGAGGGAGGAAGCTTGTACAAAACCTTGGGTGGATTTACATTAGGAAGTGCTTTGAATGCATAAAGTAGAGGCAGGATGACTAGGAGAGGAAATAATTCTAAAAATCATGGGAAATCAAGAGAAAAATCAAAAGGGAAGAGGTCTCAATCCAAAGGGCCAAGAGATCGCTGGTATTGTGGGAATCTAGAACATAAGAAGAAATATTGGACTTGAAAGAATAATGAAGGAGATAAATTAGAAGGGAAAAAGGAGGAAAATGTGGTAAATAAAAAATCTAAAGAGGATGCTTTATTCTCTCTTTAGAGAGTGTTGATGATTCTTGGGTTTTAGATTTTGGGGTTCCATTTTATGCTACACCCTATAGAGATTATTTGATTGATTATGTCCAAGGAAATTTTGGGCTTTTTTATTTGGGGGATAATGAACCGTGTTAGATTGTTGGAAAGGGAAAAGTTAAGATTAGGTTGCAAAATGGGAATCATTGGCTACTACATGAAATAAGACATATTCCAAGGTTGAATAGGAATTTAATTTTAGTAGGGCAACTCAGTGATGAGGGTTGCATATTATTGTGGTCTCACAACGCATGCCCCATTTTGAGTCACAAAATAGGGACCCCCTAGTTTCAGAAACCTCTAGGAGACACCCAGTTAGGTGCCTTGGTCATCTTGGACCCCTCCTCTAGGTATAGGTCAAAACTCAATCTCTGACTGGGCAATTTCAAGCAGAAGAAATGGGAAAAACTTTTTGTTTTGGTGGATTCTAAAGTGATAAGTGGGCATATGTGCACTTGTGCACATTCACACCAGTGCATGTGTGCTAAGTACACACTTGCATACCATCAGAGTTTTCCACTTGCACACCAACGAAGGTGTGCACTGTGTCCCCATGCCTATAAATTCCCCCACCCCCTCTACTCTCCTCACTTGTTACTAAGCCCCCTCTCTGACTACGCACTTTCACACCCTCCTCAATTGGGAAACTTGCTACTCCCAAGGTATGCTCCTTTGCTCATCAACTTCCACATTTTCCTCATTTTGTTCCCTTTCTTTTTTTCCTAGTTAGGTTTCCCTTGTTTTCTTCTTTCCCTTGTTTTTCCTTGCTTTAGGTTTTTTGTGTAGCCACCTTTTACTTTTGCAAAACTAGATATTTGGGATTCCTCACTTGGACATGGATAGAGAGAGAGAGAGAGATATTTCCTAAATATATATAATACAATGATAATAAACAAAAAAGTTGAAATATATATATACCCAATAAATAAATAAATAGAACATATGTTAGAATAGAAAAATCCTAAGACAAAAGAGGTTGAAAGTGAAAGAGTATGAAAGCTTGGGAGGAAGTTGAGGTTGGATTACAATTTACTTTGGATGAGACTATATAGGTATGCATGTGCACACCCTTAATAAGTGTACATGTCTACACCCAAAAATACCCCCTTCAAAGATTTAAAAAATCCTCTTCACATGTGTGTAGTTGTGCACATGCACAGGTGCACAATGTACATAGTTGTGCACATTGTGTCAAATTAAGCAATTTATATGTGTAGTTTCACACCATGCATACTTGTGTAGGTGTGCTAGGTGCGCTAGTGTACATATCAATCCCCTTAAGAGGGTTTTGATCATTTTAGTTAGCTTTTGCTTAGTTTTTTTCATCAGTATGGGTCCCAACTAAGTTCCATTATGATATTTTGACATCATAATACTAATATTTATCCCCTTTTGTGTAGATACAATGGCATCATCATCATCTTCTATGGAAAAAAAGATAGCACCAAAGCTTGTGTCTTTCAAATACCAAGGAGCACCAAAGAAGTCTCAATTCTAGGACAAACACATAGAGATTTGAGACATTAAACTAGGCTAGATCGATTGGAATGTCTTCCTAACCCTCTACAACAAGCCTATAAATAGGTTAGCTATGGTATCGGCTCTGATCCAAAGTGGGTTAGTGAATGTTGATTCTCCTCCAACATTTGTTCAATCATCTAAGTTGATCATGACATTGGCCTAGCACTACATATCTGAAGAAAACATCATCGAGAGTGTAATTGGAGAGATAGTCCTCAATATCAGACCACACAACATTGAGAAGGTTTTCCACCTCCCAAGGGTAGATCAATACATACAGATCACTTATGAAGGTGCAGACATATGGTATAGGGAGAACAGAGTAGAGGCCAAAGATTTGGTACAATCTAAGTACCTAGTTAATAGGAAAATATTGGGCCAAAGAATGGGAAAGGTTGATATGACACATGGATACATGATTGATGATATCAAATACTCAATTATTCTCTTTAGTAGAGCCATGGGCATTCCTACAATAAGTCACTTAGAGACATGGATGTTACACTTCATCAAAACCATCAAAACAACCAAGATGCCTATTGATTAGGCCATAATTCTCAGTGACAATCTAGACAAGAAACTAATCTTGGTGAAGAATGACCCCCACTTTTATATGACTTCATATATGGTGTATCTCCTAGTAGCTAGGACCAAAGACTATCCTAGATTGTACAGAAAGGGAAGCATGCAAGATGCAAATTCTTGGCCCTATGTAGTACACCCATAGCTGGTGAAAAAGAAGCTTCCACTACAAAGTATGGAATACAAGGTGGTCAATGATGGTTTCATATTTGCCATCATAAAATTCATAGAAGGGGATTATGCAAAGAGGATGGCAGTAGAGGGTGTAACACGAATAACAAAAGTTGGTACCTACTACATCTAGTTTAAGACTTTCTCCTATCTCCAAGTATATGGTACTCTTTTGTGTCCCAAGAAGCTCCCAAGATATCCATTTGATGTGCTTATACTACTTGAGATAGCTTTCCAACTTTCTTTTCATATGACACAGTGAGAAAATAGCATAAGAAGACATGGGTATTATCGATCACCATTGGAATGTTTGAAGTGAAACAGAAGCAAGTTATTGCTACATTCAACTTAGAATGGGATCAATATCCTTTGGAGGACTATAAAGCTCCATGCCCATATTTTGATAATATTGGGATGGTGCAACATCTATTAAGGAAGAAATTTGTACTTGAGGAAGCATTAGAAGATCATTAGATGAGTGTAGTAGATGACTATGATGTTCGTAATAAGGACTATTGTAGAATGAGTTTACAACTAGTAAAGAAGGTGTTGAACATGGAGATACCCCTAAAGGCCCAAGACAAATATTCCCTCGAGATAATGGATCCCTTGTACAATAAGGACAAGATCTATGACAGACCTATCATGAATGCATAAATTGGGTGCGAGGAGAATAATGATATAGACCATTCGGGTTGTTATGTAGTTGACCTCACAAGGGAATGGATTAAGAAACCTTTTCAGATTGATCCAATTCCCCAAGACATACCTCTTCATTCTATAACTCAATTGAAGATAGGAAAAGGAACAAAGGTCACTATACTGACCTACCCTACTAAATCACCAATGAGGCCAGAAATGGTACACCAACACAAGTAGGAGGTCGAGTATTTTGAGATAGGAAAAGGAAAGGGTAAGAAGAGAAAGGAAGCCCATAGGGCAAGAAAGAAAGTGGTAACGGTTCAAGTAGAACCAGTTGCCCAAGAAGAAGAAGCCCAACAAGAGCCAAAACAAGATCAATAGGATAAATAACATGTGCAACTGGAATAGAAAGAAGTTCCACCACCTCAAGCCTTAGACAAAGAAGCATCCCTATTAGTGCCTAAAAGAGATCATATAGAAATAATGGTGGTAGGTGTGAAAAGGATAAGACTAAAGAAAAAGAGAACTCCCTCTCCATAGGTGCTAGAAACTACAATATAGGTGGAAGATGTAGAAGAAAGGGAACACATTGAGTTTGTCCCTTTAAATAAAAGGACTCACTTAGCTATTGTGGATGAAGGAGAGAGGATAAGAACCTCAACTCAAACACCTCCATCTATCCCTAAGGAGCCTATCTAGGTTGAAACCTCAGAAGATGAAAAACAAAAATGGATAGTGGAAATGGAATATGAAGGACCAGATATTTTTGACCTCTCAAATTTTTATTTTATGCCTATAAGCGCTAAGATGGTAGGAGATAAAATGAGGGACACTCCCAAGAATCAGCCATTAGGAGATGATTAGAATCAACTACCTCATCTACCTTAAGGACCTCTTAGCATTCCTCCTCCACCAGAATAGGACATGATGGTGATAATAGATAAAGGATCAGTGGCTCCACCTTCTCTAACAATTGAAACAGAAATAAAGATTCAAAATATAGAGGAAGGTGAATATGTATAGTTGCATGTTGATGAAGTATCTAAGGATAGATAGCAGAAGAAACGAATCAAATTCCTTTGGATATAGAGGCTAGGTCCTTAGCCCAACATTACACAAAATCTCTCTCTGAAGATCTTCCTCAACACCTAGAAGACTTGGGAGATGAGTGATAAGGGAAAGGAGCTTGCTTCATAACCAACTTCTTCAACACAATACATGTCACCAATAGTGACAACACCATCATGGTTGAAGAAGGAGGTTATGATCAGACAAAAGAGGCAAATGAAACTGACAAAAGAGGAGCAGATAAACAAAATTAATAAAGGTAATCCAAAAACCTAATCCACCTAAGGGTGATGCTAGAACACTTGCCTTCATAATTAAGAATCAAGGTTAGGACCTTTTGGCACACATCACCATTCTACCTCCTCAAGCTGACACTGAAGAATTGACTTTGAAGAACTAATAGGTAAAGGAGGTCATATTGGGAAAGCCCATGATAGATATGGAAAAGGTCTTGATTGCCATGGGTTGCAAGAAAATATTTTCACACTTGGACAAATATGAGTCTAACATAATAATGTTGCATAAGTAGAATGAGGTGTTGAGTGGGTACTTGAACGAGGTGGTGGGGCTGATAGACTTTTCTAATCTTGAAATCACTCTTGGAGTTGCACTAGAAAGCAAGGAGGCAGGGCCACTAATAGATTTATTTTTGGATGATTTATTTTTGGATGCACATCAGAAATGGCTTCATAATTTTGAGGAAAGGAGAGTGCAAATAATATAGGGAAATTTGAAACTATTGCACAAAATCTAGACTAATGCCAAAAAATTGGTTTCTATTATAAACCAAGATTTTGGGCTAATGGATCAAGTGTGTACCTAGGCCAATATTTCACAGGCACTCAAATCTATAAAAGGGAAAAGGTATAGAATGTTGATGGAGCTATACTTAGAAGAGGAGTTGCATAAATTAGAAGATTGGGTAGAAAAGATATCTTTGGGGAATAAAGTCATGGAAGGGTCATATGAAGGCATTTAGCAGATTAAAAATAAGGCTTAAGAGAAATTTTTGGAAGTGAATAAATACTATAATGCCGCTAGCATTGAGATTTTTGAAGATGAGTCAAAGACTAAGCTTTCCTCAGTGAAAACTATAGTTCAACAGGTTAGAGATACATTTGAAAATGCTTCATCAAAAGATGATGTAAGGCAAGCATTAAAAACTAAAGAAGCATTGTTAGAATTGGATACTAAGCTTGAGGATTTTGCGGATACAAGAATAGAAGTGAGCAACTACCGACAAGCAGTTAGAAATAAGTATGATTCATTAGATTTAATAGAAGCTAACAAAATGGTGAAGATAATAGAGAAATTCAAAGCAAAATATCTAATCATCATTTTGGTATGAAGGGGAAAAAATCCAAATGTTGGAAATCGCGTTTTGACACTTGGAATATTTTTTGGATTTTTGGGTCCTATCACCAAGGTGGGTTTTCTAGAAGTGCACTTTTTGAAGGTGTGCTTTTCCCAAAAGTGCATTGACAGTTTTGAAAAATAATTAGTGTGTCAACAGTTAACTGCTAGTTGCTATTTTAGAGCATTCCATACATTGGAAATGTATTTTGATGGTAGTTCAACTCCTAGAGCCACCTAGAAAAGGTTGAGCTTCCATTTTTAGAGCTCTTAGTGACTCCCAGATCATCTCATGGCTTCTATCTTCTTATCTCCTTCTATTTTTATTTTAAGTCATGTAAAGGCACATACACCCATTAATTGATATAAATGAGGGTGGAGACCTACTTAGGACCATTTAGAGATTCAGTTTGTATGTAAATAGCTTTATTTTATTATTATTTTAGCATGAGTTTACATTAGAAGAGATCTCACTCCTAACACAAAGGGAGGAGAGGATTCCTTTTAAATACATGGATGTAATATGTACTCTAGATTGTTATTTTAATGCAATAATATATGCTATTGGTGCTCTCATTCTAAGTGTAGATATTCTTGTCGAAGTGTGTTATTTTCATGAATGCATGTTCATGATTATTAATAGACCCAATAATTTTATTGCATTGTTATGATTGTGTGACCTTTTAGTGCTAGTATTTTTCTTTTGTTAACAAATTCCATTATTGTGATGAATTGGAGAAAGAATCACTATTGTTCTTACACAGTGTTTTATCTTGTGTGAGCACACTTTCAATGGCCTCATGATTTGATTAAACATGAAATATCTTTCAATTATTATTGAAGTTCCCATCAATTATTATACCAATGGAGTTGAGGAAGCATTGCTCCTAATTTCAGTGGTTTCCTACCAAATCCTTTTGATAATTAATTTTTAGATGTGTTGTTACTTTGGCTTATGTCCATTAGCAATTTTCCTTTCAATAATTTTATTAAAATCTCTTGTTACTCTATCTTTTTTATTTTAATTTCAAGCACTTGGTTAAAGTATGAATTCATATATAGTTGTATTGATAAATTGCATTCATCATAAAACAAAAAATACAAAAATATATCTTCCTTTGCAGTTACATTTTCAACATATTTGTGCAGATTGGTTGGTACCAACAAAGGCCTCCTTGTGAACATACACAATTATCTTCAGTTGAGTTACCCAACAGGTTGAAAAAATCCATTCAAAACATTGGAGTTTATCATTGATAAAAAAATTAAGAGAGTGATTCAAAAGGAATTTTGTCATTAAGCATCGTGCAAAATGACTGCGCAACACGTATTTACTTTAATGACAAAAAATGAAGGTTTCAAAAGGTTCCCTTGTAGTAGCAAAAGGTGTGAAAGTAGGCACCTTATATCTTTGTACAAGTCATATTGTTCCTTCTACTTTAATTGCTTCATAGAAAAATGAATGTTCAAGAATAGTTGGTGTGGTTGAGCAAGGAAAATAGATAGTTATTGTAAATTTTGATACAATGCAATAGAATAACAAACTTGGGCACATGAGTGAGAAAGGTATGAAGTTACTTCATTCAAAGAAATTTTTATCAGATCTGAAAAGTGTCAATATGAATTTTTTTGAAAGTTGTGTGTATGGAAAATAAAAGAGAGTGAGTTTAGTGAAGAGTGGGAAGGAAAAGAAAAATGAGAAATTGGAGCTTGTGCATATAGATGTATGGCGACTAGCTCATGTATCTTCCCTTGGTGGCTCTCATTATTATGTTACATTTATTAATGATGCAACTAGAAAATTATGGGTTTATTTCTTTAGAAAAGAATATGATGTATTCAAACTTTTAAGAAATGGAAATGCTTGGTTGAAAATGAGACTCGTAAAGATTAAAATGTCTTAGATCTGATAATGGTGATGATTCTTGTAGTTATGAATTTGAATATTATTGATCCTCTAATGATACTCATAGACATAAAATTATTCCATGGACTTCACAAGAAAATGGAGTGGTTGAACGCATGAATATGAAAATAATGAAGTGTGCAAGGAGCATGAGTTTGCATGTTGGAACACCCTTAAATATGTGGGTGGAGGTTGTCAAACTACCAATTTCTATTTTAGATTATTCCATATATTGGAAACATATTTTGACAATAGTTCAACTCCTTTTTTATCAGATGTATCTTTGTTATCCTCTTATTCCTTTCCTCTATTCTCCTTTAACTAATTTTGCAATGTAACTCAATTTATAACACCTTAATCACCATGAATGCTCCATTTATGCATGCAAACTCTCTTCAATTCTCCTTAAGCATTCCTAGAAAGTTTAGGGTTTATCTTCCTTAAGAAGACTTAGGTGACTTAGGGTTAGGTATGAATCATCGGTGGTGATTCACCCATATTGCTACTTAAACCTTCCATTTTTCTAATTAGATGCATGTAATGTATAGGGATTTACATTTAAGATTCATCCTTATCAACAAAGATCATAAAATAATCCTTAAGTAACCTCAAAAATGGTTTACATAGTATTTTGTGCTAATACAAACAACTATGTCAAAATTGTATTACTCTGCATCTGAATTCCCTAGTGTTCAACACTAACTATAACTTCAATATTTTCACTCGGCATCTGAATGAAATCAGTATGTTTCTCGACACTTAAGTCACTTGGCACATACTATCTACTCAAAATTTGAGTGACTCAGCACTTGAGTGGCTTGACACTCACTTTTTACTCAGCATGCTCTATCTTATATGTTATGCTCAACATATATTACTTATTCGATATGAACCAAGTAAATGACTTATAATGACTTAAGTGTATAGACACTCACTTGTCAAAACCAATATGAGATCAACAATCTTTTCCTTTGACATAAGTGTCAAAAATACTTGGTCATGCATTAATGATCTTATCCTTATGAGCATAACATAGATATCTAATATCTATTTGGCTTCTATACAAAATTTCAAAATATAAAAATTTTGCAATACCTAACTTATTAGTCATACCTCAAAATTTCATAACTCCCCCTAAGTTTAAAATCTTTCTCCTACTAAGTAGATTTGCATAAGCTGAGCTGATGCTCTATTAATGTTTTTTTGTCTTTGTCTCTATCTCCCCCATCCTCTTTCTCATTTCTTGTTCTGTTACTCTCCCTTTTTGACACTTATGTCAAAGGGTTATACACTAATAGTGTGTTTGTACAAAAATGATTTGTGGAGCTCTAGTATAATCTTTGGAGTTGCATCCCAATTATCACAAGCTACTTCCAATGACTTGATTTGCATGGCCAGCTTGGCAGCAAGGTTTACTAAGCCTTCAAGTGTAGAAAGATGAGGATATTTCTTCATGAGAGTTTTAGCATAGGCTAGTTCCTTCTGTAGTATCTCCATGTGTGGAGTCAATGTAGATGATGCATATCAGTTTAGCCCTGATGTTGGCTTCATCGGTATGTAATGTTGCTAACTGACTTTGGGATTGTAGGAGGGTATTGAAATGTTTCTCATTTTGAGCTAGAGACTTTGGTAGAGTTATGCTAGATGTTTGCATAATGTTCTCCAATTTTAGGATATGACTCCTAACTTCCCTTGTGAAGAGTGTAGGATTACTCAATTTGGTATACATAGAGAAAATATTCTCTGGTACCTTCTTCACAATCTCTATTTTGGTTGTTAATTTAACCTATGATGTTGCAATAGCACTTGATATATTTTCATTAACTTTATTCTAAAACTTTCTCTCAGACCATTCAATTAATTTAACATTTGTATCTAGCTATGCATTGTTAACCTTCTTCACTATACTAGTTAATTTTTCAATGATTGGGTTTTTTTCTTCTCGAGCCGATAGACTAAATGCATCAAGAAAAATCTCTTTGATATCATTCAAAGCTTGTCTCTACCTATGCTAGCTTCTAAGAAATTCTTGATTTTTCTTCTTTGCTAGAGCCTCTTGGAGAATTCCCATCTACTCAATTGGGATGGTTGCAAGATCAAATTTAGGCAACACAATCTCTTTATCTAATCTTACATCACCATATGATTTTACCTCCTCTACCTTAGATGAGTTTGGACTTGGCCTAGAGGATTGTAATGGTGTAGCTTCTATGCTCGACCTCTAAAGAGCTTGACAAGGAGTAGCAAATTTTGGTAATATTACCATTGCTTGTATTGTTAATTTCTCCTCTGGCTTTGTTGTTAAACTTGACTCTTCAGTCTTTGTCCTTCTCTTTCTTTACATTACAAGTAACACCTTGATTTTGCATTGTAGGTGCAGGAGTATCTACCTGACCTATTAGAGCTTGGGTTCCTTCATTCTATTCTATCTCATCTTTGTGTTCTCCAATTGTCTCACCTTTATCATTTTCAGTTTCCTATATATTAACTGAGACTGGAGTACCCTACATTAATGCACTAACAATGGAAGTTGTTTTCTCCTTCCTTTGATATACCACAATAGGTAATGAAGGTTGTAAAAATGTGAATTGAGGAGGGATTTTAGATGTTACTTATGTTTTTACTTCCTCCCCTAAAAATGCCTTGTCTACCTTCTCAATTTCATCAATACTCACCAGTATAGGATTTTTACAAAGTTTGGCTTGGGAAGTGGATTTAACTAGTATCTTCTTCAAGTCATCCTTTATGAGAGGATTGATGTTCTAAGTGATAATCTCAAAAATATCCTTAATCTTAATAGTGTTAATAATTGCATGTGTCTCCTCCTAAGAACTGGCACTTGAAATTTGTGTATCTGGTGCACTTTGTTATGTTTGTTGCTCATCTACAAATGGTGTTTGGGTGTCTATGTTCATGTTTGTTCCTCTCTCAATTGTATCTTGTTGAGTGTCTTCTTCATTTTCCTCACCTACTTCAATAGGTGTTTTCATAGCTTCCTCAGATGTTTTTCAGTCCATATATTAGCTTCTATATTTGTTTAGACTTTTGTGTAACATCTTTAATGTCATTATGCAATATACTAAATGCCCTATACTTTGGAAAAAATCTTCCAGTATATCTCTTAATGTCTTTTTCCATTGCAACCTTACTCAGTTCTGGCATTACCTCTGCAAGTGTTGTCTCTCTTATTTGTCTTCCAATATCTAGATAATAATGCCACTTCTACTCAACTCTATCATATATACTTTTGGGTATGGAGTTGGCAAGTTCAAGAGGAGCCTTTTTAAATGTTTCCATTATGGCATATACTGCCTCTTTTCCATGCCCATAATTCAACAAGGCAAAAACACAACTAATAATTTTTTTTGAAATGTAGAAACTGAAGGTAAGAAACTTAATCTATCCTTAAAACTAGAAGTGATGAAGAAGATGTTGGAATGAAGTTTGTTTCACTCAAAATCTAGCTTTGCAAGTTCCCTATGAGATGGTCACAGGATTGCTAATTATTGAATGAAAAACTATGTTAAGGTGTTATGATTATGAACCATTAATCTTCTGCACCCAATATGAGACACTCTGAAGTGCAAGTAAATCTCAATTGTGTCTATTGTAGTGATAAAAGTTCTAGGGATTGCAATGAGAAGATGTTTTATCAATTAATCATTTTATTTCTATTAATATTAGGATCATTTTCATATTAGTATTTTTATTATTATTATTTAATTATTGTTATAATTATTATAATAAAGTCACCTATACCTTCTATTCTCAATATACATCTCTTATTTTAATTGCTATATTATCTTTTTTTAATATTAAATTTTAAGTACTATATTTGCGAATAATATTTTCAATTATTTGTCAGATAAAACTACCATCTAATCCAATACTTTCTTTTCTACAACATATCACCTTACTTTCAATCACATGTCAAATTTAATACAATTTTTATGTATATTTTATATTTCCCTTAGAAAGAAATAAAAAATAAAATAACAACTAACCATCTAACTTCAAATACACACACACACACACACACACACACACACACACACACACACACACACACACACATATCACATTAAAACTAGCCACCCCAACTCTTTTATTTCCATATCATATATCTAGCTTAACACATCAATAAAAAAAATTATATGTTATGCTAACATTAAATACAAAAAAAAATGAAAAATTACGTATTTATTTATACTTATGACATCCCTAAAAGTAAATTACATTATCAACTTGTTCTATTTTTAAACCACCCAAGAAATTTTTTTTTTTTTGAAATAAATTAGAACCACCCTAACTACTAAACACCCTTCATTCCCATTAAATGACATCTATTTTTTTTTTTAATTTAATTTCTAAAAATATTCTAACTTCCTAAGAACCCCATCCTACCCCTTTCACTTTGTAACAATATAAAAATAAAATAAAATATAAACTAACTTACTATCTACCTAACTACCTATCCCCCCTCCCCCAACCCCCCCACTAACCTACTTTCTTCCCCTTTCAACACCTACCTCTCATCCCTCTCTCTTCCCACGTGGGGAGGAGGAGAAAGAGGGGTAGGCGTGTTGTACTAAGACACCTATAGCAAATTAAATGCCTCCCACTTGATTGATTTGGCCCCCTAGTTAGGGGAGGGGATGGTATGTCCTCTCCCCCCGCCCAAATGCATATGCTAAAAAAAAATTATTATTATTAAAACTTGCCTTCAATACCATGATAAGACTGAAGCTCAAGCCACCCCCTAAAATGGGAAAGTTATGGTTTTTTTTTTTCCTTCATTTAATTATTTATTGGTGCTAAACTGACATGGGGTAAGCGTGTTGTACCTTACACCTATAGCAAATTAAATGCCTCCCACTTGATTGATTTGGCCCCCTAGTTAGGGGAGGGGATGGTATGTCCTTCCCCCCCCCCCCCCCCAAAATGCATATGCTAAAAATAAAAATAAAAATTATTATTAAAACTTGCCTTCAATACCATGATAAGACTAAAGTTCAGGCCACCCCCTAAAATGGAAAAGTTATGTTTTTTTTTATTTTCCTTCATTTAATTATTTATTGGTGTTAAACTGACATGGTACTACATGTACCCATATGTCAATATATATTATATTTATTTTTGTTAACTACTTGTATATCCTTCATAACTATGATGTTTGACACTTATTATTTTATATTGCTAGGGTCAAAATATGTTTATTTATTCTCATAATATTATTTTATTGACTATAATTTCCTTGGAAAGTGATTTAGATGAATTGCCATACATTTTCCAGTAAGCAATTTTGCACCTACAAGTTACTTATGAAGTTAAAAAATTTGAATAGTTTTCTTCATGGATTCCTATATTTGGTTTAAGATCAACATGAAATAATAGAACAATTCTTCCTATCAATGTAATTTTCATGGTATTTTTTTTTTCATTGAACATATTGAAATCCAATTGCATGGAAACCTCAAAGAACGTCATTTATGCTAAATCCATTATCAAAACTTAATCCATTATTGAAAATTGAATACATAGTTGAAAACTAATACATTTCCAATAGCTTCTAAATGCATTTTCTATATCTATTCATCATTCAAAATTGAGCATGAATGCATCTATTTTTCCTATGAGAGTTGAGAGTAATAGGATAACCAATTGAGATAAACGGATTCACTATGTACAATGATGCTTGATCCATTCCTTCTAGTCATTCAAATACAAGATGATGAAGATACAATCAAAATACAATATGGTTTCCATTCTTAATTCTCTCCCTACTTCCATACAACAATCTTCACAAGAATGAACATAGGGTGGTGGATTCTCCATTAGAACTACACATGGAAAAATTTGCTACAACACATAAGTAATTCACAATTCCTTTCTTACAATATCGTGCACAACACAATAGTGACCTTTCCACCACTAAAATATACATGAATACAAGAAGGGGATTACTTTCTTCATTACATCACAAAATGAAAATTCTTCTTCTTCTTCAATGCAAGGAAGGTTCTATTAGCTCCATGAATCCAAGAGCACAACCTAAAACAAAAATGACAAGGAACCATGGAGGCTCACCTCCCAACCCAGGCCTCAAGGAGACCACCCATAGAGCTTGGGGAAACAAGGCACAAATGGTTACACACTACACATTCACATAACATGCATGATCTCAACATTATAACAAAACACTACACAATACATTACAAGACAACCCAACCCAAGGCTTGCACAAAGATTCAACAATTGAATCAAGTTATAGGGTGAAAGTGGGCTCTCTCCATGAGGAGGATTTCCAAACTATGATTCACAGATATGCGCATATTCTCATTATTAACATGCCCTTTTGAGGCTTACAATGACTTTGGGTGACAAGAAGTCCATATTCCTTTGAACACAAAAATTATCTCCACACATAGGAGAGTTCCTCAACTACATGAGTGAGCCCAACTAACCCCTTCACCCAAGCATCTCTTCCCTTCCAAAGGTGACTGATGCTTCACACCCATTACACAAACACATAACATGAAAAAAAAACAAGATTCAAGGAAGAAAACACATAAACTTCTCACATGCAACACTTAAACAAAATGATCCTTTTTCACAAACCACATCTACAATACACCAAATTTACCATGGAATGAAGAACACCATTTCAACTCTACATGCAATGAAGAACACCATATCAACTCTATATGCTAATGAAGAACACATTATCAACTCTACATGCAAATGAAGAACACCATGGATCATGGATGCCAACCTCACTCCAAGCAATTGCAAATGAAAAGTTGTAGTAGAGCTCATTATCCTCTTCCTCCAAAACCTAGTTTTCTCTAAAGATAGAGAGTGGCCAAGTGAGTTTCTAATTTGGTCGTGCCTCTATATATCACTCTCATTTTTGGATAAAATATAAAATGCATTCTTTTTGGGGTCTCCTAGGTCTTCTAGGCACCCTAGTGGTCATTATTAGGCCCCTAACTTAAAGTATTAACATGGGTAGGAACTATTTTCATCACAAATTTACCTTAGAGCTACTTTTTGGCCCTCACAATGTTAGGTAAGTTCAAATTTCAAATTTCTTATGGTGAAACCCTATTCTCTTACTAATTTAAGGCAATGCGTCAAATTTTTCAATTAATGTATTTAACTCGGGATAAGGTGGTCACATGATCCATCATCAAAGAACATGTCATTTTCACATAACGAGTACAAGTGTCAAGTGACACACACAGAATTCATTATACATCACACATGAAACATTCAGAATCTACACATGAAATACATACCACACACATACATCTCATGTTTATAAAATAAACACATCACAACAAGGTTTATGAATATTATAAAGATTCACCTTGCAAGTGTCATATTAACATGTGTTTATACCTTGTTTCTCCATTATGTTTCCATGGTTCCTTTCTTGTACACTAAACTCGAGCATCAGTACTCCAATGAAAAGCCACATATAAAATACATATGAAAGTAAAAGTACATGATAACTTCATTATTCTACCATTCATATACAACACATTCCATAATTAACTTCCTATTCTCCATCATTTACATATTAAGCATTTAATCATTATCCCTCAAAAACAAACTGCATGTTACTAACTTTCCTAACAAGAAAAAATTAAGCATTTGAATCACATCATAGTTCCATTTCTTATCATAATAGTGAAATACTGAATAAATATCTATTAATCTATCGACTATGCCAATAAGTCCTAATACATATCATAATGGGAGACCACAAGGTAAATATCATCAGGCAAGTATCAAAATTTATTGTCCATCAAGTATCAAAATATATATGTTGAGATATCTAGTCCTAAGTAACAAAATGGAAATACAATATCTATGCTATGATGGGTCGAGGTGAGGCCTCACACTCTTCAACTTGATTCGTTTCAATCTTATCAAGATTATCAAACTCAATGTGAGAGAATCTAGATAAATCAACATTATTTCTAATATTCTCACATAGATTATCTAAATTTTAATAAGAACTATACGACTTACCACTTGAAACTAGTTGTTGTCATCAAATTCGGTCTTCTCTTCATCAAATTCATCTAGGGCAACATATTTTCTCCTCGATCTCTTTTGAGACTCTTCATCCTTGCTAGCTTAACTAGCTCTCATCTCCTTTGGCTTGGCTACTTCCTTAGCCTTCTGTGCAGTGGCTCTTGTGCTAGCCCTTGTTGTAGGTACTATAAGTTGAGTAGGTTTTGCAACCTTCTTTGATTTTCTCACTTTTGGTGCTTTATATTTTCTTTTCTTCTTTTCAATAGCTATAGGTGCTTCATTGGCTTCTTCTCCCTTAGAACCTTCTACAACTTCTACTTTCTCTTCTTGTTGGTCTTCTCCTTGACCTTAGGTTAAGGATAATAGTGCTTGAGCTAGTATATCCTCTTCTTCTTCATCATCGTCTTCTTCCTTCACCAAATTTCTCTTTTAACTGCTTAACAATTTTGTTCTATTTCCTAATGACTGAGGCAGTCTTAAAATCCATGGTGATCTTAGATTTGGCCACATCATAGCTCCCAAAAGTTTTAGCCTCCTTGTCCACTTCTTCTGCAAGTAATGTTGTGATTGTTGTAGAGGCTTTATCAACATTGATTTCATATCCCAATGGTCTTAACCATCTAACTCTAGGAACTATTGCCTAGACATATGTAGAGTCAGTGTGAACTAGGAAGAAAACATCATCAAAATGCTTCTCCACTAGTGAAATTGGTATCCTCGGTCTTTTCTTCATTGACTACTTGAAGTCTTTGAAGTATCTTGTCATAACTAACTCAAAATTATCACATAGTTGCTTAATGAATTCACCTATTTGCACTACAATAGGTCTATTTACCTTCCATGTAACTTTTCCAAAAGTAGGAAATGTATTATGTACATAAAAGAACATACATACAAGAATAGATCCAAATTTGCATTGTGCACTTTTGGTCTTCCTTATGGATCCCAAATTCTCAATCAATTGTTGTAACTGCAACTCGACAAGATCATAAGTATGATCTTTCTTCACTATCTTGTGTCACATGTCAATTGCAATACATGGTACATTGTTGAGTCTACTAGATTGATAAAACTTGTGTGCAATAATCCTTACTACAAAATAAATTAAGGGATCTATGATTGTATCTATTGTCATGCCTCATTTATTCCATACAGCCCCTATATTCTTTTCAATTACCTCTCTTACTTCACTTCTAATTGTCTTGGGCCGATCTAGGGTTGGATACCCTGTAACTCTATGCATAATCTTCTTGGTGATTTTCACCAATCCATTCTCTAACTATATAGAATTATCATGAGTTCTACTCAAAACTATCTTAATCCATTCTGTCTTAAAGATGTTGGGGAAATCTAGGACATGGGTTAAACCTTTCTTCTCAACAATTTTGCATTCCTCCCTCAACACTCCATTTTTACACAATTTCCCATATCTCTCCCTAATCTACATGTCTCCTATGCTTCCAACCTTACATGTATAGAAACATCTAACATCTTGAATCATTAAAACTCATAGTGGTATCATTAACAATGCACCAAATGGAACTTGTTTATAAGCTATGTCTGGAATAGCTCTAAAATCTTATTGTTCAATCTCATTGCTTATCAATTGCACATTCATAAGTTTATTTCCCTCTACAACCTTGGTTGCTAAAGAACTTGATTCTCTTTCATAAAAATAGGTTTTGCAAAAACTTAAACTGCATAGCTCAGCACACAATAAATACCTTTTCAATCCTGTTGAGATGGTGTCAAACAACTATTAAATCCATTTGCAAGTGCTTGGAACAATTTCTCCATTTTTCCTTTATCTCTATGTGCTCTTTTTTGAATTTTAATGATGTTAAATGAGCATAAAATGATCAAATAGTCCTTAAAACACTGCACTTAATGCTAAGTGCTTACACAATTATAAGCTCAACTTCAACAGAATTTTCTTGCTCACTCGGTATCCATGTAATTTTCCATATGCTTGGCAATAATTATGAGCTTGGCCTACACTATTACTTATGATAGCTCGGCATCAACTAACATTTTACTCATTAACCATGGTGAAACTTTTCATGCTTGGCAGTAACATAAAAAATAACAAATCTTAAATATTTCTTCTAGGTTATAATCAATACTTTGCATCTTTATTCATGCATATATAATCTTTTAAAAACTAAATCCTTGGAACTAGTGTATAGTATATCCTCTTAAGTATTAGTTGCACTTATCTCTTGATTGCTTAATTTGAGGAAGTGTGATCACCTAACCCATTAGATGAAGTGATCCCTTCTAAACTTGATGTGTTGCAATCTTCCTTTCTCTTCCATGTCTTGTTCATCTCATCTCTGACATTCTCAACATCTTCCTTTCCTTTGCCTTTGTTGAACTCACTGTTTGGTGCCTTTGACCTTGTTGGATAATTCATGCTTATAAGACCAGTCTTCAAACAACTAAAACATGTGGTTTTACTCAACCATCTACTATAGTCACTTCTGAAATGTGTTCTTATGCAATTTTCAACAACATGTCCATATCTATGTAATGCCCTGCCCAGAGATCCTTGGAAACAAGGATGAAATAAAAGCAAGATAAAAAAAAATTAAAGCAAGTGTAAGTGTACATGATAACAACATACACGGATCACAAAAATCACAATGGAAGACTAACCAAACATCTTGACATCAACAAATCTCCAAATGCCACTACTAACCAAAACGACTAACAATAGAAAGACATAGAACTGGATTTGAATAGAAACATTTTGAATCCAAAATGTGACACCAAAAGATTGAAGAACACTAAAGAGGGTATCCAAAACACTTCCCTAAAAGTTTGGGTCTTACCAAAAAGTGCCTGCTACCTACTCGCATAGGTTTTTGCAATTTCTAGGCAATACTTTAATACAGCACTGGGCGATACTTTCCAGTATCACTCGATACTTCTAAAGAAGCAAGATAACATTTCCAAGGATGAGGTGATACAACTTACAAGGGCATATGATACATTAAGGGTATTGTATGATAGTTCTTCTAAGGGGGTATGATAATGGAAAGTATCACACGACAAAACTCCAAGAGGTGTGCGATACTATCAGGAAACTCACGATACAATTCTAATGGGTGTGTGATACATTGTTGTATCACACCATGCTGACACATGGTCACCCACGAAACACAAGAAACACTTGAGGAGAACACAAAGGGTGAAAACAAAGAATAATACCTCCACACCAGGGAGTATCAGATCCACATTTCGAGGCCAGATCACTCGAACCATATCTAAAAGATAGAAAACAATAACTAACCATCTAACAAATAGTAGAAGTAAAAGTACAGAAAGGAAACATCATAGTGTACTAAAAACAACATCACAATAACAAAACAACTAAGTACATGGTTCCTCCCAACCATTAATAGCATCATAAGACCATCATGGGCCCTGGCCATCCCCCACGCATAACATCCTAAGCCACCAATCAGATCATCGGTACTATCATAATAGAGATGTCACTACTAAAACATGCTACAATCATAAGCATAAGGAAATCTAACATGCTAGTGGAAAGCATAAGATCATCCTACAAAGAAGATAACATCACCTATCACATGCTAATCATCAATGTAAGGAAATGCATCAAATCTAACATCATCTAAACATGATATACACGCATCCCAATGAAAGTGTAAATCACAAGAAGCCATACTCTGGAACCTAAAGTACCAAGTGAAAACATCTAGCAACGGTCGCGCTAGAACAAAAGAACATCTTTGTACACCAATCCCTAGTAGTGGTTAAGGTAGCTACACCTCTCAACCACATGGCACCCATAGGTCCACACCTGTCATGTTGATGGAGATAATGATCCAACCAGAAACACACACTAGCAACAACATCCATGGCTAATACACACGCCAGACAATATGATGACTGTACCCAAGACATAGACAATGCATAAACTACAGGTCCTAGTCAAACATCTAAATGGGCTACTATGTAGGGGCTGATATCATGGAGAGTTTCTTGGCATCCACAAGCCCAAGCTAGTATTGGTAGCATCAACTTCCCAACAGAAGGTGCACAATTCCCACTTTTTAATTATCTTATATTTTATTACTACCCAAATGTTTTAATTTAGTTATCACTTATATAAAACTTCTTCTGTCAACCAATGGGAAATAGTCACTAGGTTGTAGGATAGAAACCCCTATATATGCTACCCTACCCTACCCATGCTCATCCAATGATGAGTGCCCGTAGGCATGCAAACTCCCAACCCAACCCCAATTATCATAACTTTCAGAAGTACCACAAAAGAATGGGACTCGCAAGTCAACCGATAATATACACACATGTACTTGTGTGTGGTGCACCACCATCACAAAGATCATAACCCAAGGACTAGATGAGAAAATAATGCAGAAAGTCACTCAATTGAAACCAGACTCAAGAGGACGGATACATCATGCATCCTAATGTGACATAAAAGTGTAATAAAGGTCTGACTGATATCCAAATGGATACTCTAGGTCCACAACCCAACTCATACCAAGAAAACCTGAGAAAATAGGGCAGTATGCAAAACGAGGTAAAAAGCCCAAATTTTGGAAAAATTTTGAAATTAAAACCCATTTGGCCTTTGGGTGCAAAAACCTCAAAAATCAAAAAAAATAAATGAAATTGGACACCATATGCAAAAACAGCCAGCATAACAGCTCAAAATCCCAAACCCCCATCCAAAAATAGGGAAAATGTTCATACTCGACCAACTAAGAAAAACTAGCAAACAAAAAAAGAGGGGAACACTAGTTCTCAGCCTCCTAACATATTGCTACAAGAAACGAAAGTTGAAACGGAGTAAAAACAATAAAACAATAAGGCCATACCTGACAGAAAAAAGAGTAGAAACCAAAACTCGCACAGTAAAATAAATAACTCATCAAATCTACTAAAAGTGAAAACAAAGCATAAACTCCCCGAGCTAGATCCAATGAGACTAACCTCATGAAAACCCATGCTCACAGCTCCTAGAATGAATAGAAATCGAATCCTTCAAAAGAGGATTCTCAAGGAGCTCTCCAAATCCTAAAATCCAAATTAGAAAAAGTGAGGAACTAAATTCCTCTTTCAACACTTATTCACTTTTTGAATGAATAGTCGATTAGGGCAAATAGTCAACTATAGCATCTTGACTCTAAAATTATCTATAATAGAAATTCACCTAAGGCAAAGCTGCCAAAAATTAAATTCGAAAAGATTTAAAACCTGAAAACCCAAAATCACAGAAAATTGCTTAATGCTTTCGTGGCAATGCAAACTTCTAAATGCATAAACACACTCATTGGTCTAATCACATAATGCAAATGAGTTCGAATTAACTAATCACTGAAAGGTTTTAATTAAAGTAATTAAAATAAGGATACGTCAACCATACAAGGATGACATTGGCAAAATATGAACAACTGAATCACTAACTCCATGTGCCACTGCCAGGGATATAATTTTTGCACACTAAAATATATGATCAAGTGCAATTGCATATAATTTCATAGTCAAAGCAACATGTATTAAAAATACCTATTTAATCTATTTACATCACTCACATTCGCAAAAAGCGTAAAGATACAACAATAAAGTAAATAATCAACAAATATGTCCAATAAACCATATAACTAGATATCATCATAGATCTATTGTCATCTCAAAATAACATCAACATGCAAATATGATAAACTAAACAATATAGCAGTAAAGCATCTATGGTACTGAATCAAAGTATAACATTTGACCCTCGAATCATCATAAGGTACAAAATAAGAGTAACAAGTATCTCTCGAATCATTATAGACAATAAGGTGTAGAATGAAAATATGAGAGGCACTACATCCTCCCCCCACTAGCATAGGCTTACTTCTAGAAGCCAGCAAAGAGATAGGGGTACAATCCCTTGAATTGTGAAGCATCCTCCCAAGTTGTAGAGGTCTCATTGCTCAAGTCCCATTGCACCCTTACCTGCTCTATGTCCTAACCTCATAAGGTTAGCCTCTGGTGCTCTAGGATATGGGCTCCAAAGTAAGCTACATGTTCGCTACTTGCAAAGCATCCCAATCAAGAACATGGGTCACATCCAAAATATACTCCCTCAAAATAGAAACATGAAAAATATCGTGGATGTGTGATAGGCTAGGTGGTAACGCTAGTGGAAAAGTAACAAGACCAATCCTCTTGAGGATTTCAAAGGTTTAACAAAATATGGTGCTAGCTTAGAGCCTTTCCCATAATGGATGGCGCTCTTCCTTAGTCGCACTCTCAAAAATTCCCTATCACCAACAAAAAAGTGACGATCCAACCTATGGGCATCTGCATACTTCTTCTGCCTATCTTGAGTAGTTTCTCCCTAGTTCAAACAACCTACTACTCCATATCCTAAAGCATCTCTGGACCCAAAAGAACTCAGTCCTCTAAACGATCCCAACTCAAAGGGGTATGGCATGGTCTATTATACAAGGCCTAAAAAGGTGACATGCCAAGAGAACTATGATACCTGTTGTTGTATGCAAAATTCAACAAGGTACAAATAGTCCTCCCACTTCACCTACCTATCCATAACATATATGCAAACCACATCCTCTAGAATATGATTCTCTCTCTCAGTCTGACCATCGGTCTCTAGGTGATAAGCTAAACTAAAATTGAGTTGTGTGCCCAAAGCATGTTGGAGAGACGTCCATAGTGTAGAAGTAAACACTAGATCTCTATCTAAAATAATCTGATGAGGAATCCCATGCAAATGAACAATATCTACCAAGAAAACATGTGCTATAGAAGAAGTTGTGTAGGATGCTTTCATGGGTAAAAAATGTGCTACCTTGGACAACTTTTCCACTATCTCCATGATGACATAGGAAACCCTATGATAAAATCAATAGATATTGTATCCCACTTCCACTCTGGAATGGTATGTGGTTGTAAACAACCCACCAAATGCTGATGCTCTACCTTCACTCTCTGGCACTCAAGGCATCTAGCAACAAAATTAGAAACATCATGCCTCATCCCTACCCAAAAGCATAGATGTTTGGGATCAGCATGCATCTTCTTGACTCTGGGATGTGTAGAATACAATGCACAATGCACTTCCAATAAAACCAAGGTACAAAGATCACCTGAAACAGGTACATAGATACATCATATGTGTTGTAGTAGTCCATTAGACTGTTAGAAATGCTTTAGAATAACTGAGAGGGGGGTGAATTAGTTATTCAAGATCCTAATGTCCAATTCAAACTTTTTCACTAAGTGTAGTGAGCCCATTCAACTATTATTTCATCCAAGCTTTAACTTTCCTATTCAACAAAGTTACTGTAAATCAGCATGCAAGCATAACACATAAAAGATCAACACATAATATAGTGATTTATGTGGAAACCCAATTTGGGAAAACCACTAATAACATGCTACTCAATTCTCACTCTTCTGAACTGATGCCCTATAAAAGGCTTGCCCTGTTAAAGGCTTACAACACACTGTTAAATGTGACTTGGTTAAAGGATTTAACTACTCTATTTGACGTGGGCCTTGTTAGAGGACTTTAGAACATTCACTTGGAATGCCACCCTGTTAAAGGATTTATAAATGGCTATTAAACCAACCTAAGTCCATAGGATTTTCATATATAATACAATTGCTAGAGAGTATTAGAAAATCTTTGACCTGATTACAACATACAACTTAACTTGCAAATCTTAGATCACTCTTCATCTCTTCACATTTCCTAGCCTTCAATCTCTGCAACTCTATCAGTTTTCCCTCCTTTCAAGCTTTATCTCCTTGAGTCTTCATGCTCAATGTACTAGTTCAATCATCTTTCTCTTACCACTTGTCAAATTAGACCCTCTGTGCTCTTCCTTCTCCTGGATGCCTTCTCCTTGACACCCTTCTAATTACTTCACAATTTGACATTTCAACAATAGCACTTGCTTCTTGGTCTATGACTCCTTAAATAGAAGTCTAGAACTTCTTTTCTTGCTTGATTCTTCCATCCTTTAATTTCAATTCATATGGATTAGGTAGGATTCATTGAATCTAACCCATATTTTGTTTCCTCTAGAAACTTCTTGAATAATCCCCTAAATTCACCCAAAAATAGTTTTCATAGAATTTTGTGCCATCAACTCATCATTCTTATCCTACAACTAGTTCACAAAATTCAAGGTAACAACTATGTCAGCTTAGATTTGGAAAATCTTTGACATTTCCAATAATGCAGTAGCTCGGCAGTATTGAAATTTTGATGCTCAGCACATACTGTGTTACTTGGCATCAACTACATTTTACTGATGCTCAGCACCTGAAGTTCGCTCACCACCTACTAAGATTTTCTAATGCTTAGCACCTTTTACTTTGCTTGGCACCTATTACTTTGTTTGGCACTTGAACTTCACTTGGCACCTAAAGTTTACTCGGCACACACTAGATTTTCCTTTTGCTCGGCTCTAACTGAGAATTTGCTTGGCTTCAACTAGCTTGCTCGACACCCACTGATGAACTTAGTTTAAGCTTTGTAGTCAACCTTATTACAACTAATTCCTCCAATGTTTCTAAGTGTGACCAACCTCTGTATCTTCAAGTATTTTATCAATACATCATTTAACCATTGTCTTAACTAATCCTTGCATTCTATTACAATATCATAACTCAAACTTTCCCTTAGGTACTCTTATTACATCTTGTTGATCAAATCCTCTTCATCAATCAACTAAGTGATAGTACTTGGATCTTATAAGAAAATGCCATTCCTACACATAGCAGGTTTGAAATCAATGACAAAACAATGATTGAAAACATTCTTTTAACAACAATCTCCCTCTTTCAATCAATCTTCTTCATCAATGATCTTTTTAATTAGATTTCCAACATAGACTCTAGAACATAATCAAAAAATCTCCCCTCAAGGGTACGTCTAGACTCGATCTCCACCCTCACCTCTTGATACCAAGTGTCACTAGGAAAAGCCTCCAAGATACAGCCTCGCAAATCCACTCCCAATGGCATCATTGATACCTCATGTCGCCTCCTACTCAAAGCATCTGTGATGAAATTCTCCTTCCCATTAATGTAATGAACATCAAAGTCACACTCACACAAGAACTCCATCCAATGATGTTGTCATGTATTCAGGTTTGGTTGAGTAAAGATATACTGCAAGCTCCTATGATTTCTATGCAACTCAAACCTATGTCCCAAAAGAAAATTCCTCCAATCGACAAGGGCATGCACTATGGCTGCAAGTTCCAAATCATGAGTGGGTTAGTTAAGCTCATGGTCCTTGAGTTTTCTAGACTCATATGCAATCACTCGACCATCTTGCATCAACATTGCACCCACACCTTCCAACGAAGTATCTGTGCAAACCATGAAATCACCTATAGGATTAGGCACTGCAAGGACTGGTACACAGGTCAAACACTCCTAAAGAGCATTAAATGTTGCCTTGCACTGGTCTAACCAAACATACTTCTTCCCTTTCCTCTGAAGAGCAGTGATGGGATAAGCTACTCATGATAAATCCTTCACAAAGCGATGGTAGTAACCAGCCAAACCCATAAAACTATGAACTTTTGAGACATTAGTGGGTACTGGCCAATCCATGATAGCATGAATCTTCTCCGGATCCACTACAATTCCATCACCAATCATGATGTGTCCCAAATACTTCACCTTAGACTGGAAGAACCCACATTTACTCAAGTTGCCATATAATTGATGGTCTCTCAAGCACTGCAATACCTGATGTAAATGGATTTTGTTCTCCTCCACAATCTTGGAATAGATGAATATGTCATCCAAGAATACAATGACACACTAATTGAGGTAAGTGCAAAATACACCATTCATCAAACTCATAAATACTTATGGTGCATTGGTTAACCCAAAGGGTACAACCATGAACTCATAATGCCTATACCGTGTACAAAAAGTCGTTCGATGAATATCAACCTCCTAGATAAGAAGTTGATGGTATCCCAACGTAAGATCAATCTTTGAGAACACAAGAAATAACTAGCAACCCTTATGCACACTCTGCTTTAGCTGATTAGCTGAGATCATATGAAGCAAGACTAGTCTCTAAACTCCTAAAAGTTCCACCTATCCATCTATGTCATCCACACACTGTACCACCTTACGATGGCAATCGATACTAGCCTAATGGGTGGCTAACCAATCCATGCCCAACACAATGTCATAGAATCCCAGAGGTAGAATGCATAAATCCACTGTGGTGGTGAAGGTTCCCAAATTCAAACTACAACCTCTAACCAACGAGTCAACAACCACTCTAGAACCCATGGCTAACTCAACCTGCCACCTATGTACCTGACGCATTGCCATAGCCCACATCACTGAACAAGAGATGGTGAAATGAAAGAATTGGAAGCACCAGAGTAAAAAAAAACTAAAGTTGAACTACCATGTAATGTACATGTAGCCTCGACTATTGTACCTTGGTGGTTACCTTGATGGTTTTCAACCACCGCAAAGGCTCTATGATTCCTACCCACATCTCCTACAGTAGGCTCAGATCTTGTTGCACCCTTACCAGGTCCTATAGATGGTTTGATGGAACTCTCAAATGATTTATGACTAGGCTGGCCATAGCAATTCCCAGTAAAGTTGGGGCTTGTCCCATGACCACCCTGAGTAGCACTAGGATATGGTGCACTACCCCTACTAGAATTTTGCTAAGCACTCTAAGAGGATGATCCTATTGAGATTTCTACCCTCGGTTCTAGTTATCTCCTCCCTTACTTGAGGTACCAAAATTTTTTCTACCTTTGGTCCAAAATCCCTCTTGTCAAGATCCACGACGACTACCACCACCTTGGGTGGGTGCAGAATAAGCTTGTCCCTTCCCTGAGGATTGGGAATAATACTGTGCATCCTATCCTAAATTCCTTGCACTTTGGTTTTGAGAACTAGATCTACTACTGAAACCTCTAGCCAAATTTTCCTCAACAATATGTGCCTTCTCAACAACAAGAACAAGAGTCCTAGGCTGATGCATATGGACTTCTCCAATAAGGCCATCCTTAAGGCCTCAAATGAAATGATGAGCTAAGAGTAAATCATCATTTTTGTAGCATGAATACTGCCTAAGTTCAAAGAATCAAATTTTGTACTAATCCACTGTCATGTTTCCTTCCTAGATTGTGTGGAATTCATCAACATGAGCCTCTCTAAACTAAAGAGATAAGAACCTCTCTTGGAACCTTTGCTCAAAGATCTCCCAGGTGAGATCTACAACACTAACCTGAATCTTCTAACTCTCAATATTCCACCAAATGGATGTGTGGTCCCTCAACTGCATAATTGCACAACGAGCTCTCATTTTGGTTGAATATGGATACATGGTAAAGCACCACAAAAACCAAGTCTCAGCCTTGAGGCCACTTCCCTTACCATCATACATTACTGATTTTGATTGCTGAAGGGACTTCATGATATCCAACTTGATGGAATCCTCAATGTCACGGTCCCTACCACCCTGATGGTGCCTTCTGCCCCCTAGTAGGGTAAGAGAATTCTCATTTTCATGTTCCTCCTCTCTATGCTTTGAATGATGGGAATCTCCATGATTAGATCCCTCTTCCCAATCATGATCCTCTTGGTGCTCCTCAACATGAGGGCCCAACCGAGCAAGAATCTACTGGAGTACTGACAACAATACCCCCATGCCATCCTGATTAGCATTAATACCTCATTCTCCCTCTCCATCCTAAAATTCCTCTTCATGGTGTTCTTCCTCTTGAACAACCCTTAAGTTACCACCCCAACTAGACGTACGTACAAGAGGCATCCCTATGGAAGCAACAAGATAATGTCAGAACAATCAGATCATAAGCATAAGATTCAAAACATGAACGCAAGAGATATCAAAATAACAACATAATATAATAGTACAGAACAAAAATTAAAACCATAGTCGAAGCATAACATAGAGATCCCAATGTTTCAACATGGGCTCTAATACTAGATGTAATGCCCTACCTAGAGATCCTTGGAAACAAGGATGAAATACAAGCAAGATAAAAAAATTTAAAGCAAGTGTAAGTGTACATGATAACAACATACACGGATCACAAAGATCACAATGGAAGACTAACCAAACATCTTGACATCAACAAATCTCCAAATGCCACTACTGACCAAAACAACTAACAACAAAAAGATGTGGAACTAGATTTGAATAGAAACATTCTAAATCCAAAATACGACACCAAAGGGTTGAAGAACACCGAAGAGGGTATCTAAAACACTTCCCTAAAAGTTTGGGTCTTACAAAAAAATCTCTGTTGCCTGCTCACACAAGTTTTCATAATTTCTAGGTGATACTTTAATGCAACACTGGGTGATACTTTCCAGTATCATGTGATACTTCTAAACAAGTAGGGTGACATTTTACAGGATGAGGTGACATACCTCACAAGGGCATGTGATACATTAAGGGTATCATACAACAGTTCTTCTAAGGGGGTGTGATAATGGAAAGTATTGCATGAAAAAACTCCAAGAGGTGTGCAACACTATCAAGAAACTCAGAATACAAGTCTAATGGGCATGCAATACATTATTGTATCACACCATGCTGACACATGGTCACCCAAGAAACACAAGAAACACTTGAGGAGAACACAAAGGGGAAAAATAAAGAATAAAACCTCCACACCAGGGAGTATTGGATCCACATTTCAAGGCAAGATCACTCAAACCATATCTAAAAGATGGAAAACAATAACTAACCATCTAACAAATAGTAGAAGTAAAAGTACAGAAAGGAAACATCGCAGTGTATTGAAAGCAACATCACAATAACAAAAAAACTAAGTATGTGATTCCTCCCAATTGTTAATAGCATCATAAGACCATCATGGGCCCTAGCCATCCCCCACACGTAACATCCCAAGCCATCAATCAAATTGTTGGTACTATCATAATAGGGATGTCACTACTAAAACATGCTACAATCATAAGCATAAGAAAATCTAACACACCAGTGGAAAGCATAAGATCATCCTACAAAGTAGATAACATCACCTATCACATGCTAATCATCAATGTAAGGAAATGCATCAAATCTAACATCATCTAAACATGATATACAAGCATCACAATGAAATCATAAATCACAAGAAGGCATACTCTGGAACCCAAAGTACCAAGTGAAAACATCCAACAATGGTCACGCTAGAAAAAAAGACCATCCCTGTACACTAGTCCCTAGTAGTGGTGAAGGTAGCTACACCTTCCAACCATGTGGCACCCATAGGTCCACACCCACCATGCTAATGGAGATAATAATCCAACCACTAACACACACAAGAAACAACATCCATGGCTAACACACATGCCAAACAATATGATGACTGAACCCAAGACATAAATAATGCATAAACTGTAGGTCCTAGTCAGACATCTCAATGGGCTACTACATAGGGCTAACATCATGGAGAGTCACTTGGCATCGACAAGCCCACGCTAGTATTGGTAGCATCAACTTTCCAATGGAAGGTGCAAATTCCAAGTAGCATCAACTTTCCAATAGAAGGCACACAATTCCCACTTTTTAATTATCTTATATTTTATTACCACCCAAATGTTTTAATTTAGTTATCACTTATATAAAACTTCTTCTGCCAACCAATGGGAAATAGTCACCAGGTCAAGTAGGATAGAAGCCCCCCCATATGCTACCCTACCCTACCCATGGTCATCCAACAAGAGTGCATGTAAGCACACAAACTCCCAACCCAACCCCAACGATCATAACTTCTAAAAGTACCACAAAAGAATGGGACTCGCAAGTCAATCAATAATATAGGTGAATGTACTCATGTGTGGTACACCACCATCACAAAGTTCATAACCCAAGGACTAGATGAGAAAATAATGCAGAAAGTCACTCAACTAAAAATAGACTTAGGAGGATGGATACATCATGCATCCCAATGTGGCATAAAAGTTCAATAAAGGTCTGACCGATATCCAAATGGATACTCTAGGTCCATGACCCAAATCATGCCAAGAAAACTTGAGAAAATAGGGTGGCAAACAAAATGAGGTAAAAATCCCAAATTTTGGAAAAAATTTGAAATTAAAACTCATTTGGCCTTTGGGTACAAAAACCCCAAAAATCCAAAGACAAATGAAATCGGACATTGTATGAAAAAATGGCCAGCATAACAGCTCAAAATCCCAAACCCTCATCCAAAAAATAGGAAAATGTTCCTATTTGACCAACCAAGTAGAACCAGCAAATAGACATAGAGGAGAACACTAGTTCTCAGTCTCCTAACATATTGCTACAAGAAACAGAAGTTGAAATGAAGTAAAAACAATCAAATGAGAAGGCCCTTCCTAACAGAAAAAGGGCATAAACCAAAACCCGCAAAATAAAATATATAACTTGTCAAATCTGTTGAAAGTGATGGCAAAGCATAAACTCCTCGAGCCAGATCCAATGAGACTAACCTTGTGAAAACCCCATGCTCACAGCTCCTAGAACAAATAGAAATTGAATCCTTCAGAAGAGGATTCTCGAAGAGCTCTCCAAATTCTAAAATCCAAATTAGAAAAAGTGAGGAATTAAATTCCTCTTTTAACACTTATTCACTTTTTGAGAGAATAGTCAATTAGGGCAAATAGCCAACTATAGCAACTAGACTCTAAATTGACCCAAATGAAAATAGGTTATTCTCCATAATAGAAATTCACCCAAGACAAAGTTGCCAGAAATTAAATTCAAAAAGATTTAAAGCCTTAAAATCCAAAATCACATAAAATCACTTAACACTTTCATGACAATGCAAACTTCTAAATGCATAGGCATGCTCACTAGTCTAATCGCATAATGCAGATGAGTTTGGATTTACTAATCACCGAAAGGTTTTAATTAAAATAATTAAAATAAGGATACGTCGACCATATAGGGATGAAATTGGAAAAATAGGAATAGTTGACTCACTAACTCCATGTGCCACTGCCAGGGATATAATTCATGCACACTAAAATACAGATCAAGTGCAATTGCATATAATATCATAGCCAAAACAATATGTATTTAAAATACCTATTTAATCCATTTACATCACTCATGTTCGCAAAAAGCGTAAAGATATAAGAATGAAGTAAATAACCATGGCATAAAATTCATCTCATAACATTAAAAAAAAATGTGTCCAATAAACCATATAACCAGATATCATCATAAATCTATTGTCATCTCAAAATAGCATCAACAAGCAAATATGATAAACTGAATAGTATAGCAGTAAAGCATCTATTGTATTGAATCAAATTATAACATCCAACCCTTGGATCATCATAAGGTACAAAATAAGAGTAACAAGTATCTCTCGAATCATAATAGACAACAAGGTGCAGACTGCAAACACGAGAGGAACTACACTCTTGACAGTGGTGACAACTATACACTGTATTATAATCCTAATTATAAGAGTTTCCATTGTGTTTTTCCTTTTTCTTCTTGTTTGATGACCACTTGGGTTTGGATCTACACTCAAAAGATCTATGTCCATACTTCTAATAGTTGTAATACTTCAAATCATTATGTGCTTGTGGTCTTGGTTCTGCATTCATATGCCTAGTGTCCTTGTTTATTGCATTTGTAGAAATAACTCATGAACTTCTACTTAGGATTATGATTTGTAGTCTTGCTCCTGCAAACATTAGTAGTATGTCTCAACTTCCCATAATTATGATAGGTGTATTTGGAGTTCTTACTTGTTACTTTGCTCAGCACTTTTGGATGATTCTCCTTCTTCAGTATTGGTGTAGCCTAATCCAGTAGTATCATTAGATCTAGGAGATCTCTTTAGTTTAATAAAGTACTTGATGGCCTCCCTAGTTTTGTTGAAACTTTCAAAAAACTCCTTTTCCCTTTTAAGATCATTGCTCAATTGTTCATTTTTCAATTTAGCTCATGATTGGCAATCATAACTTGATTCATTGTCTCTAATTGCATACTGGTAATTCTCTACATTTATAATGTTCTATCCTCTAATCTGTTGACCAATGTCCTCTTGTCATCTTCAATCATGACTTTGTCTTCTATGGATTTCTTTTTCTATTCAATGACCTCACAAAGTAATATTGATTGGACTTCTTGTTTTCCCTTTAGATTTTTGACTTCTTCAGTTAAGATTCTATTCTTTTCCATCAAATCTACAACTACTGCATCAAATTCATTAGAATCTCCATTTGCAAATAATTTAGTAGTGTCAATCTTTTGGTATTGTGTGTCATTCTCTTCAATAGCAATTTCCTTCCTTATTTTCAATGATCTCTTTAACCCATCTCTTGCTTCATTCAACTGATGTAGAATGAGTTTTATTTCAATCTGCTAGTTCTCAATAATCTTTCCTAACTTGTAGACTTCCATTTCTAAGATCTTTCCTCAAACCTATAAAGCTTTCCCTTTTAGAGAACAAAGTTTTGATATCAATTATTGAAATTACAATAGGAAAAGTAAACTCTAAGTGGGGGGTGAATCAGTGCTTCAAATTTTTTCCCATAAAATCATTCACCTCACATTCATCTCACAATTCAACAAGTAAACTAAAATATCATATTATGCATGTACATCTAAAGCATAAAAGTAAAATATTGAATCACATATATGACACAAGATATGATTACCCAAAAACCCTCCAATAAGAAGGTAAAAATGGGGTGGGGATGACACCCACAGTTTTCACTACTGTAGTTGTAAAGTGTATTCAATTAAGGTTACAATTGTTTGACCATAAAATATGATCTACCCTGTAAAAGGTCTTCCCTAATAAAGGCTTACAAATACTATTAGCTCTCACCTTGTTAAAGGATTTTAACACCCTATTAGAAGTGTACCTAATTAGAGGACTTCAACTCACAATTAAGTAAGCACCTTGTTAGAGGATTTCAACATAGCCTGTTAGGACTACTCTATTAAGAGATCTAACTGATTCACCTATTAGAATGTCTCAACAATGGTTATGCGGTAATCACTTTATTGCTTGATTTTAGATCACCTTTATAAAGATGTGTACTTGATCCTTTTTTATTAGATGTATCTCTGCTATCCTCTAATTCCTTTCCTCTATTCTCCTTTAATTGATTTTGCAATGTAACTCAATTCATAAAACCTTAATCACCATGAAGTCTTTTTTTTTGCATGCAAACTCTCTTCAATTCTCCTTAAGAATTCCTATAAAGTTTAGAGTTTTTCTTCCTTAAGAAGACCTAGATGACTTAGTGTTAGGTATGAATCAATGGTAGTGATTCACCCATATTGTTGCTAAAACCTTCCCTTTTTTCTGATTGGATGCATGTAATGCATAGGGATTCACATTTAAGATTCATCCTTATCAACAAAGATTGTAAAATAATCCTTAAGTCATCTCAAAAATGGTTTACATATTAGTTTATGCCAATACAAATAACTATGTCAAAATTATATTACTCAACATCTGAAGTCCTTGGTGCTCAGCATTAACTATAACTTCAATATTGTCACTCAGCATCTAAATGACTCAGTATGCACTTCTTGCTCAGCACTTGAGTCACTCAGCACATACTATATGCATGACATCTAAGTTACTTGACACTTGAGTGGCTTGGCACTTACTATTTACTTGGCATGCTCTATCTTATATGTTGTGCTCAGCATATATTACTTGTTTGGTATGAACTAAGTAAATGACTAATAATGACTCAAGTCTATAGACACTCTGTCAAAACCAATATGAGATCAACATATTGTTTGTACATAGTGTTTTATCTTGTGTGAGCACACTTTTCGTGGCCTCGTGATTTTATGAAACATGAAACATCTTTTAGTTATTATTGATGTTCCCATCGACAATTACATTAATGTAGTTGAAGAAGTGCTCCTAATTTTAGTGGTTTCCTACCAGATCCTTTTGATAATTTAATTTGTAGACATGTTATTACTTTGGCTAATGCCCATTAGGAATTCCCCTTTCAGTGATTTTCTTAAAATCTCTTGTTACTCTATCTTTTTTATTTTATTTTCAAGCACATTGTTAAAATAGGAATTCATATAGTTGCATTGATAAATTACATTCATCATAAAACAAAAAATACAAAAATATATCTTCCTTTGTAGTTATATTTTCAACAAAGTTATGCAAATTGGTTGGTACCAATAAAGACCTCCTTGTGAACATACGCATTTATCTTCAATTGAGTTATCCAACAAGTTGAAAAAAATCCATCTAGAACCTTGGAATTGATCATTGATCAACTTTATAAGAGAGAGATTCAAAAGGAATTATGTCGTTAAGCATCATGCAAAATGACTGCACAACTTTTAGTTACTTTTAATGACAAAAAATGGTACATTTCAATAGGTTCCCTCGTAGTAGCAAAATGTGTGAAAGTTGGCATCTTATATCTTTGTACAAATAATATTGTTCCTTTTACTTTAATTATTTCATGGTAAAATGAATGTTCATGAATAGTTATTGTAGTTGAGTAGGGAGAACAAATAGTTATTGTAGATTCAGATAAATGCAATGGAACAATAGACTTGGGCACATGAGTGAGAAAAGTATGAAGTTACTTCATTCAAAGAAATTTTACCAGGTCTAAAATGTGTCAATATGGATTTTTTTGAAAGTTGTGTGTATCGAAAATAAAAGAGAGTGAGTTTGGTGAAGAGTGGGAAGGAAAAGAAAAATGAGAAATTAGAGCTTGTACATACATATGTATGGGAACTAGCTCAAGTATCTTCCCTTGGTGGCTCTCATTATTATGTTACATTTATTGATCATGCAACTAGAAAAGTATGGGTTTATTTCTTTAGATAGAAATTTGATGTATTTCAAATTTTTAAGAAATCGAAATGCTTGGTTGAAAATGAGACTGGCAAAGATTAAAATGTCTCAAATTTGATAATGGTGGTGATTCTTGTAGTTAAGAATTTGAAGATTATTACTCCACTAATAGTATTCATAGACATAAACTTATTCATGGACTCCATAAGAAAATGGAGTGATTGAACACATGAATATGACAATAATGGAGCATGCAAGGAGCATGAGTTTGCACGTTAGAATGCCCTTAAATATGTAGGTGGAGGTTGTCAATACTACTATATATTTGATTAGTAGAGGTCCCTCTACTCCTTTGGGTTGTGGTATTTCAAAGGAAGCATGGATTGGTAAGAACGTGAGTTATTCTTTTCTCAAAACCTTCGATTGTGAAGAATTTGCACATATAGAGTCTGAAACTAGAACCAAGTTGGAAGCTAAGTCAAAGAAATTTGTATTTTTTGGATATGGAATTTATGAATTTTGTTATAGGCTTTGAGATTTTGAAAATCATAAAATTGTAAGAAGTAGGGATGTCATATTCAATGAGAAAGTGTTGTACAAAGATCTGTTACAATAGCATGAGAAGAAAGAAAATAGTTATGTAGTGTTGGATGATACTCCAAAAGATGATGTTCTAGCAATTCCTCATGCTCTACAACAATCACAACAACATATACCACACACCCCAATGAATGTTAGATGATCAACAAGGCTAAGTAGACCTCCAAATATATTTTCTCCCTCTTTGTATTCTATTTTATAAACAGATGTTGGTGAACCTAAATGTTATGATGAAGTTGTGTATGTGGATACAAAGATTCAGTGGGAGTCTGCAATGAAAGAAGAAATGAACTCCTTGCTAAAAAATCAAATATGAGATTTATGCAAGTTGCATGTAGGTAAAAGGGCTTTACAAGTAAAATGGGTTCACAGGTTGAAAGAAGAGGATGTAGGCAAGAAAAGATTTAAAGCCAAGTTAGTTGTAAAAGGATTTGCACAAAAAAAGGGCATTGATTTTGATGAGATATTTTCTATTGTTAAAATGACTTCTATTCGTATTGTTCTAAGTATTGTGGCTAGATATGCATTTGGAGTAGCTTGATGTTAAAACAACCTTTCTTCATGGTGATTAGATGAAGAGATAAATATGGCACAACCATATGGATTTGAGGTCAAAGGTAAGGAGAACTTAATGTTTAGATTAAGAGAAGTTTATATGGCTTGAAGCAAGCACCTCGATAATGGTATCTCAAATTTGATAGCTTTATGAATTAACATGGTTACACTCATTTTCATTCTATCCATTTTATTTATTTTAAGAGGTTAGATGATGACAACTACATTGTTTTATGTTTATATTTTGATGATATGCTTTATAGTCAGGTCTAACATGGATTACATTAAGGAATTGAAGTGACACTTAGCACATTCATTTTCTATGAAGGATTTGGGGGAAGCAAAACCAATCCATGGTATGAAGATTTGTAGAGATAGAAAAAATAGAAATTTGACTTTATCTTTGGTTGATTATACTGTGAAGGTGTTGCAATGTTTATTTATGGAGAATAATAAATTTGTCAGCACACTTTTACCTAGTCATTTAAAATTGACTAAGGATATGTGTCCCAAGACACAGGAAGAGGAAGAAAAAATGTCCAAGGTACCCTATGCTTTAGTTGTAGGAAGTTTGATGTATGTCATGGTATTTACTAGGCCAAATATTGTAGATGCAGTGGGAGTTGTTAGTAGGTATATGAGTCATCCTAGAATTGAGCAATGGAATGTAGTTTTATGACTTTTGAGATATTTGAGAGGAATATCCAATAAGTGTTTATATTTTGGTGGCTCTACTATTGATTTACAGGGCTATGTTGACCTAAATTTGGTAGGGGATATCAATACTAGGTGGAGTACTATAGGTTATGTATTTACTATTGGTGAGGCAACAATGATATGGATTTCTTGGTTATAGAAGGTGAATGTTTATCTACTATAGAGGCAGAGTATCTTGCTGTTACAAAGGTAGCCAAGGAGATGATATGGCTACATTTCTTCATGGAGGAATTGGGACACCCACATAGGGACAACTATTTGTTCATAGACAGCCAAAGTGTCATTCCTCTTGTGAAGAAATCTACTCTATATTCAAAGATAAAACACATACAATTGTGGTACCATTTCATTCAGTCAATTTTGGATGATGTAGAGTTAAAGCTAGAGAAGATATGTATAGATGATAATCTAGTAGATATATTTACCAAGGCAGTAACAAGGGAGGATTTGAACTCCTTTTTAGCTTCAGTTGGTCTTCTAGACTAAATAGAATAAAAGAACAACATAATCCATAGTGGTTTGATATTCTAGTGGGAGATATAGGTTTAGCGATGCTATAATCAATCTCCAAGTGGGAGGTTATCATTGTGGAGTCTAATTAGTCTCCAAGTGGGGGATTGTTGTGATGTGGAGCCTAATCAGACTTGAAGGTTTCTTCAATGTAGTTTCCTCCCAAATTATTTCTAGGGGGGTTTAGGGGCAGTGCCCTAGGTGCACTCCTTATCATAGTATAGGGTGGGGTCGAAGGGTAATACCCCCTTAGTGATTTCAAGCGGTAGCACCCCCGAAGCCAAAAATGACTCTACTACTATAAAAGGCATCGATTGTTATTTTTCTATTTGGACAACTTATTCTAACCCTAATTTAGCAAGCAATAAAATCTTGTATAAAATGGCTTAGGGTTAGGGATTTCATAATGTATTGTGAGATTGTGGCTTATTGTGACAGTGTTCAGTTGTAAGGGATTACAAATTGTAACCACTTGATAATAATAATATTGGACTTGTTGGTGGTGGACGTAGCCTAGGGATTGGGTGAACCACATTAGATCCTTGTGTCTTGTGTTCTCTTCTGTGTGATTTATCATTTTTTGATATTGGTTATATTTGCATGTAATTGTTATTTTTGTTCATGGTTAATCCTAAAATTTCTATATCAATTTGTAAGATATTATAATCAACTCATTTGATGTAGATTTTTATCTTAGCTTAAGTAGCCTTAGCTAGGGGAATCACCCCTAATTTACTTCTTAGATACTCATGTACATCCTTAGGTAAAGCCTTAGTGAAAATATCATCTATTTGCTCCTTGGTGTTCACATGTTTTAATCTCACTTCTTTATCTTGAGCCAACTCTCTCAAGTAATGATATATGATAGCAATATCTTTGGTCTTTGTGTGCATTACAAGGATCTTTAATATATTTATAGAACTTTTGTTGTCACAATAGATAATAATAAGATCAATGTTTTCTTTCTTCACCCCTTTCAACAATTGCTTGATCCACACAATGTTGGAAAAATTCACTATTGTTGCCACATATTTATCTGCAACTGTTGATTGTGAAATGTATATCTATTTCTTGTTTGTCCTGGAAACCAATATCTTTCCTAGAAAGAAAGCTTCACTACTTGTACTCTTTATGTCATCAACATTGTCTTCCCAATCTACATCTGTGTACACTTTCAGTTCAAACTTGTCATTATTCTTGTAATATAGCCCATAGTCCTATGTTCCTTTCAAATATCTCAATATCCTTTTCAGTGCCATCATATGAGTTTCCTTAGGATTTTCATAAAATCTTGCAACAATTCCATCTGTCAGTGCAATATCAAGTTTGATGTAAATAACATATTGTAGCTTCCCTATCATTGATCTATATAATTCATGGTTCACATAAGTAGAATCATCATTCTTAGATAGCTTATGTCTTGTAGCCATAGTTGTGTTGATTGGTCTTGAGTTTTTCATCCCAAAAAAATTTAGTATCTCCTTGATGTATTTTGATTGAGTAATGTAGATACCTTTCTTCATCTAATATATTTGTAAATCAACAAAGAATTTGATCTCGCTAAGCATAGACATTTCAACTTCCTTTTACATCTCATCTACAAATTATTTGCATAATGAATCGTGTCACCCAAATATGATATCATCAACAAATATTTTAGATAATAGTATCCCTTTACCACCTTCAATTTTCAAATACAAATTATTTTTATCATTAGATTTTTCAAAACCAATATTTACCAAATAATTATGAGGCCTTTCATACCATGCTCTAGGAGTTTGTTTCAATCTATATAGTGCTTTGTGCAATTTGCATACCATGTTCTTCTTGTTAGGATCAACAAATCCTTTTGGTTGTTCAATACAAACCTCTTCTTCCATTATTCCATTCAAAAATGTAGATTTGACATCCATTTCATATACTTTAAATCCTTTATAAGAAGAATATGCAAGTAATGTTCTAACTCCTTCTAATCTTGCAATTGGAGCAAAAGTTTCCCCATAGTCAATACCTTCTTCTTGTACATATCCTTTGCATTCCAATCTATCTTTGTTCCTTTTGACTTCTCCTTTCTTATTAATTTTGTTCCTAAGCACCCACTTGGTTCCAATAACATTCTTGTCCTTTGGTCTAGGTACCAATGACTAGGTTTTGTTCTTCTCTATTTGCTCAAATTCTTCATTCATTGCTTGAATCCAACCTTCATTGTCCAAAGAATCTTTCACTGATTTGGGCTCAAACTCACATAGTAAACATGTATCACTTCTAATATTTTTCCTCATCATAACTCCAAAGTCTTTTTTTCTAATGATTTCTTCAAGTGCATAATGTCTTCTCATTACTTTGCTAGTGTAGGTTTTTTTCTTATTTCTTCTTGTACAAGTTCATCTTGAAAATTGATTTGAAGCTCATTTTATATTTTTTCTTTAGGTCTTGCTTTAGGTATTTCTTGCTTGACATTCTCTTTCTAATGTTTGGCATATTCTTCATGTATCTTAGCATCATTCTACTGATGCTTGACACCTACAATCTGTTGCTTGGTAGCCTAGTGTTGCGGCATTCACATTTTGTTATTGTTAGGTAGCCTTTTTATATGGTTTAGGTAAGGTGCTTAAAACACCTTCATTGGCATATATGAATGTGTTGTAGTCTTCAGCTACTATCTTGCATTCAACTTCATTTTTTTCTACATATTCATGAACTTTCACATTTGTACTTTTCACAACTTTGTTAGTGTTAGAGTTCAAACACTTATAAGCTTTTCTCTTAGTGGAATATCTTAGGAATATGTCATCATCACTTTTACCATCAAGTTTTCCATTTCTATTGTCCTTCAATGTATAGCATTCTATTCCAAAGACTTAAAAATATTTCACATTAGGTGCACACCCATACCATAACTCAAAGGGTTTAATCTTTGTACATTTCTTATCTTGTCCTCGAGTATAGACTATTATACTTGCAACTTCTCTCTAGTATTTTTGTGACACATTCTTCTCCATCATTAGTGTTCTAGCACAATCCATGATTAATCTGTTCCTCCTTTTAGCTATTCCATTTTGGGGAGGGGTCTTAGGTGTTGACATCTTCCTTTTGATTCCTTTATCATTGCAGGATATATTGACACTAGTACATTTGACACCATTTTTAGACCAAAATTTTTGACCATCTATTAAAATGGGGTCAAATTGGTCAAAATAGGCAAGGAAAAATGTCTTTTTTTAAAAATCCATGCCTGTTTTGGTCAAAATTTTGACCAACACGGGCATAACATGTTAAAATAAAAAAGAGACAAGTTAGGGTTTATTGTTATGAGCATGTGTGAGAGTTACATAGGCATTTTGTTTGGATCACAAGAGCTACATAGGTATTTCATGTGGTTGTAATATATGATCATAGTACTCAAAGACCTTGAGGATTTGGCTTCATCACTTATGACTCGAAAGATGTTATGGAGGTTGTTGTGCAAAAGCCCTTTCACGAGTTCAATGGAAAGATGGTAGAGGTCAAGTGGTAAATCCCTAAGGAACAATCTACTGGGAATGCCAAGTATACTTCAAGAGGAGGTCGAGGAGGGAATTTTTGGATATGGCTTCAATTCAAGTGTGGCAGGACCCTATGGGCCTAAAATGAATACTAAGCATGTTGTTGCTCCAGGAGATAGAGGTGGGTTCACTTCGTATGGACCTATTGGAAGTGGATACAATGCACCTAGGGCTAGCTATGGAAATGGTGTAGGATATGTACCTACAATGAATGGAGGCAGCTATGATAGTTCTTCTTTTCGAACCAACCCAACCTATTCTACTAGCACAGTTGGCACTTATGGAGGAGCTCCCAATGGTTATGGCATCTAGCAATGAGACCTTATAACAACAATCTAGCTCTAGTGAGAAATATGTGGGGTTATGGAACTATACCATATATTGGAGGAAATGGGAGCATAAGTGGTTATGGTGGAGGTGTAGCATGAGGCTTAGGTTAAGGTAGTAATAACCAAAAAAATGGAAGTGTTGTTGGGTATGCAAGTGGCTATGGAAGCTCTAAATATATATATGGCTCAAGTGTCAATGCTTATACAACACAAAATAGTGAGTATGGAACTAAAGTGGAAATATATAGCTCAACAATAGGGGCCTATAGAGGTACATACACTGATAGTTATAGCAACTCTACGTATGGAGACTCCACTTGGAGATCAAGACCATCTGATCCTTTTGGAGCACATTTAGTAGGCTATGGGCTAAGCACAGTTAGAGATGGGTTGCATAAATAAACCCTAGCAACATACATTTAGGCTATTGAGATAAACCTTCCAATGGATATAGAGGTGAGACAATCAATACGATTTAGAAATATTTTCTATTTTTGTTTGTAGTGTTATTTTTCAGAGACAAGTTTGTTTTCAGGTCTTTTTCATGGACCAATTAGGATTAGTCTCAGCTTCATGCTTATTCATATTTTTTTTCAAATTTTTTGTTGTTTTCTCGAGGAAAAAATGTTTAAAATTTCATGAAAATCTATTATATTTTTCATTTTTAAAAATTTGATCAATAGTATATTTTGTATAGAGAATAGCCGCATCCCATTTATATATGGAAAATAGCCACATCCCATTGTAATATGACATGCCTATACATATACCATATTAAGTGCTAATTAGAGTAAGATTACATTTATGTTTGCAAATTTCATGCTTGCTTGTCTATTTTTGTAGTTGAGAGGATAGTACAATCTCTCTAATCTTTTGAAGCTGAGGTGATCTGGTTGATACTGCAATTATTTGGAGTTTTTCTGCAGCTGAGATACACTAAATATATCATTGATGTAATATTTATGGTTTTTTTCTTTTAGCACTTTAAATAGTATGATCCAATACATACACTGACCAAGGAATGGAAATTTCTATATGAAATTAATTACAAGTATTTTAGTTTGGATCATGTTTTGGATCTTAGTTCTAGCTGACGTTAGGCTTTAGATATTTAGTCACATTGTGAGTGACTTGGTCTGTGTCTCAACATGTGACCTGAATATATATCTAATTCAATTAGGTATATTCTATAGTTTTGTATGGGTGTCTGCAACTTTTGTAATGGGAGTTGTATTAAATATAGGTCCAAACAACCTTTTAGTTGCTTTGTAATTCCTCTTTCAATTTTATTTTCAAGTGTCCATGATTGACTCATGCACAGAATAGAATCTTATTGAATCTCTTATGCCTGAGATGATCAAGTGATTGATAGTGTGTTCAATTATTCTTGTGTCATATTATGTAGAGCAATACGTAGGATGGACATTAATCACAGAGATAATGTTGCAAGGATTATATCCTGTTTTAAGGATGTCCACTAAGAATTTGAATGTGATGCTGAATGAAATATAGGAATTTTGGTTTTGAATAAATCAAATTACAATTTGTATAATGACGTTTGTTAAATTTTAGCTTTCCTTTTAACAGTATATCTACATTTTATGTTGGTACCTTTTTACAATTTTCAGTATGACACATGTTGGAAATGATTGAAAAGATCATGAATGAAGAATGATGGAACTGGTAAAGAATGCTTTCAATCATTGTTTTGTCATTGATGTCAAATTTTCTACTTGCAGGAATGACGATTGCTTAAGTGATCCAAATACTATCAATTGGTTGATTGACAAGGAGGTGGCAATCAATAAGTTGTAACTAGAGCACCTAGAGAAAGGTTGAAGTTATGATGTTGTAATGAAGTATAAGGATCAACTAAGCCATTGATGAAATGGTGTATTGATAACATACTCTAAGACATAGGGGATGGACAAACTAAGACACATCAAAGATGTAAGGTTTAACTAAGTCATTTGTAGAACCTGACTAAGTTCATTTGTGAGTGCCAAGCAAACCAGTTGAAGTCGAGAAAGTTCAATGTGTGTCGAGCAATCCTTCAGGTGCCAAGTAACATAGAAGGTGCCAAGCAATCCTTCAAGTGCTGAGTAACACTAAATGTAGTAGAAGTTGAGTAACTTAGGATCCAACAAGAGCCAAGCACTACAAAGTAAATAAAAGTTGAGTGATTCAAGAGAACAGTAGAAGCTGAGCAACACCGGAAAGCTTCAGGTGTCGAGTAAAGTAGGAACTACAAAGGATGCCAAGCAATCTAGAGCTAGATAGTGTCGAGCATCAGTAAACCAATGATGTCGAGTTGCTGCATTATTTGTTAAGTCAAAAGATTCGCAAGATCAGTAATCATAAGTTTGTTACATTGAATTTTGTGAATTAGTTGGATGATAAGAATGATGAGTAGATGTCACAGAATTTTATGTAAGCCATGCAAACCAATTCAAGGCGAATACTTATGGACTTATCATGAAGTTTCTAGAAGAAACAATTTGGAGGGAAAACAATATCATTCTCCTAGATCAAATCAAGTTGATGAGTGAGAATATTTGAGCAGGAAATGAAGAACAAAACTTCTTTATAAGGAGTTATAGGTCAGAGATCAGAAGAGCGAGGAGTGAGTTGGTCATAAGGGTGGTCGTGGTCATGTAAAGGAGCCAAGAGAAGGCTAGTGTGAAGTGTCAAGAAGAGGACACAGTGAGGAGTAAGCACAAAGCATGAAGACTCTGAGTTGATCAAGTGACCATAGATTGCATTGGCATAACAAGTGGAAGAACTCAAGGAGACAGATCTTGAAGGGTGAACAAGCTATCAACACTGCAAGGAAGAAAAGCCAAGCAAAGAAAAGAACTGAAGAGAGATCTAAAATTTGCAAGGTTAGAGTTGCAATCTTTATCAATTCAAAACCTTTCTAATACTTTCTTACCATTGTATTAGACATTGAAATCCTACATTGCTAGGTTAGCTTAATAGCTAGGTGGATAAGCCTCAAGAAAAGGATAGAAGATCCCCTGGAGAAGGATAAGAGATCCTCAGGAGGAGGATAGGAGATCCTTAGAGAGGGATAAAGATTCCTTTGAGAAGATGATTGTAAATCCCATGGACTTGGGTGGGCCTAATAGCTCTATGTAAATCCTTTAATAGGGTGACATTCTAAGTTGAATGTTCTTAAGTCCTCTAACAAGGCACACTCCTAATAGGGTGTAGAAATCCTTTAACAGGGTCACATTTAACAGTGTGTAAAGCCTTTAACAGGGTAGGCCTTTAATAGGGGAAACCATCAGAAGTGGTTGAAATCAATTGTGCAGTTATTTTATGGGTGTCATCCCCACCCTAGTTTTACCTTCGTATTCCTAGAGGGTTTCTGGGTCACCAAAATCCTTTGTGTTATGGTGTGATGCAGGTTTACTTTTCATGATTGTTTAATGTTTAATTGCATGCATGATAACTTCAATTATATGCCATTAAGGATTTGACAAAAAAATTGTATTGGATATTATTGGACCTTGGATAACTGATTCACACCACCCCCCCCCCCCCCCCCTCTCAGTTATTCTAAAAGAATTCTAATAGCACACTAGCGAAATCTATAAAATGCATTATTTGGGTTATTATTTTTCACAATAAGGAAGTGTTGTTGAGATCATTGTGAAGGGAGCAATGGTCATTATCTTCCAAGTCTTGGTGAGGTTAGTACTAATAGGATGTGCATGCTCAATTCTCCCTTGCTATGCCTTTTGGTTTGGTCAATACTCTACAGCATAAAAGTGAAACTACTTAAGTATGAGCCTTGAGGCTTTTGTAGCTCACCTCTTTTTTTTCACAATCCCCATTGTCTTATTGCTTACTAATTATATGTATTTTATCGATAAAAGGATGAAGTCAAGATCATTATTATTATGTGTTGTGATCAATTCTCATATAAGATGCTCACAATTTACTATTGTGTTGTAGGCTCTCGCCTTATATATAATGTATTGTTATTTATTAGGCATATATAACAATATAAATATCCATAACTTTTTTAATTCAATTTGAGATTAAAATACAACATTCTTTACCATGGTTTCTCATTATTTCTTAACTCACTTTAATTATGTTATTTTTTATGTATGATGTGCATGCAAATGACATGTTTTCTCCTAAAAAGTGGGAACAGTACCTAAACTTTGCCTTTGCCTATCTTTATTTGCACTTTCTTCAAAGTAGTCCCAAGCATTGTAGTCTTCTATTTACCATCTTGGGCCAAATCTATGATTATATAAAATAATAATGGAGGAGATTTTCTTGAACATGATTATGGTCATCAATTTGAAAAGTCACATTTGCAATTGTATCCACACATCCATACCTATAATGGCTTTAAAAAATGCAAGGGTTGGCACGTTGCTTAAACACCAATCTTAAATCTAATTTCTCATAAGGTTGTAACAATAACAAGGGAGTCACCCTTGGCTTGCATTAGAAAGCTACAACTTCTCTTAAACCCTTCAAAGCCATGAAAGTCTCTACTTCATTGTTATTTTTAGAGCCAATAAAAAATGAGGCACCATTAACAAACACTTCAATGTACATGTATAATATATTTTTAAAAATATAACAATATATAATATAAACTAGTGATACTCATAATTGCCAATAAACAAAACATTTAAGCGCCTCTTAATATGAAAAACATGGAAATACTCATAAAACATAATCTAGGGATTTTTTAAATGCCAATAAACGATGAAAAATTGTAATCAATATTTAAAATTAATAATCTTCATATTACTTTGCATCAAAAGCATCAAGTCAACATCTGGTACAACTTCACTTGAACCACAATGAGTGACAATTCCACTTCCACTAGCCATGTGTTGAACAAGTTGTCTCATGTAAAGAGATTTCTAGCAAATTGTGCAACAATAACATCTATGTCAATACACTCAAAGGTCTTATCCCAATTCCTTGTCACCTCTTCATTATAATCAAGTTTCATACATGACATAGAGATATAGAATTCAACTTGCATTAAGGTTATAAACTATGAAATAGAGATATTAAATACAAAATCTTCAACTTGCATAGATATCAACCATGAAATGAAGATATTTGTTGCATTAAATTTGTTGCTGAAGATTTTTCAAATTATAGTTTTATTTCAAATTTCATATTTTGAAGAACTTGTTTGATCTTGAATATTCAATTGAATTTATCTTGCCTCTAAATACAGATGTATAAACTATCAGTGTTGGAGCTCTATTTCTCATGACAGATTTTGAGTTTTTGATCACTTCATGTATAAATCTTTCAAGCTCTGAAGATATTTCTAGGTGGAGATGCCATATTAACATTAGATCCAAAAATAAATAGAAACCCTGCTTCAAACGTGGTGATAGAGAAAGTGCTATTAAGGAGTGGATAAAAGGCTTAGCAGTGATTTGGTTTTGATCAATCAGGCACGCTTCATGTGTCCAAACTTTGTCTACTCAAAACTTACCTCTTGTTTATGGCCTATTATTATTATGAGCTTTATAAGTTTATATAGTTCATTTCTTTGTTAAAAATTGCTATTACATTTTGGTTTTCTTTGTGTTGTACATAATCCACATTAGCCTCGTTGTCTTGAACTTCACTTATTCATCTATGACAGTGCTTTAAATTTTTTAAACTTATCTCTCCCTTATGCCACTTTGCATCTTCTAGATTGGTAAGGGGTTTCTCCTTTTCTACGGTACCAACCATTCCAATTGCATTTGATGATAGTGATTATCTATGCTATGGCCCTTTTTGTATGTTCTTTTTTGGGCTTCTTTTATATAAAATATCTATGATTTGATTATGATCTATAAGAATGGGTATGGAAGACAAGCTGCTAATGATATTCAGCATTCTCAATTGTTGAAGTCACCACCATAGATATTGCAGGCACATTATTAAATAACACATTGATATGTTAGGATTGTGATTTTTCTCATCTGTTTACTTTCGAAGTTTATGATTTTTCAACCATTCCTTAATCTTAAGCCCAAATACTACGTACTCTTAGGCATTGCCTTCACAACTAACTATTCTAATGTTGTGTCTATAAAGTGGCCACTTTTATGTGTTCTACCAAATATTTGGTGCCTCTTGTAGCTGCTTTATCAAGTAAAGAAAAATCCTTGTTATGTTCTTTATATTAATGAAATACTTATAACATTCAAAAAATGTTTAGAATCAAACCCATTTGTTTCTTATTACAAGGCCACATCGGCCTTATGATCAAAAAAAGAAGAGGAAGCCTCATGTTATAAGATTAGAACCACAAGAGCCATAGGAGAATACCGAAGATAGTCATGATGTGCCTATTAGCATCGTGACTATCTTCAGCATTCTCCTATGGCTCTTGTGGAATATTGTTTGTTATTGTAGGTTATTCAAGGATTGCAACATTTACCTCCACTATCCACCATTTCTTTAACCAGACCAGAGATCTCCTCAAAATTTTGTTGCTCCAATTTCCTCCAACATTAATATTTGTGACCCTCTCAACCGCTATTATTTGTAATCCCCAATATGTTGGGAAGGGAATCTAGCTAAGACAGATTTTGTTCCAACCTTGTATTTGTTTTTGGAGGTTCTTCTATCAGAAATCCTTCCCTTGTATAAAAGGAGGTATGCCTTCTTAAAGACCCTTATAAAGGGAATCTGTAATGTATACAAGACTCTGATCCCAGGCTATACCGGGGGTTTTCTTTGCCCTATTCTTTTTCCCCCAGTGCCTGCAATTGAACAGGGAAAAAAATTTGTAAAATCTTTTGATAATATAATATAAAGTCTTGATTACTATTGCATATTAATGAATTTTATATCATATTAATAAATGTTATGTGATTGTTTTGATTGAATGTTATAGTTTATAAATGGATGAATGAAATGAATGAAGTATGTAATTAGATGTTAATGGGGAATTTAGATTGATGTTAGGGGGAGGGGGGTGAGGCTAGATGAGTTTCCACCTTCATGTGGTTGGCCTTGTTAAGTAGAGAATATTATAGTATTCTTGAAACCAAGTGAAGCTCAAACTAACATACCAAGGTATCGCAAAACCCAAATCCATCTACCTCTCATCTTCTCATCCCAATAAGTCATATTTTCTGTCAATAGCTTTATTTTTTGCAAAATATTTGGAGGTTTTGAGAATCTTGAACTTTAAAAATTTATTCTAGATGTTAATTTTGTTGAGATGTGGAGAATCGCTTTGTATAGTATGAAGATGTTCTAGAATCTTGATATTGGTTTAAATATGAGCTGACTATAGGTTCTTTATGCACCAAATTTCTATAGAGATCTTCCCATACTAGACCATATTGATGCATAGTTGGAAATTTGATAGGATTCTACTGGTTGGAGAGGTAGACTTCCACCATTAACCTCTATTCTTTGCTTGATGTCCATAGTGTGTTCCCAAGGTGTCATTTTACAACAACCTTGAAGCAGGCTAAAGAAGTAGTGAAATGTTTCCTTACAGCTACCATTACCAATTCCATTTTTTTACAAGTTTGAACAATAGATATTTAATATATCCATTTATTGCATATCCCACATTCATGGATTTCCATGAGATGACATCACTTTAAGAAAGAATAATGTGCCTTGTCTATTCTTCTGTATTTTGCATATGTATCTAACAGCTACCATTACCAATTCTATTATTTTTCAAGTTTGAAAAATGTATATTTAATATATCCATTTACTGCATATCCCACAATCATGGATTTCCATGAGATGAAATCACTTTGAAGAATAATGTGCCTTGTATATTCTTCTATATTTTGGATATGTATCTATCATTGCATTTCCAACAATAAAAATTATTTGACAATAATAGTCTTTTCATCATACTTTGATGGATGTCCATGACCTACTCTAGAGCTCCCATTTTGACATGGAGGGGAAGATACCAACAAAGGTTGCACTTGCCTTTATTTTTTGCATGTGATTTTTTGGTCAGTTCATTTAGCACAAGGATTTGTTTTCTCTTCAATTCCTTTCAGCAAAAATAGATTTGCAGATTGAGTTATTTTAGGAATTCTCTTTCAGTTGAGCTCGCAAGGGAGATCAGCTAGCTAAGATGCTCTATTAGCTTTTACTATGCTTCATAGATGAGATTGCATTATATGGTTTGAACAAGATGTGGAAAAAAATCAAGTGTGTGATATTTTAGAAGATTGAAGATGAGCCCATTCCCGAGTGTAGTAATGAATCTCAAACCTCCTTCAGCCCGAGCATATCATGTCCTGTGAACAATCTTTCTAAAGCTACATCAACACTATAAGAAACATTACTTGATTAAAAAAATCACAATGACTTTTAGACTCCTATGGGGAAGATGTTACGCATCCACACCCTAGAGAAGATTCTAGTCCATCAATAGCGATAGTAGTTTTTCAATATAGATCATTGTTTGCTATTGTTCTAGTTCACACAAGTCATATGAAAAATGCTTATCTTAATATTTTGGGTTTGGTGCAAATGTCAGGTGGTTACATCTCAAGACTAGCCTGAAGTCACAAAGTATGCAGGCCTAGTTTGTGCTTAGGCACACCGGCAAGAGCTCATTCAAGATTTGTATAAAGTCTGGCAAGATCTAGTATGAGGTACTGCTACTGGAGGAATGATAAAGTAGACATCATATGTGGTATTTTTTTAGTCTATGAGGTTTTCATGTTGCTTAGCAAAAGATTGTTACATGTTTGGTTCAAAAGTTATATATTTTAGGGATGTGTATTTGTGTTGGGGATTTGCTTGACTGTAACTTTGCATTTTAAAAGTAGTATTTTGGTACATATCATATGTCTGTCTACATTGTTATGTCCTTGTAAGTTTTTTTTGAGATGTAAATGTCAGGAAGTTGATTCCATTTATATTTGATTTGGAGGTGTTCTACTTGAAATAGTGACCACCTTTTATACCAACGTATAGTACTCAATTTATATTCAGTGTTAAACTAGGATGATTACCTATATTATGTAGTGACAATGTATAGCTAGTACAATCTACAAATTTAGAATGTAAGAGATTTAATTTACAAAGAATTAACTTGAGGAAAACTTTTACAACTTCACACACCATGGATTGGGGACCTGTTCTGAATTACTAAATGATGAAAAGGAGAAAACCCTCTAGAGCACAAATTCTGCCTTGATCATTATACATTTTATTAACACTGAACCAACCAATGAAATTGAAAATTCTTAGACAAGATACTACTCAAAATTAAAAATATGATTTTTGGAAATTCACTTGCTACTTGAAATTTAAAGTATGATATTAGGAAATTTAAATGATTATTTCACTTTGATTCTTTGTAGGGAGTTATTGATTTCTTTTTATAAAGCAATAGAACAAAAGCCTCTACGAATCATATTTTATAGGTAATTTATTACATTTTGATTGGTTTTTGTGGTGAGATTTAGTTTTGCATTTCTTATGTCTCCTTAGTGAGAACTTTGGTATTTATTCAAAGATGGTGTAAGTGAAGGACAGTTTTACCAAGTTCTACTTTATGAACTAGATGCTATTCATAGGGTCAATTTCCTAATACTCACTATAGTACTTGCTATTCAATTGAGATTGCCATGGCTCATTAGTTAGTTTGTATTCTCTTTGGATTTTGTTAAAGAAGATAGTTGAATGCTATATGAACTAAAAGTTCTGTGGTGTGAACAGGCTTGTGCATCTCTTGAGCCAAATTACCAGCCCCCAATGACATTTGTTGTTGTTCAAAAGTGGCACCATACAAGACTATTTGCAAACAACCATGCAGATAGGCATTCTATAGATAGAAGTGGGAACATCTTACCAAGTAGGAAGGTCCTATAAGGCTATATAGTACTGTTCTGCTCTATTTAAAGGTGTTAATTTGTAATGCTAATGTGGGTTTCCTATATTTTGTCAGGCACTGTGGTTGATTCCAAAATTTTCCATCCCATGGAATTTGACTTTTATCTCTGTGGTCATGTTGGGATATAGGTATAATACTTATTTCTTAGATCAACATGTCATGCTTTCTTTGCTATGTATTATAACAAAAACTGATCTAGTTTTTATCATTTATAGGGGACCAGCACATTATCATGTGCTTTGGGATGAGAAAAAATTGTCAGACTAGGAACGTGACTAAAGGATCAGGGGATGCTCGACATTCAATATTAGGCATCTCTAGAAGTAGTACATGGCCAATGCTCAAGTATAACTCAAACCACTCCATTCTCATAGATTTTACTCTTGGGCTTAAAAGTACTATTTTGTCATTTTAAGTAATGAATAGATGTGAAATTGTTAAGCTTTGAGTACAAATGAAACCAAAGATTGTTTGGTAATCTATTTAATAGTAATGGTTGCCTATCAATATTCCCACAGGCATTGTAAAGAATATGCCAGCTACCTACAGTCATACGCACAGATTGAGAATTGGATGAAAAAAATGTAATAGTAGTACCATTAATACAAGGAGAACAAAAACTAAAAATAGAATTTGATCCAATTATAGGTGGTTTGTAAACCATTTGTCAAGATGGATTGATTATTCATGTGATAAATGTTCCCCAATTCTTTAGAGTGCCTTTGTGGAGATTATCATTTCGTGCTAGTTCTATTGTAGTTGTCTGCTCAACCTATGTTCCCAGCCACTCCATATCTTCAATCTCCTTGTCTATGTGTGCCCAAATTCTATGTTGTTAAGCTTGAAAGCATTTTGAATGGAGGCAAGTTGAGTTCATTGTTTGTTGACAAATCCTTTGAGATCGTCAATGAAAAGTGATAGTGGCATCCTAACAAGGCATGATGTTGCCCTTTCTCCTTCTTTCTAGTTGTTTGATCAGTACCAATAGTCCTATATATAGATTGAGAATTGGTTGATAGCACATAATAGCCATAATACAAAGATAAACAAAAGACAAATTAAAACCAACAAAGAGTGGGTGGTGTATATGAGCAATGTTAGTATGCTAATAGAAACCAAATTTAAATAAAGCTTCTACAAACTAAACAAAATTCATAAACTTCAAGATAGACTAAGATGAGCTCTCAATTGAGAATATGAGCCATTAATGGACTCTCTCAATAAGAAGCTCTCTTGTTGAGTAGCTTTATCTAAATGTATAGGATGTATGCTCAATATGCTTCCAAAGGCTTCAATGGATGATTGTGGATTTTTGGTGTGGATAGATGGCTTTAGTATGGATTTGGCTCTCAAAATAGCATTATAACTTTACTTCATGGATTGTGTTATTTTGCAAAGGGGAAGGATCCAATTTATAGGCAAGAGGCTTGAGGGATTGAGGGCTAAGATGCAAGGATGGGAAAAAGCTCATGGAGGGCTTAGATTGCATGAGAGGAGAGCACATGGATTGTGCTTCCTTACAACCAATCAAGGAGTGACACATGTCACATGGTGAGAGGATGGAAGAAAGGGGAAGGATGAGTCAACAAAGGAGGCTCAAGGAATAAAATCTTCATAAAGACTCTTCATAAGTGCTTTGTAAGAACATTTATGACTTTGTGGGCTTTATAAAGTTTTGTGGTTGAAGATATTTGTGAGAGATACCATGAAATTCGAATTTGAGGGTTTAGGGAGGTTTTAAGCTTGCTTAGGGTTGTAAAAATGATTAGAGGAAGGGTTAGAGATGGCTTCGGACTAGGCAAGTGGATGGCAAGTGGATTGCAATTAATGAGGGTGGGTGAAGGAGGAGATATTTGTTAACTTTGGCTTGAGTTAGCAATTTTTAACCCATGTTTAGGGAATGTGACAAGGTTAGGAGGGGATTAGGATTAGGGTTAAAGACATCTTCTAGAAGAGTCTAGACTTTGGATGAGGATAAAGACTTTCTAGAATAGTCTAGAATTTCCTAGGATGAGGATGAAGACTTTCTAGAAGAGTCTAGAACTTCTTAGGATGAGGATAAATTAGATTTTTAGGAAATAAATAAAGTTTTATTTATTTCAAGGGTTTGGGTTGAGGAGATATTTATTAAAACTTTTTAATAAACATGAGGATTAATATTTAATCTTGATTAAATATTTTGAGTTGGGATTAGGGGTAGGAAATGATGAGATTAGCCTTTAATCGAAATTAAAGAAGGATTAGAAGATTTTGGAAGAGGTTATTGGTCTTAAAGAAATTGGCCAAGTTTTGGGCAAAAAATAATTTTTTTATTTATTTTGGGTTTTTTGGTCAATTTATTAATTAAATAATTAATAAATAAGGAAATAATGTTTAAATAAGATTTAAACATTTTTGGGAGGGATTCCTTAATTAAATATTTTTAATTAAGATAAAGGGATTTAATGGCATAAAAATTAATTAATTAATTAAATAATTAATTAATTAATAAATGATGATGTCATCAGGACTTTTTCAGAAAATAAAAATACTTTATTTTCTAAAGGTTTTTAGGTGTCTACATTTTTCCCCTCTTTTATGTGATGCCGCAAGTGGCATGGCATCAAAGATAAGAAAATAAGATGCCCAAGGCTAGAGCAGAAGAGGAGAGAATGGACTATGAGATGCCCCCTCAAGAAGGTAGCAGGGAGAGCAAGCGAGGCTCGATGGCTTCTTGAAAAGTACAAGAATTTCGGATGAGCAAGGAACCTCAGATTGGCTTAAGAGAAGAGGCTGAATTAGCTCAAACTCTCACTATGGGAGAATGATAAAGAAGAATCAGATGCAGAAGAGGAAGCAAGCTTAAGACTTTAGGGAAGGTGGAGGATGAAGGAGCAGAGCGCTATAAAAAGGAATCTAGGATAGGGAGATGGATGAGGGGATTATAAAGCTGATGCAATAAGATTTCAAAGAGTCAGATTGTAGGAAGATGGGTTTCAGAGATCCCTAGGACTAGGATTGTGGATCTCGAAAGATGAGGCTTGGTGGATTGATTTGAATTGGTGGATCCCTAAGACTAGGATTGTGGATCCCTAAAGCTAAAGGTGAGGGGTGATTCAAAGAGATACTGATGCATAAGCTGGGGTAGGAGAGACGGATGTTGGATATGGATGGGGGATAATGGAGATGAAGGAAAACCATTGAAGCTTTTTGAGCGGGGGGATACTTCAAAGAGAAGTACCACCATGTAGTTGAGCACTAGATTTGCTATAGGACTATTGGTTAATTGCCAAGGTTACCAAGAACATCAAGGCCTTTTCACCAACCGTCCAAAGGACTGACAAACTAACTCAAAACAAACGTGCAAGGATTTCCCCAGCATCACACATGAATCCTAGAGGAAGCAGCATGGAAACGACACTAGAGAACCCACAAGCAGAAAAGAAAAACAAATGAAAGACCTGATCAAGACCTTACGCTCTAATTGCCCCATTCATAGCATACCATGATATGGAAGATCGTGGCAACCTTGAGGAGGGAACAAGGAGATTGCTTGGAAAATATACTTCAAGACCCAAAAGGGAAGATCCCAAATCAAAAGAAAGTGAAAATCCAAAAGAGAGTCGTTTGCCAACGAGATGGGTAGGACAAGGTACTAACGGACCAAGATCAGACATGAGGAAAGCTATATCCTGCAAGGACCTATCAGAGAGCACTGAAGCTGGTGGATTTGGATGAGTGATGTGTCTGGCAAGCTGAACTAAGAAAGATAACACTTTGGTGACAGGAGATCTAGCTAAAGGATGCATTGGAATAGCTAACCAAGATGTGCGATGGGTGCAAGATGCTGATCAAGGAGGAACTGACATGAAAGCTGGATAGATACAATGGTACTAAGCTAAAGAGGATGTACAATCTGACAGACCAAGATATTTACAAGTGAGCTAATCAAGATATGGTACAAGCTAACGGACCAAGATAGTTACAAGCAGGCAAAAGCTCAGGATGATAGGATAGCGGGATGGTTCGATGTTGTGCAAGATGCGAAAGCTAAGGGTGGGGTGATAGCGAAAGATATGGATTTGGCAGGATGCATCCAATGATGATGAGAGATTTTGTGACCAAGGATAGCTAGAGGAGCAGGATGAGATGGCTGGATAGGATGGTAGATAGCTAGGATTATGATGGATATAAAGAGATGACATTGGGTTTGCATGAGGATAGGCCAGAGCTAGATACCAATGACAAGGGAGGATGGGCAAGACAAGATCTCCAAGGAATATAGTGCCCCCAATCAGAAGATAACATGCGGAAGGAGGTTTTATGATGGATGTGATAGGATTGAAGCTAGGATGGAAAAAGCTAAAGGGGCTAGGGAGATGGATGATAGCTGAGATGATTGGCTGAAGCTGCATAAGATTAGTGGATGGTGTGAGATGGAAGCTGGAGGATGGAGGATAGGTGGATAGATTGGAAGATGGAGTTGGATGTCAAGAGATGACCAAAAGCATGAGGGTGATAGGCTAAGCTGGGGATGGCGAGATTACGCATGACACTTGTTTGCCAAGTTTTCATCATGGTACTTGTCCAAGGTGCTTGAATTGCCAAGTTTTCACCAGTGGATGCTTTATTTTTATTTTCTTTTTTGACTTTTTGACTTTGGACTTAGCTGGAATGATTTTGGCTTTCTTTAGCTATTTTTGGCTTTTTTTGGAATTTTTCACTGGCTGTTGGAATGTTCAATTTTGTTGCTAGCTGTTGGTACACCGGATGTGTGATTTATGCAATAGATTGGATTAGATGGGATTGATGGTAGGAGATGGAGTGATGAAAAGGTTGGAAAGGAGCATGATATGGGGATGCTTGCAAGAGCAACATTGGCACATGTTGGGACGGGTGTGAAAAGAGCATATGGGGGATAGATGGTAGATGCGAGCGTGATGGAGAATTTGTGGAAGCGTGCTTGGGGATATAGGCACCCAAGATGGAGTTAGGAGATGGGGGACATGAGTCACTAGCTGGGGGATTAGCAATGGTGGATGCCATTATGCATTGGGTTTCAACTTTTTTCTTGGGGATCCACATGGTTTTGGATTTTCTTTTCATAGGCTTTTGCATTGTTTTGCATTCTTTGATTGGATTTTTCCTTTTTGGAGTATGTCTTTTAGAATAGACATATGATTGCCTAGGATGTGGATTTTTAGGTTTATGCATTTTGAAGTTGGCATTCACATTGCTGTGGTAAGCTTTGGGAAGATGGTTAGGAGAAGCTTTGTGAGATGGAGAGGATATGAAAGAGGATGTAGGGGGATGATGATGGATGATGTGCCCTGATATGTGCCTTTGTTGATCTTGCATAGAAATGGAAGGAATAGGATTTTTATGATGGCTGATAGGAGGATGGAGGATGGTAGATTTTGGGACATAGGGACCCAAAATGGATTTAGCGGATGAAGGGGGGATATGGTAGGTTGTTTTGGGTTGCAAAGATGGTGGAGGGGGGATGACATAAGATTTCTTGAAGGAGTGATGGGAGGCTGGCATGGGGGGTTTGGAGATAGGCTTGGTTTGGGGGTGTGGTGTACCAACACCTTTAGATGGTGAGCCTTTGGATACATATCCAAGACCATGAAATCCTAGATTTTTTTGTGCAATAATAGGCTCTCTGATTCCTTGCTCTTGTGGTCCTAAACCTTGACCTTGGTAATGCCATCGATTGAGCATTTGAACAAGCTGAGGAAACTTTTTGCTTGCAAAAAATGGTAGAAGTGATTTATTAGGTGTATTGCAATGGGGAGATACTATTCTTAATTCTTTTGCTGAGAGAGGGCCACCGTGGATGAATGTAAGTGAACCAAGAGGGTAGATTATAGATGGTGGAATAGCTTGGATAGGTGGTAAGATGGAAGCATGGAGCGGGGGAGATGGAAGGATAGGATCTTGATGTAGCTGGTGGGATGACAAGATATCTTGTAGTGGAGGAGATATGGCTCGAGGTTTTGGAGATGGAGGAGATGGTGACTGCACTATGGATGGAAGACATGGTACGATGATATCTTCATTTATGCTTTGGGGGATCTCAACATGCTTTTGGGCAGGATCTTGATAGGATTGGTTTGGAGTGGATGGTGTGATAGGAGGTGAAGGGATGGATTCTTCAAAGGCAGCGGATGGATAGATGGGAGATTTAGTAGTGGAGATGGGTGAGTAGAAGATGGATGCATAAGGGTCATTACGAGAGATTTTGGAAATGCTTGGAGGCGATGTGGATAGGATTTGGAGGGATTTGACAGGTGGTGGGATTTTGATGCTTGCGGGAAGTGGAAGGATTTTAAGCAATTTGATGGATGGTATGGGGATGATAGCTATGGGAGATGGAGGTGATATTATAGATGGGGAAGCTTCATCACTAACTACTTCACATGGTTGGATTAGATGACATGGCTTATCGACTATTGGAGGCAACTTTTCTTGTATTTCCTCTAGGAGATTCCTTGGAGACTTGTGTGTCGAAGGTGGAGGTGGATTGACAGGAATAGCTAGTGTGATGGGGGTGGAAGATTGGAAGCTTGGTTGATGGGGTGATGGAGGGGAAGCTGGAATATCAGATGGCATGACTAGATAGTTTGGAATAACTCTTGGATTTTGGGGGATGCTTGGGGGAATGTTTCTAAGGCTTTCAATATACCCGTCATAGTCAACAAGATTTTCATCATCATTGGAATAGGAGGTGGCGGGAGCAAGGACAATGCGACCAAACACATCATGATAGGATTGGTACTTCATGCTTTGATGATGAGTTTGATGGGGATGGGGTCTTGCGTATGGATGAACACGAAAGCTCATGGTTGGATTTGGGTTAAGCACAGATTTTGGATTGGCTGATGAAAGATTTCCTAGGGAGAGTCAAAGTTGCATGACAGACCTAAGGAGGGTTGGCTAGAGATTTTTGGCTGTCTTGTGGGTGGAAGACTTCAAGGGTATGCTATCAAAAGGTGAGAGTTTTGCTTTCCTATGTGCAGGATTCATGGTGATTGTGTCAACTTAAGGATAGACTAGTGATCCTATGGCATGACACAAGATTGACCACTTGTGGATCCCAACCTTTAGCTCAAGGTGATGAGGGATACAAGTGACAAAGCTGGATTACCCTAGACAATGCTCTGTCAAAGGGATAACCTTGGTGAGATTGGTTGATTGGTAGGATTGATTGGATAGCAAAATCTAGCAAAGTGACAACAACTCTTTAAAGGCTTGGGTGATTTTGGATTGGGTTGCCAACTGGCTAGGGGGATGATTTGGATGGACTTTGGATTTGGGATTGTTCTAAAGCAAGGAACTAGATAGATTCGGTTGCAGCGGGGGAGCTTGGATGATTTTCTGATAAGGTAGTGACTACGCTAAGTATGCCTTGAGCTGGGAGATTTCTACTTTTCTGGGATTTCGACCAAAGTTGGCAAACATTCATTCAAAAGCTATTAACAAATAAGCAGACAAAAGTTTTGAGCAAGCACGTCAAACACACCAAAATCCTAGGAAGCTTTCTACAAGGATGAAATTTGTTATAGCTAGGGAGTCCTCGATATACACAAGGTACGTGAGGCCCAAATCTGTAGATGAAACCAAAAAGATGTCACACAGCCGAGAGGAGCGGTAACCCACTTCTCCTCTTTCACTTCTCAAGGGTATAAAGTTCCTTGAGGCTTAGCCCAAGTGACAAAATTTTGATCCCAAGAGAGGTGTCTTTGGATTCACCTCCCGATCTTTATACTTCGCCGAAACGCTGGAGTTGAGGTCGTCCCAAGGGGTGATGATATCCCCAAGCAGGCCTCCTAAAAAGTGTAAAACAAGACCACATACATGATCTTGGGCTTTAAAAGACACGCGTTCATTCCAATTGATGATTTAAATTTTGTAAGCTATGATTGAAGACACTTGTGATTATGGCATACAATGTTCATTCCAATTTGACAGCGTCATTAGCATAATGAAAGTCGAGAGATCGTCAACATAAGAAATGCGAGCGCCATTGAAAATGCGTCAAAACCATGCGATGTTCATTGATTTTTAGGCATTCAGGATTGAGTGTGAGTTTATTTTAAGCCCAAAACAAAGATGTGTGAAACTCGATTGCCAAGCGCGCGCCCGGAGGCCCTCCACATCAATAGTTGTTCAATTTTAGTGCCCAAACTTGAAGTGTGATCGATTTAATCTAGAGTTTTGGTCATTTAAAATTTTTGATAAAGTTAAAGCAAACGTTCAAAGACCAAGTGAGTGAGTTAGATTGTGGAACATTTAACACCTTTTTCAAGTAGACCCATCCCCATAAATGGTGTTGAGATTGCAACCAATGGTTGAATTGATGGGTGATTAGAAAAGAGGTGAGTCCAAGGAACTACTCAATTGATTTTTGCAAATTTGTATTTAACTTAACAAAGTCTCTTTATTATTCAAAAATCAAACTTTACCTAAATTGCATGTGGAAAAGAGATTTGTTTGTTCAATTTTAGAAGCTCCAAATGAAGTGTTTGATATTGCAATGGTTAATTGATCCTTGGCATTCAAGATTGGATTTGTTGTTTTAATCATGCATTCAAGGAAAATTTGATTTTAATCCATGGCATTGAAGAGTGTGTTTAGCAACATGCATTCAAAGACAAGTGATTAAACATTCAAGTTTTTTCCTTTGAGCATTCAAGATTGAGATTTTGTGTGTTGTTTTAAGAACTTTGAAGTGCTTTGTTTTAACCTTAGATCATTCAAGATTGTTTTGGACTCAAAAGTGAAAATGACTCTTTGGACTTTGCTTTTCATTCAAGATTTTGTGTTCTAGTTTGCATGTTTTAAGCCCAAAAATGATATTCTTAGATTGTTTTGATGCATGAAAAACCTAAGAAACATTCAAGATTTTGCAACAAGACATTTGTTTGGAACAAATAACAAAAGTTTTAGGACTCTTAGTTTTCATGAGATTTTTTTTTAAAACTTTAAAATATTTTTAAATGAGGTTCATTTTATCCTTGATTGATGCTTTGAGTTTGATTTAGATTTTAGTGTGCACTTAGTGTTGATTTTGAACCTTTTGAAATGGAAACTTGAAGTTCTTTTTAAATTCCCAAAAATGAAGTGTTCCTAACTTTGCATGAATGCATCTAAAACATTGATGTTGCAAGGATGCAAATGATTAGATTAGTTTAGTTTCACTTGTTAAAAGATTTTTTTTTTTTTGCAAATTTTTAATTTTTTAATGGATTTAAGTATGATTTGGGGGTTCATTTTAAGCACTAAAAAGAGGTGTGTATGATTTCGCTTCCCTAAAAAAAAAAAAATGGCCAAGATCTCCCACAAGAAGAAGAAGAAGAAGTAGATGGAATAAGAAGAATATAGACAAGAAGAGGAAGAAGAATTCCAAGTGCTTTGTCCACCTATAAGCTTGAAAAATCTGCAAATACTATGAGATAGACTATGAGTTCCTTTGTCTTCTTCATGCTCATGTGGACCTACAAAACCAATTTATACAATCCTACCAATCACAAAAACAAGAAAAATTAGCCAAAATCAGCAAATGACATACAAAACTTGACTAAAAAAGCTAATGAAGATGACCCATGCGGGGTCCCACCGGGCGTGCCAAAATGTATATGAGCAATGTTAGTACGCTAATAGAAACCAAATTTAAATAAAGCTTCTACAAACTAAACAAAATTCATAAACTTCAAGATAGACTAAGATGAGCTCTCAATTGAGAATATGAGCCATTAATGGACTCTCTCAATAAGAAGCTCTCTTGTTGAGTAGCTTTATCTAAATGTATAGGATGTATGCTCAATATGCTTCCAAAGGCTTCAATGGATGATTGTGGATTTTTGGTGTGGATAGATGGCTTTAGTATGGATTTGGCTCTCAAAATAGCATTATAACTTTACTTCATGGATTGTGTTATTTTGCAAAGGGGAAGGATCCAATTTATAGGCAAGAGGCTTGAGGGATTGAGGGCTAAGATGCAAGGATGGGAAAAAGCTCATGGAGGGCTTAGATTGCATGAGAGGAGAGCACATGGATTGTGCTTCTGTACAACCAATCAAGGAGTGACACATGTCACATGGTGAGAGGATGGAGGAAAGGGGAAGGATGAGTCAACAAAGGAGGCTCAAGGGATAAAATCTTCATAAAGACCCTTCATAAGTGCTTTGTAAGAACATTTATGACTTTGTGGGCTTTATAAAGTTTTGTGGTTGAAGATATGTGTGAGAGATACCATGAAATTTGAATTTGAGGGTTTAGGGAGGTTTTAAGCTTGCTTAGGGTTGTAAAAATGATTAGAGGAAGGGTTAGAGATGGCTTAGGACTAGGCAAGTGGATGGCAAGTGGATTGCAATTAATGAGAGTGGGTGAAGGAGGAGATATTTGTTAACTTTGGCTTGAGTTAGCAAGTTTTAACCCATGTTTAGAGAATGTGACAAGGTTAGGAGGGGATTAGGATTAGGGTTAAAGACATCTTCTAGAAGAGTCTAGACTTTGGATAAGGATAAAGACTTTTTAGAATAGTCTAGAATTTCCTAGGATGAGGATGAAGACTTTCTAGAAGAGTCTAGAACTTCTTAGGATGAGGATAAATTAGATTTTTAGGAAATAAATAAAGTTTTATTTATTTCAAGGGTTTGGGTTGAGGAGATATTTATTAAAACTTTTTTAATAAACATGACGATTAATATTTAATCTTGATTAAATATTTTGAGTTGGGATTAGGGGTAGGAAATGATGAGATTAGCCTTTAATCGAAATTAAAGAAGGATTAGAAGATTTTGGAAGAGGTTATTGGTCTTAAAGAAATTGGCCAAGTTTTGGGCAAAAAATAAATTTTTTATTTATTTTAGGTTTTTTGGTCAATTTATTAATTAAATAATTAATAAATAAGGAAATAATGTTTAAATAAGATTTAAACATTTTTGGGAGGGATTCCTTAATTAAATATTTTTAATTAAGATAAAGGGATTTAATGGCATAAAAATTAATTAATTAATTAATTAATAAATGATGATGTCATCAGGACTTTTTAGGAAAATAAAAATACTTTATTTTCTAAAGGTTTTTAGGTGTCTACAGGTGGCAAGCCACTATTCAAGGGTTTGGGAGTGCTAGTTTGGGGGTTTTGATGTTGTAGGGTATTGGAGAGCAATTACTTTTGGGATTAAGCAATTGAAGAGGTAATAAGTAATTATCCATGAGTTGGGGTTGATTGGATGTCATTTGATGATACTTCCTTTGAAAAATTAGTCATTTTTATGCATAAAAATAGGGTACTAGTTAAGGGTAGTTGTGCTAATCCAAAAAAAACATAAGGAAATCCATGATATGTTGTAATACACCAAATAGGGCATCAGTGAGCATCATTATATTGTAACATATCTTGGGAAAAGCCAAAGTCATCCCCATTTCAAGTATGCAGCAGGCCTAAAGGGCAGAGAATTGGATTGTTGGAACAATTTGAGAGAGTGTTGTATTGGGGTATTGAAATTGTGTCTTACAATCCTTGAGTTCAAATGTTCTAAAGTTTATGAAGCCAAATCCTTCATTTAGGGAGCCTTATAGATACATGATGATGGATGTCCCACATTCTCTTTGGTATTTTTTTAGTTAGCAAGTTAATTTTACAATTTAGATATTGTGGATTGCAAAAATCAGATTTCATTCTTTCGGTATTTGTGTCCATTGATGGAAATTCAACTATTAAATTCTTTAATGTAAAAGAGACATTTTTCTTTCACTTGAACTATGTGATGCAAATTCAGAAATGTTTTATTGGTTTGAAACCATTTAATCAATTGGATATCACTAGATGAGTTGTTTCAACACCTAAATGTTTTGAGGGAATAGTAGATTTTCATTTCTCACTTTCAATGTAATGGTGAATGGGCATTAAATATCTGTTTGGCATGAGGTTTTTGACATTGTGGCTTAGCTTTGATGGAACTGATGAGTGCATTTAATAAAAATAGATATAAACTTTTCAAGGACAAGTCTTGATAATTCTTCACGAAGTAAACAGGTATTTGAATTGCCAGAGTTGAACTTTGATATAGAATTTGTTGCTTATTACTTGCATTGGTTATGTTCAAACATCAAAAGAAGTGCTTGAGCCAAGCCTCATTATGTGCGGGTGGAAATTTAGGATCTTGATGGATTGTTCAAAATACTGATCCTAATTGTATCCATAGACCATTCAATTGAACTATGTATTTGTTGTGGCCTTCCTCCAGGAAGAGGATTCAATTGAACTATTCATCTAGGATTCCACATTTTGCATGCATGTCTACCAAGGCAGTTGCAATTTAAACAAATATATTCTCTCAATATATCTATTTTGTGCATATCTAGCAACCATGACTTTTGATGACCACATTACATTTAGGCATCCTATCAAACAGTTCACATGACTTATCTATGCTTCCATTTTGCAAGCATGTCTCCCAAGGCAAATGCTACTACTTCATCTACACTATCTGAGAAAATCCTTTATGCTTTGATGGATGCCTATAGCTTATCCCAAAGCTCTCATTCAGCAATTATGAGATGATCAATCAAGAGGAAACAGTTGAGAGCTTAGAGTGACACAATTTTCAGATGATCATATGAAATGAAATGGGCATGCGAGTAGAAAGAAACTAGAAAGACATTATGTACAGATGAAGGCATGAAATGGACGGTTTTGGAGCACTTAGCATAAACACTCAGCATTTAGTACATATCATCATTTGAGATCAAATGGGTGTGTGGGATTATACGCATAGTGAATAATAAAGGAGGGAATTGAACCCTCCCTAAGGCTCACACTTGTTGAGGTCCACCTCAGCAATGGCCCTTCTTGTGAAATTGTTGTCTAAAACCTTTCTAATGAGATAATGTGTTATGAGCTCTTCATCAATGGGATGGAATGTGAATCCAAGAGGCAGTTGTGCATCACCCATATCATGACTATAACTAAAGTTAAGAGCCTCTATTATTGAATTCTCTTCCCTATTTCCCATAGTAAAGGAAATGAATATGGGTGATAGGGAAGAGAATTCAATAATAGAGGCTCTTAACTTTAGTTGTAGTCATGATATGGGTGATTCACAAATGCCTCTTGGATTCACGTTCCATCCCACTGATGAAGAGCTCATAACACATTATCTCATTAGAAAGGTTTTAGACAGCAATTTCACAGGAAGGGCCATTGCTAAAGTAGACCTCAACAAGTGTGAGCCTCAAAAAAAATTTCAACCAAGCATTGGTCAAAATTTCAACCAATGCCTAGCATTTTTTTTCCAAGCATTGGTCAAAATTTTGACCAATGCTTGGCAATTTTTTACCAAGCATTGGTTGAAATTTCGACTAATGCTATGCAGTTTTCTACCAGCATTGGTCAAAATTTTGAACAATGCTTAGCAGAACTTGGGCCAACATGTTTGAAAGTTTTAATTTTGATGAGAAAAATTTTGACCAATGGGTTCGTTGAATTTGGTCAAACTTTGGTTGAAAATTGGGTCAAAATTTTGACCAATATTGGTCAAAAAATTACCTCAAATGTACTAGTGTGAATTCATTGGAGATAAACTCTCCTCTATCAGATCTGAACCACTTCATAATTGTACCTATTTCCCTTTCAGCTCTTTTCAAATACCACTTAAATGATTGAAAATCATCAACTTTTCTTTTAAAAACATTATTGCCAACTTTTTCTGATAAATACAGTGGTTAGAAAGTAATAGCAAGTTCATCTGATAATTAAAACTCACTTTGCATATACAAATCATAATTTGGTCCAATAGTTGACTCATTGACTGGCCTCCATTAACATCTCTAGCATTGTTTCACTTGGCAATCGTTCAAGCAATCACTCTTCACCTCAACACTTCATTGCTCAGCCTTCTACTTAAGTTTGCCAATCAAAAGAATCAACAAGTGCTCCAACCTTATTAAGATCTCCACCATCTCTACTAACCTCTTCAAGTTTAGCCCATGTACCTCCATAAATAGGCAATTCTAATCTTTTCTACTTAAGCATTACTTCAGATCTTAGGGTTTTGATTAGATTCCATGCATACAATAAGTTTGTCCACCTTTTTATTTCCTCATTTTTGTTTTAGAAACTTCTCCTTCAATTCATGCATAGAAACACTCAAATGTAGTTCTTTCTAAATTAAATTCTCCAGGTCATCCATCCACTTTCCATATTTCAAGAATTTAGTTGTGTCAACTAGAAATCAAGATTTCCTCATAATTTGGCAAATGGCATCCCTTGACCAACATTGGATTCTAATAATCAATCATCACTGAATTGCTTGGTGGCTACTAACTATTTTATCCAACATACTTTGTAGTGCCTACCCCTAGTTTACTTTTTAGTTATTATTATCAAACTCTTTTAGGCCATCTTTATGATTATGCTTGATGATTAGCAACATTTATTTTCCACATTATTGGATATTATTTCATACTTACTTGATTATATGATGAGTTACCTTGGTACTAGTTTTGATTATGTAAAAAAAGGTTTTAAAGGACTCAAAACCTTGTACAAAGTATCACAAAAATAAGAAAAGAGTAGCTCAGATAAGATAAAGCCTTAGTACCTAAAAAAGAGTAGACTAAACACACTAAAAATAAGAGGCCAAGATACAAATATGCATAAAAAGATAGCAAAAAGAAAGAAAAAAAATAGCCCTGAGATAGCTACAGTGTCTTTAGAAGATTCGCTACTTGGTCTACCTAGATGTTCATGTTTTCTACAGAGGCTTTCATATCATCCAGCTTTTTTTTCTTCTACACCCTCGCTCTTCTTGGAGTTAGCCCTTGTATGCTTGCTAGGACCATGGTCCTCTTTCATAGCCTTAGATCCTTGGCCTTTACTTTGTTTAAGCTTGTTCAATAGGGTGTTAAATTTTTTAGCTACTATCTTTAAGATAGTGCAATTCTGATCAACCAATTTCTTAACCATTTTCTCCAAATTACCCACTCGGTTGTCCAAACCATCCAATCTTTTTTGAAGGTATTTGCTTAGCTAATCTAGATTTTTGTTCTTGGCTTCAAGTGGTGGAACATGTTTCATCAAATTCTTTACCTCGTCAACATTGCCAATAACCTCAGAGAGTCTGTCAATATGTTGACCCAGAGTTCTCTCCCCCCTAGCCATCATGCTTAGCTGATCAAACTCTCTCGAGATGTCCTACATATGCTACCTCAAATTTCCAATAGCCTTCATAATAAGCCCTAGGTTACCAAATGTTCCCTTCAAAAATGCTTGGTCTTCCTCATCCCTATTATGCACAAGGTAATCCTCATTCCCTCCATGTTTGTTCCTATCCAACTCAACCTCCTTAAACCCTTTATCAGCACCCAAATCTTGAGCAATCACTTTTTTTATTTTTCTCTCCATCCTCTTAATTAGTAATTCATAATCTAAGGGAACATAATCCCTTTCTACATTCTTTCCCTTGTTTCCAAAAATCGTGCCTAATATACCTTTCTTCTCAATACCCTCTTCCTGCTCCTCTTTAAAGTCATTGTCTTATTCAAAATCAATCTCCTTATTCTTCTTTTCTTCCCAGACGAGCTCCCCGGATCATATTTCTTCCTCTTATTAACCTCAACCTCAGCAACCTCATCCTCTGTATCCTCATCAAAATCCTCCTTTGGTTCACTTCCCTCCATCTCACAATCTAAAAATTTCTTTCTCAAATGGGGTCTATCCACTTTTTTGGATTTCAAAAGGTCCATAACTAGAACCATTAAACCCTCATGACAAGCATGATCACTCTCAAGATCATTTTGAATGCCTAAAATAATGTTACCCAACAATTTCCTAAGGTGGAAGGGTAGATTAAGCCTAACCCCATGCCTAAAATGGTTAGCCAACATAAATTGGTGTCCATATATCTTAGTAAAGTGGCCATCTAAAGTAAGATATTCAATCACCACAAACATGACAAACCTCCAAGGGCAAGAAATGGAGCGAAGGTTAAAGTATGAATTACCAATTTGTACCAACCTATTGCACTCCTTGACCATATCTACAAACTCTTCAACCGCCTGAGCTGAAAGCTTCTGGTCTCGATAGAAGTTGATACCCTTAGTGTCAAGACCTGTTGCTTTAGCAATAATATCTTCAATAACCTCCATTCTCTAATTACCCACCAAAATACTCCAATCCTTCCATGTTTTTGATGAATTGGTGGGTAATAGTAGGGTTTCCACCTTTTAGATTCTCCATAAATCCTATCAAATTCCCCTGTTCTAGAATGTCCCAAATCTCACTCTTCTTCTTCCATTCTTTGTAGCTCACCAATTCAATCCTCTTTCTCCTTCCTCCCATTTTCTTCAAGCTAAAAAAAGTGCTCTCTTTTTTTTAAAAAAACCCATTGTAATAAAAAACCAATGTCGAAATCATAATAAAGGATTTTGATGAGAAAATAGACCCACAATCTGTGTTGCAATGAATGACAAGACACTGTCTAACTCATAATAACCCGTCACTTTCCAATCCTGCCCAAATCCTAATTAATCCTTGATGGCATATTCATCATTAATGAAAATTTGTTGTTTTCTTCTAACTTTGTCATGCTCAATCAAGGAAATCCCCTTGATAGGAATAATATCACCTTGATTCCAAATTAACTTTTCATGACTTTTACATGCCACATTAGCAGCTCAATCAGCAACTTGATTAGTTTCTCTATACTTGTGGGTGACAACACAACTGCCAAAAGAATTGATAAGATCAATAGCCTTTCCAATAATATTATTAATATTCCAAGAAGGATTAGTAACTTTATTAAGGCATTTTATAATATTAAGGGAGTCCCCCTTAGGCCAAATATTATTCAAATTCAAACTTTTTGCATAGCTATGACCATATAGAGCTGCACTTTCTTCCACCACATGATTATTTTGTTCCCCAATAGGAATGGCCATCCCACCCAATCTATCCCCATTCATATTCCTAATGATGCCACCACAACCCATCATTCTTGGGTTGCCCTTCGAGGCCCCATCAAAGTTAATCTTACACTAGTCCTTAGGAGGACACTCCCATCTAGCCAAATCCCTGAGGTGAGGACCATTTTGAACAAGACTAAGACCATCCAAATTCTAGTTATGAATCACTTTTTCTTCCCAAGCATTCTAAGGTTGGTGCCCTTTTCCACAAGATCTAATACTCTCTATAACCATATTCTTAATCTTGTAGAACAACTGACAAGAATTAGTTTCTTTGCCCCTGAACACCCTATCATTTCATTCTTTCCAAACACCCCAAAAAAGAAATAGGAGGATGAAATCCCACAACATCATAACCAAAGTATCAGTAGAGAGAGACTTTCAACCACTAAATATCTCTTGAATGGAAAGTGGGAAAACCCAAGTGATATTCATCAAACCACAAACTTTTTCCCATAATCTTCTAGTATAAGAACAATGAGTAATCATATGGTTAACTAGTTCATCTACTTCCTTACAATGATAACATCTATTGACAAGGTTAAAACCTCTCTTCAACAAATTGTCAGTGGTAAGAATTTTATCCTACAAAAGAATCCAAAAAAATATGTTGACCTTGGGTGTCATACCTTTAAACCAAGCTTTGGCCCAGCAAGGCTACTAATGCTCTTCAAAAGCATTAGCATGCACCAAAGACACAGAAAATAACCCATTAGGATTATATTACCATATCAAAGCATCCTCCTCTTGAACTAAAAAGACAACATTTAGAATCTTGTTAAGATCATTAAGTTTATTATCTACTCTATTGAGGTTAACCCAATAATCCTCAACAAAAAATCCCAAAAAGCTTCTTGCATTTTTCCATAAAGTCATTCCATCTCTGATTAGAATTGGGGGTATGATCAAGAATCTAGATATCATCCCAAAATTTAATAGTCCTCCCATTTCTCACCTTCCATCTGACCCCTTTATTAATAATCTGTTTATTTTTCTAAGCTTTTTTCCAAATCATTAAACCTCCTTGTAAAGTCTCATTGCTAAGGAATAGTTTAAAATATTGATTTTCCCTATTATATTTATTATTCCAAATGTCTTTCCATTATCCCTTCTCTTTATGCCATCTCCAAATAAGCTTGGCAAGTAAAGAATCATTCATAGAAGCAACCCTTCTAAGACTAAGGCCTCCTTATTAATAGGCATGCAGACTTTCTCCCACACAATCAAAGCCAATCTTTTCTTCTTTTCCATACATGTCCATAAGAAAAGTTTCAGAATTTTTTCAATAGCCAAAGCAAACTTTCTAGGGATCGTAAAAACACTCAAAGCATACAATGACACACTCTATAAAGTGGATTTTGAGAATAATAACCTTACCAACTTGGCTAAGGAGGGATCCTTTCCAACCTGCTAACTTAGAATGGATTTCATCAATCAGTGAACTCCAAAAAATCTCAGGTGGGTCAAGACAAAGGGGTTACCTTGGTACTAGTTATTTCGTGTATGCATGATTATTCTTTCGATGATGATGCTAGTATATAGTGTTTTTAGTTATCTCATGATGATAGTTAGATAGATTATTTATATGTTTTTTCTATGGATACTTACCCCATACTTGCATGTGTATGGTGTATCTGTATTGTTTACTTTATGTATGATGTTTCTGATATGGTTGAGGGAGGGATTTGTAGTCACCTGCTAGTTGGAATCTACATGATGCACCACTCCCTGCTATTGCTTGTTTAGTTTATATTATATGTGTATGTACATGCATGAATTTTATGTAGATTATAGGTATCGAGTATCGACTTCCCTAAATTGCTAGCATGCGTGTACCCTATCGCGGTATCTCAATGGTTAAAGTGGGGAGATAATTCTTGAATCCAAATCCTAACCTTAAGCCAATTGTCCTAGAAAGTAGGACAAGTATCTAAATTTTTTATTCCCTTCTGAATTCATCAAGTGATGTAAATTCATGATTTTGACCCTTGAGTTTGATCTAGTATTTTGTACTTTATAATGGGTTTTTGTATTTAGTCTTATGGGTCTGTGATGATTTTCTATTATAACTAAATCAAATTAAAAGAGTTCTTAATGATTTAATTTAATGGAAATTTTATAAAGAAAATTCAATATTTAATTATATTAGTTTAAAAAGAAATTAAGTAAAAGAATTAAATTTAAAGATATATATATAGTTCTAATTTTGGTGTAATCATATTTATTTAATTTAATAATATATATTTAGGAGTTTCATTTTTATAATAAACTCTAAGTATTAATATTATTTAACTTAATAAATATTTTATCAAAAACATCTAGAAAATTAATTAAGGAAGAAAGGAATCGATTTAATAAAGATATTTTAATTAAAATTGCAAAAAGGTTGCACATGAAAATTAAAATATAATAAAGTAATTAAGAAAAGGGGTTTTTGAGTAATTGCACAATTGAAGCCCTAAGTTGGGGAAAAGCTCTTTATTAGGAAATAAGAGCTCATTTTTGCATATCGGGATTCAGAGGAGCAATTTTCAAGAAGAAGTTTTTTAGAAGAAGGGGAAATTGCTTTCAAGCTCTGTGTGTTTGTCATTTTAGCATCAAATCCAGGTAAGATCTTGTGGGTTTTGCGCAATAGATTCATCCTTTGAAATTTCATGTCTTCTCTGTGTTTGTTGTAGATCTGTATTTTAGAATTCATTGGGTTGAAAACCTTGTTTGAGAAAATAGATTTTCATTATTGGATTGTCTGTGATTTAAATCTGAAAAAAAAAATTAGAACGTTTTAGAGATTCATAAACTGATTGGTAAAAATTAGGATGTGGGGTTTGAAAAGAAAACCATTTTTGTTTTACGAGTTTTAATTGTTTAAATTTTGTTACTCTATCAGATCTAGAATGGACAATTATCAATATATATATATATAATTACCATAGTAATTTATAATTAATGTGATAATTATAAAAATATAAATTTATAATTAAAAAATGATTGGGATTTTTCATGTTAATGGGGGACTTTTTTTTAATTTAAAAATAATAATAAAATATGTTATGGTGGGCGAGGGCCACCACCCCTCAACCCACCTTTCCTCTTACCCTCCTCTTTCCTTGTTTCGGCAGCCATAAGGGCTACGTGCCTTTAAAGTTAGTGGGCTATAAACATTAATAATAAAGTTTAATTTGTTTTTTAATTAAATTTTATTATTAATTTTAATTTATGTTAAGTTTTATCATATGTTATTTAATATATATTAAATGTTATTAATCATTAACTATTAAATATTAATGAATTTTTTTTCTTGGAAAAGGGGTAAAAATTTATTCAATCAAATCCAAATTATAGAGCAAAGGCCAAAGGCTCACAACATCACTACATATTCATGTCTTCCAATAATAGCTGATCAAAAATCCCACGATACTTAGAAGGTAGCTCATCCCTACCACTAATATCCCAACTAACCACATTCTCTGAAGCCCACTTCACCAAACAATCTGCCACTCTATTCCATTCGTGAGGGATATGATGAAAGGAGACAAAGTCCAAGGAACTACAAAGACTTAGAATTTGTCTAGCCAAAGAGGCTAATTTCCAATTAACATCCTCTAAACTCTAGTTATTCAGTATATCCATAACAATCTAAGAATCAAACTCACAGATGATCTTCTTCTAGCCTAAAGAGCATCCTCTCTCAACAACAATCTTAATAGCAAGGGCCTCCATCAGATTATTAGAGTGTTGAGCCTTGTAAATAGAGAAGAGAAAAATGGCACCACCATCATTACCTCTACCTATAGCCCCAATACTAGCATGACCAGGGTTCCCTTAAGAAGAACCATCTATATTAATCTTCAAGATCCCAACCGAGGGAGGAGTCCACCACTCATCCCTACAAAAATGTTGCTTGCCATGGCAAGGCCTTTTTCCAAGAGTGCATCCCTGACTATTATCACCCAGGTTCAAATTCCTCACAATAGCTTGATCACTAAGATCTATACTTTCAAACATATCACATTTTGCAAATGTAGTCTCCTAAAGCCTACTAAGAATCATCCTCCACAATTGAAAACTTCCTAATTTGGAGTCACAAAAAATAATGTAGTTCCTCTCTAGCCAAAGGTTCCAAAGAATGATGATTGGCCCAATCGTCCAAGCAATCTACAAGAAAGAAGTCTTCGTAGGAGGTCTACCCAAGCTTTCCCAAAAATGAATTAGAGATGTAGCATGAATACAACCATGACTCCAAGCCTCCCACCATGTATGCCATATATCTCTCAAAAAAGGGCAAAGAAAAAACAATTGAGAGGTACACTCTTCATTGTGCAAACAAAGGAAGCAAATAGAAGGTCCTTGAAAACCTTGTTTGTGAAGATTCTCCCAAGTGAGGCATTTCTTTTAAGCCAAAAACCATAAGAAAAAATTACATTTGGGCCAAGAAAATTTATTATAAACCTTCTTCCACTGGTGGACCTCAACTGGACCATGTAAGTTCCTATCAAGTATAGCATAGCCTTGAGCCACAGTAAATTTACCTTTTGGGCTAGGACTCCAATCCAAAACGTCCCTCACATTAAGGGAGCTATAAAACCTATTCTCCAAAACATTAGAAAGAAGAGCACAATCCTCATCAGAACCACCCACAGGCCACTTCTAAGGATCCTTCTAGCAAGTCACCTCTACCTAACCCAAACACTTGACAGTCTTAAAATGCTCCACCTTAAACTAGCCAGCATTAGTAAAAGAATGGAAAAGAGGCTGAAGTTGGGGAAAGCTATAGATAATGGGTGGGTGGCCATCCTAAGAATCCTACCAAAATAGAGCATCTGAGCCTCTTTTACAAATCTAGAAGAGACACTCCTTAATCAACTGAGTGCCCTTCTTAAGGGTATCCCAAACATAAGAACCCTTACCTAGAAAAGTGAGTCATGACACATAAAAGGTATCGACACCAAGAAAATACTTGTGGATAAGAATCCTAGCCCAATCTTATTGTTGATTGTTACATCACCTCTAGTACAGCTTAACAACCAAGGTCATGACAAAAAGTGCCATAGACCTAAGACCAAGGCCCCTAGCATGCTTTGGACTGCATACACACTCCCACTTAACTAAACTCCACTTTGAGGAGAGGAGGCTTTCAAACCAAATGAATTTCCAAGAGAGAGCATCAAAATCCCTCACAAAGGTGGAAGGGGAACCTGCACACAACACCTGTAAATGGGGAGAGATTGAACCACAATCTTTAGAAGAACCACGTTCCCAATAGAAGATAGCCACCTCTAAGTCCAATTACTGACTTTACTTTGAAACTTATCCAAAATCCCCTGCCAATACTCTCTATACTAAGATCCCAAAGCCAAAGGGATCCCAAGGTATATTATGGGAAGAGAACTGATCTAAAATCTAAGGATCCTAGCAATCTTGATTTGAATAAGTTGAGGGGTATTGAAGAAGTAAATGGAGGACTTGTCATCATTAATACACTGACATGAAGCCTTCAAATAGATTTCTAAGGCTCTACTAAAGTTCATAGCCTCACTAACTCTAGCCCTGCCCATCAGCACAGTATCATCCACAAATTGGAGATGAGAGTCATCCACAAACTAGAGATGAGAGTAGGAAGGAAGAGAATTGTTCCAACTCCAACCTTGAATAAGACCCTACCCTACCTGAGATTTAATAAATCTTCCAAGACCCTCCACCATGATAATGAATAAATAAGGAGGTAAAGGGTCCCCTTGCCAAAGTCCCTGAGAAGCACTAAACAAATCTAATGGTTCCCCACTAATAAGAATTGAGAAGGAAGAAGAGGTCACACAACTAAGAATCCAATTCACCCACTCCTCAACAAAGCCAAACACTAAGAGAATTTTCTATAAGAATTCCCAACTCACCTGATCATAAGCTTTAGCCCTTTCCTTAGAATTAGCCATAGAATGAATAGCTTCCATTGCAACCACAACACCATCCAAAATTTGTCTTCCTTCAACAAAACCCCCCTGCTTAGGAGAGATTAGAGTACTGAGGAGAGGCTTCAGTCTCTCCACAATCATCTTGGTGATGATCTTTTAAACAACATTACATAATGCAATAGGTCTAAATTGAGCCAACAAATTAGCCCCCTCCTGCTTATGTATGAGAGCCAAAAAAGTAAAATTCATGGACTTGAGCATCTATTTATTCCTATGAGATTCTTTAACCACCTCAAGGAGATCAAACTATATTATTTCCCAGAACTCCTAAAAGAAGTCAATTAGAAACCCATCTGGGCCAGGAGCCTTACCTTTTTTAATGTTAAGCACCACTTTCTTCAATTCAAGTAAGAAAATAGGAAATAAGAGAGCCCCATTCATCTTACCAAAGACTAGGTGAGGAATGCAATCCAAGATTTCCCTCTCCTTATCCCTAGCAACAAGATTAAGCACCACTTTCTTCAATTCAACTAAGAAAATAGGAAATAAGAGAGCCCCATTCATCTCAACAGAGACCGGGTGAGGAATGCAATCCAAGATTTACCTCTCCTTATCCCTAGCAACAAGATCCTCCTTAGAAAAAAAGTTTGAAAAATAATTGACTGTAGCCTTGGAAATATCAATACTAGAAGAGAGATGAGACCCTTTAGGCAAGACCAACAAGGGGAAAGAGTTCCCCTACCTTTGAGCCTTAACCAAATTATGAAAGAATGCAGTGTTCCTATCCCCCTCCTGAAGCTAATCAACATGAGATTTCTGCTTCCAAAAGATCTCCTCCTAAAGCTCCCACTCTTCTAATCCCTTAAGAGCCAAGGACTCAGCTTTACTTAAATCAAGGGTCAACCCTTGATCCTAAATCAAATGAGTGATGTTATCTAACTTAGCCTGAGTAGCTATCTTCTAAGCCTATAGGTTCCCAAAACATTGTTTATTCCACTTCTTAAGCTTGTACTTAACATATTGAAGCCTCTTACAAAAAGAAAATATTGTCGTCCCATTGACAAGCATCCCCTCATACCACCAATCCACCATAAGATCTTGTAAAGACTGATCACTTAACCTCATTAATAGAAATTTGAAAGAAGGGTTTTCGGTGACTCCGTAAGTAGTGATAGAGAGCTTGCTAGGCCAGTGATCAAAGCCTCTCCAATCAAGAATTTCTAAACCGGTGATCAATCTACTGTTCATCCAATAGTAGGAAACTAAAAATCTATCGAGCCTTTTTGAGATAGCCTCAACACCACACCTCCTATTATTCCATGTAAAGACACCATTGGTTGGCTTCACATCAATGAGATTCAAGGAACCAATCATATCCCTAAGAAGATATGTAGAGGGGTCCAACCTAGCTAACCCACCTCATTTTTCATCTAAACTAGTAACAGAATTAAAATCACTAGCCATAATCCATGGAGAAATGGGTCTAAGGCTCGGATGAAAATGATGTGAGCCCAAATATTTGACTTACCTGAAAGATTAGTAGGAGCATAAATATTGGGTAAGAGACACCTTTCTCCAGTCACCAAATAAGATGCAACCAAAGAGATAAAGGACTAACTAGAAATCCACCATAAGGGGAGTACTTTCCTTGGATTCCTGAAGCAAGCCACCCCTTCTAAACTATTTTGAGCTCCCACCCCCTGCCAATTGCCCTAGGGACAAATGCGTGAAGCACAATTAGCCAAACCATCCACTGTAACCTTAGTTTCCTAAATAAAAACCACATCAAGTAACTAAGAATCAATTAATCTACGAACAACCTTTTGTCTAGGGATTTTGTTCAACCTCTATACATTCCATGATAGAATAATCATTTATGGGGGTGGGAGAAGTGGGAATCAATGGGTTTCATAGACCTAGACTCAACCACAGTATCCCCCATAATCTTGACCTTCTCTTGATTAGTATTTCTGCCACTCCTTGACAGTTTATCAAGAGGCCCCTTTTTAAAGAATTTATACTATAAGTCTAAATTAGGAGGGGCTTTGCTGCCCTTCTCCAAGTCTGAGGCCCCCTTAGGAGTAGGGGGATCAAGAACCTCCATAATAGAACTTATCAAAGCCTATGACCCTTAGGATCCCTAGTATCCTGAACCTAAGAAGGCAAATTTGAAGTAATCTATTCAATCTAAAGTTCCCCTAGAGATAATAGCTAACCCTCCTTCTTTGCATCTTCATCATGAAATTCATGCAGACCCTTATCCCTAGAAGAAAGCTCAACTACAATACCTTCCTCCTATACCAAGTCTTCAAGAACATCAAATCTATTAAAAGTATCATCATTGTGTCTATCCAACTAGGTTCTCTTCTTACCCTTTCCTTTGTTACGAAACTTAACCTGAGTAAAGCCCTCATTATCTGTAGGTTCATTAGGTTTAGGATTCTTCCCCTTGTCCCCCCTAGGAGGTTCGAAAACATCCAAGGGGAAGGGTTTAAATCTAGGGAATTTGTGGAGTAAATGACCATATTCATGACAAATTCGACATTTAAAAGGGAGGGTCTTGTAATCTAGCTGTTGGATCCAAGAAGAAGATCCCATGCTTATTTTTATAGAGTCTAGTAATGGATTAGTTAAATCAACTTTTATGTAAATACGACCATAAGAAATTACCTTACAATCTTGAGTTTGTGTAGTTGCCCCCACAAGTTTTCCAAGAAGTAATGAAATTGAGTGAAGAATATCTTCCCTCCAAAATTCTAGAGGAAGCCTTAGCAAATGAACCCACATAGGTACCTATGAAGGGATCTCTTCAACAAAGTTGAAACCCATGTGCCAAGGCTTGATGAAAAGCCCCACCTAGTTAAAGAAATAAGGGCCACCTTCGAAAGCCCCATTCCTTTCCGACATGCATGAGAAGATAACTAGAAAATAGTTATTTGCTGCCAAAATAATCTCCATGTCACCTTTGGGATTCCAAACACGATGAGCCCAGGAATCCAACACAGGTAGAGAGAAATGAAGGTCCAAAAATTTGTAAATAAGAGCATGATTATGCCAGTATTCAATATCCTCTAAAACCTACTTAGGTTGAATAAACAAAATAGCTCGATCCTCATATCTTTCCAAACATCCATTTACTTTTTTTTATTCTAGGCATCCCTTTTGAGGAGGAGACCCCATCACCAGATAAGGGTTTACTCATCTGATCTTCAACATTGGCATGTACTGAAGAAGGCAGATTTTCCATCTCCATATCCTTGGAGGCAATCTGAGACAAAACTAAACCCTGATTCACAATGAGACAAACACCACAACCCCACCAACAGAGAGAGATGGGATAAGAAAACCACAGTCTCCAATCCCAAAACACCACCCACCAAGAAACTTTTGAGCACAACAAAAATGTAGGAAAAGTTGTCCTCCCATAGCCAAACAAGGATTGGACCCTCTAGCCAATCCACGCACCCCTAAGCAAAGAAACCCCACCCCCCCCCCCCCCCCCATGAGTAGACCAACCACAGCCAATAGCTGCAGATAGGAAACAACAGGAAGAAGCTAGGGCATGGCAAGCCCTAGCCCACACCTAGACCATGCACAGTGTTGTCTCCATCCTCGAGTTCAATCCCCCCAATTTTCTCAAATATTAACGATATTATTATCATTATTAATAATTATTATTTTACTATTAGATTAATAATTATGTTATTAATAATTTAACATAAGTTATTTTATTAATAAATAAATTACTATTATATTTGATAATATAATGATTATTATTTATTTTAATAATTTTCTTTTAAATTATAGATTTAATTGTTAAAATGTATTTGGGGAGTAAAATTGATAATTGTATTTGGGGAAAATGATTATTTTAGTAAACCAAGATTTACTTGATTGTAAAAAATTTATATGGCAATGATTTCTATTAGTAAGGGAAAATTTATTACATCTTTTTATTATTTGAAAACCTTAGTAATTATCATACTTTGAAAAGATAGAAATTGGAACTTATTTGTATATCAAATTCTTGTGTCTTGAAAATGAAAATGAAAACTTGAAAACCTATAAGTGAAAATTAAACTTTTGTGTTTTCAAAACCTAATGAATCATGAAAATTACTTTTGTATGTACTTTATGTGATGTGTGGTTTACTAATGTTGGGTTCAGGTTGACTTAGTGCTTTGACCAAATCAGGATGTTTACCAGAGGCTTGGGGAAGTTTTGTTATTGATGATGTTATGTATACAATCCTCAATACCTAGCCATGGTAATGTGTCACATGTTTCTATGATGAGTTATGATTAATGTTTGTTAGTGCTTTAAAGTTCTTGTATAGAACTGAGGTGATGATTATGACTTTCTTGTTGTAACCTTTAAGCTTTTGATCAGTTATCGTCTAGTGCTTTCCAGTTGCTTGTATAGGACTAAGGTGATTATTATGTTTTATCTTTTGGTGTTTTCTACTTGCTTGTATAGGACTGAGGTGATTATTGTGTTTTAACTTTTGCTACTTTCTAGTTGCTTGTATAGGAATGAGGTGATATTGAGATTTGATCTTTAGGTGCTTTACAATTGCTTGTAAAGGACTGAGGTGATTATTGTGTTTTATCTATAGCTGCTTTCCATTTCCTTGTAAAGGGTTGAGGTGAAAATTATGATTCTTTGAGTTGTACTTTTATGAGCCTAGGGTAGGTTATCTATGTGTACGTTGGGAAGTGTCTTGCAATGGAGGTTGGAGCCCAAAGAGGTTGCCTAGGTAACCCATTGTAGGTTATTTTAATAAGTGATAACATTTCATTAAATGGGTTTAAAATGAATTAACAAGAGTCATTATTTTTCCTTGCCCATGTCTCAAGTGCCAGTACAAGCTAGGATGGAGTAGAGGGGATGCTTAGTTGGGATATTGCTTTGTTAGTATGCCTTGTCTGTATGAATGGATATTGGTGCCACATAGAGACACTAAGAGGTGGGAGTCTAAAGAGGCTGCTAGGGTAACCTTAGAGTTGGCTCATGCAATGACACTTGCCCACTTGCATAGTAGATTTCCTACATGTCTTTGTTGCCTATGGGTATACTTGTGTCTTGGTACCCTTTGAGATAGTTTTCTTTTAGGTGTTTCCTTGACCTAGATTTTGGTTATGACTTGTGGCTATTATCTAGTTAGGACTTGATTTTATCTACTCAACATGGTGGGAGTGGGTCATTTAGGTTCCACGAGGTCGGGTGGTAGTGCATTTTTCTTATACCATTGAGATCTTACTATTAGATGTCATTGTTGGATGTACCTATGAAGTTGTACCTTTATTTATAATCTTGTATTTTTGTTGAATGGTTATACTTGTTATATTGTATTTGATTTCAGAGATCTTATGAGATGATGTAATTTATTTTATGGTGTATATTATTTGAGCTTTTCATACCCTATAATTTGTATAGTGGATGATTATGCATTCTATCTATGCCAAGTGGCATCTTTTGTAATTATATATTATTTATTGGATTCATACTTGTGATTATTCCATGATGTGGATTTTGGTTGTGTTAGATTTAATATTAATAAACTTAAATGTGATTCAATGTCATGGGACCCTTAAGAGATGTAAGCTATTTATGATGGTTGTATGTATGTGAGTTATTGCTTTCACTATATTTTATCTATTGTTGTTAAGTTATTATCTTTAAGAAAAACATTTGACAAACTTAGTGAAACTTTGGGTTGATTTCTTTTGGGTCACCTGGCAGGGCATTACATACTTTCTAATACTCGGTTGATATTGATGCTTGGTTGACACTATATTTTCTTTTCATATACTATCGCTCAATCAAATCTAGTATCACTTGGCATAAACTTCAAGTTCTTTAATCTTCTATTCTTTTTCTCAGTCAAGCCTATGCATTTGGTCTTTCTTTGATAACTTCTTCTAGGCTTCAATACAACTATCTTCTCTACTTAGGTTATGATTAAATAATCATATTATCTTGTCAAGATCTAACTAATTAAGTCCCCATTGTAGTTTCTTATTACTCAACATTGCCTCTAGGTCCTTTTGTTATGTCCCACTCAAATCCTCTTCATCAATCACATTGATATGGCACTCTACTCGAGTAAAAATTGTCTTACCAATAACGTTTGACATCAATGACAACATAAGAATTGTCTCAAATGTAGTTTCCAACAATTTCAAAGATTAGTCAGTACAAAAAGTCATAAAAGACAGAGATGTGCACATGATGTATAGAGTGGATGATGTCTTTGGCATTGTTGTCAAAGAGGGAGAAGTATGAAAAATTACCATCTAGTTACAAGAAGAGGGAGAATATGAATGTCACTTACCATCCAATATCTGAAGATGTGTGAGGAAGATGAATGTTATGCTACTTTTATTGAGTTATGTCATAGAGGGAGTCATTATAGTTGGTATTACATTAAAGAATATTAATTGGTATCATAGAGGGAGAAATGTAAAGAAGAATACTAATAACATATAGGAGATTGCATGGATGAGAAGTAGAATGAAACTAAAAATATTAATGAAGATCTAATATAGAGAATACATAGGGAGTTGACAATGAAAATAAAGTGAATACTTTTGTCATTGCATGGTAACTAAAGGTGTTGCCATCAATGCCAAAGAGGAAGATTGATGGAAACTACAATTGGAACAATTTTTGTTTTCTTATTGATGTCAAATCTACTAATAAGACATATTTCTACCTAATCTAAATGTCATATCTATTTGACTCATGAAGAGGATTTGAGAAATTGCTCATAACAATAGTGCCTAGAGTAAAAGTTGAGTTATGGAAAAGAAGCTATAATGGACATTTGATTAGTTAGACTTTGATAAGATAAAGTGATTGTTTATATCAATAATGTAAAGCTAAGTCAAGCAATAGAGTAAAACTTTAAGGAATGTCGAGTGATGCTAGTGTCAACCGAGCCACAGTAAGTGTTAAGAAAATCTAGTGTTGATAGAGCATCAATATCAATCGAGCAAGATAGTTGATGTTGAGCCATAAGTTTTACAATGACTGAGTGATTAAGTGATGACCGAGTGCCAAAGCTTAGTGATTGTCTAGTAACAATGTTGAGAATAAATTTGAGGAAATCGTGATTTTTGGCCAACTCAATTGATTTCTTGGGAGATGTAAACTGTGTTGAAGATAAGATTAATGAGTTGGATCATTAAATTCAAGGTGAGGATTAGGTATGATACCTATGATCTAATTTGATGGATGAGAAGATTTTAGATAAGAAGAAAGATGAATGGATACAATGAACCTGATGAACCAGATCATAAACCCTAAGATCTATGGTGATCATGGAAAATGGAAAAGAAAGAATTACCTATTTAAAGAGGTAAATAGCCAAACTTAAAGAGGGCACACAAAGAACGGTTGATCTATGACACACAAGGGTGAACACAAGTGTGTAAGAGGGAAAGTGAAGCACAAGGAGATTGATTATGTAGATGTTGCTAATATTGATAAGTGAATCTAAGTAGATGGCTTAATTTTTGTTTAAAGGAGAAGGTTGATTGCTTCAACGGTTTTCAAGTGAATCAAGAACAAAGATGACAATGGGGATCTTATCAATGACTCAACACATGAACCAAACAATGATTTGAACCTGCAAAGTGAGTTGTAATCATACAGATCAAAACTCTATTATTTTCTTTCTAATCATTCTAAAAAAATTGTATTGAAATCCTTTTAATAAAGGTTGACCAAATAGTCATTTGAAGGACTTAATAGTCTATGTAAATCCTTTAACAAGGTGACATTCTAAATAGAATGATCAAAGTCCTATGACAAGGCCACTCCTAACAAGGTGATTAAATCCTCTAACTAGGTCACATTTAATAGTGTGTATTGTAAACCTTTAATAGGGTTGGATCCTAATAGAGCTCACTTCGAAAGAGTGAAAAGTGGTGATATGTTCTTGGTGGTTTTTCCTAAATTTGGTTTCCACATAAAAATCCTAGTGTCAAACTTGTGGTGAATACTTTATATGTTTTACATTTGATAAAGTTTATATTCAACAAAGTATGTTATGTTTGGGGTAGTAATTTTATTAATACAATAGAGTCTGAGCAACAACATGATAAGTAGAAAATTGAATGTTTTGATGTTTAATTGTTCAAATGGTACTTATAAACCTTGAGTAAGTGATTCACACCCCCCCACCCCCCCTACCCCCTGCCCGCCCCAATTATTCTAAACATTTCTAACAATTGGTATTAGATCCAAGTGCTTATAGAGAAAAGTTTGAAGGTACTAAAGCTAAAGATCATGACTCACAAAAGAGAGGCTTGATGAGGTTACATATATCTAGTATTAGTGATGATGCTATCAACTTTGTGGATAATGAGTATGTGAAAGTAACAACTACTTTGTAATAGTTTAACAATTGAAGAAGAAGAAAGAACACAATCATGCAATGTTGGAGATTGCCTCAACCCTAAGCTATGTTAAGTTTGATGATTTAAAAGAATGTGATAGTGCAAAGAAGATGTGGAAAAAATTGAAAACTATATATGGAGGTGATGACGATGTGTTAAGAGCCCAATCAGAGAGCCTAAAAGGTAAATTTAATGACATGAGAATGATGGAAGGTGAGAATATAGTACAATACTACATAAGAGTCAAAGAAGTTTTTAATGCTATTCATGGTGTAAATGGAGAAATCAAAGATGAAATTAGTAATAAGCAAGGTATTAAGGACTCTACTCCCTATATATGTCGTTAGAGTGTCTACAATTCAAGAACTGAGATGCACACTAGGTAAAAATTTGACCTTGGAAGGTGTAATTAGTAGACTTACTACTTTTGACATGTCTAACTTTGATAACTACACACCTGCAACTATTGAATCCACCTTTAAAGTCACAATTGGTTCTAAGAAAAAGGAAAGGAAAACATGTGAAGAGAGATAGTGATAGTTCTGATGATGAGCTTGATGAACTTGAAGCCCTTGTTAAAAAAATAGTTGGAAGAGGAAGAGGTAAATATAAAGGTAAACTACTTATTATTTGTTTATCATGCAACAACGTTGGTCATATTGCTACTAGGTGTCCTAACAAAGAGGATAAGGATGAAAGGAAGGAAAGAAAGTACAAAGGAAGAAGAGATGAAAGAGACTACAAGAGATATAAAGATGAAAAAGGTAAGAAATCTTGTTATATTTTTGAAGAAGAAACTGAAAATGAATCTAAAAGTAATGATGATGAAGTTGTCCTTATTGCTATGAAAGAAGATTTTGATGAAGATGAGAAAATTGCATTAATCTCGAATGTAAACAAAAGTGACAGATGGATAATTGATAGTGGATGCTCCAAACATATGACTGGTGATAAAGATAAATTTGAGAAAATTGATCCATAAAAAGGTGGATGTGTTAAATTTGGTAATGATATCCCATGTGGTGTAAAAGCTAAACGTACTATTCAACTGAATGGCAAGATAAAATGTGGCAATGCTTACTGGGTTGAAGGACTTAACTATAATTTGTTGAGTGTTTCACAGCTGAACAAATTAGTTATAGAGTTGAATTCCATAATAAGAAGGCCAAGACATATGATGTTGATGGTAAGTTGATTGGAAGTGGTGATCAGACAAGAGGTGACTTATTCTATCTAGATTTATCTAATGAGAAATGTTTGTTTGCACAAAAAAGAGATATTTGGTTATGGCACAAGAGGTTATGTCATGTGAACTTTGACAATTTGGTGAATATCAGTAAAATGAAGAAAGTAAGAGGGTTTCCTAAACTGAAGAACCTGATAATTCTATGTGTAAATAATTTCAATTGGGAAAAATGGCCAAGTCTAGTTTTAAGAGCAAAACATACACTTCTAATGATATTTTGAAATCGGTTCATGCTAACATATCTGGACCTATTGATGTTCAATGCTATTGTGGAGATAATTATTTCATTCTATTTGTTGATGGCTACTCTAGGATGATGATTGTGATGTTTCTTAAAGCTAAATATGATGCTTTTCAGTTATTCAAGTGGTATTTAGCCATAGTTGAAAAAGAAATGGGGAATAATATGAAGTGCTTGAGATTTGATAGAGGTGGTGAATTCATTTCAAATGAATTCAATACATTATGCAATAACAAAGAAATTAAAAGATAGATGTCAGCACCAAGGACCCTCTTTGGAATGGGATAGTTGAAAGGAGAAACATATCAATAATGGACTATGCAAGAACATTGATGATGGAGAAGAACATATCAAAGAATTATTGGAGAGAAGTTGTTATTATTGTTGTTTATACCCAGAATAGAGTACAAGTCAAGAAATGTACAAATTATATACCTTTTAACTATGGTATGGATATGCTCCTAATGTGAAATATTTCAAAATCTTTGGAAGTAAAATCTATATACTTAAAGATAATGTAAAACTTGATACAAAGAGTGATGAAGGTATATTCCTAAGATATTCCACCAAGAGTAAAGCTTACAAATGCTTAAACTCTAACACTAACAAAGTTGTGGAAAGTGAAAATGTGAAAGTTGACGAGTTTGCAGAAAGAAGTGACATTGCATGCAATGAAAAATCTAAAGATTATCGTACACTCATCTATATGGATGATGGCGATCCCAACACTCCAAATGAACAAGAAAATCAAGCCGCAGTTTCCCAACAAATAGGGAATGATGTAGTGCAACAACCATTGTTGAGCAACAGACTGAAGATGTCAAGTCACAAATAGGAAATTTTGATCATTGATAGAGAATGTCGAGCATGCAGAACCTAGACTAGAACCTGAACAAGAAAGAGCAAATGAGCTTGAGATTTTTTTCCAAAATGAACCTATAAAAGAACAGAGAAGGAAATCACCTATGTTAGCAAATTTTGTAAGAAGACATCACAAACTTGAACAAATTATTGGTGATGTTGAATCCAGTGTTATGACAAGGAAAAGACTCAAAGATGATACATGCTTACTTTGCAAATTTGAGCCCAAATCAGTAAAAGATGTTTTAGACAATGAAGAATAGATTCAGGAAACGAATAAGGAAATTGAACAAAATGAGAAGAACAATACTTCAACTCTAGTGTCAATACCTAAAGACAAAAATGTTAATGAAACAAAATAGGTTTTTAGAAACAAACTCAATGAAAATGGTGAAGTAACAAGAAACAAAGAAAGACTGGTATGCAAAGGATATGCTCAAGAAGAAGGAGTTGATTATGGAGAAACTTTTTCTCCTATGGAAAGACTTGAAGGAGTTAGAACTCTACTTGCATATTTAGCCTATAAGAATTTCAAGGTATATCAAATGGATGTCAAATCTATATTTTTTGAATGGTATACTTGAGGAAGAAGTGCACATTGAATAACTTGAAGGATTTGTAGATCCAGACAAGAAGAATATGGTATATAAACTGAACAAAGCACTTTATGGATTGAAACAAGCCCAAGAGCATGGTATGAAAGACTACATAATTATTTGGTGAAGATTGGTTTTCAAAGGAAAATTTATAACAATAATCTTATTTGAAGAATGTTAAGAATAATGAAGTACTACTATCTAAAATATTTGTTGATGATATTATATTTGGAGGAAGAGAAGCATTATGCAAATCATTTTTTGATGAAATGAAGAAGGAATTTAAAATGGCTATGTTTGGTGAAATCAAATTCTTTGTTGGATTACAAGTATGTCGAATGAAGTTTGGTATTTTCACTACTCAATCCAAATACATCAAGGAGATAATAAAGACATTTGGTATGAAAGACTCAAGACTAGTGAGCACGCCTATATCTACAAGAAATAAGCTATCTAAGAATGATGAATATGTTGATGTGAACCATACATTATACAAATCCATGATTGAAAAATTATAATATGTTGTTCATAGTAGACCTGATATTACACTAGCAGTTGGGATAGTTTCTAGATTTTCAACAAATCCTAAGGAGAATCACATGATGGTAGTGAAAAGGATATTGAGATATTTGAAAGGTACATAAGAGTATGGATTGTATTACAAGAGAAGTGATAAATCTGAACTAAAGGTATTCACTACTCTGATTGGGCAATAAATATTGATGATAGAAAATGCACTAGTGGTGATGCATTCTTTCTAGGAAAAATATTCGTGTCATGGACAAGCAAGATTTAGAATTGTATTTCCTAATCAATAGCTAAAGCCAAGTATGTGGCAATTGTAGTGAATTGTTCAAACATTATGTGGATAAAGCAATTACTAAAAGGTATGAAGGAATAACTTACAGATCCAATAGTTATCTTTATGATAACACAAGTGCTATTAAAATTTTAAAGAATCCAATGATGCACACTAAGACAAAGCACATTGCTATTAAATATCGCTACTTAAGGGAACTAGTTCAAGATAAAGAAGTGAAGTTGGAATATGTGCACACCAAAGAACAAATTGCTGACATATTCACTAAAATCTTACCTAAAGATGCTCATGAATATCTTAGAGGTAAATTAAGGGTGATTCCCCTACATAAAGCAACTTAAGGAGAAAAGGTGTATTACATCAAATGTGCTAATCAGAATATCTTACACATTGATGCAAAACAATTTTACTTTGGGAAATGCCTAAGGTAGATAGACAAGTACAATATAACAGATCAATCATAGATAGATGATAGAAATCACTCAAAGATAGATGATAGAAATCACTCAAACATGCAAATATCTACATAATTCAGATGTATGAAGTGATTGAAGCTAAGACAGTTATGTATCTTTGGAATTGTTGTCAAAGAGGGAGCAATATAAAGAGAAAAAGAGGGAGAGATATACAAAAGAACAAGAGGGAGAGATATACAAAAGTGATAGATTTATTATTGAACAAAAGATGTATCCAAGAGGGAGATCTATTACTTCGGAAGGAGAAAATCAGTAAAGAGAATCAAAATGAAACTAAGGATATTGATCACTCATGGTAGTGAAATATTTTGGATTGTATGGTAACAAAGTTAGATACATTAAGGGTGAGATATTGAGATGTTACCATCAATGTCAAAGAGGGAGATTATTGGAAATTCATAATTGGAACAATTGTTGTTTTGTCATTGATGTCAAATCTACTGATAAGACATATTGCTACCTAATCTAAATGTCATATCTATTTGATTGATGAAGAGGATTTGAGAAATTGCTCACAACAATAGCACCTAGAGGAAAGGTTGAGTTATGGAAAGGAAGTTACAATGGGCATTGATTAATTAGATTTTGATAAGATAAAGTGCTTATTTATATCAAGAATGTAAAGCTAAGCTAAGCAATAGAGTAAAATATTAAGGAATGTCAAGTGATGCTTGTGTCAATTGAGCCATAGTAAGTGCCAAGAAAATCTAGTGTTGACCAAGTATCAATATCAATTGAGTAAGATAGTTGATGTTGAGCCAGAAGTTTTATAGTGATTGAGTGATTAAGTGATGACCAAGTGTTAGAAATTAGCAATTATCGAGTAATAGTGTTGAGAATGAATTTGAGGAAATCATGAATTCTAGCCTAGATAAGAAGAAAGATGAACAAATACAATAAACCTGATGAACTAGATCATAAACCCTAAGATCTATGGTGATCATGGAAAATGACAAAGTAAGAATTACCTATTTAAAGAGGTAGAGAGCCAAACTTAAAGAGGGCACAAAGGTGGATCAGAGATAGGGTGAACACAAGTGTGTAAGAGTGAAAGTGAAGCACAAGGAGATTGCTTATGTAGATGGTGTTGATATTGATAAGTGAATCTAAGTAGATGGCTTAAGTTTTGTTGAAAGGAGAAGGTTGATTGCTTGAAAGGTTTCCAAGTGAATCAAGAGTATAGATGACAATGGGGAGCTTATTAGTGAATCAACACATGAATTGAACAATGATCTAAACATGCAAAGTGAGTTGTAATCATACAGATCAAAACCCTACTATTTTCTTTCTAATCATTGTAAACAGTTTGTGTTCAAATCCTTTTAATAGAGGTTGACCTAACAGTCATTTGAAGGACTTAATCATCTATGCAAATCCTTTAACAAGGTGACATTCTAAATAGAATGATCAAAGTCCTATGACAAGGCCACTCCTAACAAAGTGATAAATCATCTAACTAGATCACATTTAACAATGTGTATTGTAAACCTTTAATAGGGTTGGATCCTAATAGATCTCACTTCAAAAGAGTGAAAAGTGGTGACATGTTCTTGGTGGTTTTTCCCAAATTGGGTTTTCACATAAAATCCTAGTGTCAAGTTTTTGTTGAATGTTTTCTATGTTTTACATTTGATAACTTATTTTATATTCAATGAAGTATGTTATGTTTGGGATGGTAATTTTATCAATATAGTAGAGATTGAGCAACAACAAGATAAGCAAAACAGTGAACGTTTTAATGTTTAATTGTTCAAATGGTACTTATGGACCTTGAGTAACTGATTCACCCCCCACCCCCTCTCAGTTATTCTAAACATTTCTAAAAATCATTGATGTCAAACCTTATGGGTAAGACATTTGATAAAAGTGTAGATTGACATATCTTATGATTGATGAAGAGGATTTGAAAAGAGAGTTGACAAGGTGAACTAGTAAAGTTGTTGAGTAAAGAGGAGTAAGTATGATTAAATTACAATGGGCACCTAATCAATTAGTATTTGGCAAGATAATGTGTTTTTTCATTGAATGAAGTGTGGAAGAGATGATTGATAGAAGACAATTTGAGTAAAACACAAGCTTGACTGAGTAACTATTTACTAGGTCAATGAAGAAGTTAAAGTAGAAGATTGAGGAGCTTAAGTACTAGCTGAGCAAAATAGTATTAGTCAAGTGATGGTAATGGTCAATAGAGATGAAGAAAAACTAGAGTAGCAACCAAGCGCAATGATAGCCGAGAAAGCTAGTATAAGGCTAGCGAGACATAATAGTAGAGACTGAGCTATATAGTGATGACTGAGATGAAGAATGTAGTGATGACCAAGTGTCAACAAATTAGCAGTTTGTGAAAGAATCAAGATTTGAGGCTAACATGGTTGAATTTACAAATTGGTCAAATCATGTTAAAGACAAGGATTGATGATCTGTAAACTAGGATTTACAATTTTTTAGCTTAATCCAAATTACAGATTTAATTCCCGATCTAGGCAGTAATTGTGTGGTTATGTTTCTTAAACCGTTGAAATTACAAGAAGATTAAGATTTATGCTTTAAAAACTTAAAATTAACAATGTGTTTAATAACATAAAACAAAGAATATAACTAAGAATGAAATGAGAGAAATAAGAAAGAGATGGAAGAGACACAAACAATTTGATACGGAGTTCATCCGGGTAGGACTACGTCTCCGGGTCCGCTTCTCAATCAGGGGACCATTCTATTAATTCTGCCAAGAATAATACTTTGTTACAGAATCCAAGCTTCAAACATTCACAGTCTATTCCATGCACTTGAAAGCACTATACAATGCCTTCATGCTTACAAATTCTCTCACAAGGAAAACTATTCCTTTACAAAAAAAAAATCTCCCTGCAAAAATTCTCCAAGACTATTATTTTTCTTGCCACAGACTAATTCCCCTCCCAAGAATTAAAAAATTTCTCCCCAAGAATTTACACAAATTCTCTAATACTCATTGTCCTTGCAAGAGAGAAATAACCCCCTTTTATACAAGCTTATTTGCCTGTTATGGTTAAAACCATAATATTTGACAAATCTTCCATTTTTACACAAAAATCCCTCCGTTACAACAAATTCTTACAAAATAATATAATTTCCAAGCAACAAATGATTTATAAGTAGATCATGAAATCCTTCTCGGATTTATCTACAACAATAATAAATCATTTAAATATTTGATTAGCTCCCTTAGAAATAGATTTAATATTTTAAGGATTTGTATCCTTAATTATAGCGGAGAATAAAGCTTGCTATTTTATAGGGGTTCATAATTCAACCCTTTAAACTAGGGATGGTAAACGACATTTTTAAAAAAAAAAAGTTTGTGGCTAATTTCTTAGAAAATATAAACCCACAAAAATAGGGGCACTTGAACATAGGGAGCTCCTTTTTCTAAGGTAAAAGTAATTCTGCAATATCTTCCACATTTTATCTCAGATTGATGAAATAAACATCGTTGGAAAGCTCTTAAAAAACTCTTCACAATGATACCAATATTGACCATTTTCCATGACTTTATTTTTTTTACCTTTTTCTGAGCCCTCTGATTTGTCGATTTCACCAAACCTTTGACTGACCATAACTTCTGCCTATGAGATCCTTTTGACTCATACCAAGTTATGTCAGGTATAATTTTTTTTGAGATCTTTAGAATGATGTTGAATTTGAGAGATTTTGAGACTATGAAAATTTGAGTCTTGCTAGATCCACTTGGATCAATTGATGAGCTAGTGTATTTAATGCATGAATTGAGTTTGTTAAGCGATCTAAGCTAGGGATTTAAAGAGAAGTTCCCAAAAATTTCAAGAAAGAAGAAGGAAAAAATGATGGATTGATTCAATTAATCTGATCAAAACCTAAGCTCTACGGTTATGTTTAAGAAACAAAAAGATCAAACCTACCTATTTAAGGAGCTATAAGAGATTATTTACAGTTGGTTGATTTTTGGCCTCATGAATTTGTGGAGAACAAGTGAAGAATAGAGTTACAAAGGAAAAGTAAGAATTTGGTAAAGAGTGATTGCTTGAAGAGTTTCCAAGAAGATCAGAGATGGAGAATTTGATGAAGTCTAGTGAATGAACTAGGAATGAGTCGAATGGAGATCTAAATTTGTAAAGTGAGTTGTTTTATTAGATCAAACCTAATTGTTACTTTCTAACCACTTTGGTAGCAAATCAAGGTTGACCTAACAATTATATTATAAATCCTTTAATCAAGATGAAATTCTAATGGAATGTTCTAAAGACCTCTAACCAAGCCACTCCTAATAGGGTGATTTAAATCTTTTAAAAGGGTCACACCTAACAGTTTATTTTGTAACCTTTAACAGGATTGGCTCTTTACCAAGCTCACTTTAGACGAGTGAAAAGTGGTAGCATGTTACTTGGTAGCTTTTCCCAAATTGAGGTTCCATGTTAAATCTTGATGTCATAATTGTGTAAATGTTGTTTTCATTTTTCATGGTATTTATTATTATATTTTTCTATTAATCGTCATATACTAACATAGGGTTAAGTGTAAGATGAATAAGTTGAATTATTGATGATTTTTTATATTGGTTGAGTGGATTTATGAGTTTGATTAAGTTGTTAAAAGATGAATTGGTACATCTAGACCTGAGAATAATTGATTCACCCCCTCTCAGTTATTCTAATCATTCTAACATGCACATCATTTAATACTAGAAACTTATTTCCATATGCCCAATATTATTAACTTCCAAAACGGATTTGGTATAAATATTTTGTTAAAAATGTACTTAATAAAACTTACATACATTTTGTGAAAAATAGTGAAATAATCTCATATACTTATCAAAGTTGTATGTGAGTGACAACCTATACTATTAAAGTTCCTATATTAGTATATTGGTATCAAAGTGTGATCCAACTACTATTATTTTTTAAAGGAAGCAAGTAAACTTCTCAATACCACTTCTTTGCAATAAATAAAATGTTTATATGCAACACTAGGTTGTATAGTATCATTTATTAGTTAGGCGACTAGTTTTTCTTTTACAATTTTTCTTGCAAAGGAAATGATCATCTATGAAATTTAATATGTGAAAAAACAATTTTAACTTGTTTATACTATTTCCACCAACTAATACACATATTTCTATACTAATTTGAAAAGATTACAATGGAATTTAGCTACAAATAAGTTTAAAAAGCTAAAAATAAATGAAAAGAGAGAGGCCTTAAAACAATCTACATAATGTATTCATTGAAATAAGGGTTTAAAAAGGTGTAGACATGCCTATCTTTTCTAGTAAAGAAGGATAAATATTGCAAGAATTTGAATGTTAGTGCAACTTACCCTTTTTACAATCTATTTCAACACTCTTAAATTGTTACTAACATCCCTCTAGCACATTTAAAGAAGATTTATCCCCATTTAGCTTGAGAAAATGCTTTGTTCTAAACCCCCAACCCCTCCAATGCCCTTACTCACATTTTCTTCCAATATCACAAGGAAATGAAGAAATTGAATTTTCCAACACTACTTACTTCTTGGGAAAAAATCAGAAATTGGCTAAGTTATAAACTTGTTTTGAGCTACCAACCTCTTCCAATGATCCTTTCTCTCATCTTGAGCTCTTTTTGTTTTGTTTTTCCCTTGAGTCGACTAGGTTCTTGATAGTGAATCCTAGTTGTACCTAGCCTATGTTTTTTCTTAAAATCTATTTTTTTCTACTTCCTTGTGCAACCATGTTGGCTCTCTTACATTTCTCCTCCCTATTAGCAATTGAGAATATTTAGAGGGGGAAGTGAATCAATGTTCCACAAACTTTCACCCAACTATGGATATTATTTATAATATTAAAACCATCATATATGATCGAACTAAAAAGTAAACATAAGTGTAACACAATGCAACTCATAACACCATTATTTGTCAACTAGGAAAACCATAGACAAGGGAAAACCCTAATGGGGATGGTACCCACAAACTAAACCACAAATCAAAAGTATATTGTGAAAGATATTGACCATGTTAGGAGTCTATTACATCTGTATAGTGTATCTATCCTTCTTAGATAACTAGGCCTTATCAGAAGCCTCAACCCTATTAGGAGTTGGTATTATAATTACAAAAGTAGCAAGTTGAGCCTACTGCTCAAACATGCATATACAATAGGTACAATATTTACACAAAAGGTATAGATACAAAGACCTTTCTAATTGTATTGATATATTCAATATTTGATTTGTCCTTTGTAGATCTCTTTAAAAAAATTGATCTTGCAACTATACAACACCATACTTCCCTCAAGTTCACATTAATACTAATCATACAAAGTGTGCACCACAATAGTATAACATTACATTATAATTCTACACATCTTTCAAACAAAAAGTGTCCTCCTTTATACCCAATTGCTTAACGAGTCAACCTTCAATACCTTGCATGCTTTCCAAAACATTAAACTATATTTTTCTAAGTGAGGGTTAACATTTAGATTATTGCCCCAACCTTTTTAAGTCATTTTTTTTGTGAACCAAGATAATGCCTTAACCAAAATTCCTTTAATTTGTTACCTTCTTTGTTCTGCCTATATAACTTGCACCTATAAAACTTGACAAATCTTTGTTTGTACAATGAATATTCTTAAGCACTCTTAAAAACATGCTTGTTATATCATATCCTTCCTTCCCTCAACTACACATAAGCTCAACTACTATCTATAAACCATGCTAAAGCCAAATGTATGACCATTCACTAGTTTCTTCGAAGTCCAAGTATTCAAAAAACTTAATATAATGGTTTCCCTTCTTCATAGAAGGTATATGTTGCCATAAATGACAATACTAGATATCGTCTTTACATATCATCCTTACATAAATTGTTGAAGAAGGAGATTGTTGAAAATAGATTGATTCAAGTATGATAAATGTGTTTCAATCATTGTTTTGTTAGTGATGTCAAACTTGCTATTTGTTGGTAAGACAACTACTTACACGAATCAAGTACTATCATTTATTTGATTGATGAAAAGGATTTGATCAAAAGATGTAACAATAGTACCTAGAGGAAAGGTTGAGTTATGATATGAAAAGAAGTTCAAGAATCAACTAAGACAGTGATAACATAGTGCATTGATAATCTACTTAAAGTTGCAAAAGAGTGGTTACACTAAGCAAGTTCAGAAGAACAAGTATAACAAAAATTTTCTGCAAAGCTTGATTGAGTGGATAGTGGGTGCCAAGCGAAGTCAGTGCAAGTCAAGTAGAAAATTAGTTAGAGCTATGTAAAAGTTTATTTTAGTGTATGTCAAGTGGTATAGTAGATGCCGAATAAAGTTTAGTTGATGTCAAGCACTAGTAAACTCTAGTTCGCGTCGAGTGATTTTACAGAGGATATCAAGCAACGCAGTATGTGCTGAGCATCAGAAGCAAGTAAATGCCAAGTGCCAACATTATTTGAAAGATAGTGAATTCGATAGATTTGATCCAACAAGTCTATTTTCTTAGATTGTGTGAACCATGTGGAAGATAAGATTGATGAGTTGGTGGCACAGAATCCATGGTAAACTATTTTGAGGTGAATTTCGAGAGGATTGAAGAAGAAGTTTCTAGAAAGGGATGAAATGAAATAAGGGGTAGATTCATTGAATCCTACCTAATCTATCTTAACCCTAAATTGGATGATGGAGAATGAATAGAAAAATATCTTAATTCCTATTTATAGGGATGGCTAGTCAGAAGCAAAGGTTGTCATGTGTGAGAATCTAAGGAAGACAAAGAGTCTATGGTATTACTTCATTTAGTGACCTAAGTGAAGAGTCTACATTGGCATGTTATTCAAGAAGGCTTAAGGGTATGGATGCTTGAAGGGTGAACAAGATATCAAAGTTGAAATGTGTGAAAGCCAAGCATAATGGAGGACACAAACAGAGATCTATAATCTATAAATGGAGTTGTAAGTTATTATCAGATCAAGCCTTATTGTTACTCTCTAAAATTTGAAACCAGTCTAGGGAAAATCCTTTGGATTAAGGTTGACCTAACAATCATTTGTAAATCCTTTAACTAAGTAACATTCCAAGTGAATGGTCTAAAGTCCTCTAAGGCTCACTCTTGATAGGGTGAGTGAAATCCTTTAACCAAGTCACATTTAACAATGTGTACTGTAACTTTTCACACGACATCACTTTAGAAGAGTGAAAAAGAGTAGGATGTTAGTGGTGGTTTTTCCCAAATTGGATTTCCACATAAATCATTGTGTCAAGTGTGTTGATTGAATCTATTATGTTTCATGTTTACATTTTTGCAAATTGATTTGGCAATAATCTACATGTTTTAAGTCACTGCATAACCGTTTGGATACATGCATGATGATAAATGTTGTATGGTTTAACTAAGCCATGAAAACTTTTAATTGTACATCTAGACCTTGGATGACTAATTCACACACCGCAACCCCCCCCTCTCAGTTATTGTAAAGAATTCCAACAATTGATATTAGAGCCATTTGCTTAAGAGGACTAGTTTTAAGGTAGTAGAAGTACAAAGATCAAGATGTCAAAAAGAGAAGTACCCAAGCTTAATAGAGATAACTTTTTTGCATGACAAAGTCTGATGAAGCTACACCTTAGAGGACTTGGAGATCATGTACAATCTACCATTATTATTGAGCATGTTGATCCTACTGGAGCCCTAACTACTAAGGATCTGAAAAAGAAGAAAGAACACAACTAGGCAATGTTGGAGATTACCTCTACCCTGAGCTATGCTAAATTTGATGATATCAAAAGTCTTGGCAATGCAAAGAAAATGTGGGATGCTCTATACACTATCTATGGAGAACACAATAATGATCTGAGAGCCAAAGCTAAAAGTCTCAGAGGTAAGTTTGATGATATGAGAGTGTAAGAAGGTGATAATATTGCTCAATATTGCTCTAGGATAAAAGATGTTGTTAATGCAATAAGGGAAGCTACTAGTAAAATAGATGATGATACTATACTAAGAAAAGTTTTGAGAACATTGCTACCCATCTATGCTATTAGATTTTGTGCAATACAAGAACTAAGATGTGTACCAAGGAATGATCTAACTCTTGAAGGTTTCGTAGGTAGGCTCACTACTTTTGAGCTATCTAACTTTGATAATTACAAACCTCAAAATATTGAATCTGATTTCAAAGCTTTCATTAAAGGAGCTCGATGAGAAGAAGTAGAAGAAAAAGACAAAATATGTGTCCAGTGATAGTGATACAAATGAGGAAGATGTAGATCAAATTGAAACACTACTAGCAAGAAGATTTCACAGAGGTAAAGGCAATTTTAAAGGTAAACTACCTATCATTTGTTTCAATTGCAATGAGGTTGGTCATATTGTTGCTAGATGTCCAAAGAAGAATAACTATAGAGGTGGTGACAAGTACAAAAGTAGAAGAGATGAAGATAGAAAGGATTACAAAGACAAAGGAAAGAAGTCTCACTACATTGCTAAAGAGGAAATAAGTGATGAATCTAATGAACATGATGATGAAGTTGTGCATGTTGCAATGAAGGATGGATTTGATGAAGATGAGGCAACCACACTTGTGTCTTGTGTGAACAAGAATGAAAGATGGATCATTGACAGTGGGTGTTCACATCACATGACTAGAGATAAAAGTAAGCGCATTACCTTGAATTGTTATGATGGAAATAGTGTAAGATTTGGTAATGATGCACTATGTTTGATAAAAGGAAAAGGTTCTATCAAAATCGTAGAAAAGATTTTATGTGACAATGCTTATTATGTTGAAGGACTTAACTATAATCTATTGAGTGTGTCATGATTGAATAATTTAGGATGTAAAGTTGAATTTGAAAACAAGATTGCTAACATATATGATATTGATGGAAAACTGATTGGAAAGGGTAATCAAACTAGGAGTAATCTATTCTATCTTGATATAGAGGATGCTACTTGTTTAGTTGTAGAATTTGATGATGTGTGGCTATGACACAAGAGGTTATGTCATGTTAATTTTGATAACTTGGTTAGTATCAGTAACATGAGAAGAGTTAGAGATTTACCTAAGTTGAAGAAGCCTAACAATAAAATGTGCAAACAATGTCAGTTAGGCAAGATGACAAAGTCAAGTTTTAAGAGTAAAACTCATACCTCTAAAGACATACTAGAGATTGTTCATACTGACTTGAGTGGACCAATTGAAGTACAAAGCTACAAAGGAGATAAGTACACTATGCTACTTGTTGGTGATTATTCTAGAATGATGACAGTTATGTTTATGAAATAGAAATCTGATACTTTCGAAATGTTTAAGTGGTACTCAGAAAGAGTTGAAAAAGAAATAGGTAAAAGTCTAAAATGTTTGAGATCTAACAAAGGAGGAGAATTTACATCAAATGAGTTTGAGATGTTCTATAATGAAAGAGGAATCAAAAGACAAACATATGCTCCTAGAACCCCTCCACAAAATGGAATTGTTGAAAGGAGGAACAAGACTATAATAGACTATGCTAGGACACTCATGATGGAGAAAAATGTTGCCTTGAAATATTGGAGAGAAGCTGTAAGTACAACTGTCTATACCTTGAACCATGTACAATTCAAGAAAAGTACTCATTCAACACCTTTTGAACTATGGTATGGATACTCACCCAATGTAAAATATTTTAAGGTATTTGGAAGCAAATGCTATATTCTCAAAGATTTCAAGAAAGGTAAACTAGATGCAAAAAGTGAAGAAGGTATATACCTAGGTTATTCTACAAGAAGTAAAGCTTATAAGTGTTTAAATACTAACACTAACAAAGTTGTGAAAAGTGAAAATGTGAAATTTGATGAATATACAGAAGTATATGAGGCTAAACCTATGAAGGAACTAGAAGAATACAAATCATTTGTATACTTTTATGAAGGTATGCCTATTGAATAAGATGTCACAAATCAAGCTACAAACCAACAACAAGTTTTAGTGATTGTCGAGTCACATATTGTGAATGCCAAGTTACATTTAGGAACTAAGCTACATTCAAATGTCAAGTAATAGACTAAAGTTGAGGTACATTCTGATTCTAAGATTAGTGTACATGAAAGAGATGTTGAAACACCTGACAGAGATGTACATAGTGACTTAGAAGTTGAAAGATAAAATGAAGAAGCCAGAGCTAAACCCAAGATTGTCTAAATATGCTAAGAGGCATCATCCTATAGCATAAATCATTGGAGATAAAGATGTTATACCAATGACAAGGAAAAAGTTGAGAAGTGATACATATTTGCTGAGCATGAAGGAACCCAAAATAGTGAAATATGCCTCAGAAGATGTGGACTGGAGAAAAACCATGGAAGAAGAGAATGAACAAATTGAGAAAAAAAACATGGACTCTAGTTCCTTGACCAAAAAACAAAAATGTGATTGGTACCAAGTGGGTATACAAAAACAAGTTAGATGAAAATGGTGAAGTCACAAGGAATAAGGAAATATTAGTCTATAAAGGATATGCACAAGAGGAAGGAATTGATTATGGAGAAATATTTGCTTTGATTGCTAGAATGGAAGGAGTAAGAACTTTGCTTGCTTATTCTACATACAAAGGTTTCAAAGTTTATCAAATGGATGTTAAATCTACATTTTTGAATGGTGTACTAGAGGAAGAAGTTTATATAGAACAACCAGAAGGATTTGTTGATGTTAACAATAAGAACATGGTATGTAGATTACACAAAGCTTTATATGGTTTGAAATAAGCACCAAGAGCATGGTATGAGAGACTTCATAACTATCTTGTGAAGATTGGTTTTGAAAGGACTGATAATAAGAACAATCTATACATGAAGATAGATAAAGGAAAAGGTATTTTGTTATATAGAATTTTTGTTGATGATATCATATTTGGAGGTCAAGATACTTTATTTAAGGCTTTTGCAAATGAAATGAAGCAAGAATTTGAGATGTCTATGTTTGGAGAGGTCAAGTTCTTTGTGAGTTTGCAAGTACACCAAATGAAATATGGTATATACATCACTTAGTCAAAGCATGTCAAGGAGATACTGAAAACTTTTGGATTGGAGGATTCGAAACTAGTAAGTACACCTATGGTGACATGACATAAGTTGTCAAAGAATGATGATTTAGCTGAGGTGAATCAAACATTATACAAGTCTATGATTGGAAAATTACAATATGTAGTACATAGCAAACCTAATATTTCTTTATCTATAGGGATAGTTGCAAGGTTCTCTTCTAATCCCAAGGAGAATTATTTGATGGTTGTATAGAGAATAATGAGATATCTAAAAGGAACAGAGGAATACAGCCTATACTATAAGAAAAATAAGAAATTTGAGTTAAGAGCTTATATTAATGTTGATTGGGCTGGAAACATTGATGACAAAAAGAGCACAAGTGGAGGAGCATTTTTCTTAGGCAAGAGGATGGTTACATGGACTAGCAAGAAACAAAGTTGCACCTCACAATCTACCACTGAAGCTTAATATGTTGCTACTATTGTAAATTGTACAAATATTGTATGGAACAAACAACTACTCAAAGGTATGAAGGAAGAAATTATTGAACTAGTAATACTTTATTTTGATAATAAAAGTGCTATAAATATATCAAAGAATCATGTGATGCACACAAAGACTAACATTGCAATCAAGTATCATTAGTTGAGAGAGTTAGTTCAATATAAAGAGGTGAAGATGGAATATGTTAACACAATAGAATAAATTTTTCATATCTTCACAAAATCACTACCTAAGGATGCTCATGAGTATCTAAGAGGTAAACTAGGGGTGATACCCCTATTAAAGGCTATCTAAGTAACAAAAGGAGTGCCCTACATCAAAAAAGTTGTTGATGTAGTGGATCTTATTTTAGGAGTTGCTTTAAGTAATCAAAGAGTTGAAACTACAAATCATTCATAAGCAAGGTGACAAAGGGAGAAACTAAAGAAGCTCATACATTCATATTAAGATGACAAGTCTTTGGCATTATTTTCAAAGAGGGAGATGTACAAGGAATGGGAGATATACAACTAAGAGGGAGATATATAATATAGGAAAAGGAAACAAAGATGGAGAAATTTTGATTACTGAAACAGAAAGTGTATATGTTGATTACATCTACCTAGCAAGAGGAAGATAATGTAGAAGAGGATATAAGAAGAAATTCAGAGGGAGACATAAGGATGACACAATAGAGTTTTTAACCTATTTCAGAAGATGGAAATCACTGATAGAGGGAGAGATTTCAATACAAGGAATTATTTTCTTTTTGGTATTTTGTTGGTCTTACTGTTTTACTTAGTTTGGTTTGTCATCAATGCCAAAGACAAAGATTGTTGAAGAAGGAGATTGTTGAAATAAGATTGATATAAGTATGATAAATGTGTTTCAATCATTATTTTCTCATTGATATCAAACCTATTATTTACTGGTAGGACAAATGCTTACATGATTCAAGTATTATCACTTATTTGATTGATGAAGAGGATTTGATCAAAAGATATAACAATAACACCTAGAGGAAAGGTTGAGTTATAATATGAAAAGGAGTACAAGAATTGGCTAAGACAGTGGTAACATAGTGCATTGATATTCTACTTAAGATTGCAAAATATTGATTACACTAAGCAAGTTCAGAAGAACAAGTATAAAAAAGTTTTCCTGCAAAGCTTGACCGAGTGGATAGTAGGTGCCGAGCAAAGTTAGTGCAAGCTGAGCAAAAAATTAGTTGGAGTTGAGTAAAAGTTTATTTTAGTGTATGTCGAGTGACATAGTGGATGCCAAGTAAATTTTAGTTGATGTCAAACACCACTTAACTTTAGTTAATGCCGAGTGATTTTACAAAGGATGTCAAGCAACATAGTATGTGTCAAGCATTAGAAGTAAGTAAATGTTGAGTGTCAACATTATTTGAAAGATCATGAATTTGATAGATCTGAGCCAACAAGTTTGTTTTCTTGGATTGTGTGAACCATGTGGAAGACAATATTGGTGAGTTGGTGGCACAAAATCTATGGTAAACCATTTTTAGGTGAATTTAAAGAGGATTGAAGGAGAAGTTTCTAGAAAGGGATTAAATGAAATATGGGGTAGATTCACTGAATCCTACCTAATCTATCCTATCCCTAAATTGGACGATGGAGAATGAACAGTAAAATATCTTAATTTCCTATTTATAGGGTTGGTTGGTTAGAAGAAAAAGTTGTCACATGCGAGAACCTAAGGAAGAAAAAGAGTCTAGGGTATTGTTTCATTCAATGGCCTAAGTGAAGAGTTTGCATTGGCATGTTAAGAAAGAAGGCTTAAGGGTATGGGTGCTTGAAGGGAAAACAAGCTATCAGAGCTGAAATGTGTGAAAGCTAAGAAGAATGGAGGACTAAAATAAAGATCTGTAATCTACAAATGGAGTTGTAAGTTGTTATCATATCAAACCTTACAGTTACTCTCTAACAATTGTAATCAGTCTAAGGTAAATCCTTTGGATTAATGTTGACCTAACAATCATTTGTAAATCCTTTAACTGGGTGATATTCCAAGTGAATGGTCTAAAGTCCTCTAAAAGGACTTGCTCCTAATAGGTTGATTGAAATCGTTTAACCAGGTCACATTTAACAGTGTGTATTGTAATCTTTAATAGGGTTGGCCTTTCATAGGGCATCACTTTAGAAGAGTGAAATAGAGTAGCATGTTACTGGTGGTTTTTCCCAAATAAGGTTTTCACATAAATCATTGTGTCAAGTGTGTTGATCGAATATGTTATGTTTCATGTTTACATTTTTGAAAATTGATTTGACAGTAATCTACAAGTTCTAATTCATTGCATAATCTTATGGATGCATGCATGATGATAAATATTTTATGGGTTCACTAAGTTGTGAAAAGTTTTAATTGTACATTTGGACCTTGGATAACTGATTCACCTCCCCCTTCTCAACTATTCTAAAGAATTCCAACATAAATGAAAACACTAGATATCAACTTATTATGAATATTGTTAGTTCTTGCTTCGAGATCTATTATCTATGCATTTGGATTTTGTAATTCATCCACAATGCTCTTTAATTCAACTTCATTTTCTTTAATCTCTTTTTCAATGTCTTTTGTGTACTCAAATGATAAAGTAAATTTTTCATACAAATCTTTACCTTCTTGTAGATATTTCCACAATATCTTGATACAAGTATCGAGAAGTGATAAGTTAGTAGTGATACTATTACATACAATGCTAAATAAGTTAGCATCATGCGTAGCTTGAGCTTTTTTTGCTGCAACTTCTACTAATGTAGAGAATTTTGTAGCAAATTCCTCTATGGTATTTTCTACTTTCTTCTCTATGTCTGACTCATCCACTTGTATTTGAGTAATATCTGACATCTTTTTGTCATCTAATATAATGTGCCCAATGCACTCTTGCTCATCTTCATTGATTCTTCTGCTATCTTGCCAAGTGAAAATGTTATGACTTGCAGATACTTTTGAATGTCCATGCTACCCTCAAACATTTTTTTAACATCATGTGGAAATATTGTGATTAGTGCTTCAAGAGGGGATCTTGAAGTACTAGCTTGTGTAGACTCAACTACCTTAACATGTGCTTGAACTACTGTTATTTTCCTCCCACCTCTAGGTCCTTATTGTTCTAGTGGTTATGATGGCTAAATCTCCATCTACTCACTCTGTTCTTTCTCTTTTTTGGTCTTTTCTTCCTCTTTCTTTTCCTCTTCTTTCTCTATCTTCTTCAAGGATGTAATGCTAGATGTGAATTTATTTACTATGTTTGACCAGTTAGAAGTGTAGTCAAACTCTATGCTTACAAGGGTAGGTGCCAAATATAGTTCTATAGGTACTATGTGATTGCACACAACATCAAAATCTAATTTTCTCTTTTTTTCCTCTTCATCCTCTAAATTGGTGTAATACTCCCAACTTCTTGATCTTTTTGTTTTGTAGGGGGGGTCAATTTTAATAGTAGCAAAGGGGTCTTCACTAGTATCAATAGTGATAGTAGCTCCTCTTATGATCATGGGGTTATCTTCCACTTTTGGTGTATCATTTGTTTCCATTGTAGTGTCATCACGTGGTTCATCTTATACTATTGTTGTTGTTGGTAGAGTAGACTCTATCGTAACCTTTATTACTGCCTCCTTTGTCACTTTAATTACTTCATCATATATGCCTCCCATTAGTAATATTCATCTTTTTTTGTTTCTTAGTAATGGTACAATTTTCTTCAAGCTTTCTTCTTTTTCTTCATCACTCCTAATATCACAAATTTTCTTGACTTCATGTTCTCTTATTTTCCTATCCTATTCCTAGGTTCTAGGCTTCTTCTCAGTCAATCTATTGTATTAGTCCTCTAGAATGTTGTCATGTATATGCACAAACAATTATTTAAAGTCTATCATATATCTGATTACTACATTTTCCAACTACTTTTTCTACAAACAATCATAAAGATCATAATATCTATCCAAATGAGTTAGGTTTTCATCCCTGATTATCATCTAGTTCATCCTTTCAATTTTAGGTTTCCAACTCTTTCACTTCTTCTCACTATTCTTTGACTCTTATGACTGTGGTTGTGGTTGTAGTTGTGGCTGAGGTGGGGTGATCTGCCCTCTCATCTTTCTTGGTGTGTTATCTTTCTTCTCTATTGTAGGCCCTTCTTTCCCTTATAGGTCATTAACATTTTTGGTTTCTTGGTTGGTATCCTTCTTAATATTTTAGGTGAGATTTCTTACTTTTTCTCTTCCCACTTTTCCTACTTGATCGGTGCAAGTTTCACTAATTTTTCTGGTTCTTGTAGATCTCCTTGACATTGTGAGTGTATTAATAACTTTTAAATCTTTCTCCTCTAATTATACTTCAGCTATTGTAGGAATAGCACTAATAAGTACTACTAGAGTAGGTGTTATTGATGGTGGATTAATTGGTGCAATAGATAGAGGTTGCACTAACCAAATGTTTCTTTGGCTTGTTGCCTTCATCTCTGTTGTTTTTTGTTTTGCCTCCACGTATTCTTCATGTGTCATCCATGTCTCCTTGAGAATTTTCCTCACAACTCTTTCCATTGATTGCTTGGATCCCTTGGATGTATGTAATTCTAGTGCTTAGGCAATCTCTCTTCAATAGTGCCCCATTTCTCACTATCATTTTTTGAAAAAAGAGGGGTAAAAACTTTATTGAGCTTTAGAACATAACAATACAACACAAATAGGGCCAGAGCCCCACGAGACAGCAAAAACTACAAAAAGGGCAAGAGAAGGATCATCCCCTCCCAGCACCATTTACATCCTCTATAAGAATCCTCTCCAACTCTTGACATAACTCGCTAGGCATCTGCACCCACTCATCAATTATCCCACCATCTATATTTCCAGATGCCCATTTGGCCAAGCTATCAGCTGCCCTATTCCACTCCCTTGGAATATGGGCAAAAGACACTGACTCCATCAAAGAGCTAACCTGTAAGATCTGTTGCACTATCAAAGACAATTGCCAGCTAACATCTGTAATCTTTCTCTCAAGGAGAAGATTAACTAGAACTTGAGAGTCAGATTCACAAATTACCTTACGCCACCCTAGAGCATAAGCTCGATTCAAAGCATAAAGGATAGACCAACCTTCCATCCTATTAACAGTCTGCATCCCTTTATTGGCCGAAAAAATAAAAACCACTGATCCAGAAGAGTGCCTACCAATCCCACCAATCCCAGTTGGGCCTGGATTCCCTCTAGAAGAACCATCCATATTAAGTTTCAAAAAACCAGCAGGAGGGGGAAGCCAACTCCCCATCTGATGAACTTTTTGTTGCCCCCGTCTACCTCTCCTGACATAGACTGAGGCTGGAGATATCTCATGTAATCCCAACCTATCCACCATCTCGGCCTGATCTTTCTCAAGTGACAACACTACCTCACTCTTAGCCATGATAGTCTCACGGATCATCCCCATAATTCTAAGCCAGACCTGTTGAATCCCCAATTTTTCACTCCGAAAAATTCTACAATTCCTTTACAGCCAGACTTGCCACAGCAGAAAGATAGGCCCCACATACCACACATCCTGCAAAAAAGGGGCCAAGGAGGGGGGCCTCCCCAAAATCCCCCAGAACTCTGCCAGGGAGGAGGCATGAATGCACGGGCATTTCCAAACACCCCACCAAAAATGCTAAAGTTGCATGGTGAAAGAACACTGGAAGAATAGATGCGGAGAGTCCTCCTCCTTCTTACCGCAAAGAACACACCTCGAAGGGCCAAAAAAACCCCTCTTGCGAATATTGTCCCAAGTCAGGCATCGATTCCAAACCAAAGTCCAAGAAGCAATTGCACTTCGGCCAAGAAAACTTATTCCATACTTTCTTCCACCATTGAACCTCCCCCCCCACAAATTTTTGGGAGAGCAATTCCTGATACCCAGAAGAAACAGTGTAAACACCCTTGGGATTGGGAGCCCAAGCCAAAACATCATCATCCAAAAGAGCACTACAATTATGGCCAAAAAGAATGTACTGGAGCTCAGCATGTTCCCCTTCCAAACCAAAGATAGGCCATTCCTCTGGGTTCTTCCATCTTGCCTCTACCATCTACCCCTGAAAGGAAAAAGACTTAAAGTCGTGCACCTTTGACCAACCAGCTTCACAAAACCTTCGGGACAAAGTACACAAATGAGGATATTGAACGACTATGGGAGGGTGGCCATCCCAAGCATCATACTAGAAGTGAGCCTCTGACCCCCCTTTGCAAATCCAGAAGAGGCCCCTCTTGATGAGCTCAACACCTTTCTTGAGAGTACTCCAAATTAACGAACCTTTTCCATTCAAGCTGTGTTGAGGGATGTCTTTCTGTGGGATCCCTGGAAAGTACTTTTGATTCAAAATTTTGGCCCAAACCTAGTCCTATTCCACACACCATTACCAATACAATTTGGCAGCCAAGGCAGTACTAGTAAGCACTGACTGTCGTAACCCCAGACCACCAAATTGTTTTGGACTACAAACAACCTCCCATTTGATAAGGCTCCACTTAGTAGAAGATAAATTGTCAGCCCATAAAAATTGTCTTGCTAAGGAATCCAAATTCCTTACAAAGCTCATCGGTGCCACCTGAATCATACTCCTATACAAAGGAAGAGCCTGAACCATAGACTAGAGAAGTTGGACCCGACCAGCAAAAGATAGCTAGTGATGGGTCCAATGAGTAACTTTGACACGGAACTTATCCAGAATGACCTGCCAAGAATCCCTAGGTTGCTTGCCACCAGAGATAGGAATCCCAAGGTAAAGCAATGGGAGACTCCCAATTTGGAATCTGAAAATATGAGTGATTCTCCTCTGAATTGAAGGTGGAGTATTAAAGAAAAAAATGGAAGACTTGCCCTCATTGATCAGCTAGCCTGAAGCAACAAGATAAACATCCAACATCCTATGAATATTGGAGGCTTCTTGAGTGGTAGCTATGCCCATTAAAGTTGTATCATCCACGAACTGTAAGTGTGATTGCCTCAGAAGGTTTCCTCCCCATTTCCAGTCCTGAATGAAGCCCCCTTCTACATTCCTTTTTATCAACCGTCCCAAGCCTTCCACCAAAAGAAGAAACAAGGAGATAGGGGGTCACCTTGCTATAAACCCCAAGAAGCAACAAAAAGATCTGAATGCTCCCCATTAGTCAGAACTGAGAAAGAAGTTGAATTCACACAACTCATAACCCAACGAATCCAATATTCCTCAAAACCAAAAGCTCCTAACACCTTCTGAAGGAATGACCACCGAACTCTATCATAAGCCTTTTCCATATCCAGCGTGATGAACATAGCCTTATCTTTGGAGTTGGACATAGAATGAATAGTCTCAGTAGCCACAACCACCCCATCCAAGATCTGGCGACCCGCCACAAAGCCACTTTGTTCTTTAGAAATTAACATTGGAAGCCACTTTTTTAACCTATCAACAATCAACTTAAATATAATTTTATAAATAACATTACAAAGAGAGATAGGGCGAAATTGACTTATTCGATCAACCCCTTCCCCCTTGGGGATGAGGGCAAGGAAGGTAGAGTTCAGGGCCCGTAGCATTTACTTATTCTCCTAGGATTCCTGAACAACAACCAGTAAATCTACCTTGATAATGTCCCAGAATTCCTGGAAGAACTCAATCGGAAAGCCATCTAGACTCGGAGCTTTTCCTTTTTTCATTTGGAAAAAAATCGTCTCTAGCTCTGCCAAAGATATGGTATGCATGATATGCTCTTTCATTTCCAAAGAAACCAAAGAAGGAATACAAGAGAGAACCTAAGCCTCCTCAACCGAGTACCCTTGTGAATCCTCCCTAAAAAGAGAAGCAAAATACTGCATAGCTTCCCTGGATATATCCTAAAAAGAAGAGAGAACCTCCCCCCTATCAGTCACCAAAGTTGATATAGAATTTCCATGTCGCCTGGCCTTCACCGAATTGAAGAAGAAAGTAGTATTCTTATCTCCCTCTTGAAGCCAGTCCATCCGAGCTTTTTGTTTCCAAAAGATTTCCTCTCGCAATTCCCATTCCTCCAAGGTTTTTAATGCCCTAGCTTCCTTTCACAACAAGTCATCTGACACTCCATCCTCCCTAATCATTCTGGTGACATCATTCAACTCAGCTTGAGCCACATTTTTCTCCTAAAAAATATTACCAAAGTAATGCCTGTTCCACCATTTGAGCTGATACTTGACATATTGTAGGAGTTTAGAAAAAGTATACATTGTTGTGCCAAAGGCAGGTCTACCATCCTTCCACCACTTAGCCACACATCCATAGAGGTCTGGATCCCTCAACCACATGAGCTGAAATTTGAACGGTGGTCTCTAAGGCAGCCGAGAAGAAGAAATAGCTAACTTAATGGGCCAATGATCTGAACCTCTCCAATCTATTATCTCAGATTTGGAAGACCACCATCCGCCCACCCAAAAATAGGAAACCATGAATCGATCAAGTCTTTCAGCAATGCAACTGTCACCTGCCCTTTGATTATTCCAAGTGAAATGACCATTGCTAGGCTTGATATCCACAAGATTGAGTGTCGAAATATTGTCTTGAAGAAGCACAGAAGAGGGCTCAAGTTTTAGGACACCCCCCCCCGTTTTTCAGATAAATCAAGAATAGCATTAAAGTCTCCAGCAATAATCCATGGAAAATAAGGATAAAGACTACGAACAAAATGAATATTATTCCAAGTAAGAAGTTTCCCTTGGAGCTCAACAGGAGCATAGACATTGGAAAAAAGAACAGATTCCCCTGACTCAGGGCAAAGAGCGATCATGGATAAGGAAGACCTAAAGGAAATCCAACACAAAGGTTGTATCTTTCGTGGGTTCCACAAACATGCCACACCCCTCGAAGACCCCTGGGCTCCAATGCACTGACATTGACCATTCTTCCACAATTTAGGTGCTAAAATCAACATGCATTCAACAGAAACCTTGGTCTCCTAAAGAAAAAGAACATCAGGAGAATGACTTCTAACCAATTCTCGAACAGCTTTTTGTCTAGGGCCACTATTCAAGCCCCTAACATTCCATGAAATAATGATCATTTCAAAGGATTCAAAAAGTGGGAGTCCAATTTCTTAAAGAAACCTGACTCCACCAAATTCTCCCCTATCAATTTAATCTTCTCTATGTCCTTCTTACGCCCACTTTTACCGCTCTTCTCTGAACTTCCCTTCCTGCCATCTTTCTGAAGAATACCTAGGTGAGGAGAAGACTTTTCGCGTTTATCCTTATCTGAAACATTGGCCTAAGTAGGAAGGGTTGTGCTCTCTACTCCTTGTCCCAAATCCACATTAGGCCCTAGAGTTGCCTATGCACCTGCCTGTTCCACAGTGACCATGGGCATGGTAGATTCCACCTATGATGCCAGAGGAGGATTGGGAGAGGTAGTCTCAAGGCCAGAAGTCGCCACAAATTGATCCATACTGATAAATCTTGGGGTAACTTCTTGTTGTCCTAATTCATCCAAGACCTCAAATCTGTTAAAAGTATCCTCAACTTGTCTCTCCATTAAAGTCCTCTTATGTCCTCTATTATGGTTACGAGCCTTAGTTTGAACAAAACCCTCAACATCCATAGCCTCGCTAGAAGTCACCTTCTTCCCTTTATGGGCACCAGGAGCATTACGAGGAGGAGGCGGAGGCTGCTGCTCAACTGTCTTAGCCCTTGGACATCTTCGCAAAAGGTGACCATATTCATGACAAAGGCAACATCAGAAAGGAAGGGTCTCATAATCTAGTTGTTGGACCCATGAGTGCGAGCCCGCACACATTTCCACCACATCTGGCAATGGTTTACTCAAATCAAGTTCCACACAAATACAAGCAAAGGTCATAATCTTCTTACCTAGGGTTTATGTTGAAGGCCCCACTGGCTTCGTCAACATCGATGCGAGCATATGAAGAACGTCCTCCCGACAACATTCTATTGGGAATCTGGGTAACCAAACCCACACTGGGACCCGATTAGGAAGTTCCTCAGAGGGATTAAAACCTGCATGCCATGGCTTAACAAATAGCCCAACCTGGTTGTAAAAATAGGACCCGCCTTCAAATACCCTATTGCGATCAGCTAAGCAGGTGAAGGTGACCATGAAAAAGTTATTTGCAAGCAATGTGACCTCCATTTCACCCTCAGGTTCCCAAATTCTCTGAGCCCAATTTTCCAAAAATTGAAGAGAGACTCTTAGTCCCAGAAATTTGCAGTACAAAGCATGTCTAGAGTAATAATCCACATCTTTAGCAATCAACTCAAATGGAATCACTAACTTGGGTCTTTCCTTGCATCGTTCAAGGCATCCATTGATCTTAGAAATCCTAGATCCTCCAGACGAATTCATCTTCGTAGCTCCTAAAATCGGAGAGAAAATGGCATTATCAAAAACCTGTGCCTCTTGATTCAGCTAATTCAAACCCACCGCTGCACGGAAGTCCATCTCAGGCCCCAATTTAGATGACTCTCCCTAAGCCATAGCCACACACAGTTTTGAACAGACCACAATTGGGGAAAACCAACCCTAGCGCCCCCGACTGACAGAGAAACTCACTCGCAGTGAGCGACCAGACACCCCCGACTCAGCACCCTACTAAGCTTTTCCAGCAATGAAAACGATCCTGTACTCCTGTTCAAAGCCCCCCCTTCGCACACGCAGTAGATCTGGAATAAGCTAGGGCATGACTGCCCTAGCTCGACGCTTGGTTGCAGACAAAAAAACCCATCCTCCTATATCATTCTTCAGATACCTTGTCAAATTTGAATATAGCATATACTCCATTTCTCACTATCATCATCTACATCTACTTTTAATATTTCTTTTGCATACTCAATTATCTATGTCATAGTGGCTTCATGTCCCAAAAGATGAGAACACATTACTCTAGGAACAACTACCTCCATGCATGCTTTGTCAGTTTAAACCATAAAACAAATTTGTTTATTGTACCTTTCAACAATAAACTTTGGTATCCTCATTCTACTCTTCATTTTTTATTGGAATGATCTCTTGAAATCATTTATAGTCATAGCCATATAATCTTTAGGCATTTTCATATAAAAATATCTCACTAATTCCATTATACAATTTTTTGAATTCCACTTTGATTCTGATATACTTGGGAATATTTTCATAACATAAAAATAAAAGGTATGTGATCAAAGATCCAAATTTGAAAGTTTCACATTTGTTCTTCTTATTCCTCTCTAAGTTGTCAAACATTTGTTGCTTCAAAATTTCACATAGGTTTGCTTCAGTTTTGTCACTGCACATTTTATATGCAACATTAATGAAGCCTGGTGATACTTCATCCTCTCTAGAACTTGAGCTTATTTTATACACTAAGATTTTGCTTATAAATCTCACATCATCTTGTTCTATTAAGTTCAACATCATGCCTTTGTAAAATTTCTGCCAAATTTGTATGATCAGACTGAGATAATACCTTCTTTAATGCTTGCTAAAGATTATCTTTTATGATTCAGACTTGTATGAAGTGATGTCAATAATATAAATATTATTCTGAAATGTTTTATCTTTGTAAGTATTCGTATAGGGTAGAATTTCTTAAAGGAGCAGACCGTATGTTATTTGTATGTCCTTTATGTTGGAAATTTGATTGAAAAGCTTATTGTTGAAGATCAAAGAGGGAGATTGTTGCAAAGAAGAAAGATTGTTGTTTTTAATCATCGTTTTGTCATTGATGTCAAACCTACTATTTGTAGGAATAAAATTTGCTTATAAGATCCAAGTACTATCACTTAGTTGATTGATGAAAAGGATTTGATCAATAAGACGTAATAAGACTACCTAAGGGAAAGGTTGAGTTATGATGTTGTAATGAAGTGCAAGGATCAGTTAAGACAATGGTTAAATGATGTATTGATAACATACCCAAAGATATAGAGGTTGGTCACACTTAGAAACATTGATGGACCAAGTTGTAACAAGGTTGACTGCAAAGCTTAAAATAAGATCATTAGTAGGTGTCGAGCAAGTTAGTTGAATCCAAGAAAATTCTCAGTTGGAGCTGAGTAATAGGAAATTCTAGTTTGTGCCGAGTGATCTTCAGGTGCCAAGTGAAGTTCAAGTACCGAGCATCAGGAAAAACATAGTTGATGCTAAGTAACATAGTATGTGTCAAGCACTAGTATTTCAATAGTGTCGAGCTACTGCATTATTTTAAATAACAAAGATTCACCAAATCTGAGCCAACAAAGTGGTTACCTTGAATTTTGTGAACTAGTTGGAGGATAAGAATGATGAGTTGGTGGCACAAAATTCTATGTAAACTATTTTAATGCAAATTTAAGAGGATTATTCAAGAATTTTCTAGAGGAAACAAAATATGGGTTAGGTGCAATGATTCCTACCTAATCCATACAAATTGAAATCAAAGAATGGAAGAATCGAGCGGGAAAAAGGAACTCCAAGACTTCTATTTAAGGAGTCATAGACCAAGAAGCAAATGTTGCTGATGTTGCTACTGCTAAAGAGCCAAATTATGAAGTGGTTAGAAGGGTGTCAAGGAGAAGACATCTAGAAGAAGGAATAGCATAGAGGCTCTCCCTCTACAAGTGGTCAAGAAGAGATGATTGCATTGGTACATTGAGCATGGAGACTCAAGGAGGCTAAGCTTGAAAGGAGGCCAAGCTATATGAGTTGTAGAGATTGAAGGCCAAGCAATGGTATGAGCTGAAAAGTAATATGAGATCTACAAGTTAAGTTGTATGTTGTAGCTAGGTCAAAGATTTTCTAATACTCTCTACTAATTGTATTAGATATAAAAATCCTATGGACTTAGGTTGGTTTAATAGCCATTTGTAAATCCTTTAATAGGGTGGCATTCCAAGTGAATGTTCTAAAGTCCTCTAACCAGGCTCACTTCTAACAGGGTGGATAAATCCTCTAACAAGGTCATATTTAACAGTGTGTTGTAAGCCTTTAACAGGGTAAGCCTTTCATAGGGCATCACTTTAGAAGAGTGATAATTGAGTAGCATGTTACTGGTGGTTTTTCCCAAATTGGGCTTCCATGTAAATCACTGTGTTATGTGTTGATTTCTTATGTGTTATGCTTGTATGTTGATTTATAGTAACTTGTTGGTTAGAAAAGTGAAAGCTTGGATTAATGAATGTTTGAATGGGCTCACTATACTTAGTGAAAAGTTTGAATTGGACATTTGGACCTTGAATAACTGATTCACCCCCCCCCCCCCCAGTTATTCTAAAGTATTTCTAACACTTTAACTATAACCATAACCCATATAAATAAGGTAACCAAAGGGCATGTACCTTGAAGGGACATGACCCTATCTAGGTCGGCCCTATAATATTTTCTCATAATCAACATCAAGCAGTTATAGCTTTCGTTTAATCAAACTAACAAATATTAGCTAAGTTCAAAGATCAAATGCCATAATCCAATGGAGATGCCAGTCATGCCTAAACAAGGAACAAATATATAGGCCTTCCATACAATAATAGATCTGTAAGATCTTGTGTAATTAGATCAATATTATATCGAAGCTACAAATTTAACACTCCCTCTTAACTTGATAATCATACTGAGAAATAACATATCTAGCATCATCAATTATGATGAATAAGCATAGATTGATAATCTATATCTATTTGAATCTTCTTAGCATGTGGTATCATTGAACACATGATACTATGTCATATAACTTCCATGTGATATGACTTATCACTAATACTAGTGATACTAGTATTAGAATAAATACAATATCTAGGATAAAATCCAAAGACTAATTAAATTCTTCACTTATCCAAGTTGTGACTCATAGGTACTGGCATTCCTATATCACAATATGATCCTAAGTTAAGATCTACTAGAACACAGGATAAACTCTAGAGAATAATTAAATTCTTCATTTATCCAAGTTGTGATTCATAGGCATAGAAATGTCTACATCACAATGTGATCTTGAACTCATCTAGATTTGACAATATATCTCTACCGTTCAACACATTATCTAAGAGATCGTCATCTTTCATAATGTCTTATATACAAGTGTTCATTATCTTAGAGATTCTCACCTCTTTGATAATGAATACAAGTGGTGGAGCCCATAACAATCAATAGCCTGACAATAAAAATTATTTTAATAATAATTTAAAGAATACAAATGTATTACAATTCAACCATACCAAGTCTTTCCCTAAAGTGATCTATCTTCACTCGACAGAGAGGTTTGGTAAGCACATTTGTTGTTTGATCTACAGTGCAAATGTATTCTAATTTTACAGTATTCCTATCTACCATATCTCTTACATAATGGTAAGGAATTTGAATATGCTTGGACCTGTCATAAAAATTGAATTCACAGAAAGCTTGATGGAACTCTGATTATCACAATGAATGATAGTAGGATTCATGGGTTGACCAAATAATCCCACAAGTAACTTTCTAAGCCAAACTACTTCCTGAGAGGCCATTGCTACAACAATGTATTCAGCTTCTATGGAACTCTGTGCTATTGATGCCTATTTTTTGCATATCCAAGATATAATCACTAATCCTAAATTAAAACAACATCCCAAAGTGTTTTTCCTATCAGTAACACTTCCAACCCAATCTGAGTCTGTGTACCCATGTAAGTCCAAGTCAAATTTCTCATACTTGAGCCCAAGATTAAGAGTACCTTGTAAGTATCTCATGATTTGTTTAGCTGCAACTAGGTGACTCTCCTTTGGCTCACACATAAACTAACTTAAGGCATTAACAACATAGCAAATATCAGGTCTTGTATTTACCAAGTACATAAGAGACCCAATCATTTGTTTGAAAAGAGTAGAATCTATGGGAGGTGATTCTGGTGTTGCTTCCTTAAGTTTATGTATATTAGTCTCCATTGTAGAAGATAGAGGCCTACAATTCCACATTCCAAATCTCTTCAAGATGTCTAATGTATACTTTTCTTGATTAAGTATGATGTTGTCATAATTGTGCCATACTTCCAGTCCTAGGAAGTAATGAAGGAGTCCTAAATCTTTCATTTAAAATTCTTTGATTAGATCTTTCTTGCATTGAACTATAAGATGATCATCACCTATTATTAGTAAATCATCAACATATAGTATCAATATTATCATATCATCTTTATCCTTTTTATAATAGAGATTTGCATCAACTTCTTTCTTAGAGAATCCTAAATTGGTGAGATACTTATCAATTCTTTCATACTAGGCCCTTGGAGTCTATTTAAGCACATAGAGAGCTTTCTTGAGTTTGCAAACAAAAACTTTAGGGTTATGAGTTTCAAATCCTTCAAGTTGTTCCAAATATACCTCTTCTATAATTTTTCCATTTAAAAATATTGTTTTTACATCCATTTGATGTAATTTCCATCCCTTTGATGCTACAATAGCTAGGACTTCTCTTACAAAGGTGTATTTGACAACATGAGAAATCATTTCTTCATAATCAATTCCCTCTTTCTGAGAGAATCCCCTGGCTATGAATTTGGCTTTATATGTTTCAATGCTACCATTAGCAGCATGCTTGATTTTAAATATCCATTTAGAAGAAACAACAAATTTTCCTTCAGGTCTTAGAACAATTTCCTAAACATCATTCTTAATAATGGATTGGTATTCTTCCATCATGGCATCCTTCCAAGATGAATGCTTAATAGTATCTGAAACATTGGTTTGTTCTGATTTAGATAAATCACTCATGTTTGTTGTGTACCTAGAAAATCTTTTGGGTCTTTTGCTTTCTCTAAAGGTTCCAGATGGTGCAACAAAGTCTTGTGCTTCCTCTACTGTCTTAATGGCCTAAAGTGGTCTTTCCTTTGGATTTTGAGTTTCCTCAAGATTACGATTTTGAATTTCATCTTCAATTTCTTCAATCTTCTCCCTTTGAAACTCAAATTCAATATTTTCTTCAAAATTAGGTAAGGGAGAGGGATCTCCAGAACTTAGGGCTCTTTTGAATGCTAAATCTTCTTCAAATATTACATCTCTACTAAGTTCAATGTTTTTTTTACTAGGTATGAAAATCCTATATGCATTAGATGTTTCAATATACCTGAAAAATATACCTTTCCTTTCAAAGGGTTCTAACTTAGTTCTCTTTTCTTTTGGAACATGTATATATACTGGGCACACAAAAATCCTAAGATGACTTATATTAGGTTTAATCTTAGTAAGGACTGTTTCAAGAGTTTTATTTGTAAGGTTGGAGTGAGGCTTTCTATTTTGAATATAGACAATATCACAAGAGGCTTCTACCTAAAGATAATATTCTAAATTTTGATCAAATATCATAGCTCCTGCAGCTTCTATAATTGTTCTATTCTTCCTTTTTGCTACCCCATTTTGTTGTGGGTTATAAGGAATGATATACTCCCTCTTAATTCTTGTTTTATTACAAAAATATTTAAACAAATATGAAGTGTATTCCCCTCCATTATCAGTCCCAAGAGATTTAATTTTGTGTCTTCATAAGTTTTCAATTAAGGTTTTGAATTCTTTAAATCTCTTAAGAATTTCTTCTAATTTTTTACACTTTAAGAAGTAAATCTAAGTTTTCCTAGAAAGTCATCTATAAAAATTATATAGTACCAAAATCCTCTAAGGGAAGGAATAGACATAGGTCCACATAAATCTAAGTGGATTAATTTCAAAACATTATTAGTTTCTCTAGTGCTACCATGAAATGGACTTTTGGTGTTCTTACCTATAGCACATCCTTTGCATATGCTTGAGTGATCTTTATTTGACTTAGGTAAACCAATTACCATCTTCGCCATAGTTGATAAGGTTTTGAAATTTAGATGTCCTAACCTTTTGTGCCATATTTTATTCATTTTAGCAACTTCATGAATTAATGCTTTAATAGGTTGACTAGGTTTTATATTTAGTTCATACAAGTATCCCTTTCTTTGACCAATCAACTTTGCTTTCTTAAATGAAGAGTTCTTAGAATAGGTCATTACTTTACCATTCATGAATGCAACATTATGTCCATCATCTTCAAGTGTTGTGACCGAGATTAGATTCCTTTTTATTCCTAGTACATAAAGTACTCCTTTGAGACGTGGAGAACTACATGACTTTAGTTTCAAGGTGCAATTCTCAATTCCTTTGACTGAATGAGTAGAATTATCACCGATGATAACTTCACCATCAACTTCTTCAGATATAGAGTCCAATGCTTCTTTTGTATCATGTAATTTCTTGAGATGATCCACTATCAATTACCCATGCTTTGCTTGATACTTCATTTGATAGTGCATAATGTAATACATGATTCTCAAGATCATAGTTATCTTCTTTCCTAGTAATGATTGTATAGTTTACTTGCTTCTTTGTATTCTCAGGGAAATTATATCTATAGTGTCCAAACCTTTTCACATTTGAAGCATTTTATTTTGGATAGGTCTTTCTTAGGTTTGTCATTTCTTTGATTACCTTTTTTCTTCTTGAAGTGCTTCTTCTTTCCTTTATAGGAATTTGTATTAAGAACATGAAGTTCTTCATCTTTAATTTTCAATCTTCCTCCTTTCTTAAGTTTTCTAGATTCTTCTTGCAAGTAATCTCCTTTAAGTCTATTAAAGTCTAGAAGATTGTCTCTACCACTTACTCCTTGTGAGAATGTCTCCCACAAATTAGGTAACCCATCCATAGCCATAAGTGTTAGGTCCTTGTTTTCAATTATGGTTCCTATACTTACAAGTTTGTATCTTAGACTAGCCACCCTTAGGAAGTAAGAGTTCATAGATTCTCCCTTCTTTATTTGTATATTATTTAGTTTCCTTTTTAGTGTAAGGGTTCTAGTCACAATGTTAACCTCATATGCATTTAATAATGCATCCATCATATGAAATGTTGTTTGATGTTTCATTAGCATAGATACTATTTCATTTTTTACTCCATCTAATATGATTTGCATGGCTTTCCTATTTCCTTTACTCCATATAGTTTTATTAAGTTCAAAAACATGTTGTTTAGATGCTAAATCAACAAATAATTTCACATCATTGTCTTCAAGAATCATCATAATTTTGAATTTCCAAGCAACAAAATGTTATTTCCTAGCAAACTCATCCTCAGGTCTGATTGTGCTTGCCATTGAAGATAGAAGGATGTTGATACATATGAAAATTTGATTGTCAATTTGTAGAGCCTAGATTGAAATACCAGAGCTCTGATAACACGTAAAGTTTTTTCAAATTCTCTATGATCAAGCTAAGATAATACCTTCTTTGGTGCTTGTTGAAGATGATCTTTTATAATTCAAACTTGTATGAAGTGATGTCAATAATATAAATATTATTTTGAAATATTTTATCTCTACAAGTATTTTTATAGGGAAGAATTATTTAAAGGATCAAACCATATGTTATTTGTGTGTCCTTTAACCGCATACCCCATATAAATAAAGTAACCAAAGTGCATGCCCCTTGAAGGGACATGACCCTATCTAGTTTTACCCTATAATGTTTTTTCATAATCAATGTCAAGGAGTAATAGCTTTTGTTTAATCAAACTAATAAATATTAGTTAAGTTCAAAACTCAAAAGCCATAATCCAAGGGAGACACCGATTGTGCCTAAACAAGGAACAAATTTATATATGCTTTCCATGAAAGAATAGATCTTTAAGATCTTGTGCAATCAGATCAGTATTATATCGAAGTTACTTATTTAACAACCTCTACCATTCCATTTAGTAATTGTGTTAGTAGGCACTATTTTCTTCACATTTTTTTTATGATTGGAATTTTCCCCTATTTCTAAGTCTAATCACCTCATATATTAGGTCAATTATGATGCCAACAACTTGATATTCCAACCAAAATTTGTTGTCATGTACTCTAGTCCAAATAATTCTAACCCATTCCTCATTGTCAAATTCATGGCAAAATATAGTCTGTCCAATCTTGAGTTCACTTAGGTAATTGTTCTCGTCCTTGAAACTCGTGTATTATTTGTTAATATTTCAATTTCCTTAGAAATTTCACTATCTCCTAGGGTTTCAAACTTGCAATGTATGTATGATTGTACATCTTCTACAATTACTACTTTGTCTAGAATTTATGAGAATGCACAAACAGGGTCATCTCCCAATTGTGCAATTGAACCTCTCTAAAACTTATATCTAGGTTTCTCAATTATATCATGAAATAAAGACTAACCCATTTCAAAAATTTCAATTGACTTCATAGTAGATCCTTAGTAACATGGATAAATACATTAAAATCATAAAATCTGGGCTTGAATGTAGAACATCTGAATTTTACTTCACATATCCTTCAAATCACTCGTTAATCTCCTAACACAAGTTTCTCTTGGCTCCCAATGCTCAAATGATGGCTCATTACTTACATTTTTGTCCTTTTATGTACCACAAATTGGATTTGCATTAATTGTGCCAGTGTACAAATTCAAAAGGAGGATACTATAACCAATAGATTGATTTTCATTCTTAGGCTCACATATAACCTCAAAATTTTATGCATTGTTAACTATAGCTTCTAGACATCATCTCCATGCTCCTCCTAAGTGTGCAAAATGTTATCTCATCATTTCAGGGTCTAATGAATCTAGTGCATGATATCCCATGTTTATTTTAATGAGTTGATTTTTTAAATTAGTAAGGGTTTCTTGGCAACTATAGTTGATAAGTAGGAGATGATTTCCACAGCTAGTCAAATTGTGATGTGAATATCAGGATTTAACTGTGTGATTTTGAGTCAAACTCGATGACCCATGTTTCATGAGTAGTGATTCAACATGAATCCATCTCTCATGAGAATAAATGGAACACTTAGCACTCATTGGATCTAGGTGATGCTCACAGGGGTGAAGCACCGAGACTTCCCGGGAGGTCACCCATCCCAGTACTACTCCAGCCTAAGTGCGCTTAACTATGGAGTTTCCTCCACAGTTTGACTATCACATCACAATTTGACTAGCTGTGGAAATCATCTCCTACTTATCAATTGATGAGCTTAAGGGGCTTTCTAATGAATGGTTCATAAGGCACAACACTTGGTGAAGGTTTTGCAAATGGGGTTGCAAGCTTTGGGTTTAACTGTGGAGGAAACTCCGTAGTTAAGCGCGCTCAGGCTGGAGTAGTACTGGGATGGGTGACCTCCCGGGAAGTCCCGGTGCTTCACCCCTGTGAGCATCACCTAGATCCAATGAGTGCTAAGTGTTCCATTTATTCTCATGAGAGATGGATTCATGTTGAATCACTACTCATGAAACATGGGTCATCGAGTTTGACTCAAAATCACACAGTTAAATCTTGATATTCACATCACAACTATAGTTGATTTCAAATTCTTCTTAGATGTGTCATTTGTCTTCTTAACCCATACTTGTGTCCTTGCAGGTGTCTTTGTCTTAACAAATTTTTTTTTGAAGTTATCCACTTGCTCTTTTACATTTTCTTTATGTCATTCGTTGTTATTTTGATTCCTTCTCATATTGTTGTTTGCATTCCTTTTGTAGTCCATGTTTTGTGATCTCATACTTGGTGTTCTTATATTGTTTACTCTAAAAAGTCTTGTTGTGTATCCTATACTGTTCCATATCTGACATATTATCACATTGTTTCCATATCTAGGTCCAAATTGATTAGTCTATAATCTGAAATCCCTAGTAATATGTCCGAAGTTGTTGCACTTATAACACATAGCTCCATTTCTTATGACATTTGTTACTCTAATAGGTCTACTAACTACATGGTTAGTACTTTGATTAATTCCATTATTATTATTAAATCTAGGTTTCTTACATTCGTTAGCTCTATGTCCATAAGAAATTTTTTTTAACAATAATCAAAAAAGGGTTTAGAATACTCACCTGTGCTATCCTTCTTCATATGACCAATTTCATTGCAAGAAAAACATTTTCAATTAAATTATTTCTTCACCTCCTTAGATTGTTCAAGTTGATTAGGTAATTCCTTGCTCATATCTTCTTGTTGTTCATGTAGTTGGTTTACTAGATCTAGTTCCTCAGTAACTTTAGATCTTTTAGATGATTCTCCTTCATAGCAGTGAATACCAATCATATCACCTATAGTTCTTTGTGCCATTATCTTCTCACGATATTTTTAGTGTTGGAATATAACTTCTCAAGATGTTTCTTGGTTTGTGTAAGCACTCCTTTAACAATAGTGTTATACTTCTCAAGCTCTGTGTATTGTAGCTTTGTGGTCTCAAGTTCAAATGTCACCTTCATAAGATTGGATTTCAGATCTACATTCTCAAATCTCAAATTTGATTGACTTTTCTTCTCATCTTCTATCAAACTCATCTTAAGATTTGTGATCTCAAGTTCATGCTTTACAATCTCATTTTCTTTCTTCAGTTTAGATATTGCATCATTATCCTTGATATGATCATTTGAATCCTTCTTCTTGGATTTAGTAGACTCAATCTACTCCTTCAATTTCTAAATGAAATCTTGTGCATCTTTAAGTTTGATCTTCATATTATCTCTTTCTTTTGTGACTACATCAACTTCCTCAAGAGCTTCCTCCAGGTTCTTCTATAACTAATCCATATCCATAGTAATCTCACTCAAGTCGTTAGGCTTCTTTTAAGTAACTATGCTCTAATACCAATTGTTCAAAATAGGGAATTCTGAGAGGGGGAGGGGGGTTAATCAATGTTCCAAAAACTTTTTCCCAACTTTGAATATTATTTACAATCTTAAAACCAACATATATGATCAAATTAAAATGTAAACATAGTAGTAACACAATGCAACTCATAACACCATTATTGTTAACTAGGGAAACCCTTACCAAGGGAAAACCCTAGTGGGGATGATTCCCACAAAATGATCCACTAATCAAAAGTATCATGTGGAATATATTGACCTTGTTAGGAGTCTATTATAGCCACATAGTGTGTTTGTCCTTGTTAGAGGACCAAACCTTGTTAGAAGCTTCAACCCTGTTAGGAGTTGGTATTATAATTACAAAGGTAGCAAGCATATTCCACTAATTAAACAAGCATATAAAATAGTTACAATATTTACACAAATTATATAGATACCAAAACCTTCCCGACTTTGTTGAAATCTTCAATATTTGATTTTTCCTTTGTAGTTCTCTTTACAAAAATAATCTTGCAACTGCACAAAACCATATTACCATAAGGTTTGTATCAATACCGATCATACAAAATGTGCATCACAACATTATAACATTATATTACAATGCCACACATCTTTTAGATAAAAAGTGTCCTCCTTTATACCTGATTGCTTAACCAGTTGACCTTCAATACCTTGCATGCTTTCCAAAACATAAAATGACTTTTTGCTAAGTGAGGGTTAACATCTAGGATGTTGTACAAACATTTTTAAGTCATTTTTTAACCAAAACAATCCCTTAACCAAAATTCCTTTACTCTATTATCTTCTTTGTTTTGCTTGTATAACATGTACCTATAAAACTTGTCATAACTATGTTTGTAATATGAATATTAAGCACTCTTAGACACATGCTCATTATATCATATCCTTCCTTTCCTCAACTACACATAAGCTCAACTAATTCTAGTAAACCATGCTAAAGAAAAATGTATGATTGTTCACTATTTTCCTAAATTAGACTTAGACAATTTTCTAAGTCCAAGCATCCAACACTTAATATAATGATTTTCCTTCTTCATAGCAGGTACTTGTTTTCATAAATGACAACCTTATATCATCCTTAAATATCCTCCTAGCCACATTTCCAACACTCCCTCCATTTTTAGCCACATTCTCTAGCTTTATATATTTTCTTCCTCCAAAAGCTTCTACATAGAGGCTCTAGTCTCCTTCACATGTGTATTATTTTCTTCTTGTATAAAGTTTCTTTTTTGTTCATACTATATTGGTTTTCAAACAATAGGTGAAATGGGATTTTATAATTTTAATTAACTAATAAGCTATTATACGAGATACTTCTATGGGAAAAAGTGATGTATCATAATAGTTAAAAAGAAGAAGTGCCAAAGAAGTTGGTAATGGACAGTAAAAGTGGCTCTCACTTGGAATTTCAACTACTCGACATGGTGGATTGAAGGGTGGTAGATCACAGGGTGGGTAAAAAGTATTCTAAAACTTGTAGCCATGATGAATGTAACCAATCCCATATTCAAATCTCACCCCTTTATCTAGAAATAACATGTCAAGTCACAAAGTAAACATCTTACAAGCAGTTTTGATTCTCCTTACACTATGCAACGTTGGAAGAAAGATCCTAAATTTTAGAATGGACCAAAGTTATGTAATATGATAATAGAAAACATGCAAGGCAATAACATGATAGATCTTCTAAGTAGGGGAAATGGAGGAATCAGGGTTTCGCATGTGGAATACTCCTCAGATCATATTACCTCCATAGGAAGGGGACTGTGCACTATGATATTAACAAGGGGAAGTAAAAATTGGGGATTTTTCATCTTTCTTGAGAGAAGTGGAAATGGGGTTAATAAATTTGAGGGAGACGCCTTTATGGATGGATCTAGAGGTTTTGAATTAGGTGGATCAAAGGATGTCTTATGATATTTTGTCCCTTGGTGACTAGAGGATTTCTTTGAGTGAGGATTCAGATCTCTTGGCAACCATTTACCAAATTGCTCTCACAAGCAAAGTTCCATACTTGACAACCTATGTTTCGTCTCATTATTGGGATTTTATTAAGAAATGATTATGAGGAGATCCGAAGCAAAGGTAGAATGCTTCACAACTATTGAATTGTCCATTTATCCATGATATTGAGTGCTTCTCTAAGGTGAAAAGGGACCCCTTGTCTCCAACCAATACTTTAGAATTTGAGAGGCCATTTTATTGTTCTTGTAGCCTTTTTCAAACTACTCCAATTTTGCCCCTTGACATGTTGAACCCTTTTGCACATGTGTCTGTTAAAAATTCCTCTCTAGGGACATAATTGTGGCCTTGGCTATAGGTTGGGAGATTCCTAATTGAGCTTCAAGTACTGTCAATGGAGACTAGATTGTAGTGAGATACAAGTCTCTAGTTTTAGAGAATCGAGTTACAACTTCAAATACAATGATTAGGAAAAAGCAGAACACATGAATAGACATTTAGTTGCAGAGGCATCCAAAGAATAGGGTAAGAGGCCCATATTATTAAATTATCCCCTCTTTAAGATTATTGAGAGGCTCATTGACATATCCAATAGGAGCATTTGATATAGCTATGGTTATTAATGTAGGGAGGAACAATAATATGTTGAGGTTGGTGATAGTAGGAATCAACATAGGTTGAATGTATTGGAGGAAAAATTTGATTGGGTGGGGAGTAGACCTTGTCTTGCATGGTCCTCCAAACATCCTATGATGTCTTAGGCTAATCACCCTGCTGATGAGCCTCTGAACATTGATCTAATAGCATATTTTGATGTAGGTGATTGAGAATTTTGATTACTTATCAAAACATGGTTTGATCAAGAGTTTTTATGTTTTTGGTCGAGTATGGTTGTGCTTCACTAGTAGATTTCAAAAACATGTCATCATATTTTGAAGTGAAATCTCTAGATATATCCTTGTGTATATAAATTTTTCATGATCTTTGATAATACTCATGAGTGCATAATGGTTCTCTTTGACTACTAATGAGAAGGCAATCAAATCATGCTAATTCTAAAGTTGTAGAACCCTTCTTTCAACTAAATTACATAATGCTTATGTGTTATTTCTATTTGAGTAAGACTTTTGAACATTCCTTTTCAATTTTGGTTTGAATCCTATTTTAGAGCTATCATCAATTTGCTTGGAAATTTTATAGATGTTGATGAGGGATCTATAAATTATTTCCATGCCACATGTGCCAAACTATTGGTGGAGATGGATACCAATAAAGATTTTCCCATAGAGATTCCTTCCAACACTAGAAATGAGTGTTCGATACAATTTTAGATTATGAATAAGTTGTGCCCTTACAGTATCATAGATGTTTTTGAATTAGATACCAATTTTCTAAATTGAGAAAATATTATCAAGATTCATGGTAGAAAGATGAACCCCCCATCACTACTCCATTAAAAAGGATCAGGTTGAAGATATCATCAATAAGCACTAGAAACTTACAAGTTATCAATCACGCTTGGCATCTCTACACGAGGCTCAATGTACTCTATCGATACTAGTTCCTCTATTAATGGGGGTGAAAACAATATGGGAGTAGATGCTACTTCCTTGGTAGAGGTCCAAAAGGCCAAGATTTCAATTGTCACTCCCAAGAAATCATAGCCCACACCAAAATCTTAAATTCTTTCTCCTACTTGGAATGATTGCAACACAGATAACTCACTTCCTATTGAGTGAAAGTTTGTTGTTGAGAATAGTTCCCAATCTTCCCCTTTTAGAAATCTAAATATTGCACTAGTTAAAGTAAATGATATAACTTGTGATAAGGCCTAACAGGGTGTTTGACTAGTAGGACAAAGAAAAAGGAAGAAAAATAAAACTTTCAACATGAAGCTTTAAATCTACTTTGCAAGAGGATCATATTTTTAGCTTCATGTTTTCTCCAACATCTTCTTAAGGGTAAAATTTTTAGCTTCTTCCTAGTAGTAGCTTAGTGTATTTTCCATTGCCAACAAGACTTTATACAATCTCATGTGAATTTTGTTTATTGATTTTGGTGTCTATAGATGGGCTTGGGTTTCTCTTAGACTTAATTAGGTGTAAAAAAACTTTTTATTTTATGTTTAACAAGTGTACCACCTCTTTTCCAATTTAATGATTTAAAAAAAAATGAAACTATAAACTAATAGGAATACCCAATGATATTTAGAACTCTCTTCAAATGGGCTACAAGGCATTACATAACTTCATAAATTTCACTCCACACAACATAAATCTTGATAAGTCTAATTACCTCATTTATTTGGTTAGTTATGATGTCAACAACTTGATTTTCCAACCAAAATTTGTTGCAATGTACTCTGGTCCAAATAATTCTAACCCATTCCTCATTGTCAAATTCATGGTGAAATATAGTCTGTCCAATCTTGAGTTGACTTAGGTGGTTGTTCTCGTCCTTGAAACTCATTTCTCGTTTGTTAATATTTTCAATTCCTTAGCAATTTCACTATCTCCTAGAGTTTCAAACTTGTTATGTATGTATTATTGTACATCTTCTACAATTACTTCTTCGTCTGGAATTTATGAGAATGCCCAAATAGGGTCATCTCTAGTTGTGCAATTGTACCTCTCTAAAACTTATATTAGGTTTCTCAATTATATCATGAAATAAAGACTGGCCCATTTCACAAATTTCAAATGACTTCGTAGTAGATCCTAGTAACATGGATAAATACCTTGAAATTATAAATTTTGGGCTTGAATGTAGAACGTTTGAATTTTACTTCACAAATGCTTCAAATATCCTTCAAATCACTCTTTAATCTCCTCCACAAGTTTCTCTTGGCTCCCAATGCTCAAATGATGGCTCATTACTTAGATTTATGTCCTTTTGTGTACCACAAATCAGATTTGCATTAATTGTGCCAGTGTACAAATTCAAAAAGAGGATACTATTACCAACAGACTAATTTTCTTTCTTAGAATCACATATAACCTTAGAATTTTATGTGTTGTTAACTATAGCTTCTAAACATCATTTTGATGCTCCTCCTAAGTGCACAAAATGTTATCTCATCATTTCAGGGTCTAATGAATCTAGTGTGATATCCCATGTTTCTTTTAATGAGTTGATTTCTTAAATTGATAAGGGTTTCTTGGCTACTATAGTTGATTTCAAATGCTTCTTAGATGTGTCATTTGCCTTCTCAACCCATACTTGTGTCCTTGCAAGTGTCTTTGTCTTAACCAATATTTTGTTGAAGTTATCCACTTGCTCTTTTACATTTTCTTTCTGTCTTTTGTTGTTATTTTCATTCCTTCTCATATTATTGTTTGCATTCCTTTTGTAGTTCATGTTTTGTGATATCATACTTGGTGTTCTTATATTGTTTACTCTAAAAAATCTTGCCGCGTATCTAATATTGTTGCAAATCTGACATATTATCACATTGTTTCCATATCTAGGTCCAAATTGATTAGTCTGTAATCTGAAATCCCTAGTAATAAGTCCAAAGTTATTGCACTTATAACACATAGCTCCATTTCTTATGACATTTGTTACTCTAATAGGTCTACTAGTTGCAGGGTTAATATTTTGATATATTCCATTATTATTATTAAATCTAGGTTTCCTACATTCATTAGCTCTATGTCCATAAGAAAAAAAATTGTAACAATAATCGAAAAAAGGGTTTAGAATACTCACCTGTGCTATCCTTCTTCATATGACCAATTTCATTGCAAGAAAAATATTTTCAATTAAATTATTTCTTCACCTCCTTAGATTGTTTAGGTTAATTAGGTACTTCCTTGCTCATATCTTCTTGTTGTCCAGGTTGTTGGTTTACTAGATATAGTTCCTTTGTAACTTTAGATATTTTAGATGATTCTCCTTCATAGTAGCAAATACCAATCATATCACCTATAGTTCTTTGTGCCATGATCTTCTCATCAATATTTTTAGAGTTGGAATATAATTTCTCAAGATGTTTCTTGGTTTGTGTAAGCCCTCCTTTAACAACAGTGTTATACTTCTCAAGCTCTATATATTGTAGCTTTGTGGTCTCAAGTTCAAATGTCACCTTCATAAGATTAAATTTTAGATCTACATTCTGAGATCTCAAATTTGATCGACTTTTTTTCTCATCTTCTATCAAACTCATCTTAAGATTTGTGATCTCAAGTTCATGTTTTACAATCTCATTTTCTTTCTTCAGTTTAGATATTGCATCATTATCCTTGATTTAATCATTTGACTCCTTCTTCCTAGATTTAGTAGATTCAATTTGCTCCTTCAATTTCTAAATGAAATATTGTGCATCTTCAAGTTTGATCTTCAGAGCTTCTCTTTCTTTTGTGACTACATCAACTTCCTCAAGAGCTTCCTCCAGGTTCTTCTGTAACTAATCCATATCCATAGTGATCTTACTCAAGTTGTTAGGCCTCTTTTGAGTAACTGTGCTCTGACACCAATTGTTCAAAATAGGGAATATTGAGAGGGGGAGGGGGGTTAATCAATGTTCCACAAACTTTTTCCCGACTATGAATATTATTTACAATCTTAAAACCAACAATATATGATCAAATTAAAATGTAAATGTAGTAGTAACACAATGCAACTCATAACACCATTATTGTTAACTAGGGAAACCCTTGCCAAGGGAAAATCCTAGTGGGTAAGGTGCCCACAAAATGATCCACTAATCAAAAGTATCATGTGGAATATATTGACCGTGTTAAGAGTCTATTACAACCACATAGTGTATTTGTCCTTATTAGAGGACCAGACCTTGTTAGAAGCCTCAACACTATTAGGAGTTGGTATTATAATTACAAAGGTAGCAAGCAGAGTCCACTACTTAAAAAAGCATATAAAATAGGTACAATATTTACACAAAAGATATAGATACAAAAACCTTCCCAACTTTGTTGATATCTTCAATATCTAATTTGTCCTTTGTAGCCCTCTTTACAAAAAATAATCTTGCAACTGTACAAGACTATACTAACATTAGGTTTGCATCAATACTGATCATACAAAATGTGCATCACAACATTATAACATTACATTACAATGCCACACATCTTTTAGATAAAAGGTGTCCTCCTTTATGCCCAATTGCTCAACCAGTTGACCTTCAATACCTTGCATGCTTTCCAAAACATAAAATGACTTTTTGCTAAGTGGGGGTTAACATCTAGGATGTTGTACAAACCTTGTTAAGTAATTGTTTTGGTAAATCAAAACAATCCCTTAACCAAAATTCCTTTATTCTATTAGCTTCTTTGTTTTGTCTGTATAACATGTACCTATAAAACTTGTCATAACTATGCCTGCAATATGAATATTCTTAAGCACTCTTAGATACATGCTCATTATATCATATCCTTCCTTTCCTCAACTACACATAAGATCAACTAATACTAGTAAACCACGCTAAAGAAAAATGTATGATTGTTCACCGTTTTCTTGAATTATACTTAGACAATTTTCTAAGTGCAAGCATCCAAGACTTAATATAATGATTTGCCTTCTTCATAGTAGGTACATGTTCCCATAAATGACAACCTTATATCATCCTTACATATTGTCCTAGCCACATTTCCAACACTCCCTCCATTTTTAGCCACATTCTCTAGCTTTGTATATTTTCTTCCTCCAAAAGCTTCCACGTAGAGGCTCTAGTCTCCTTTCACATGCATATTGTTTTCTTCTTGTATAAAGTTTCTTTTTTGTTCATACTATATTGTTTTTCCAAACAACAGATGAAATAGGGTTTTATAATTTTAATTAGGTAATAAGCTATTATGTGAGATACTTCTATGGGAAAATGTAATGTATCATAATAGTAAAAGAGAACAAGTGCTAAAGAAGTTGGTAATGAACAGTAAAAGTGGCTCTCACTTGGAATTTCAACTACTCGACATGGTGGATCAAAAGGTAGGTAAAAAGCATTCTAAAACATGTAGCCATGATGAACATAACTAGTCCCATATTCAGATCTCACCCCTTTGTCTAGAAATAACATGTCGAGTCACAAAGTAAACATCTTCTGAGTGGTTTGGATTCTCCTTACACTGTGCAATGTTGGGAGAAAGATCATAGATTTCAGAATGGACCAAAGTTATGTAATATGATAATAGAAAACATACAAGGTGATAACATGACAAATCTTCTAAGTAGGGGAAATGGAGGAATCAAGGTTTCGCATCTGGAATACTCCTTAGATCATATTACCTCCATAGAAAGGGGATTGTGCACTATGATATTAATAGGGGGAAGTAAAAATTGGGGTATTTTGCATCTTTCATGAGAGAAGTGGAAATGGGATTTATAGATTTGAGGGAGATGCCTTTGTGGATGGATCTAGAGGTTTTGAATTAGGTGGATAAGAGGATGTCTTTTGATATTTGGTCCCTTGGTGGCTGGAGGATTTCTTCGAGTGAGGATTTAGATCCCTTGGCAACCATTTAGCAAATCACTTTCACAGACGAAGTTCTATACTTGGCAACCTATGTTTCGTCTCAATGTTGGGATTTTATTAAGAAATGATCATGGGAAGATCCGAAGCAGAAGTAAAATGTTTCAGAACTTTTGAATCGTCCATTTATCCATGATATTGAGTGCTTCCCTAAGGTGAAAAGGGACTCCTTGTCTCCAAGCAATACTTTAGAATTTGAGAGGCCATATTGGGATTCTTGTTCTTGTAGCCTTTTTAAAACTACTCCAATTTTGCCCCTTGACATTTTGAAGCCTTCCACACATGTTTTTGTTAAAAATCCCTCTCCAAGGACATAATTATGGCCTTGACTACAAGTTGGGAAAGGCCTAGTTAAGCTTCAAGTACTATCAATGGAGACTAGATTGTAGTGAGATCCAAGTCTCTAGTTTTAGAGAATTGAGTTACAACTTGAAAGACAACGATTAGGAAAAAGTAGAACCCATGAATAGATGTTTAGTTGCAAAGGCATTCAAAGAATAGGGTAAGGGGCCCATATTATTAAATTATCCCCTCTTTAAGATTATTGAGAGGCTCATTGACATATCTAATAGGAGCATCTAATATAGCTATGGTTATTAATGTAGGGAGGAACAATAATATGTTAAGGTTGGTGATAGTAGGAATTAACATAGGTTGAATGTATTGGAGGAAAAATTTGATTGGGTGGGGAGTAGACCTTGTCTTGCATGGGCCTCCAAACATCCTGTGATGTCTTAGGCTAATCACCTTGCCGATGAGCCTCTGAATGTTGACCTAATAGCATATTTTGATGTAGGTGATTGAGAATTTTGATTACTTATCAAAACATGGTTTGATCAAGAGTTTTTATGTTTTTGGCCAAGTATGGTTATGCTTCACTAGTGGATTTCAAAAACATGTCATCATATTTTAAAGTGAAATCTCTAGATATATCCTTGTGTATATAGCTTTTTCATGATCTTTGATAATACTCATGAGTGCATAATGGTTCTCTTTGACTAGTAATGAGAAGGCAATCAAATCATGCTAATTCTAAAGTTGTAGAACCCTTATTTCAACCCAATTACATAATACTTATGTGTTATTTCTATTTGAGTAAGGCTTTTGAACATTCCTTTTTAATTTTGGTTTGAATCCTATTTCAGAGCTATCATCAATTTGCTCAAAATTTTTATAGATGTTGATGAGGGATCTATAAATTATTTCGATACCACATGTGCCAAACTATTGGTGGAGATGGATACCAATAAAGATTTTCCTGCAGAGATTCCTTCCAACACTAGAAATGAGTGTTAGATACAATTTTAGATATGAACTTGTGCCCTTATAGTATCATAGATATTTTTGCATTAGATACTAGTGTGATAAATTGAGGAAAGATTATCAAGATTCATGGAGGAAAGATTATCAAGATTCATGGTAGAAAGGTAAGTGCCCCTCGCCCCCGCCCCCTTGCCCCTCACTACTCCATTAAAAAGGGTCAGGTTGAAGATATCATCAATGAGCACCAAAAACCTAAAACTTATCGATCACGCTTGACACCTCTACACAAGGCTCAATGTACTCTGCCGATACTAGTTCCTCTATTAATGGGGTGAAAATGATATGGGAGTAGATGCTACTTCCTTGGTAGAGGCCCCAAAGGCCAAGATTTCAATTGTCACTTCCAAGAAATCATAGCCCACACCAAAATCTTCAATTCTTTCTCCTACTTGGAATGCTTGGAACATGGATAACTCACTTCTTATTGAGTGAAAGTTTGTTGTTGAGAATAGTTTGCAATCTTCCCCTTTTAGAAATCTAAATATTGCACTAGGGAAAACCAATGATATAACTTGTGATAAGGCCTAAGAGGGTGTTTGACTAGTAGGACAAAGCAAAAGGAAGAAAAAAGAAACTTTCAACATGAAGCTTCAAATCCACTCCGCAAGAGGATCAAATTTTTAGCTTCATGTTTTCTCCAACAACTTCTTAGGGGTAAATTTTTTAGCTTCTTCCTAGTAGTAGCTTGGTGTATTTTCCATTGCTAACAAGACTTTGTATAATCTCAGGTGATTTTTAAATTTTTTTTTGGTGTTTATAGATGGGCTTGGGTTGCTCTCAGACTTAATTAGGTGTAATTTTATTATTATTATATATTTAACAGGTGTACCACCTCTTTTCCTATTTAATAATTAAAAAAATTGAAACTGTAAACTAATAGGAATACCCAATGATATTTAGAATTGTCTTCAAATGGGCTACAAGGCATTCCATAACTTCATAAATTTCACTCCACACGACACAAACCCCACCCACTTGAGACTGGCAAAGATAAATACAAAAAAAATTTTGGAAAAAAATTGCTATTAAATTTTATTGACGATATCTATTATTGTTAAAATTAGAGTTAAAATGTTCACTACATTGTAAATTGTTATCACTCTTTTTAAAATTTATTTAACTATGTTATTATAAGCATATCCATTGCAACTCCTTTTGGTGCAAGTTCTAGTTTATATGTTTCCCTTGATTTTATGTACTTTTATTTATTTATGATTACACTTTATTTGTTTCTTTTTATCTATTCTTTGTTTATGTCAATAATAGTTACTGAGGAACATATTTATTTGAATAATTATTTATTTTATATGAGTTATGAAATATAGTTGTCTTAATCCTCATTATGATGTAATTATGTTTTACTTATACTATTCAATATTAATTTTATTTTAATTATATTATATATTAATGTTTATTTTATTATTCTATTTATATTATTTCAACAATTATTTAATTATTTACATTGTTTAATAGTTATATGTGTTATTTTTGTATTAATTATATTATTAATGATTGAATTTTTTTAATATTATTTTAATATTTATTTATTTACTTGTAACATCTAATGACTATACTAATAATTTTTTTTTGTCTAGTCTTATTTAATATTTAATATTTATTTAATAGATATGTGTAATTGACTAAAATTGAGAGTTATTTAACACTATAGAATACAAAATAATTCAACTCAAAAAAATTCTCTAAACATCATTTAAAGGATTTAAAATAAATCAAACTAAATCGAAACAAAATATATAATGACAAGAGACATTAAATGAACACACATGTCAAATAAAGGGAATCACAAAGGTTAACCTATAGGGGTCAATACATGGATAATACCTAATGAAAAACAAGATGATATAAAATGTCTAATTTGCAACATTGAAGTGACATAGACAAAGCAACATTCTATCATGAAATGCCCAACATGCAATAACATCGACTAAACTATGAATATATTTAGAAACATAATTAAAAGAACAAATTTAGTGATAAAAAATCATTGTCAAAGAACATATTGGTAAAATAAGTTTGAAATAGTCTAAAATAAAAAATGTATTCTTGAAGGTCCCATATATTAATTTGACCAAACACATTATTAAAATCTTCCATTCACTCATTCATTCTCACCTCCATTTAAAACTCATATAAGGTAGGGGTCCCATCTACAGGTCTATTTTTAGGTCCAACAAGTCCCATAAGATTTATTTTTGGGTACAAGATTAATTAGACCATTTCCCTTTAAAATAAGAACCCTTATTTTTTAGGCCTTTTAGTTTGAGGGGGTGAAAATAGGGTGGAGTATAGCCCCACTAACAAAAAAAATTTAACAACTTGCTAAAAAATAATACAATTTAATCTAATCCAAATTTAATTTTTTTTACCAAAATGTAAAATTTAGAAATATTTTCATTAAACTAAGAAACTGAAACTTATCACTAAAAATTAGGACCACTCAACTCAAAATTTTCCTAAACAATATGAGCAGGTGCAACTGTATTTTAAGAAAAGTGGCATCCATTAGGCGCTAGCCTAATTATGTACTTTAGGGTTCTCCCCGTAGGTTTTCAATATGAGACCATGAATCAAACTTGCACTTCAAATTTTTCATGTGCGGCCCCTCGAGCTAGCCTCTTTGATGTCGGAGACATCAATAAATTACATTAATTCATCTCCCGTGTCCAACGAACGCCAGAGAATTCTATGGATAATCATATTTCGACTATGCCAAAGCAGCACTGCAATTGTACGTCTCCGCCATTGGTGAAGCTTTGAGAATTTTAGATCTCTGCTACAGGTAAGTCCCGAGAGGTCACTGAGGGCGCTATTTTGAATAGTTGGCAACAGGTGAGGATTGCACACAATTCGGAAGAAGAAGCAGCTCATTCGAATTCTCTAATAATATTATCTTGCAGACTCGAGGCGAGCATGGCTCGGCCACCTCGCCCCTTCAAAGCTCGTGGCAATCAAAATGGGAAGACAAAAAAATTTACCACGAAAGCTCGGAAAGAAAAGCGGCAGCATGAAGCAGAGGAGATCGAGTCGTTGGAAGCCCGAATAGAAGCGGAAAAACCCGAGTGCGGAAGCAACCCTCTCGCCGCCGGCAATGCGTTGGCGAAATTATTCAGCGAGCTGCCGCTGTCAGAGAAAACGAAAAGAGGGCTGATAGAAGGCGGCTTTACGCGCATGACCACCATTCAGAGGGCATCCCTTCCTCACGCCCTCTGCGGACGCGACATCCTTGGTGCTGCCAAGACTGGCTCCGGCAAAACTCTTGCTTTCCTCATTCCGGTAAATGCTTGCAAACAAATAAATTTATAATAGCTCAATTTCCAAAATCTATAACATTCCAATGTAGTTATACTATCATTGTTGGGCATAAATTACTATAACACCAACAAAGAAAATTCATTCCCCGTATCCTCTGGGACTTGTCTTTGGTACCGAGAATGTGAGTGGGCGGGATGTTTCCTGGGAAAAGGGGTGTCCCATTGGCATCTCCATGCATTTCTTTTAAAAACCCTAAATGCAAAGGAAAACCCTAAAAATACGAATGCTAAAAGTGGCGAGGGGAATCCGAGTGCACTGGTGGCAGCAAACATGGCTATCTCAAACACCAAAGTCATAGAAGTCATCGTTTGAAGAGTTAGGCTTATCAGATTTGGTTTATTTTTTGTTTTGTTATTCTCTGTTTTCCGCTGCATAGGTATATGCAAACATAGCAAAAAGCACTTACATTTGGAAAAATGTCCAGTACTTGGAATGTTAATAGTTAAACGTCTAGGCAGTCCCACTAAAATTATAACTTATGGATAGGGCAGTCTTGTAAACAAACTATTAAATTGTGAACTTATAACATAGTAAGTTTAGCTTAACACTTGAAGTTGAAAGCTTAAATTAAATAATTCTGACGTTTAACGATCTAACTTGGAGTTGTAAACTGATAACTCATAGCTTCAGAATAATATATAAATTTATAAACTTATAACCTTTAGCTTTCAAATTTAAGCTAAACATAAGTTTTAGTTTAAAAATTTAAACTTATATATTCAAATCCTCACAGATTTACACACATTGATACACAACTTGCTATCATGGGAGCAGCTCACGTTGTTAATAAGATGAAAAACAAAAACACAAAGATCTGCAATGGATGAGAGCTCAAAACTTATGCCCTTGTCGTCATATTAGGAAATTTCGTGGAACACTCATTTTGCAAAAAATGCATGCTTTGCTGGTTATCATTGTGTAAGCTTGATCTTTTTTGGACACTTTGACTGCTAGGAAGTAAGCATGGACAGTTTGAAAACATCCTCACGAAGTTCCAAAGTTAATCTGTAACGGGCTTTTACTAAATAATTAGAAACACATCAATAAGGTAGGAATAAGGTTGTCTTCCTCTTTTTTGAAAATTTATTGTCAATGGTCCAACTTTAGTCTTACTTTTGATATTGTAGTAAAGGTATCACCATGCTAGGAGTCGTGCAAATATTTGTTAACAATTAGCTTACCAAACATCTTCCTCTTAGTGGTGTTGATCATATTCACGAGGAGGTCTGAAAGGATAATGTATTTGTGAACATGCCCATTTTTGAAGATTGTAGCCACCAGGACAGCTATGATGGCTTTTTCTACCAGGGAACAAGAATTCTGAATATTGAATAGTCTATTGATCTATGTCGAATGATCTTCATTAGCACATTCACATTGTCTACTATTGATAGTAAGTCTCTGAGGAATCTTTGATGCAAGAAGTCAGTATTCATGCCATTTATACATAGTTCTCTAGCACCATTTGACATGACCTCTCAGATTGCAATTGATCTTTTCCGGATCTGAGATCCTATTGGCATGGCGGTGGTGATGGGTGTGTGATGTCCCGTTTTTGAAATAGGGCTCAGTAATAAATAATAATAATATTAAAATATAAAAGAATAAACATAAAATTTAAATAAAATATAAAATAATAAAATTCAAATATTACATAATTAAATTTTGTTAAGTTAATGAAGGATCAAAAGGCATGAATTGAAAAGTTGTGACTTCCTCAAACATGAGATATAAAAAGGGAGAGAGGAAGGAACAAAAAAGGGAAGGTCTGAAGCAAGGAAGAATTAATAGGATAGAAAAAAAAGAATTGAGAAGAAAATAAGGAAGCGACTCTTTCAAAGGGCAAAAGTTATGAATGACTGATTCTTCAAAAGGTGGTAATTATGAAGGATCGCGACTCTGTCAAATGGAAGCCATGATAAAGAGGTTTGACTCTCCCTTACAATGGAAGATGTAAAGGGGAGAGCATTATTTGAGGAGAACATTCAAGGGAGAGCAATTTTGGGAATAATATATTATTCTCAAAGGTAACAATGAAAAGTGGTGATTCAATTCTAAAGACTCTTTCACCAATAAAGTATAAAGGAGATTTCATACCAAACCAAAAAAAAGCAACAATAAAAGAGTATGCAGATTTTGAGAGCAAACTGAGCAGAAGAATTTCCATTTAATAAAGGAGATCGATCTATGAGATAAACCTGATATGAAAAATCAGAATTCAGATATTTTACAGCTTATCACATCTTATTAATCTTATTAGATTAAGAGTTACATCTTTTTCTACATTTTTGCTCACGTTTTATTTTGGACTTGTGAATACAGGGCAAAGTAAAATGTGATCTTGAGAGGGGACATTACAAGGAGCACGAAGGAGCTCTTTGCATGACCATGCCGATCTGTCCCTTTTAATGATGCGACTTTTTCCACACTAGACCATACATTGCATCTATCAAACATGACTGTCTTTTAAACTGGATCTATGGCTTTTATTAGCTAGGAAGTCTGCGGCCTTGTTGTCCTTTTAGTAAACATCCTTAGCTGAATAAGCTTAAAGGTCATCAAGAAGGGGCAATTGAGGTCAATCAATTTTTTAAAGTTTCTGATGGAGGCAGCTCCTTCTTATGATGGTATTGAATCACCTTTGATATAAATCTCCTTGATGTTTTCCATGGCGGATTGTTTTAGTCCATAGTATAGAGCTTCCATCTCAGTCTCATTGTTTCTTCTTGATGGCAACTAATTCGACCTTATTTAAACAAGGAGTCTCGTTTTTGATGATGCATCAATGAAAATCGTCGAATCACCTTTGATATCAATCCCCTTGATGTTTTCCATGGTGCGTTGTTATAGTCCATAGTATAGAGCTTCCATCTCAACTTCATTGTTTGTTTTAGGTGGCAGCTTTGTTGACACTATCTATACAAGGAATCTTGTTTCATTTTTGATGATGCATCCTTGACACACTGGGTTCTCGCTCTGTCTCTCTGTGTCTCTATCTATCTATCTATAAAAGACTTAATAAGAGTCACTAGGTATATTATTGCTGTTCCATGTATATTTTTGTAAATACAACCATTCCCATATTGAAGTTGTCATGCTTCATAATAAGAGTTACATTGTTCTAGCATATTGAATATTAGGAAATTGTATCGATAATAAATATTTTTTAAATTGATATTAATATGTACATCATCTTCCTTAATAATGGAATCATTTAAACATTACTTGATCTATAGATATTGATTTAGGGGGTTATAGATACTATAAATAGCAGTTGCTGATTAAGAATAGTATTTATAATTTTACTAAGTTGCCAGTTCGGATTTTGGTTCACATGCGGGTTCGACATTTGGGTTCGAAATTCGATCATATTTTTTTGGGCTAGGTTTGGATTCGTTTTGGGTTCGTCCATAGTACATATATATATATATGTTTTAGCAAATATGTTCATACAACACAATGCTAATTTTGAAGTAATTTAGCAAAATACACCACCTATATATATTAATGATTTAGTTCGAAACACTCATCTCAAGGCTCAACCTGTAGCAACTGATAGTACTATGAATAACTTGAGATTGCTTCTCTGTTTGATTTATCAACTAATGATCAATATTATAAACAAAACATATTCAAAACAGCTACTTGCAAAAATCATGAACATATTCAAGAAAACATATAAAAACTCAACCAAGATATTATCCTTTCAAGACAATATAAATGCAAATTGAAAATTTGGAACTCGTTGGTCCAATGACAGCCAACTGATCTCACACGTTGATGCTAAATATGGAATTAAGAATTCACATTGGACAACACCAAAGGAAATTGAAACTTATCATAAAGAAACATCTGAAAAATGAATCATGCCTCAAAAAGCATATTTTCCATATGTGATTTTTGGTATTTGTGATGCTATGTAGTTGCCAGCCTGTGTTACACTCACTGTGAGGACTTCGACAAGGAGACAGATGGCCAATAATTCATTACCATATATATGACTTGTAGCAATGTTCATGAACGATGTTGGAGAAACAAGGAAGAGTAGAGGAACAATGTTGGAGAGGAGTAATGATGATGTCATGCAAGCAGAGAAAATGCAAAGTAGAAATTGAGTCGAGAGAATGCAAAGCAGAAGCCGAAAATATTAAAAACTTGGCATGCAAACAAAAAAGACAATTAAACTAATCAATTCCGCCCAAATTCTTCTTACAGTCGGTCAACATCGCCAAAAGTCTCCTTGGGTTCGACTGCATAAAAGAAAATTTGTTTAAAATAGTCTTAAATTAGACCAGGGTCCCTTTTGTTGAATGTGCAATGACTTTACTAGTCAAACAACGAATTTGACACGACTTCAAATCAAATTCAAACTTGCCTATAGGTGAGCGGATATGGTAACTTAGTAATTTTATCATTGAGTGTACCAAGATTAATGATAATAAAGTTATATTATTGAAAATGATATTTGTATCCATTTTATTGATAATTATAGTATAAGATTAAGTTATGTATTAGTTATTAATCAACCATGCACCTTCTCACCATTTTTAGTGGAACGAAATGAAAAATTCACCAAAGGTGAAAGTCTAGGTATAGTTATGTAGGGATTACCAAATGGTTATCTTCAATTAGTTTGACAAATGGTCATTTAGCATTTTTAACCCCAACATCAAACCATTCTTATTGAATAGGATATGTGCAACAAAGTTAATGAGCCAAAAATAAATACTCTCTTATTTTCGTACCTACGGGTGAGGCATCAACATCATCATTCATTTGATGCATGTAAGCAACACGCAGTGTCTTTGCATGGTGTATTAGATAAATAGAATTACATTTATTCAACAATTTGTGTTTTGTCATGTCCTTGAGTAAAATTTTGGGCATGATACAAATGTAGACTGTTCTATAATAAGTTTCTTATTTCATTTACAAAGTTAAATGACAAGGTTGAGGAATTTGATTAAATTGCCCATTGACTCCTATATTTTGGTTAGTTTATGAACATAGGTAAATCTTTTTAAAGTTTATTTCACAAGGTTGCTCACTTCGTATGCAAATAACACCACTTCAGCTTGAGACATGATTTAATACGAAGATTTTGGTATGGGTACAAGAATGTTAACAAGGTTTGTAGTCAATGTGTCTAATCATGGGTTTAGACATCGCAAAAGTATGATCCGCTTGTGAAATATTACAATTTAGTTTGATGTTGTAGGTTGTAGTATGCTCTTGAATTTACTCAATTTTGTTCCGAGTCTTGTAGAAGATGCTGCAAACCTAGGCTTCACACTTGTACATAATAATGAAAATAACTTAAGTGTCAAAAATTATGCTTTGTTGCTAAAAGATACTTCAAGCATGTATCAAACAAATTATATGTTTGAAAAGTCTGGATTATGCATAGATGTGCCTCTTCTGAATTTGTAGATTTTTTTTTTTAGTTTTTACTTTCTACCTTGTCAGGTGCTTTTACACACAATACACTAGTGATACTTGGATATCATCTGATTTGAAACTTTAGAGCCTTAAATATGTTGTTACAATGTAATGTCCTACTGAGTGTACAAATTACTCCAGGCCATGCGAAGCACTATAGGTAGTGCAGGTCACTTCGAGTTGTATAGACCACTCTAGTGTAATGCGGATCACGTCAAGTCGTGTGGTTCACTCTGGGTGGATGTATGAGGTATCACCCAAATGTCGTGAAGCTTGAGACATTTGCTGTATGGTGTTGAATATTGCAGATGGAATTAATGTTTTATGCTCGTTGTATGAGTAGACCGCCAAAAATCAATATTCAATGGAAAGGAAAACTCCCACATGCCATAGAAAAATGTATTAATAATGATGGTGCTTTAGTTTACAATAGTTTTAGACAAGTGTCAAACAAATATGGATCTGTCTTCAAATGAAGATTTTCACAAACTTGACAAACAATATGAAACATCATAATGATATTTCCAATGATAGACTAGGGTGGTCATGAACCATCGAAACTATGAATGCAGACTAAGGTGGGTCTTGCACCTTTGAAATTGTGCACAATTGCCTTAGACCTTTAGCTTCCAAATATACAAAAGAGCTAAATAGATTTCATGATGATTTGCCATGTCTCACCATCTCCTTATAAAGGCCTCCAGGCGCATAGAAAGTTACAATATGAGTAGGCCGGCAATACTTTATTAATTTATTATTTGGGCCCCCTTTATTTAATAATTAAATGAGTTAAAATACTTTATTGAAATTAGGGGCATTACAAATCCTTGCCATCCAGAGATTGCTTTCCCTCAAGCAATCCACTATCAAATCTGTTGCCTACTGCGAATCTCTAGGATTCTAAACAAGCACGAATGATGGTAGTTGTACCGGCTAACAGGTCCATGTTGCATCATGATCCACAATTGGATGTAGTCAAGATTGTGTATTGTCATCAAGCTTCCACTGCACCTCTCTAATATAAACATTGCCATGCCCGGAGTCACTAGGATCCCAAAGGAGCCATTCATAAAACACATCGATGCTCTGATCCAAAGCCTTCCTCCCATCATGCTAATCAGTCTCCCCGGGAGTCTCATAGCTTAGGTAGATCTTGTTGTTTTAAAGAGGAAGCTCCTCACATGGAGAGATTGTAATTAGGCACGCCTCATGCACAATCCAAGGATAAACTCCATATTCGATCAATTGGGAACTTTGCCCATGAAAAGGATTATTGGTAGTGTTTACTTCTCTGTGTAGTTGGTTGATCAATGTTGTTTTCTAGACAAGTTGCATGAAATTATCCTCTTTAACCTTGCTTTTGCCATGTAGGCTTAGTTTTTCTCCACTTGTAGGCTTAGCAATGGATTCTTGCATATCCTCATGCGACCCTTCATTTTCCTCATCACTCTTATTTTCATCACCAACCTCCTTAGCCTTTTGCAATTGAGATGTCAAATTTTCTTCACATTACTTGAATAAAATATTACTAATCTACACGCCACAATAGAAGGGATGCATTCTTGATTATAAACAATCCATAGAATAGTTATGATAGGTTGGGATATTATATCCATCTTCTCAATACATAAAATCATAATATTCTCCATGGCAAAGAAAATCCTATTATCATGGTGATCTTTATGGTGTCTAAAAAGTGATGAATTGTATAGCGGATCAAATCTTGCAATCCTCGATCTAAGAGGAGATTACTTACTTTAATATTTGGAGAGATCTCTAGTAATGTCTACCTCCTAGCATAGGGATCACTATTGATGTCATTAAGGCTCTGAAAGCTGTCAATGATCAAGTGCAATATCTCTATCAAAGTGTCATCATCATAAGGTGCTTGATGAGCCAAGATTCTCAAAATTTCACTTAGACATGTTGCAACTGCTAACTTAATTTTTCTGTTATGGTGTCGCAACAAATTGGGTTGTCTTAATGCAACCACAATCGTAGCAAAGGATCCTTCGTATAAATCTTGAAGATGATTGGTTCACCTTACTCAAATATGCTTCTAATATATCTAATGGAAAATATCAACACTATCACTGAGCTCTTTGCCAATCCTCTGTAGCACATTGGACCACCATTGTCCATCAGTCAGAGCCATATCACCCCACATAGGTTGGCAAGATCACCAACTTTGATAACACTATAATGTCCTATTGGGTGTACATACCACTCTGGGCCATGCGGGTTACTCAAGGTAGTGTGGATCACTCAAGCTATGCGGGTTACTTTGGGCTGTATAGACCACTTGGGGCCTTGTGAACCATTTTGAGCCATGCGGGTCACTTTGGGCCGTATGAGTCACTCCAAGCCATGCAGGTCACTCTGTGTGGATGTATGAGGTGTTACTAACCCTATGACATTTTTTTGTATGGTGTCAAACATCGCATACAAATTAATGTTTTATGCTGGTTGTAATCAATATTCAATGGAAAGGAAAACTCACACATGCCATAGGAAATGGTAGTAATAATGTAGCACTTCATATTACAATAGTTTTGTACAAGAGCCGAGCAAATACAGATCTGTCTTCAAATGAAGGTTTTCACAAATTTGATGCACAGTGTGAACCACTGAAATTGTGATTGCAGAGTAGAGAGGATCTTCCACCTCCAAAATTGTGGACAACTAGCTTCAGCCTTCAACTTCCGGAAATACAAAAGAGTTAGATATATTCAATGATGATTTGCAATGCCATGCCATCTTCTTATAAAGACCTCCAAGTGCCTAGAAAGTTACAATATGAGTGGGCTGACAATACTTTATTAATTTACTATTTGGGCCCCCTTACTTTAATAATTAAACATTGTAACACCGTTGCTTGCCTATGCCGGGACGGGGGATGAAAGGGCCTCAATTTCAGGATGGTGGGAGGACAAGATGGCTATGACTGCAGGGTTAGGGGGTTGTCGTAAACTATACATATAGAACTTGGAATGTGAGTTTTGGAATGATATTTTAGTATAACATACCAAATTGAAGTGCTTGAACATATCAAAATTGTAACGTTCGAGGTTACTTCCGAAAGCACCAAAGAATTTACATAGAACATACACGTAGTAGTAATCTAAGTCACAAGGTTCGAATTCAAGTTCGAGTTCGGCAACTATGAAATTCGAATAAAATTAGACACCTCAAAAAAATGAAAAAAATTCGACATTAAATTCGCCTATATAAATTAATTTTTAAAAACTATAAATAATATATGTAAATTTAAATAAATATTTATATAGAACAATATTGTAATTTAAATAGATAAATTATATCTACTACTATTTATCATTTAAAATATATTATCTAAATATAAAAAAACTATATAATGATAATAATAATATTGATAACATTAAATTTTAAAAAACAAAAGGACATTACAAATAACACAATATAAATAACAATAATAAAACAAATAATATATAACGTATAAGATAATATTATCTAAGCATATAAAAGTAAAATATAAATAAATAATATTTAGTACCTTTAGTTATTATTCAATTTCAAATGCGGGAGATATAAACTCTATAAACTTAATAACATTAAAATATAAAAAATTAAAGAGACCCCTGACGGCATTACAATTATTATAATACACAACAATATAATTTTAATAAACAAAAATATATTAGATAAATAATATTATTAACATTAAACGATGGGTCAACTAATTTCATCCGGAATGGCGCTCTTGATCTTTGTCTGATTCACCATTTGTTAAGTAGGTGCCCATCTAGAAGCGATAGCGCAGATCTGGCGAACAAGATTGAAACCCCATTTCGCTTGTCTCTGGTGGTTTGCTCAGTTCATTCGTATGTCGATTGTATAGTTAAACAAATACCCTAAAGCCCATCTGATAAAATGGATCAAGGCATCAAAATGATGCGAGAAAAAACCTCTGCATGTAGGGAAAAAACATGGAAAACCCTTAAAAACCTTTTATCGAAGACTGCTCGTTATATCTGTACGAAGCTAATGAATGATAGTCGAACTTCAACGAATTTTTTGTGTTGTTTTGAAGTTCGTCGAATTTCGAACCTGATGGCAGATATTTGCCGAACCCTGTGACATAGGTAGTAATATTGCTGGTAATTGGCACAAACATATCGCTGAAACTAGTATGTGTAAAAATGTCTTTCTGTTTATGCATCAATAAATAGTATTAATACATATTGATAACAAGGCAATACTATGGAAGCAAAATAATCTAAGACATGCTCAAGACTAGTTATTATCTCCAAATGTGAAAGGGGAGTAGATATGCAATTAGGGAGAGGCCTGTGTAAATCCAGTGAGTCAGTCATTCCCATGATAGGATAAAGATAAATGATTCCTAATGCCTAGCGAACATGTCCAAGAAAAACTTAAGGGCTTGGATCCACAAAGGCCTTGTGGGAAACCATTGAGTTTGGTGTCTGAGAAACCTATTCTATGCATTTTGATAAACGGAAATAATAACTAGGACAGCATGACCTTCTCAATTCATACATATATAGTTTAATACGAATTCACCTATAGTTTTTTTTGGCAAGAATAATGTTAATATAATTCCATTCAAGTATATTAAGAATAGGTTCATTTATGCATAGCTAGTTGAACTTACTTGGGGGCATTACACAAAGCCAGTGATTTTCAAAATAGTAACACAGTACATACCCAATTGTAACATTCAAAAATCAAAATTCAAATAGAAATTCAAGTACCCATCCTAGTGGCCGCTTGGTTGTGGAATGGTAGAGGTGGGGGTACCTAGGTTACTCCATATACCTAGTATGGGGACAGATACTTTGAGGATTCGGGGGGGGGGGGGGGGGTGTGTGTGAGCCCCTAATTTCACTGTAATTAAATTAACTAAAATACTTTATTAAAATTGGTTACAATACATACAATATTTCATTATTCATAAATGAGTAGTAACTAATAACAAATGGAGTACGTAGTATCCTTATAGAGAGATTAATTGAGAAAGAAATAGAAACTTTCTAAAAAGATAACATGAAAGTTTCTATGTTTTCCAAAAACTAATACTAACTATGATAACTTGTGTCACAGGGTTTGCCACATTTCATGTATGAAATTCAAAATTCGGCGAATTCTGAAAGAATCTATAAAATTCGCTCTTATTCGCCCCAAAATTCATATGAAATAGGGTTAGGGCTATTTTAGGTGATACATTTGGATCTTTGAAACACATTCTCGGGCGGAATGAATGGAAGTCCCAAAATGAAGAAATATTATTGATGCAAGACACACCAATGTTGGAATCCAGGGAAATGTACAAGTTGTATTGCTGCAAGACACGCCAACAGTCAAAAGAAAATCCTTGCAAAAGAAAATCCGCACAGAGAGATTGTCTACTAGGCGTTTGGATTGTTCCCTGTAACACAAATCCTCTCTAGCATGGTGAGCGGTCAAAATGAGAGTCGATAATACAAGTCCTCAAAAGTATTTAAGTCCCGCAAATGTATACGCAAATGTATATGAAGTACTGAATAATACATTAAAACACATTACTTAATGTACATATTTAAGATATAGTTATTACTTATTATTTCATATACTATAAATAACACTTTTCTAATTTATATATTAATTAAATAAATAATTAAAACTTTAATTTTGTTTACATTATACTGTTTTTAAATTTGTTGTAATGTTTACATTGATCTATTTTCTATAATTTTAGTTTATCAATTGTAAAACTAAAATATGTACATTAAGTTTCAAATTTAAAGTAATATTATTTTATTTTAATAAATAATTAAATAATTTATTTTATTTCAATTTCATCTAACGATGTTAAGTTATTTTAATAATTTAATCAATTTATTATTATATATAAAAAATTAAATTTATATAAGGAAAATTAAATGTCGATTTTTTTTCCAAACTTTTTACTTTTGTTGAACTTCATCTGAATTTTATTGTTGTTGAACACGAATTTGAACTCGAACCTTGTGACTTAGATGATAACCATTGAAGAAACATTACAATATTTTAATACCCTCCCTTAATGGCCATCGTCTAACTACCTTGCAGAAGCCTGTACATACATGTCTTGTGGTCATAAATTCTTCAGAAGATTCTACTAATGCTCAAGATTAGCCAAAATCCATCCATAAAAAAACAGAGAAGGTTCCCCCCTTCTTGAAAATGCTCTGCAACAAGAGACAGGGGCTTGCCAATGTCTCTGCCAATCCTCCCAAATCTGCAAAACTTCTGACCAGAAATCATCGTAAAACTCCAACCTGATGTTGAATAACAAAGTTGTTCCTCCCTATAGCCAGAGACACACTGAGCACAGCAGTGACAATATTGAGGAAAAACTGACAACCCTCTAAACTTTTACAGATGAGCACGACATCTCAAAAAATATTGCAAAAAGACATGATTTTTGAGGAAAAGAAATCACCAAATTCAATATTACAAAATCATTGCTTTTCAGAATAAAAAGGTAAAAACCCACAAAGGAATTTCTCACAACTTTGTGAATTATAGAACCTAGAAACAATTTCTGGGGATAAATCAAGAAACCAAACATAACATTTTAAGGACAAAAAATTGTAAAACCCTCTTAGAATTGTTTACAGGAAAGATTTATGAAAACCCTTCTTGAATTTGTTATGAAGAAAAACAATGAAAACCCACCACTAATTCTTTTCGGGACAAAAATTATAAACCCACCAATAAGTTTGTAACGGTTCAAATTTATAAACCCCTTGTAGAAACCTTCATGCGGCAAAACACTAGACTTCACGTGGTAAAACAACGACGAAAGCAACATGCAAGCCACAAAATTTGCAGATTTCTGCTCAAACCAAGAAATCACACAACCAAACCCTTGACTAGGCTTGCTATTTTCATCAAAAAATCTTCAAATGCGCCAATGAATTTGCAATTTTGTTTTTTCATGAAAAAAGTGATTAAAAAATTCCCGGAATAAATTCCAGAACAAAAAGAAGCTACAATTTGTCCTTTTAAAAAATTGCCAAATCTTAAAGAAGCTCATCAATCTGCACTGATACAATGTAACAATATTTCATTCTTCACAAATGTGTAATTACAAATGGAGGCGTAGTTTCCCTATACAGTGAATAATTAAGAAAGAAACTTTCTAAAAAGCTAATAGTAAAATTTCTATGTTATCTAAAAAGTTAAAAACTAAATACTAACTAAGATGATGATTAAAAAAGCATTAAAATATTCTAATAATTACAGTGTCATGTCCCCAATTTTCTGGTGACAGTTCGATTTAATTAATTTAATTAATGGTTGTCCAAGGACGACTAATTAGTTATTTTAATTAAATGAATAAATATTAAAAGATGACCTTGTATTTAATAAAGTGACTTGGAAAATATTTAATAAAGTCACTAGAGGGATAAGATCAAAAAGGTTCTAGAAGTCTCTGGAGAGGATGGAGAAAAAAGAATAAATAGGCACCCCGGGGCTCCATTCGAATCAGGCAGTTGATTATCTCTCTCTTGTTTTCAGATTGTGATTCAATCACGGGTGCATTGTGGAAACCTAGGGTTTCGGCAATTGTCACAGTTGGCCATTGAGAACGATAACTCTCAATTGGTACGCAATTTTGAGGGTGTGAAATATCATCTGAATTATTGCAGATTGGAGGTGACATTTAGTCATTTCATCAGGGGCAGAATCGGGTGGTCTAAGGCCGAAGTTTGGTGGATCAGTTCTAAGAATTGATATTCGTAGATTTAAGCTTTCGCAAGGTTTATTATTTCAGGTGGGTTTGTGGGTCTTGAGATGAAGGCCGTGGTGAGAGTTTTGTGGATTGGTGGTTTTGATGTTCTTGAGATGAAGGCCATTCGGATTGGTTTCCGCTGGCTATGAGCTTGGAAAGCCCCCTTCTGAGCTATTCGTTTGATGCGGCGGATGTGATGGCTTCGATGCATCTGGATATGATCTTGAGGTCCTCTGCGAAAGGGAGAAGGCTTTCGCAGGTGTAGAGGACTGTGACTGAGTTTGAGAGGCTGGTGAAGATTGATTCTTTCAGGAAGTTCTCTGTGCATGTTTCAAGGCTTGAGTTTGTGTAGTGCTCCGTCGTTTCAAGGTATAGCTTGCGGCTCATCTGAGCATAGCTACGTTTAGGGGTGTGATTTCTGGGTTGCCTCCGTAGCAGAACTTTGCTGCCACTTCTAGTGCCTCTGCTCCTCCTGGCATGTCTTGGAGATAGACTTTGCTCGATTCTCTTGATTCTGCTAATTGTTTCGGATCCGCCCGCTTTTGGATACCAGAGGGAACTGCACCGTGAACGGAAATGTGTTATCTATGATTGGATTTTTTATGGAAAATTGAATGCAGAGGATTGCAAAAAAATTAAATGACCAAATAAGGGTGCAGATTTCAATGTTCAGATAAGAGTTCAAAGGAAATAATTGTACAAATTAAAGGTGCCGTTATTAAAGACATCATCGCATAGTGTATGTTCCTTGCGGAAGGTCAAAGGTGAGAGCCAAGACGGAAATATAGTAACCAGAAGATCTGCCCAAAACTTGAGTAAATTGGTAGTCGAATACCTGAGGCTCAAGCCCGACCATCAGCTCCCAACACTCGGCAATCTCAGACCGATAGTACATACGGATAAGGGAGGCGGCAGCAATAGTCTTGATGGAGGTCGCAAGCGCAATTTGTCACAAGTATCGATAAGGTGTCTTATCAGACAGTTGGAAATAACTGTGATTACCATCTGTTTTGCTCATCCGCTAAACATGAGATGGTTATGTGCGGGTTAAAACAGTGACAGCAGCCAACCGGACAACTCAAGCATATATTCAGGGACTTGATATTTATTCCGACCTTGCCCATCTTCTGAAGATCGAATATGCCATGATAATTGGTAGCAAAACAAGGTTCGAAGATTCGAGCAAACTCTTGGCTTTTCATATCTATTATATGTTTTATTATTGTAACCTCAGTATCTCATAGTTATTAATAAATGAAGAAAAATACTTAGCTTGCCCATTCTATGTGTTTTGCCTTCAAAATCGGAATAGCACAGACTCAATTATTTAGTAAAAGTAAGTCTCCAGTGTCATGTCAGTAGCAATATCAATTTAGTAAGCAAGGGTCATTTCAGAAAGGTCATTTCAGTGGTATCAGAGCCTAATCATTGAAGTTTTAGTATTTTAGTGTTTAAGAGGCAAATATCCTGTCGGGGATATTTCATACAGTGTCTCACTGCATATCATGGTTTAGTTTTATGTTTTATTAGATAAATTTGGTGCTTACTTTTCCATAATTATGATGCTCACCTTTGTTTCAGGTGATTGAAAAACTTTACCGATTAAGGTGGTCTCCTGTTGATGGTGTCGGTGCTATTATTATCTCACCAACAAGAGAGCTAGCACTTCAGATCTTTGAGGTGCTACGGAAAGTGGGAAAGCACCATACTATAAGTGGAGGCCTTTTAATTGGTGGGCGAAAAGATGTAGACATGGAAAAGGAAAGGGTGAATGCCCTCAACATCTTGGTCTGCACACCAGGGCGGTTGCTTCAGCACATGGATGAGACTCCCCTCTTTGACTGTTCACAGCTCCAGGTTACAATTTCAAATTTCTCTTTACACTATTTATGACAACTTCGCAAATGATAAAGGATAAACAAAAATATTTGATTTGCAAGTTATTATATTACTGTGATGGGGATGAAATTTAAAGAATTAAAAACATTGTATATGTAATTCTAGGCAGGGCTGTACTTGTGCAGCAAAGATGCAAAGGCTCACTGTATGTGTGTAATGAACAAGTTGCATGATAATTTGTTGAATTTAAGAATTACACGACCTGCTTTCTAATTACTCAACATCAGGGAAGGCATACAAGCAAATGTTGTAATTTGAAACTCTTACCTAACATCTCTTTATCTTTATGATGAGCCTATTTTGACATACTATACTGTTTGTGGTTAACAACAGGTGTTGGTGCTTGATGAGGCAGATCGCATTTTGGATTTGGGATTCTCAAAATCATTGAATGCAATCCTATCACAACTACCAAGAAAACGTCAGACTTTGCTGTTCTCTGCAACTCAGACACAATCAGTGCAGGATCTAGCAAGGCTTAGTTTAAAAGATCCAGAGTATATAGCTGTCCATGCTGAGTCTACAGTAGCTACTCCAGCACGCCTACAACAAACTGCAATTATTGTTCCTCTCTCACAAAAACTTGATATGCTATGGAGTTTCATTAAGAGCCATCTCAATTCAAAGATACTGGTATTCCTTTCAAGTTGCAAGCAGGTTGGATTGGATGACTCTTTCTTGCACCGCTTTTGTGATATTTGGTTACCTAAATATTTGTCTGGGATAGAGTACGAGAGCTTAATATAGGTAACATTAAACAATGTGATTGCATTCCAATAATTTGATATTTGGTACAGGTTAAGTTTGTTCATGAAGCTTTTAAGAAGTTACATCCCGGTGTTCCAATAAAATGCCTTCATGGGCGCATGAAACAGACTCAAAGATTATTGGTACTCTACAAGTATACAGAGGAACAACATTCTGTTCTTTTTGCAACTGATATTGCTTCAAGAGGCTTGGATTTTCCATCTATTGATTGGGTTGTTCAGGTAACTTTAAGGTAGAGGTGTAAATGCCTTTCTGCCATTTATCTGTGCTGAAGTGAAATGCTGGATTGATATTACAATCCTACATGAGAAAACAAACTATTCTTGTATGCTGCATTCTATGGCACTAATATCTGATTTTTATTTGTAAATTTAAGGTGGATTGCCCAGAAGATGTACCATCTTATATTCATCGTGTTGGTCGTACAGCTCGTTTCACAGCTGGAGGTCGTTCTGTTGCATTCCTGATGCCCTCAGAATTGAAAATGCTGAACCAGCTCCAAGCAGCTAAAATACCAATTAAAGTGATTAAGGTGCATTGTTTATGGTGGAAAGCTGAAAGTAGTTTCCCATAGAATTCATGGTCAGACTTCATGTTTCAAATGTCTACATAAGATTTTCAATGTTATACATCATATTGAAGAAAATGTGTTGTTCATCTATTTTGGGTGACCATGCAGGCAAATGAAAGCAAGCTGCGTTCTATATCAGGTCCACTAGCAGGAATTCTATCAAAAGATCCAGATCTGAAATACATGGCACAGCGGGCATTTGTGACATATTTACGGTCAATCCATTTGCGTTCTGATAAGGAACTTTTTGATGTCTCTAAATTACCCATAGAGGACTTCTCTGTCTCTTTAGGTCTCCCAACTGCTCCTCGAATCCGTTTCTTAAAAAGAGGTGGAAAGAAACCAGAAAACATGGGGGGTGAACCTGAAAAAGAGATTGAAGAGGGAGAGGGAATTGGCAATGATTATGGCAGTGCAGATGATGGCGATGAAGAGGTCTTACTAAAGGTAGCAAGTGGAAACCCAAAAATAAAAAAAAGTCATTCCAAGTTGGTTAGGGATGAGGATGCTGATACTGCATCTGTGGAGTATGATAAATTGATGTTCAAAAATGAGGATAAAGGGGATAATCTATTTTTGACCCAAAAGAGACCAGCTGAAGGTGGAGACACCGAGGCTATGAGGTATGCAAAATGGATATAGTTTAGGTCAGGGAATTGGAATTGCAATTTTTGTTTGTACTTTGGCACTTACAGATGTGCTTAAATATTTTACAGTCTGGCAACAAGGGTCTCAAAGAAAAAGAAACTCAAGATCAATGTCAATAAACCAGTTGGTCAGCGTGTTGTCTTTGATGATGAAGGGAAACCAATGGCCCCATTGGCAGCATTTGCAAACAGGCAAGCTGGTGGTGTTCAGGAAAACCAGATCACAGGTATGATTTTTAATTTTATCAACATATCATTTAACATATTACAGATATCATTTTGGATTACTGAAGTTCGGCAAGTTGCAGAGTGCATCATACCAATTTGATTTTTTGATTTGGTATGAGTTTTCAGCAGTCAGTTGCATAGATTTTGGTTAATTTACATTTGCCCACATTTGATTGGATCAAATAAACATGGTTAATATAGATGGAACATAGTTCATAGATATTCTCTTATGCTTTAACTTTTTTAGGGAATATAGATAAACATTTGCCTTTGAATACTTGAAACTAATTGAATTGATATGAAGTCATACTAAATCCTGCTTAGCATACAGAGTAACTTGGGATTGTTGAATACATACAACCACTGCATATAATTGTCTTCTAGACATGGCCTAAAAATTTGATATCAAAACTAAAAAGAAAATTTATGCCAAGAATGCACCACTGGTATGCATCAGAAATCTTCTCAACACAATGCATTACCTCCAGAACCAAGCAAAATTGAAGATAGAACAAATGAGCTTAGGAGAAAGAAGTTATGTTTCCTTTGTGAAGAGCCGTGAACTCTTGGGAGAAAGAATTTATGTTTCCTTTGTGAAGAGCCGTGAACTCTTGGACCATAGATGCTTGGGTGAAGGACAGATACATTACATTGAAGTGGTGTTAGATAAAGACTTGGACTCAGAGGATGAAGTTATGGTATTTGAAATTTTTGTCAGTCATATTGCTGAAGGCATAAGAACATGAAGTCACAAGGAAGTACACTTGCTGATCTCTTAGGTACCCTTAAATATCTTCCCTTAAAGGGTTTGACATTTGTGGAGTGCTAGCAAGGGGGAGGATGACTATTTTTATTGATGGTGGGGCAGCCCAGAACTTTATTGGTGAAGGTGATATGCAAATGAGATCATGGATATGGATGCAAACTAACATCTTAAATTGTTGTAGGAGATAATTTCCACAGCAAGTCAAATTGTGATATTGCTATCAGGATTTAACTTTGTTATTTTGAGTCAAACTCATTGACCCATGTTTCATGAGTAGTGATTCAACATGAATCCATCTCTCATGAGAATAAATGGAACACTTAGCACTCATTGGATCTAGGTGATGCTCATAGGGGTGAAGCACCGGGACCTCCCAGAGGTCACCCATCCTAGTATACTCCAGCCCAAGCGCGCTTAACTACAGAGTTTCCTCCATGGTTAAACCCAAAGCTTGCAACATCTTAAATTGTCCTTAGCATAGTATTGGAATGCAAATAGCTATAGTTGATTCTATTCCTTTCTTGCAATGGAATTGAAATTGTGAAGTGTGTGCGTATGAGATCTAGGTCTAATGTTCATAACATGATAAATAACAATAAAAAGGAAAACATAGTTTTAAGCTAGATTTGGGATAGCTATACAGAGAAGAACCTGGATCTCAAAAAATGAAATGTGAAGTGTTGGACAACAACAAACTATGAAAAGGAAAACATAATTTTAAGCTAGATTTGGGATAGCTATGCAAAGAGGAACCTGGATGTCAAAAATGGAGTGGAAAGTGTTGGACATAGGTGCTGGGTGCCTTAGTTTGAAGGTATCTGAAACTGACATAGATGAGCTGTACTATACCGTAAGAGGTTTGCAATGATGTCTCCCAGAATTTCAACCCAGAATAGCAGGATGGGGATTCTGAGTAAATTAGTTCAAGCTCTTTGGCTTGTTCAAAGTCTGTTGTAAATTGTAACAATCTTCTTTGTGCTGCTGTATCATCTTTGCTGTCGGATCTGAACCTGCACTCACAAAAAAGGGGAAATAGTTGTGCTGTATTGGGGCTTGCCTAAGTCAAATCCAGTGTTGGTGTTCCTGCAGCTATTATGATGAAAATGTGTGTCCTAGGGAGGATAGCAATAAAGCAATAATGAAATACTGAAATGAAATGATTATACCATAGATATGAAACTCTTCCATGGAGTTTCACCAAAAGTTGTGGATGTAATGCTCTTTATGGAAGTCCTGCAAGTGTTAATGCAATAGCATGTCAAACATGAGTCCATACTTAAATGGAGAATGCTTGTAGCTTGCTGCTCAATATGCAAAGATCACGAATGGTGTAGGTTACAAATGGTGGAGGTTGAAACTCACAAATCTAGTAATTTGGGTCCCTTTTGGAGGGAAATGAACCAACAAAATGGGTAATGATGTGTCAGGGGCTGAAACAGAAGACTTAGGCTCAGAATTAACATTTGATGATGATGAAGTTGCATGTTTAACAATTAAATTATAGGGTAACATAGATGATAAGTGGGTTTAAAATGATCTATAGAGGAAAGCACACTAAAGTAGGTGCCAAATAGAGTGTAAAGTTGTGAAGGGTATCAATTTATGACACTATAAAAGGTTTGGTGGGGAAGAAAAGCTTGAAGGTAGAAGAATTTCAAGGTTTAAATGCTAGTCATTCCATGCACCAAAATTATCAAGCAACTCAACATTATAATGATTGCATTCTCTAGGGAGTATTCAAAGAAATATTTAAGTATGGAATTTAAGTTCACAGAAGATGGAAACGAGTGTCCTCAAAGGGATCTCAAATGAGCTATACAAGAGGTGACAACAAAGAGGATGGAGAGAATCATTTGTAGTGGCCAACTGTAATCTCCCTTCTAAAACACAAACAAGTTTAGAGTCCACAACACCATTGGAAAAACTAGGGTTAGAAAGTTATCTTACCAAGTAGGAAATCCCTTTCATTATGGTTGAATATAAATATTGCAACCATGAAATAAGTATAGATGTATATAAAACTTAATTAAATTGTTAATAACTCGTGAACAAATAAAAAGATATGCAGATGTATTATATACGTAGACATATGGTAAGAAAACATTTGTAGCATATCAACTTTTATGGGCCATAACTATAGTGAGGGATGAATATGAAGATATGATGAGGTGCCCTTTTTGTCACAGCTCTAAGCCCCAGGGCAGCTACTCTCTCCCTTGGCCCCATGCCTAATCAGGTTGGTGTACCTAGCGGAATCATTATGCCTTTCTCCTTCATCATTCTATCTTAGTCCCTCCACCATGGCTAAGATCCTTTAGCTATTGTATAAACCCTACCATATAGGTTGTGGAAAGACTACAATAGGGTGCCCTAACTCAACCCTAGGTCCAGGAGTGGAACCTCTCATTCCTCTTGGCCTCATATTTTAATGAAGTGGTGTACCTAGTGAAGCCCCACCGTTCTCCCCTATTGCCCTTTCCTACCACCCCATGATTATTGTCATTGTATTGATAAACATACTTTCACATCATACACGTATAGATCACAAATATTGAATATATTAACATAGATCTGATTACAGTATGTGAATTATGGTATTACTGTGTATCATGAATATCTAACACAAAGCCCTCTGTGTCTTGTTATGTCTATATCTTCCAGATGTGTGTGTGTACTCCATTTGATTAGTGCGCAAATGCACTTTAATATTCATACATTTTATCCAGATTGATATCAGATCAAGTGAAATAATTTACACACTAGATACATTTATGAGCAGCCCTACATATAATCAGCAATTTGAATAACTTGTGTTCAGATTTTTAAACAGCAATATCAAGATCCTGTGCTCAGAAATCTCAGAATTAGTCTTACCTTCCTTTCTGAAGCTGTGATACCTTTCAGCAATCTTTCTCAGACTTCCTCCTTGCCGTGGTCTGCTGCTGACTTCCATTGATGCCAATAGGGGTGGATATTTCCAACGCATTTATACTTCCTCTTGGTTGGGGAAGAGGCACGTCCTTTCCCATGGGGCTTTATTTAAATTGCACACTTAAAAGACATCAATTCATATATGATTTCTTCATGCTGTGATGTCGAATTGAACTACATGCTTTTAGTAATAACAATAGAGTAAATTAAACATTGAATTAGCATTTAGCTATTAATGGCATGAAACCACAGAAGCATAAAGAGAGCAACCATAACAATGCATACACTGAATTTCTCGTGAACAATCCTTACGGGTAAAAACCATGGCATACAATTGTTTTTTAATATTTATTAACAAAATGGTCACCAGCCCAAATTACAAAGGTGAGCACCAAGTCACAGAGAGCATTACATGCTTTTACATGCTTTTAGTAATAACAGTAGAGTAAATTAAACATTGAATTAGCATTTAGCTACTAATGGCATGAAATCGCAGAAGCATAAAGAGAGCAACCATAACAATGCACACACTGAATTTCTCCCGAACAATCCTTATGGGTAAAATCCATGGCATACAATTGTTTTTTAATATTTATTAACAAAATGGGCACCAACCCAAATTACAAAAGTGAGCACCAACTCTGAATACTGAAGCACCAATGCCAGTCAGCTGAGGCAACAACCATAGTTTAGGCACCAACCCATAAATACACTGAAACAAAAAACCTTTCTTTGAAACACAGCACTTAATCCTATTTCACAAATTACATCACAATTCTGAATCTTGCAGCCGAAGAAATACCAATCCCTTTTTTAACTGCACAGCTCCTTCAATCTCATGGAAATCAGACACAAGATATAAACTTTATGCTTAGGTGTTCCCTTTTTCTCACATGCCCTTTGAACTCAATGCTTTGGCACAAGATAATAATGTATACACAGTTTGAAGACAGCATCAGTTATGCCCAGCAGCACAAAAAGTTAATAATTCCCAGAAAACTCTGAAAGCATTTGAACAGGTATCAATAGTTCTTGTTCTGTTCTACAGAAATGCACAGCACTTGTTCCTTTCACCCCTGTGCTTGCCAGAGCTAAAGCTTCAAGTCAGCTCTTGTATTTTCTCCTGGTTTATCTTAACACCATTAACTCCATTCACATTCTAGATAAAGAATCTCAGTCATCCTGAATTCACATTTGAATGCCTTCAGAAATAGTGACTGCGCCTCCATGATACTCAAAGCCACATCCAAATGTTGCAAATGATCATTCCATGTATTGTTGTAAGTCAATATATCCAATATAATCTAATATAATCTTAATATAATCTTTTAGAGAGTACATGGATGATCTAGTTTTTATCCAAAATAATCTTGTGTCCTAGAATAAATAGCAGAAAAGAAATGATGTGAAGGTCATTAAATTGGACACAAGGATGTTCTGATATCACGATGATCATTGGGACAAAGGAATCAAGGTTCAGAGATGGGAAGTGGATCAATTTCGGACTTCAAATAAGTTCTGTTTGTGCAGTCCAGGACTTGTAGGATTTAGTGAGGGTTGGTGATTCTTTTCATGGACTATGAGCAGGCACAATACTCTTGTGGAGTACCGCACTTGTTTTCAATTTGTGATTTTTTTCTTGCCTCTGGGAAGTTTCCATGAACTTGCCATGAATTCGGATTTTGCATGCTAAAATCTTTCATCTTGTCAATTCTAACAACTCTCTGAAATGTGCCTATTTGATGAATTCAATTGTCTGAAATTAAAAATGGATTTCCAAAACATTGTTGGAGCGTGCTGAACCTTTTTATGGATTCATGTCTGGTTAGTCTTTGCATTTGCGAAGTCCTTGGATGCCAATAAGATTTTTAAATTTTTTGCAACTTGATATTTCTCTATCAAAGGCTTCGCTATCTGCAGCCATCTCTTCTGTTAACAATATCTACCTCCCTGCAACAATAATATGTAACCCATATATTACTGCCGCACTGCATTCAATGCTATTATAATGCCATACTGGGTTATCCTTTGGAACCACTGGTTCTATATACCTTTTTACCATATAAGTTTTTTTTTTTTGGTCTATCTGGTAGCTCTGTATATGTTTGAATTTGTGAAACTATGTAGTACAAGTTTCACTTAAACAGTTGTTTTATTACCTGTTAATTAATGTGCGTCTTCATCATTGCAGTTGAAGAGCGATACAATAAACTCAAGGAAGAGATGAAACACCAGGACAAGGAGGATAAGCTTATTTTGAAACAACGATTACGTGAAAAGCGATCTAGAGACAGACGTAAACTGAAAAGGGATGCATCATCCAGTTCTGAGTCTGAAGATGGTGTTGTATACAATGACACCGAGAAATCAAGAAAGGTGTATTTCCACAGTGATAGCTCAGATGATGATACAAGCAATGACAATGAAACAAAGAAAATTGCTAATTATGTTAATTCAAAGACAGGCTCCCTGTCTATAGCCGAGCAAGAATCTTTAGCTCTTAAGCTTTTGGGGTCGAAGCAATAAGGGGGTTGTATAGTTACAGCTTATTGAAAGAGATGTATTTGTTGAAGTCGGCTGGATAGATTTTAACCTCTTCGGCGGTTATTAGTTCCTGCCATGGGCAGGAATACAAAGATTCAATGGAATTCATTAAATATATTTTTATTATATTTTTTTAGCACCACTGTTGCTGATTTCAGAGTCTACAACTGTGTTTAATGACTATTTAGTGAGCCACATTACTATATGACCAATTGCAGTATTCCATGCTTGTTGTTGAGGGTGATTACAACTTTTCAAGAAACACTATTCATTAGTTGCTGCTGTTGATGTTCAACCCACTTTACAGCCCAAAAAGAAGCTGGTATTCAGTGCATGTATGTGGAGGAAGCATAATTATGATTAGTGATTGTAACAGTCCACAACATGCCAGTAGGTGCTATACAGATGTAATGATTGCAGGATGTGCACAAAATGGTATTCTTGTGAGGCTTTGATGCATTTCTGAAAGATGTATCAGCTTTATACCATCTTGTGGAATGCCATTGTTGCCTGATAAGCACAAAAAGGTTTCGTTGACAAGGCCTTGGAGGCGTTTTAGAAAATGGAGTTGGCAAGTGTAAAGTGAAATTCTGAAATTTTGTTAGGACTGTTGCTTGCTATGCTGAAATGGTAGCTATAAAGAAGGGTAGGCATGAACTTTTTGACAAAATGCCTCAAAATAGGATGCCATCGAATGTCAGCATAAAACTTAAAATTAGAGATTTTGGATCAATTCATATGTAAATCACCATCCTTCCCTTAAACCGTTTAATCATATTATCATATCAGAAAATAAAAGACTAGTAATATATTTGATTGAGCTCTACCAAGCTTTCATGTACGAATTCATATTATGAAAAGCTTTCGAAGTGTTAACGGGTTTGGAGAATAGTTTAATAAATTATGTACACACATGCTTCTTGCAAATTGAATCAGTCCCTAATACCGAAGGCCTATCAGGAACATTATAAGTTATCATGGTTCTATATATACACATCATTTAGTTTATTTTTAAATGTATATGAAGCCATGTCACTTCTGAGTGGAGTGTGTTGATGGGTACGTGGAGTGTTCATATTTACTGTGTAAACATGGGTAACGTGTCATTTAGGTTCAGGCGAGAGGTTTGCGGTAAAATAATGCTCTGCCATGCAGGGGACTGGACAAAGTTGGAATGTGCAGGTATCAACATCTGGTTGAATAGAAACAATGCAAATTTGGTCTCATGCTAGCTGCCACAACAAATAGGTTGTGTTTTTTATTCAGAAATACATACACACAGTCGGCATTCTGCTTCTGCAATTTTTTTCTACGACTGTCACGAACCATATATTTCATCAATTTTCGAAGAACATTCATTGTTATATAGTGCGATTAGATTTGGGAAACCCCATCAAAAGAGATTTTGTACATAATATATTTAAATTTTACATTTCTAAAATTGCATTACTCTGATTTGGAAAAATGTGTGCATTTAATTTTTAAATAAAATTCATAAAGTAAAAAATAAAATTACAATATAATTCTATTAAACAAAAGTTAAATAATAAAATTACAATATAATTCTATTAAAAATGAAGTATAAATTTTATATGAAAAAATGAAGGCAGGCCGCTGGGAAAAACTGGGTACCACTAAAAATTGCCACTATCTGCAAGGTATTCTTTTAGGAAAAACTGGGTACCACTAAGAAATGCCTTTAAATACTAGTAAATAGAACTAGATTTTATATTATGTATACTTAATGAACCCACAGTGAGAAAATAGGGTGGTTTGATGTAATGATTAACCAAAAATTGAATTTAAATTTAGTGAGGCAAAAGGCAAGTCTTCAATCATAGTAATGATTATTGGTGGACAACCTCTCACATTTAACTATATAATTACAATTTGATACAACTATTTACATAGACATAAAAACTACAAAGCGTAGATGAATGTATTGGTTTAGAAACTGACAACTTAGTGCCACCCCCCAAACCCTCACCTTTGCAAACATATTGAGCATAAGAGGGCCCTTTTGTGCTCCCCAATCCCCCCTACAACAACTTCCTTCCAAGCCACAACTTCTAGTAGAATCTCTTCATTAGCAACAAAATGAGCCAATGGAGACCTAAGCAGAATCATCTTTGCCTGAGAAATCTCAAGCCTAGAAACAAGAGGAGTGATAGAGGACAAGACCTTACAAACTCCCCTAGATGAAGAAAGAGGAGGGGCCAGGCAACTGGTATCAACAACCACCAGAGCCTTGGCACCAACAGAGGCACACATAGACCTGCTAGAAACATGCTTGATAGTCATGTGGGCCACATCAACAATGACTAGATCCATTTGCCAATGCATACAGGGGATTGGGAGGAGCCATCGACGAGCTAGGCCACATGCATGCACACGTAGGAGATTTTGAAATTGCCATGCTAGATGTATTTTGATTTCTTGTACTTGCAAGTTTGTGTGATGTTTTTTCCACTTTGCTATACATATCTTGATTTGTTGCGCTTCTTGCTAATTATGAACCATTTTTTAATAAGTATTTTTATGGATTTAGTATGTGTCATAATAAGAAATGCTTAAGGAATGATCTTTGTAGATGTAGATATTTTTACATCATTAATTATTGTGTAAATATGAAATGCTTGCTTGATTTTCATGTGCTAAGCAATACACACCTTGAATTTCAATAATAGCAAAACACCAAATGAATATGTGTCTTGTCAGTGCAATTCAAAAAGGGAAAATATTTCTGATTAAGGAAAATAGGTTTTGAAGGGTGCTTGAAACCCTTTACAGATCATATAATTTTCAAAGAAGCCCAAATGTAAAAACAACAAACCTAAGATGAAACAGGTCGCCCGACAAAACAAGGTGACCAGGGTGGCCTCACAGATAACAGAGTGCTCAATTAGCACCTAAACAATTTTTAAACAAGATCCTGAAACCCCATGGTTATAAAAGAAGACCTTTAATCTAAAACCATGTCAAAATACAAGACAAGCAGCCAAAGAGACCAGGATAACCAAAACAAAAAGAGGCAGCCTAAAAAAAGACCAGGCGAGCAACTAGAAAAGAAATCTGAGCCTCAAGATTTTCATGTAGATCCCGTCTTTTGAAAACGTAAAGACATATCAAATGATGGAAAAGAGGGCTTGACCTTTTTTCCTTTCACTTTTGTCCATCCATTCTCTACCATCCCAACAACCTTCTACCAAGCAAAGTCATCCAAACCACAGACATCCCCCAAAGCCCTCTCATCCAGGGAAGAAGTACCACCACCACATGAAAGAGGGGTGAAAACTCCCCCCAGAGCCAAAGCCACATGAGGAGCAACAATCAAATCAAAAATAGCAACATTCGAAGGAGGGATAACAATATTGGCCACCACCGTTGGGGAAACACTTAAATCATGATCAACAATAGAATCAACCTCCAAAGAATCTTGAGAAGAATTAACCAACCCATCCCCAATAAAGGGGGCTTTCCAAACAGTGTAGTGATCATCCAAAACCCCCTTCCACCAAGAAGGTGACTTTTTTGATCTAACCTTTCCAGAGGAGCATCATGCTATGAGGTGGTCGATCTTATGGTATTTCCAACATTTGAATGAAATGCCCTCATAATCAAGAAGCTAAATCCAAGAGCCATTGGGAGAGGCAAACTTAATCATTTCTGGGAGCCCCTTAGAGACGTTTATCTCCACAAGAATGGGAGCATACGTCATCTGAAACACATTGGAAGATGTGGTATCAACTAGCAAAAAATCCCCTAAGGCCTCCCCCACATCCTCCACGACTGAATCCAATCATAAGCGAAGGGGAAGATTCGGCAACCTTACCCATAGAGGAATCTTGTTAAAGGATTCAATTGATGGATCAAAATCTACATACCATGGTTTGGCCATCAAGGGGAACCTCTCCTCCCAAGAGAAACCATGCCAAAGGATGGAATTTCAATCATCCTTAGGAAGAAATTTCACAATGAAAAAGCCCCTTGCTACAGGGAAAATTTGGACAATATCTGAAACTACAAGCTCCTAAAAATTGGAAATCTAGGCATGCAGATCTGATAGAGAAGGCCATAAACCCCTAAAACAAAAAACAACAGTAGTAGAGGAGAAGTCCTTCACATAAGTAGAAATCTCATTGACAAGATTAGACTCTAGATTGATTATAATAGGGTTACTTATAACAACAATTGGCACAGTAGCACGAGGCCCTAGACACACGACCTGACCACCAAGACCAGCCTCATAGGCAACCACATCTGCATAGGAAATGGCTGAACCACCCACAATTCCTAGGGAATGAATATCCCCACCAGGAACAAGAGAAGCCCTAGCCCAAAGAGTAGTAGAGGTGCCATCCCCTGCCTTGGACAAAGGACAAAACCCTCCATCAAAGACTGCCTGAGAAAGGGTAGGAGAAGCTCGACGAAAGCAACCTACAACATCACCGCCAAAGGGATCAGTCAAAGTAGGAGTAGAAACTAGGGTGGAAACCGCAACAGGAGTGGAAGCCAGAGTAGCCACCATAAAGCCATATGCAAGAGAAACTTTGGGGGAAAAATGTTGGGAATCAATTCATTTGGCTTTTTAATTTTTATATTTGGGTGGGAAGAGTTCGCTATTACCATGATGACCCGTGATTTGCCAACTAATTGTTTGTGTAAGTGTGAATGTATAGGAAGGCATCATATGAATATAGATGAGAGGTGAGAGTACAAATACGTTTTATAGGTGGGTGGTAAATCAAACAAGGTAATTGACTTTGTACAAAAATACTTATCTCAATTGTATATCAAAGTACTCTTCAAAATAAACACAATATTAAATATGAAATGATATATGTATGTAAAATTTACTATACATTTTGTCCCCCACATGGAGTATGTGAAATTTAAAACAATTAGGAATTTAAAAGTATGTAAAATCCACAAACAAGCACATCAAGCAGATAAAAAAAGTAAAAAATCATCATTGAGGAGTCCATACAAAGCAAAAAACTTTTCAAGGATATTACTATGTTCACATTCTATACATTTTTGCTCCATAAAAACTAACAATAAAATCTTATTAAGTGCCTATAAAAGTCGAAATAATTAAAAATGAAAAATACTATCTATAAGACATGGTGTCACCCTCTCTATGCTTGGCAACCTCTCTACCCTTGTCAACAATTTGTTATGCTAGGAGGATACAATTTTTTTTTATATCAACGACACATAAAAATAATACATGAGAAGTAGATGTAATCTAAGCATATATAACAACGATTGTAAGTAATGTTAATTGAGGATCTTATAACTGTTTTGAAATATGAGCACAATAAGCATATAGGTTAGATCATTTTTATCACTAATGATGTTGTGTCTATTATGGACAAAAGATGATGGCATTACTCTTGCAAGCTAGAAATTCTTATTAGGTAGAATGGTACAAAGTCATTATAAATTAGAAGCTAAATCCCTCTCGAATCTAAACATACATTAAGTGTGAGACTTTAAACATGAAGACTTGATGCTCCCCAACATAATGGAGGAGCATGATACTTCTAATTGGGAATGCTCAATGCTTCACTTGTAATCAAATGGCTTGAGTGCAACAACATAAGATGCAATAATGCAAACCTATATTGAATATGAGGTCTTTCATGATAAAAGATAACATTGTATTGAATAAGAGGGCTATCATGCGTGCGAGTTGTAAAGGGTCATCTTTGATGCTCTCAAAGTTACAAATATGACATGCATGATGCATCTAAATGTAACTTGAAGTAATGCATTGATATAAGGTGTGTAATAATTGAACAAGATGGACCTAAAAGGTCTTGTCAAATAATAGACATTGTGTAATAATTAATACTAAAAATCATATATATGTGTGAAAGCACATATGCAAATAATATATGATTGTGAGAGCACGTGAAATCATGGCTTTACTTGGTAAGAATGTCTTAAATTCATTGTAAGATGAAGCAATAAAGGCAAATGACACATGGCATGAATGCCAAAGTTGATGAAAATTTGAGCAACCAAGCTATAAATATGTTGCATACTTCTCTTGTGGACTTATCTTAGGCTATCACTATGATGTATTGGCTTTTTCATCATTTTTAGTCCACTTTTTTTTGCAATTGTATGTATTTTAATAATAATTTATCTCTTGCTTTAATATAGTTAAAGTTATAGATTGTGAGCATTTATAGAGTTTAGAAGTGATGAAATTATGTGGGCTCTTTTTCATGAATGAAATAAACTGGTCACTGCTAGTGGTTATCTCATTGCACAATGCCCTTGCTTAGATGGTACTTAGACATTAGCACATTTCACCTCTATATGGATGATACACGAGTACCAATTTAGGCTTTTATGCATTTCACTAAGAGGTAGGACTAGAGTACTCACATTAAAACACAAGTTGGTAGGTGTGATATCTAGATGGAAGAAAGAAATATAAATTATTTTAATGTAAATGAGGCTAAATATATGCTATAGGATAACTCACCCTCACAAACTAATTTTTGCATTTTGGTCCTTTTCTTATCCAATTTGATCATGAGTGCCCCCAATCACTCATCTGTGCCCTTAGTGAATAAATCAATACAAAGAGTTAACTACCAAGATATTTACATAACTCACCTCATTTTCCCCCAAGGCATCACACTTTAAAATAAAATGATTTTTGTTTCTAGCTTTGTAAAAGTGAAAAAGACACACTCTTTCTCCCGAAGCCTCTTTTGGTATTTTCAAATGTTTGGTTTCACAACCAAGTTGATGTGAGTTAATTACTAACAATGTAATAAGAATTTTATCTCACCATGATATATTGGTCCTTATTTAAGCTTTTTGGTGATGATTAGAGTGTGGTAAAAAGCTTTAATATAACTCCTTTTCTTTCTCCTCAACCCTTTATCATAAGATTTTTTATGGAACTTATCTACAACAAAAGCCTTTGTCTATTTTCTATTCATGAGGTACATTTTCAAGTAAATATCCCATTTTTAAAACCTTGTTCTATTTTTCTACAACACAACCTTCTTTCTTTTCCACAATACCTCAGTGGAGTTAACCTTCTTTTTATGATTATGCATTCTTAAGTTAACTTTCTTTTTAAGTTTATGCATAGTTGAGTTAACTGTTTTATTTCTTTATATGATATCTTTATTTATGTAAAAACTCAACTTTTCAATCAAACTTGGATTTATCCATGTTTTTGTTAATTTTGAGGATAATTGAATATTTATCTCATTTAATTAGATTTTATCATTTTTTAAATATTTAATTTAATTAATTGAAATTTTTAAAGATTTCAATCAATTTAATCAAATTAATTCCTCTTTCATGTGTAAATGACAAATGGGTTAAGTTTAGTTAATTCCCAAGGACTTTTAATTACATTAACTGATTTAGGATGATTTATTTGCCAACTAATGTTGATACTTAGGGATTAATTGATTTTTGACAATTTTGGAGATATTGATGAATTGTGCAATTTGATGATCATATTAGATTAATCATAGAATTTGATTTCCTTTTGGTTAGGACTTTCATGATTTCCCATGGTTTAGAGTATCAATTTGGGTGATCACATTTGCCCATCTTTGAATTGATGTGTGAGAAACACATTGATTCAAAGAATATTTAATTTTGAAGTGCATGACAACTTGATATGGACTGATGAAGCTATTGCTAAAAATAAGAAGAAACAAATTTAAACTTGAGTGAACAAAGATCGATTGATGACAAAGAATTTTACTTTGACTTGATCAATCAAAGATCGATTGATAAAAAGAAATCAACTTCAAACCAAATGATGGGAGACCAGGATATTCAGTTTGATATGGGTTATGATGAAATTGAATACCTATCCATCGGTGATGAAAAAATAACCAATTTGGTATAGGTCTAATGAAATTAATGTCTGTCATGAGTTTGATTTGAATGAGGAGATCGAATTGATATGGTTCTCGATGAACCTGATTATTGTCAAGAAATTGATTGAGATAATTGCCTTGATATGGGACCAAATTAAGCTAATCAGTTGATTGAGAAGACAACATACTAATATGGTTCTTGATGAATATTATATTCCATTAGATATTTGATTAAAATTGAATAGATTAGATACCTATCAAAGTGATTTGATATGGATTGTGCTGAAACCACCCATTCAGAAAGATTAACTAACCTCAACTTGATATGGGCTTTGATGAAATTGAGATGCCCTTGGTGATGAAATGCCCTAGCGATAAGGTCTTTGAGTTTCAATTAGATTGGTAGATTTATTTGATGAAGAAATTTAGAAAGGTTTCATGATTAGATGATTGATCATTGATGGGCTGATGATGTAATTCTCATGCCCATTGAGAGAGAAAGAAAAATATGACTAGATATGATGATTTCAAGTAGTTCGATTGATGAAAAATGTTAAATTTTGATTTAAAAAAAATCTAGGATTGATTTAAATTGTCTTTGGATGATTTGTGTAAGCTTTATGCATTCTACATTGTTTTAAGGCCTAGTTGACCAAGTTTGACCTTGGTTGACTTGACATTGAGAGTTTTGAAAATTGATTTGGTAACATTCCTATTTTGATTGCATGTTATAGAGGGTGATTGCACAAGTATTCAACTATGTTTGACCCAAAATATTAAAATCATGATTTTGAGTATCTAGATGACATCAGATTTTGATTTTGACCTTGAAACTATACTAAAACCATTAAATTAGGTAGGGGGTGATTTTCACGCCAATTGGAGCACTTTTGAAAATTAGGGTAAAACCTATATAATGCTCAAGAGCTCATTTTTCAATTCATTTAAACATTCTGACTTTTTGAGAGCCCTTTTGAGACCAGAAAGTCTATTCTTATGGAAAGCCATTGATTCAAGCTTTAGAGGTGGCATAACTAGCCACAAACTTACCTAACACTATTAAGTCCTCAAAATCTTGCCTCCCTCTTTATTTTCCATGCTTATTAGTGCAGTTGTGTGTTTTGTTGTCTAGAGAGGTTGTTTAGTCATCTCGGTTATAGAATAAACTTGTACAACAAATCTCCACCAGATAATTTTTTCATATTAGTCTATTAGATTTGTCATCCCAAGGTCACCCAATTATCCCCTAGGTTCAATAACCAAGCCTGTTCATTTTGTCTATAGTGTCATCTTTTCTCGTATGATAGAAATACCATTTGGCTTAGTGCAAATCCTTGTACAAGAATCTGGTGAACTTTTTAAAAGTTTATTTTGTTGTATGAAAAACAATGAGCATTTTAAAGGTATTTTTTACTAGTTTTTTCACTATTTTAACATTGTCGATGGATTTTTTTCACATTTTTAGCATATTTCTAGATGGCCATCATGCGTATTTTCATTATTTCTATTGATATCATTCTTATATTTTCTTTATTTCACTTTTGCAGATTGATATGCCAGATATACAGTTCTAATCCATGTACTTACCCACATAGAGATTATTGGGCAACTATTTAGATACAAATATATCTCAGTTTGATACCCTTAGTCTTGGACATCTCACTACTATGCCTGATATTTTTGCAAACCATGGTTTTCTTACTATGCTCATGGAACATTTTCATAGTGAGAATAATACTTTCCATCTTCTTATCAATGAGGTAATTATCACATCAAATGATAGTTATAGAATTCTTCACCTTTCTTTTCCATGGTCATCAAGTTGAGTACGATTCTCAACCATGAGTTAGTATTAAGGCTCTTCTACATCTTTCAGGAAGATACTATTTTGGATCATTCCATCACTTAGGATGATATTGTGAGGAGATATGGATCACATAATCTATTGTCCTATGTATTGGCTATTTTCATCATTTGCATCTTGATAGTAGACATAGGACAACATGGTTTTCTATGTGGTTAGGGATGCATGTTGGAGCACATGCTGATGGATCCTATAGTGTTAGATTAGGGATTGTATTTGTTGGCTAACATGTACCATAATATGCATGAGATGGTATATTGATAGGCCAAGGGGATGGATGCTAGAGTTATTATCTTGCATAAATGGGCATGGGAGCATATTTTCATTGCGAGGCCTATTCCCATGCAGATATGGGTGTGAGAGAATATTCCCATGAGATCTACACATCATGAGATATTTTGGCATTATTAACTAGCTACACACTAAGAAGACCAGTTATTGGTGTTGTCAGTTAGATAACTTGATCTCAGTAGTGTGGAGACCCTATAGAGGGACAAAGGCTTGGGATGACACATGATCACAATTGCCCTACATCTTGACCTTCTAGCCATTGCTTGAACATGCCCCTCATTTTGTTGAGAGGTTTGTTATCTCTTGGGTCTAGAGATAGGATGGTTGGATGTAGGATGTGTTATTCAAGTTTAAAGCTTATGCATAGTTTGCAAAAGAGGAGTGGATGAGATGGGGGCCACAATTATCTATACTATAGGAAGTCCTAGATATTTAAAACTTGGTGACACATAGATGGGACTACCTCCCCCAAGTAGCTTATAGGGATTATTCCAGCATATAGAGATCATTTTTCTTACATTCTTTACCTAGATTCATAGATCCTACTGAGCAAACTCCCATGATTAATTAGGAGGTTACCCCAACTATAGACTAGAGACCTACCTGCCTAGAGAGAGTGAAACCAATAGTCATTTGTGCAAAGATAGTGAAATTAGCGATGGGCTTAGGGAATGGCATAAGCTTATAGGTTTTTATGGTATTGAAGGGGGTTTCTCCTTTTAAAGCTTGAAGACTTTTTATCATGATATTCTTTATAAACCTATATTTTCTTTGCTTTTCTATGGTTCCATGACTTTATATAGTTTCATGAACATATTGCTATGATTAAGACTTATATGATATACGTGAGATATCTATGTGTTTATATAGATAAAAATGCTTTTTCCGTTCTTACTTGTAATGGGTAGGTTCTTGCAGCCAAAGTATTGTGAGCAGGGATTGGTTTATGTGTGCATTAAATACTTATTATGAATTATTGTGCTTTGGTATATCACATGCATACTAATATTTTCCATGAACAAGTCAAAGGAAGGAGTGTGCGCAAAGGAATTAATGAGAAGGTTATGCAACCACTATGTATTTATGATGCAACTAAAGATCGGGTCAGCATAACTAATAACTATCACATAAATCCAAAAGTCGTTATGTGCTATATTTGCTGGAAGACTTGTTTAGTTGAGATGTGCATCATGATGATGTATTTTATTGTGTTGTTGTATCCTTGTTTGTTGAGGCTAGATCTTAGGAAGTTAGTTTTTGTATTTTCTTTAACTAAAGTTGTTTAAGCAAGCCATGAATAATTACTTGAAGGGGAGATTGTAATTGTAATAGCATTTTTAGCTATAGACTATCATTTTCCAGTTTGTACAGTTCTATGGTTCGATATCAATAAAATTACTATTGTTGTATTTTAAGTATTTGAGCTTGAATTTATAATCGTTCAGACATCCAAGGGCCCCACTTAATGAGTGAACTTAGTTGGTAGAATTAGCTTTCACTATTTTAGGATTAAGTAAGAACTTTGTTGTTCTTGTAGCCACTGGTAATAGAACCATTAGTTGTTCCTACACAGAGGCAAACAATGTAGAATCTAGTTACTATTTCCATTTCTGTCACTTAGATAAGGTTTTATACACTTACATATAGACTTAGTATAATTGTTCTTAATTTTGTAGGTTAGAAATGACAATTAAAGAGGTTTAAAGAATATACTTTAGAGACATCATATCAAGTTTATGTCTTTGGTTGATAAAGTAAATGGGTTTAATGAAGAGTTTTGGATGCTATCTTGGATGCCCAATCCATGAGTGCAAGCCCTAGTTTCCAGTTCAATAATTTAACCAAGCATTTTTGGCATCATTTTTGGGGATGGTGTTAGTTTAAACCTTTTTTGAGAGTCTTTTTTAGGATCTTGTATGCTTAATTAGTTAATGCTATTTTATCTATATGCATATACAAAGAGACCATCTTGGGAGATTTCTTTGTCAAAATGACCCATTTGAAATAGAAGAAATTGTGTATCCTGAGCAAGAAGAACAAAAATGTGAAGGACAAGAAGAAGAGCAACCCCTTGAAGAAGACCAAGCTATTGCAGAAGAACCACCATTTGAAAATCCTTTTGCAACTTATCATGTAAATATTCCTTCATCATCATATGACAAATCATTAGGTTTGAATAACATTTTTGCTACCCCTATATACTAGGATAATCCTCTAACCATTGTCATTTATCAACAAAGAAATCAACCACCACCACCTAGAATGACACAACATACCTTCCCATTTCCCATACCTAAACTCCAAGATAACAATAATCTGAAATTTTTTCATGCATCTACACTTCCTATGTTCTATGGCCTAATTACTAAAGACCCTAAGACATTTCTCTTTGAATTTGATATTCTTTGTAGAGGGTATGACTATACAGTTGATGCTCATAGGCTAAAGTTGTTTCCCTCTACTCTAAAAGAGACATCTCTAAAATGGCTCATGGGGTTAGGGGCTAATGGTACAGTAGATTGGGATGGAATGAAGAACTTGTTTCTTTCTAAATATAAGGATTATTGCAGAGGAAGTATGGGAGAAGATGATACATTCAAGGTACAATAGAAAGACCATGAGACTCTTGAAGGCTATGTTTCAAGATTCTTCTATAACTTGCAAAGGAACACTGGACATCAACTGAATGAGTCATCTCAAAAGCATATTTTCTTAAGAGGTGTTGAGGAAACCTATGTATAAGCCCTAGAACTTATGGTTGGAGGAGACATTACACAAAGCATGTGGGAGGATATTAAGAGGTATTGCAAAAACTACTCAAGAGATAATGTAAAGAAAGGAAGAGGAATTCTCTCTAGTTCTTTGAAAACTGGTGGAGCTGGTATATCAAAATTAGATCTTAAAAATTTGTTGTTTGACTTCAAGAAAGACATTATTAACAATTTTGCAACTTAGTTGGATACCATGCAATCTAGGAGGAAATATGAAGAAGCTGATGCTATGTTAGCTGAGTTCTTCTCTCACTATCGGTAGAAGAAGAGGAATTGCAAATGTAAGATGGTTGCTAATGTGGAAACTCAACCACAATAGATGCCCTTGGAGTTCAAAGCAATTTATGAAAATGGATATATAATTTACATTTCTCAAAGAAGACCATGGGCTTAGAGACAAGGTATGCCTCAAGACCCTCTCCAAAACTTTGGGAATTTTAATAGTCAATGGAAAAATTCTAATTTTTAAAACTCAAATCATTGGATTCCTTCTTGGCCTACTCAATCTCAACCCATGTGGAATAACCAACCTTGACAACAACCTCCACCTGACCAGTGGCAACAGCAGAATTGGTAAGCCCTTACACAACAACAAAATTGGCAACATAATTGAAATTGACACCAACAACCCAATCAATGGCAAGCCCTACAAGGTCACTAGAAAAAGTCACCTCAGTAGTGGCCTAATAAAAAATATAATGCCTTGGAACAACCTCAACAACAAGCTTTAATTTTGCCTCCTCCTGCAACCAATACCAATCCACCCAAACAAACTCAGTTACCTACTGATGCAGGAACATCCTAGGGAAGTCAACAATCTTGTATGAAGGGGATCTATGATTGGATTCATGAAGCTATTATTTGTGTATTTGAGGATTGGTTCAAGTCATGTTGGGGAACCTTTCCTTAGGAGCACATAGGGATTGGATGGATTGTGTTGAAGTTAGAGTCATTTTACCTCACGGTTGGAGCCTTTTTTTTCTAGTTTCTGCAAGATACTTGCAGGTTGTGTAACTAATTATCATTAATGAATGAGAGGTTTCTCTTTTTAGGTATTGAAGAGGGCGTAGAGTAATACCTTCAATCAAAGGATAAAGTCTTAATTCATTATGAGTTGGGAGATATGACCATTCTCTTGGAGTATCAATTTTTTGTCAGTTTACACGTCTGATTTCTATGCGTGACTTTTGAGATGTGTAGAAAATTATCCTTAAGGGATCAAAATTTTTGCACTTTGGGTCTTAAAGAGGACCTTGTGTGCTAAAATATCGACACTTCTATGAGTCATTATATCCAAGATTGCTCAAGAATGAGGTCTCGAATGGCAACTCATAGCTCTCTATTCATGGAATGCAAGGGTTTGTAATGGAGGCCCTTAGTTTGACCTAGTTTGTGCCCATTCAAGTACACCATAAGATGAGATATTCAAAGATCAAAATATGCATGCAAATGAAGATGTAAGCTAATCTAAATGATAACAATGCAAAGCAATGCAAGAAAGGAAATCTAATCTATGAAAGCAAATATGGATCTAAGCAAATATGAAAATGCAAGGATGGATCATGATGATGGAAGCCATGGATGCATGAGAGAAGAATACAAAAAGATAGAAGTTCTCCACGAAAAGCTTTAATGCTCAAAATCCTTCTCCAAAAATCACTCTCCAAACTTGCAACATAACAATAGCATAATCATGGATGCCAAAAATGAAGAGAGGGCTCCCCCTTATAAAGAAGAATAGATGATTAAGATTAAGAAGCAATAATATTTAATCAAGGGTGGAGAAATAATGATCTGTGTGAGACAAAATTCCACCAATGAGAAAAGAGGAGGAAAATTAAACGGAATCCCACTTAGAAATATCTGCGTTTAAGTGTAGAGGAAAAAATAATTTATTTATTTATTTTTTCCTTTTTCAAGTGGGATTTTATTTAATTAAAATGGAGCAAGTTCTTTTAATTAAATAAGAAATATTTAATTAAATTAAAAGAGGGGCTTTTCTCTTAATTAATTAAATATGGATTAATTATTTAATTAAAAGAGAGGTTTTATTTTAATTAAATAAGACTCGGGATAAAATAATAAAACCTTAGGAAATGTTGAAATAATTGAATTAATTACAATTTGATCAAAGAAATTGATTTAATAAAATATTGCAAACTATTAATTCAAGAAATTTGATAAATTGAGTAATGGGGACCCATAGTCTAGGCGACCATTTTAGGATGCATATAGACCTAGAATAATATCTTGAGTTAAGAGCATAGGTCTTAATTCATTCAGAGTTGGGAGATATCACAATTTTTCTCAGGTATCAATTTTGAGCCAATTTTCACGAAAACGTTTGGAGTTTTCATCTTGCACAATTTTGCATGATGAAATGGGATCTTGTTAAGTTAGGGAAATGTTATTGGGTCATGTGTGGACCTAAATATAACTTGCTATTGAGTTTTGTTCATATTTGTCATAGTTTTGGTTTACTCTTCCAAGGTGGACCTATATTGTAATTAAATGCTTGACTAGCCAACTTGTGGCTTAGTTGGCTATATAAGGAGCTTGAGTTGATGTAGAAATCATTATGATGGAGGATGAAGGTGGATTATTGGAGGATTCCACATCCTTAGTAGAGGAGTAGCTAAGATAACAATTTGTGGTTGTAGTTTAGAAACAAGGAGGTTGCTTGGTGGCTTGTGAGCACAAGCTGAGATCTTGGAGGTTTCTACTAGATTGCTGTTAGGTTACAGATTTGGGATAGCTAGGATTTGTGTTGGATCTTGAGGAATCTTGTAGAAATGTTATTGTAATTCTATTGTATTGGCTGTAACTCGGAAGGCCTTACATCTCGACACATTGCATGTAATCGATTATTTTATGAATAAAGTGTTGTGAATTGGTATCATATCTTGTGTTATTGTTTATATTCTACTGTGTGGTTATTTTTTGGGGGCTAGGACATCTCCTTTGGGGATTCTCCTACCTTGCAATGCATCACCTACTCAGCTAATGCCAAATCCAAATAACATGCTTTCTCAAAAGCAAGTGTATTCCTCCAATGATACTCAACAACAAACCTATTCAATCAATGATATTTACCTTAGGTCTAGAACCACTCTTCCAAATCCTAAATGTCCAGTGATAACTGAAGTTACCTTTGAGGATGCCTTGAATGAAGAATCCCTTCCTATTTCACCATAGTATCCTACAGCCAAGTCTCCACCATTTCAACAAAGACTTTCCCAATCCTATGTTCCTCTTAAAAATCCTACCATTGGAGAGCTACTCACTCAATTAAAATGAATGACAATAAGAATAACATTGTTAGATACTCTGAAGGAGATTCTAGGATATACTAAATCCATTAAGGAAGCCTGCATAAAGAAAACTGGTAGAAAATGAAAGGACCCTCAAACTGTCCATGTTATGGGTTAGTTGTCTAACCTCATGTTGAATAAATCCATAGTTCCAAAATATTCTGACCCGGGGGGTCCAATTGTCACAATTCATATCAATGAGATTTAGGTGCAGAATGCTTTGATAGACCTGAGAGCATCCATTAATGTAATGACTAGGGAAGTAGTTCCACTTGAATATCATTGGTATAAGAGAGACCTCTGCCATACTTAAGCTTGCTGATATTTCTACTATCAAACCTGATGGTATGATTGAAGATGTCATAGATACATTGGATTCTTGGGAATATCCATTGGATTTTATTATCTTATCACCTAAAGAAACTTTGGGAGGTTATCCTATTATCCAAGGAAGGCCTTGATTGGTCACTATAGATGCTTGTATTTCTTTTTGTTCAGGAAAGATCACTATATCTAATAGTTCCTCTATCAAGAATTTAGCCTTATACTCTCTTGCTACACCACTTTTGCAAGATGGTCAAGCTGTGTGGTCTAATTTAGGGGATGATGAACTTGAGGTAAGATTGATTGAAATGCATTTATGATTCCTCAAAATGATGGCGATGTCCTTGTAGCTATCTTGTCCAATGAATATGGTGAAGATTCACCTCTGTGTAGTGACCAAAATTGTTCATTATAGACAATTCTTCCTCCTAAAGATACACCTCATTTTCCTGTAGCTACTAGCTACCTTCATACCTTGTTCTCATGAGATTATGTCATCCAACTTTTTTGAGTTAGCAATGTTAGATAAGGTGACTCGAGTTGAAGTAAGTTCAGGTAGGGAGCTAAATGTTATTAAAAGCCTTACTCATGTCAACCTAGAAAGTACACTTAAGTTGTTACAAGAAAATAAGCAAGCATTCACTTGGGACTACACAGATATGAAAGGACTTGACCCAAAGCTCTGTACTCACATAATTTACATTACACTACATTAAAAACCTATAAGGGAGCCCCAAGGAATAGTCAATCCAACATTGCTAGATATAGTGAAAATTGAACTACAAAAACTTTTGCATGCTAGGTTCATCTATCCTATTTCTGATAGTTAGCAGGTCTCACCTTTGGTAATAGTGCTTGAGAAAGGAAGTACATGGAGGGTATGTGAGGATTATAGGAAACTTAATACAACCATTGAAAATATTACCTTCCCTTACCTTTCATTGATCAACTTCTTGACAATCTAGCTAGGAAGAAGTATTTCCCTTTCCTAGATGGATTTAGTGGGTATAACTAGATTCAAATAGCACCAGAGGATCAAGAAAAGACAAATTTTACCTACCCTTGGGGTACATTTTCTTATTCAGTGCTACCCTTTGGATTGTGTAATGCTCTTGCTACCTTTCAACAAGCTTTGATAAGTATTTTCTTTGACATGTCCGCTGACTATATGGAAATCTATATGGATGATTTCATTGTATATGGATCTAATTTTGAAGAAACTAAATCCAATTTGGATAAAGTTTTGAAAAGATGTCAGGAACACAACCTTTCATTGAATAGTGAGAAATGTTATATGATGATGGAGGAAGGGGTTGTGTTAGGTCACTACATTTCTTCAAGCGACATCCAATTGGATTCTCAAAAGATACAAGTGATAAGCACTCTACCTACACCCAAAAAACAAAAAGACATTAGAAGTTTTCTTGGTCATGCAAGTTACTGCATGCGATTCATAAATTATTTCAGCCTGATAACATCTCCATTGTATAATTTTCTGAAGAAGGACTTTGGATTTTCATGGGATTCACAATGTGATAAATCATTTCAGAAATTCAAAAAAGTCTTGACTAAAGCATCACTACTCATAGGTCCCAATTAGAATAATCCATTTCATATTTATAGTGATACTTTAGATTATGCCATAGGTGCCATATTAGGCCAAAAGCCATAGGTGTTATGTTAGGCCAAAAGGAAGAAACTGTTGAGCATGCTATCTACTATATCAATAAAAACTTGCAGGGGGATGAATTAAATTATACTATCATAGAAAAATAATTATTGCCTTTCATTTATGCACTTAAAAAATTTAGACATTACATTACTACTTACAATATTTTAGTGCACACTGACCATGCCGCCATCAAGTACCTCATGAATAAGCTTGCCATTTTAGGAAGATTAGCTCATCGATTATTGATCATATGTGAATTTGACATCAAAGTAATAGATAAACTAGGAAATGCTAATGTAGTGGAATATTTTCTTCATGGTTGCAAGTGCCTGATGATTTAAATCATTGATGATACCTTCCCAGATGAACATTTGTTCTCTTTGATAGCACACAATCCATGACATGTTGATATTGCCAATTACCTCACCACAGGAAGCACACCAAATCATTTTTATCCTAAGGATAGAAGACTGCTAGTTGAAAAGAGTTCCAAATTTTCATGGATAAATGGTTGCATGTTTTACACTGGACCTAATCAAGTTATGGACAAATGTCTTTGAGAAGATGAAACTTATGATATCTTGTGTGTCAATAATGATGAACCATGTAAGGGATATTTTGCAGCTAAAAGGAAAGCAATCTAAATCTTGACAACTGGATGTTATTGGCCAACTCTTCATAAGGATGCAACAAAATATACCAAGAAATGTGATAGATGTCAATGAATGGGCATACAAACTAAATTAGATAAAATACCTCTGTAACCACAAGTAGTTGTTACACTATTTAACAAATGGGGAATAGATTTTGTTGGACCGATAGACCCTCCATCAAAAGGTAAATCTCACATTTTGGTATGTACTGGTTATGTCACTAAATGGGCTGAAGCAAAACCTACGAAACATGCTAGGGATAATAATGTTGTAGAATTCTTGTATGAATTCATTTTTATAAGATTTTGTTTCCCTAAAGAACTAGTGACTGATCAAGGAGCCAATTTAGATCTAATCTCATTAATGTAATTATGAATGAATATACTATTCGACATGGTAACTCATATCCTTACCATACTTAAGCTAATGGTCAAGTTGAGATAACAAATAGAGAGTTGGAAGCAATTTCGACAAAGACTATTCAAATACATAAGAAGGATTGGGTATCCAAGTTTCCAAAAGCATTATGGGCATATCAGACAACATGAAAGACAACAACATGATTTTCTCCTTTTGATTTGGTCTATGGGAAAACAACTATGATGAAAATTGAGTTTGAACACAAAACACTTTGCACTGCATTGGAACTCAATATTGATCTCCATAACGTCCAACAAGAATGCATCCTGCAACTAAATTTACGTGATGAGTTTTGGAAATATGTATTGAAAAATATAGAGTTAATTCAAAATAGTGTAAGAAATGACATGATAGATTTATTAAGGATAATACATTCAATATGGGTGATTGGGCACTACTCTATGATTCTAGATACCAACATAATCTAGACAAGTTCCAAACCAGATGGTTAGGACCATATGAAATAGAAGCAGTGTATGATAATGGAGCTATGAAGTTGTCCACAATTGATCCGTTTAGATTCAAACTATTGGTAAATGGTCATAGATTCAAAATCTACAATAAACCCTACAGTAAAACAAAGTTCTTGTAATAGTTCAATTTTGTCAAATCCTGTAGCCGAGGCACCTAAGTCTTCTACTCAACATGCCCTACTTCTTTGACTCTGATCAAAGTTCATAACAATTCCTCACTTTCTCCATAATAAATCTATCTTGCCTTCTATCTATATCAACCATCCACGTTATCCTCACTTGAACATTCAGCTATGTGGCACTGCAATATTTTCTCCAACTTTATCGTTAGGTTAGTACCATGCAATTGTACGTATTTATTCATTTCCTTTGGTATACAATCCTTTTCTCTCAATGCATGGTTCTTTTAAGTTGGGGAGAGATTGTATGAAAATATTATTTCATGCACATCATATCTCATAATCACATGATAAGTTAATATGCTGTACCACAGGTGATCATTTGAAGATATTCTCTGTCATAAGTTTTAAACTCATTAGATTGATGTGACACTTACCTTCCTTTAAAAAAAAATGAAAAAAAAGGAATTTATGGAATGAAAAGGACAAGAGGTAAGTTTCATAATTACATGATATTATGTTATGGCATGTTATGACACGACGATAATTATTTCAAAGGTGCTTTGCAAATATTTGAAATTTGCCTATCAATTTTTGCCAATTTTGTTTTTTCCTTTGAGTGATATCTTGTTAGCATAAAAGTTGGGGGAGATCTAATATGTCATGAACCCATATTTCATTATATTATCTGTGAGGATAATGACTTTTGTCCTTTGTTTGAAAATCATCGATGGCTTCATTATTTTTAGAGGCTTACAACTTGGGATGAGGAGATTGCATTTGTGAGGCCTCACCCCGACCCGTCATAGCATAGATATTTTACTTGCATTTAATATTTGAGATTTGGATATTTTGACATTTGTTCAAGACTTAGATGGACAGTAGCTGATTTTATCTATTGATTTTGACATTTACAATAGTATTTTGCATCTATGATATGTACTAATAACCAAATATTGTGTATGGGATGATCAAACAAAATGAATGCAACTTTACACATGGTAGGAGAAAACTAGGTTATGATGTGATGTGAAATGTTAATTTGATTTTGATGATTATGATTAAATGTGATATGCAGATTTTGATATTTTAACGTTTTGAATGTTTTGTTTGAAATGATTAAGAAAAGGAATTTAATTGAATTATGTTAATATGGGTTACGTAATATTTGAATTTATATGCACTTATGATATGTATTTTATATGACCTCCTTGGACTATTGATGCTCGAGTTTAGTGTGCAGGAAGTGGAACCATGAAAATTATTAGGGGAAACAAGGTCCAAACTCATGTGAACATGGTTTAGCCAAGGTGAATCTTTGGAAGGTTCAAAAGCCTCATTGTGATGTATTTTATTTTGTGAATGTGAGCTTGCTTGTGTGTGTGTGTGTGGAAATTTTAATATAAAAAATGCATTGGGAACATGACATGATAAGGTGTAATGTGCTTTTATGTGTCACTTGACACTCATAGTTTTTTGTGTGTTAATGACATGTCACCTAGGGTTTTGGTCATGGTAGCATTTTACCCAAAAACTAATTACCTTGTTAATGATTAAGTAAACCCACTTGACAAGGGTTAGGATGGGTCATTGTCAAAAGGAAATTCGAATTTAGACTTGACTAAGGTAATGAAGGGTCATTAGGTGGTCCCAAAGTGTCTTTTGTGTGAAAATAAGCTACCCATATGATCGTATAACATGTTAGGGACCTAATTTTGACCATGTTAATGCCTAGACATCTTAGGGGGTCCCTTTACCAATGCCTTCTTCCACCAATTCGAAAATGGAGTTGTGACATGAGCTCTTTTCCATGTATCCACTAAGTCAAGAATAGAAAACTTAGGGGGGGACAAGTTTGTAAGAGGAAGTGGCTTGGTGTTTTTGCCAAAATAGATAGTGGGAAAACCTTTTTAGAGAGACTTGAACAAACTAGTGGGGTGTTCACCCACTCTCTAAGTTTAAAGACAGTTAAGGTTTTGGAAGGAGGGTAAGAGAGCTCTTCATCAACTATAATTACCTTTAGCTTGGAGCAAGGTTGGTGCTCAAACCATGACCATTTTGTTTTTAACATTGCATAATGAATCTGCAAGTATGGAGTGTTGTTATGGGATCATGTATTGTTATTGTAATCTTGTATTGTGTTGTGACTGTGAATTGTGTTTCATGCATTTTCTTGGTTTTCTTCCTTGATCTCCTTGTTTTGTTTGAATGTTGAATTTGTAATGGGTATGAAGGCTTCACTCACCCTTGAGAGGGAAGAGAAGCCTTGGGTGAAGGGGTTAGTTGGGTTCAACATTGTAGTTGAGAAAATTTACCTCATGATGAGGAGTTGTTCTTTCTTTCATGGAGTATGGGCTCCATTGAAGCCATATGCCTTTTGTTTTTTTGGAGGTATAAGTGTATGTGTAAGAAGGAGGATATTTTATGATAGCCTTGAGAGGCAAAAATGCAATTGCAGTTTGATTTTTTTTTTGGATATGGCATTCTCCTATTTGAAGAACCCACCTTCACCCAATCTATTCATGATTCCAAAGGTGAATCATTGTGCGAGCTATCGAAGGGATTGTTATGCGTTGTGTTGTGTGATTGTATGCATTAGCAATTGTGTGTGTGTGTGTGTGTGTATTCCATTTGGGCTTTGTTTCCCCTGCTTGGTGGGTGGCTTCATAGAAGCCTAGGATGGGAGGTGAGCCTCCATGGTTTCTGGTTTTGTGTTGTTTTGTGTAGGTTGTGGAAGTGAACATCATGAAGAAGTTAAGGTTTCACCCTTGACAATGTTGAGGAATCAAGTGTTGTGGAGAGACTAAGCTTTCCCATGTCATCTCATAATGTGTTGTGATATTAAGTTCCCATTGTTGCTTCATTGTAATGTGTAAAGCATTTACTTCCTATTGCATATTGTTGTAAATGTGTAAAGAGAAGTTTGAGGATTTGTATATAGTTGTCTTTGCAAGAAAAAGATTGTGGCACTATCATAGTTGTGTAGTAAGGAAAGAATCATTTCATGTAAAAGAATATCTAATATTGTGTGGAAACATATTGAAGTTATGTAAATTAGCTCATTGTTCTTGCCTAGATTCCGCATTCTATCAGTAAGCCCTATGGAATTCTCATGTGAGAGAAACATTGTAATGAATATTTAATGTAAATCTGAGTGATTTCATTATAAGATTCTCTGTTATGTAATTGCTATAATGAAAATAAGAGTTCTTGTTTTTCTTAAATAGTTCATATGTATACATGGGAAATGGTTCATTTTGTTTTCAATAAAAAGCAATTCCATATGTAAACCAAGTCATTAGTAGAAAACATCTATAATTAATCTTGTACATCAGTGTGTTAAAACTTGAGTTAGTTTATACCAATAAATCTATAGACTAGATAACATCAACATGTCACTAGCCCTATCCCCTAAATTCCATAGTAGAAAAAGAAGAAGATTAACTTCAACATAATACATAGTCTAAAATCTATAAGAGAAAGTATGCTATAGGTGTACATTTTACTTCTTTGGAATTTGTATGAGGATGGGAAAATAAGTGAATGCCTATTACAGGCTAATATTTTATTCAGAGGGAATATACCCAAAATATTCTTTATGGGATACAAATAAAATAAGCACTTAAGGGAAAAAAAATAGTAGTATGGTAAAACAACCCAATAATTACCTAAGGAACATAAAACATGTCTACCCACATTGGAGTTCTATGAAATACTACACCTTCTAGGACAATCACGTGAGTGAAAAGTGCTCACTTCAAATAAAAAATAAAAATAAACAAGAAAAGAAAACTTTAACATTAACAAACAAATATGGTTCTAGTTGCCCATCTTCAAAAAGTGAGGAGAGACCATGTTTTCAAACATGAAAAAGGGACAATGGTCCCCACTAGGTGCCTTCCCCTTTCTGCAAACCTTTTTGGGCGCATGCCAAAGCTTAATGATGTTGAATTTGTTCTAACATGGGTCAGAAACTCCCATTTTATGCACCTCCATTTTTGGTAAAGGGAAATGTGCCCACCCTAGGTGATTTGGCAACTTGGGAAGGGGGAGAGTAGCCTTAGGATGAAAAAGGGGTAGGTGCTAGGGGGTTAGGGAGTGTAGGTAATTATGTTTGTTCTCTTGTTTGTTATATTTTTTTTGGAAAGGATGTAAAAGGGTAGGAAATGCTATTAATTGAAGAATTAGTAATTATGTTGTATTATTTTATGAAGTCATGTGTTAGTAGGTGTATTAGGGAGTAAGGTGGAAAAGTAGTGTTGGTTAGTAGTAAGTAGGATAGTAGGTAGGGGAGTGTAGGATAGGTGTAGAGATATTTACAGGATTAAATATTAGGAAATAGAATTGTAATTCTTAATTCGACTCTTATATTTCCTTCATTTATTTAATTTAATTAAATAATAATGGTAGGACTCTTAGTTGGGATATGGGGTTAGTTAGGGTATCATTAGTTAGAGATTATTTGGGAATTATCATAGTCTAGTAATTAAAATAAAAATATTAATTATGGATAAAGGGTTATTAGAAGGTAATACATTATAGTAATCAGAGAATAAACAATTGAAAATTGATTTAAAGTACCTAGTCGTAAGACATAGGATAAAATGTAAGATTTTCATTAAAATAGTTATACCTATATCATAATAAACTAGAATAGAATTGGACATAGAACGTAACGAGTTAAGGTTATATGACTTGTAATCGGAACATCTAGGACAATTATAAACATATTCACATTCACAAACGATTGAAATTATTACAACTACATTGATACAAAATTTGTACTTCACATTCATATACTTAATGTATTATTTCAAGGATAGGATGTGGAATCGAAATGATAACATCATCTAGCTCTTATGTTATAACTTAGATTTCCAAAAAATGTTAGAAAACTAATTGGCCTCCCTTGGAAACTTGAAGTCCAAAATTTTGAATGAAACAAATTCTCCCACATCAACTAGAAGTAATTATCTCCAACTCAATGATCAAATAAAGTAACATTGATATATTCTCGAGGGACATGAGTTGTCATATTCCAAGCACCCAAAAGTTTGATAGAATATTCATAACAAAACAGAGGTCTATTGGTAACATTCTTTAGTTTTCTTTAAAAAATAAAATAAAAAATTGTTGGTTGTGTTTTGCCTTGCAAATTTTGGGCATGATAGCATTTTAGTTCATGAATTCCTTAAAGAATGGGGTAGCCATAGTAAAAGGTCTTAAGGTTGAATGTAATCAAGAAATAATCACACAGGTCTTTGGGTTATCATAGGAAGGTGAAGTTTTTAAAGAGGACATGGACCCACGTTCAACAAGGGCACAATTCACCTTGCATACAAACATGCTGTTAGAAATAGATAGGAAACAAGACACCAAGAGGATATCTATTCAGGAACCCTATAATTGGTTTGTTCAATTTATTATGCTATACATTATATGCGAGGGAAGGCATCAATGGTTACATGGTATTCATTTCAAAATTCTCAGCTATTTGAGGTATGCCAACATACCAGTCAATCTTTCACATTTCCTATTTAGTCTATTGAAGAAATGAGTTGCAACTATTCAAGAAGGTAAGACGAAAGTCTCAAACCACTATCTAATTAAATTACTAGTTAAGAGAGCCTTAAGTCATAATTCTAGTTTTTCATGGGATGATTTTATGTTAGTGAGAATTTTTTCCAACAAGTGAAGGACCTAGAGGCTTATGAATAGGAAGAAGGGTTGCTACAACAATTGGTACTGTCAAAGTTGTAGAATGAACTATATCCATTGAGTCCTTAGAGAACCCTAGGTCATCAAGGCAGAAAAATAAGAAGGTGGTAAAAAAATCATCATCTGCTCCTGTTGAAATGAAAGGAAAATAAAAAATTATGACTAAAGAGAAGCCTACCTCACCTTAGTCATATACTAGTATCTAAACTAGGTCTTCTATAAGTAAGGGTGAAAAAGAACTAGTTCAAGTATCAGAACAAAGTAACCCAAATGAAACAAAAGGGCTAGGGGATGTCAAGGGTAAAACTATCATGACTTCATCCTCTGTTAAAAGAAATAAATTCCATTAAGAGACTCTTATAGCTTGTGTCGAAGGAGAATCTTCAAGGAAGAAGAAAAAGGTGTCTAAAGCTGAAAGACATGTGAGGAAAATTAAGTGAATCTCTAAAGGTTCTATAGAAAATCTCATTGATGAAGTTACTCAAGAAGATGCCTCTAAAATTAATGAAGTAATCCATGATAAGGTGGAAGAATTTGGAAAAGGTTCATGAAATGTGCCACAAGATCTTGATCAGTCTCAAGAAGATGTTTTTTGTAATAAAGATGAAAATAATGATAATGATTCTGATCATGGTAACTTTGCTTTTTGAAGTAAATGAGCATATCCTAAAACTATGTATGAGTCTGATAATGATACCACATTTTTTTATGGTAATGAAAAAAAAAACCTTCAAATGATGATCCACATAATCGTGATGAATATTTTCCTATAGTTAATGTAATAATTTTTGAACAAGTTGTGGAGCAATTGGTTAATGAAGGTTTCAAAACCTTAGTGCAGGATGCTTAAAAAATGGAAGAATAACCTCCACTACAATAACCAATAGATGGTAATCCAGAGAAAGCCATAGTCTAGTGGAAAGCAAGTTCTATTGCTAATCCTCAACCAAAGAATCCAAAAATGATGAAACAAATAATGATGATGGTTCTGGGTGGGTAGATATTAATAATCAAGGAATAATGCCTCCACTTGTACTTTCCACACTGTTAGCAGTAGGCCTAAACCTTTACCAAGATTTTTTAATAGAAAAGGCTATGTGGATGGAGGAAAAGAAGAAAATGCATAAAACTATTAATAATCAGTAGCGAGATTTGTTGGATCAAGGGGAAATGATTATGGTTTTAGAAGATAAGGTCACCCAATTGACTACATTAGTGCCTGAACTTCTTCAATGTAGGCCTCCAAGACAAGTTTATGCTTTATTTCTTACAGAACAGATGCTCAATTATAAGATGACTTAGGTAGTTCAAGGCCTTAACTCCTTTTTGATCACTCCCCATGAATTCTATTATGCATTTCAACAATCTCCTGCAAGCATTAATTTTTTTTTTGTGAGTTGTACATGCATAACCTAGCTATTTTGGATGACAGGGAATGGAATCCCTTAATGTATGTAGGGGATATCCAACTTAGAGCATTTATGTCCTAGGCTCAACATGAGATCACCAAAAACAATCAAGCTAGATCATATCAAGTAGTAGAGGAATTAGAGCCATTATATCTAAGGCTTGAGGCAAAAGACCCATAAACATTATATTATGATTTCTTGAAGATAATAGTTAGTGATAGAGGGGAGGATCACATTAAGCCTCTTAGGAAGGCTGCTTATGTAGAATTTTAGGAATTACAAAAAAGTGAGCTGAAGGAGGTAGAAAAATCAATAACTCATTGATGGATAAGACTTCCCTATGATTTGCAAGTCTAGGAACCACATTATCTCCAGAACTTCATTATGGCCAGCCAATGAACCCCATGGTATGCAATGTTGGAACAAACCAGATGAAGCTTCTAGATTTCACTCTGATTTCAACCACATTTACTCATGCATCCGCTATTGGGAATCAACAAAGACATGAATGAGCATGACATGGCTGCCAAAGTACGAATTTGGGAGAAGATGAATGAATCTAAAGGATATTATTGGAGTTGGTAGAAACATGGATCAGGAGCCAATGTAGTAGAGGATTTTAGGCTAAAGGCTAGAGTTAGAAACTACATACTTGTTGGAGGACCAAAAATCACTTAAGTTGGGGGGATCGATGGGCTTAGGGAATGACATAGGCTTATAGGTTTTTATAGTATTGAAGGGGGTTTCTCTTTTTCAAGTTTGAAGAATTTTTATCATGATATTCTATATAAACCTATATTTACTTTGCTTTAGTACGACTTCCTGACTTTATATATTTTTCACAAACATACTACTATAGTTAAGACTTATATGATATAAATGAGATTATATATGTGTGTTTATTGATGAGAATTCTTTTCCCTTTCTTACTTGTAAGGGGTAGGTTCCTTCAACCAAGGTATTGTGAGAAAGGTTTGGTTTATGTGTGCATTAAATTTTTATTATGAATTATTGGAATGAATATGTGCTTTGGTATATTGCACACATACTAATCTTGTGTATGAACAAGTCAAAGGAAGGAGTGTACACAAAGGAGTTAATGACAAGGTTATGAAATCACTATGTATTTATGATGCAGTTGAAGATCGAGTTAGCATAACTAATAACTATCACATAAATATAGAAGTCATTATGTGCTATGTTTGCTAGAAGACTTGTTTAGCTGAGATGTGCATCATGATAATGTAATTTATTATGTCTTTGTATCCTCATTTGTTGAGGCTAGATCTTAGGAAGTTAGTTTTTGCATTTTTTAAAAATAAAACTGTTGAAGAAATCCCTAAATAGTTAGTTGAAGGTGATATTGTAATTGCAATAGCATTTTCATATACATACTATTATTTTTTAGTTTGTACTATTCTATGGTCTGTTATCAATAAAATTACTATGGTTGTGTTTTAAGTATTTGAGATTGAGTTTTTAATCATTCACTCATCCAAGGGGGCTCACTTGGTGAGAAAAATTAGTTGGTAGAATTAGTTTTCATTGTTTTAGGATCAAGTAAGAACTCTATTGCTCCTATAACCACTAGTAACAAAACCATTAGTTATTGATAAGTAGGAGATAATTTCCACAACAAGTCAAATTGTGATATTGCTATAAGGATTTAACTACATTTTGAGTCAAACTCATTGAGAGATGGATTCATGTTGAATCACTACTCATGAAACATGGGTCAATGAGTTTGACTCAAAATCACATAGTTAAATCCTGATAGCAATATCACCATTAGTTATTCCTATGACAAAGGAAAACAATATATAATCCTATTTGTATTTCCATTTTTTTCACTTAGATAAGGATATTTACACTTACATATAGACTTAGTATTACTATTCTTAATTCTGTAGGTTAGAAATGAAAATTAAAAAGGTTTAAATCATATACTTTGGAGACATCATTTCAAGTTTACATTCCTGATCAATAAAGTAAATGGCTCTAATGAAGGGTTTTGTATGCTATTTTAGATGTCCAATCCATGATCACAATCCCTAGTTCCCATTTTAATCATTTAACCAAGACATTAGATTTGGGGGTGAGTATTAGTACACAATATCCTAAGTAGAAGAAATATAGGAGTGGAGAGCATGAGACCTTAGGATCCATGGGGGTCACTATAGAAGCTCATGGAGAGTAGGTAGATGTCAATATGGGAGAGGGGGATTCTATCATAGATTAGGCTACCCAACATGCAAATAGGGACTAATGATATAATAGGTGGAGAGGAGGAGGAGGTTTATGAGTAGCTAGTTGGTGGTGATCCATCACCACAAGATTTTATTAGGCCTCTTTAGAGTAGAATGCATGCAATGTAGTATAAAATCAACTAGATGTGGCTTAGAGCCAATTAACTAAGAATGATCATAGAATAGATGAGCTAACTACCAGATATGAAATAACTTGCAAATTAAGGCCAATCATCAGTCAAGTAGGTATTCCTACTATTATGCTACCTATTCTATCATTGCTCCCTTCAAGGATAGGTTAACCATTTTTCAAGTATTCTTAGAGATCTAATGGCACAATCTCTCTTCCTAGAGAATATGCACCTCTATCGTCTCCTCCACTTGATGCAAAGGGAGAGAGATGTACCTAGATTTTATTCCTTCATTTTTTATGCTCTATTTTGTACTATTATTTATGATACTTTATGATGATAGTTCTTCAATGGAACTCATTCTAGATATTTTAATTGTACCTGCCATTGCTAGATGATTTTGATATATGATATTTATGACATATGATTCAATCTCATTGCACTGTGTCACCACTTATTATACATGAGATTTTCCTATATTTCATTCTTTTTATTTTACATGCGAGTATGCTATGGATGACTACATTTTCATTTTTTATATATACTGATGGATACACTACATGAGATGACATGTATCATTATTTTTCTATGATGTTTATGGACATGTGATGCAAATTCTTATATATGGTGTCTCTTTTTCATGATTGTTTTGATTCATACATGTTATGAATGATGTTGATGATATGCACATAGAAATGATATGGATGTGATATGTATATAAAAATATGGATGCACAATATATGTATATGCAAATGCCACCAATATCTCATGAAGGTAATGTTGTCTCAATGACAAGTACTTAATCATGCCACTGAAGATAAGGTTCATAGTCGACCACTTGTGAATGTTGTTATGTAAAACCTAATTAGACTCATAGGTTAATTTTTTCCCACTTTATTTAGTGTGCTTTACCCCTAGATTATTACTATGGGGGTTTTGGGGCAGCACCCCCAAGATAGGGTCAAGCGATAGTGCTCCAGGTGCACTCCTTGATGTAGTATAGGGGGGGTCGAGGGGCAACGCCCCCCATGAGAGTTTTCCAGGGCAATACCCTTGAAGGCTCAAATGATTTTATTATTATAAAAGGCATCGACTACTATTTTAACACTGGGCAACTTATTCTAGCCCTAATTTTGTAAGCATAAAATGGCTTAGGGTTATGGATTTCATCATGTATGGTGAGATTGTAGCTTATTGTGGTGGTATTGAGCTATAAGGGATCATGGATTATAATCATTGAATACTAATAATATTGAAATTTTTGTTGGTGGACGTAGCCCAAGGATTGGGTAAACCACATTAAATATTTGTGTCTTGTGCTCTCTTCTATGTGATTTATCATTTTTTGATATTGGTTATATTTGTATGTAATTATTATTTCTTTTTGTGGGGGCCTTGGTACACAATAATAGGAAAGGGGGGTGATCTGACATTGAGCCTATCTATTCTATGGGGGTCGGTGGGAACACTCGCCTTTCAACTCATCAATTTTTAAAGTTTCCTAAGAGATATAATAGATAGACTATTAGTTAAGCTAGAAAAACCTAGACATTCAAGATGTTGGATAAGTCGTTGGAAGAAAATCCAAAACTTGAAGTTTATTTTTCCTAACAAGTGGTATTAGAGTGAGGTTTTTTCATGTCTTTTAACTATCCTCTACATGAAGATCACATGATTGAGTGGGAGCAATGGTAGATGAGGGTAAGATAAAGGTTGAGAAGTTTAATGGGCAAAACTTTCAATTATGGAAGATGCAAATGGAGGACTATCTTTATTAAAAGGATTTATATAAGCCATTACAAGGAAAATCCAAGAAATAGACCACTATGACAGATGAGTACTAGGATATTTTGGTTCAAAATAAAATAGGAAGATATTCTTATGCCTGGCAAAATTAGTGGCATTTAATATTAAAAAATAAAATATGACTGAAGAGTTGATGCAAACCCTAGCAAGGTTTTATGAAAAGCCCTTCACTTCAAACAAGGAATTGCTCATGAAGCATTCATTTAATATAAAGATGGCATAAGGTGGATCTATTTCTGATCATTTAAATGAGTTTAATATGGTTACTAGTTAGTTATCTTTTGTAAATGTCATTTTTGATAAAGAAATTAGGGCTCTCTTGATTTTGTGTTCTTTCCTTGAAATATGGAATGACTTGGTAATGATTGTAAGTAATTCTATTTTTGAATCTAATATCCTAAAATTTGATGATGTAATTGGTATTATTCTGAGTGAGGAAAGTTGTAGGCAAATCGTAGGTGGATCTACATTAGGAAGTGTTTTGAACACACAAAGTAGAGGCAGAATGACTGAAAGAGGAAATAATTTTGAAAATTTTGGGAAGTCAAGAGGAAAGTAAAAGGGAAAGAGATCTCAATCTAGATGACCAAGAGATTGCTAGTACCATAGAAAATTAGGGCATAAGAAGAAATACTGATGGAATTGAAAGAACGATGAAGGAAACAAACAAGATGGAAACAAGGAGGCAAATGTGGCAAGTAACAAATCCAAAGAGAATGATTTTGTTATGATGTAGGAACATCTTGCATCTAAAAATAAAGGGGAATATAATTTAAAAAATAAATAAATTTGGAGGAGAGAGAAAGTGATGAAAATTAGAAGAATTTTTTTATTAAAATTAAAAAATGTAACTTGTAGCTTGAGGGTTTATTTAGTGTAAGGGTTTATTTAATGTAACTTTCTAGGGGCCTACTTGTGGCTTGGTTTGGTATAAGTAGAGGGTCTTGTCTTTTCATTATTCATCATCCAACATGGAGGAATTCAACTAGAGAGGTAGGTTGAGAAGAAAGAATTTGAGTAGAGCTAGTAGCTGGAGCTTGGGAAACAAGAAGGTTGCTTGGTGGCTTGCGAGCACAAGTTTATATTCTTCTTGGGGTTTCTACTAGATTGTGGATCTAGGATAGCTAGGGTTTGGGTCTTGTGAGATCTTGCAAAATTTCTATTGTAATTGATTATGTATTTGGTCATAACCTGTAAGGCCTTACAATTAGGCATGTTGGATGTAAATATTATGATTATATTATAATAGTTGGCATTATTTTGGATCTAAATCTTTGTATTATTGTTTCTGCTGTATGATTATTTGCTAGGGGCTAGGATATCTCCTCTAGGGATTCTCCTACCTTGGATTGTGTCAAGTGGCATCAAAGCAGAGTTCAATCTTGTGATGGATCATTCCTTTTGAATTCCTAGATATCTTTATTGTGATGTAATAGATCATGGTTTTGACTTACAATTGTAAAGGACTTACAGATGGATTGATGGTTGCAAAGATGAAAATTTGATCTTGTTGACCAAAAGTTTGATCTGGTTGGTGATTTTTAAGAGCATAGATTTATTGCAGAGGGTTTAAAAAGATATAAGAAGATGCCTTTGAGAAGAATGGACCTTGGGATGATTGTAGATCTCCATGATGTGGTAGAGAAGAAAATTTTAGAGATGTCTACTCGATTAGAAGCTAGTTTGTCGTGTGCTTTATTTGAAGCTAGATTGACTAACTAAGCTAAGGAAGGGATAACTAAATTTCATAGAGATTTATGGAGTTGGAGCCTATTGATCCAAAAGTGAGTTGTCTGGTTGGTTAGAAGACTTGTTTGAGAGAAAAGAGGGCATGGAAAGGTTGAGGTAGAAGTTAGTTTTGTTGATTAGTTTGAGGAGTGTGATGGAAAAGCTGTAGAGAAACTTGCTATTGTTGTTGAGGATATTCCTAAACTTGTTGATGCTAGGATGGAGACTTCTTTTTATGATCAATTGGTTGTGTCTAACATGGAAATTGTAGAGCACTGGGTCGTAGATAATTAGGTTGCCATGGATGTGAAATTAGATTTTTCTAGTACAGATTCACTAGTAGTTGATGTGGTTGAGAATCTACATGATACTACAGATCTGTATGTTCCTAATTTCCTGATGGTTGACATGGTAGAGGAACTACATGTATCTCTTATTGTGGATTCAAGTATACATGTTTATGACATGAATTTCATGTTTGAGGACATTGGCATTGATGGTTGTGATTAGTTATAGGGATTCTTGGTGAAGCACCATGTTTAGTTTATTCTTGGTACTGAGCATGCTGATTGGGTTGCTGAGATTAATTTAATTATGATGTTTGAGTGGATTAAGCATAGATGGTTGATGTACATATTTTTTCTCTTGTCCTTGATGGATTGGAAGCCTTTGGTGAAGATGAAGATGGGTGCAGATATTTCTTTTGGTGTCAAAGTGTTAGACACACTTTTCTATCTACATAGCGAGTTTGATGCAAGAGCATCTTGCATTAGAAAATAAAGGGGGACAATTTATAAAAAAATAAAATAAAAATTGGAGAGAGAAAGTGACAAAAACTAGAGGAAAATAAAAATAAAAATTTAAATGTGACTTTTAGCTTGAGGGTTTATTTACTGTAACTTGCTAGGGGTCAACTTGTGGCTTGGTTTGGTATAAGTAGAGGGTCTTTTCTCTCATTATCATCATCCAACATGGAGGAAGTTAGCTAGAGAGGAGTAGCTGAGAAGAGAGAAGTTGAGAAGAGCTAGTAGTCGTGGCTTGGGAAACAAGAAGGTTGCTTGGTGGCTTGTGAGCATAAGTTTAGATTCTCCTTGGGGTTTCTACCAGATTGTGGATCTAGGCTAGCTAGGGTTTGGATCTTGTGAGATCTTATAGAATTACTATTGCAATTGATTATATATTTGGTCATAATCTGGAAAGCCTTACAATCGAGCATGTTGGATGTAAATATTATGATTATATTATAATAGTTGGTATTATTGTGGATCTAAATCTTTGTATTGTTTTCTTTGTGTGATTACTTTTTGGGGGCTAGGACATCTCCTCTGGGGATTCTTCTACCTTGCACTACGTCAACCTCTTTCTTTAGAAAGTGTTGATGATTGATGGGTTTTAGATTCAAGGGCTTTATTTCATGCTACTCCCCATAGAGGTTATTTTATTGATTATGTCCATGGGAATTTTTGGCTTATTTATTTGGGGGATAGTGAACCATATCATATTGTTGGAAAGGGAAAAATTAAGATTAAGTTGCAGAAAGGGAATCAATCACTACTACAAGAGGTAAGACATGTCCCAATGTTGAGTAGGAATTTAATTTGAGGAAGGAAAGTGGATAATGACGGTTGCACAATTAATTTTAATTATAAAAAGTAGAAGGTTTCAAAAGGTTCCTTAGTAGTAGAAAAAAATATGAAGGTAGGAATCTTATATCTTTGTAAATGACATAATGTTCCTTCTACTTAAATTGTTTGAAAGAAAAATGAATATTCAGGAATATTTTTTGTACTTGAGCAGGGAGAACATACGATTGCTATGGATTTTGATACAACACTATGGTACAATAGACTTGAGCACATGGGTGAGAAAGATATGGAATTACTTCATGTAAAGAAAGTTTTACTAGGTTTGAAATGTGTCAATATAGATTCCTATGAAAGTTGTGTTTATGAAAAACAAAAGAGAGTTTGGTGAAGATTGGAAAGGAAAAGAAAAATGAGAAATAAGAGCTTGTGCATATAGATTTATGGGGACCAAATTAGGTATCTTCCTTTGGTGGATCTCATTATTATGTCACATTTATTGATGATGCAACTAGAAAATTATGGGTTTATTTCCTTAGATAGAAATATGATGTATTTATAACTTTTAAGAAATGGAAATGCTTGGTTGAGAATGAGATTGGTAAAAATTTAAAATATCTTAGATTGGATAATGGTGGTGAGTATTACAACAATGTATTTGAATATTATTTTTCCACTAATGGTATTTGCAGGCATAAAACTATTCTAAGGACTCTACAAGAAAATGAAGTGGTTGAATGTATGAACATGACAATAATAAAGCGTGCAAGGAGCACAAGGTTGTATGCTAGGCTGCCCTTAAACATGTAGAATGAGTCTATCAATACCACTATATATTTGATCAATAGAGGCCCCTCTACTCCTTTGAGTTGTGGTATTCCAGAGGAAGCATGGAATGGTAAGAAGGTGAGTTATTCATTTCTCAAAACTTTCGGTTGTCAAGCATTTGCACATATAGATTTTGAAAATAGAACCAAGATGGAAGCTAAATCCAAGAAGTGTGTATTTTTTGGATATGACATTGATGAATTTAGTTACAGGCTTTGGGATTTTTAAAATTGTAAAATTATAAGTAGGGATGTGATATTCAATGAAAAAGTGTTGTACAAAGATCTATTGCAACATCATGAGAAAAAAGATAATGATTATGTAGTGCTAGATGATACTTAAAAGGATGATGTTCCAACATCCCTCATGCTTTGCAACAACCATACAAACAACTACCACACACCCCAATGAATGTTAGAAAGTCAACTAGGCTAAGTAGACCCCCTGAAAGATTTTTTTCCCTCTTTCTATTCTAATTTATTAACATATGCTGGTGAACTTGAATGTTATGATGAAATAGTGTAGGTAGATACAAAGCCTCAGTAGGAATATGTAATTTTAGAGGAAATAGACTCCTTAATGAAGAATAAGACTTGGGATTTATACAAGTTTCCTACAGGTAAAAGAGCATTATAGAATAAATAAGTTTATATGTTGAAAGAAGAGGATGGAGGTAAGAAAATATTTAAATCTAGGTTGATGGTTAAAGGATTTGGATAGAAAAAGGGCTTTGATTTTGATGAGATAGTTTCACCTATTGTTAAAATGACTTTTATTCTTACTATTTTAAGTGTTGTGACCATTGAAGATTTTCATTTGAAGAAACTTGATGTTAAAATAGAATGTCTTCATGATGATTTGGATGAAGAGATACATATGGAGCAACCACAAGGATTTGAGGTCAAAGGTAAGGAGAATTTAGTGTGCAGATTGAAGAAAAGTTTATATGGCTTGAAGAAAGCACCTCAACAATGGTATCTTAAATTTGATAGTTTTATGAATGAACATGGTTATATTCGATATCATTCTGACCATTGTGTTTATTCTAAGAGGTAGATAATGAAAAATTTATTATTTTATGTTTGTATGTTAATGATATGCTTGTAGATGGATCTAACATAGATCACATTATGGGGTTAAAACAACAGTTAGCACATTCATTTGCTATGAAGGATTTGGGGGCAGTAAAATAAATCTTTCATATGAAAATTTGTAGAGATAAGAAGAACATAAAATTGACATTATCTCACACTGATTATATTAAGAAGGTGTTGCAACATTACTTTATGGAGAATGCAAAATATGTCAACACACCTTTACCTGGTCATTTAAAATTGACTAAGGAGATTTGTCCAAAGACACTAGAAGAGGAGGCTAAAATGTCCAAGGAACACTATGCTTCAACTATAGGGAGCTTAATGTATGCCATAGTATGTACTAAAGCCATATATTGTACATGTAGTGGGAGTTGCTAGTAGGTATATGACTCATCCTAGAATTCAACATTGGAATGTAGTTAAATGGATCCTCAGCTATTTGAGAGAAACATCTAGTAAGTGCTTACATTATGGGGGCTCTACTACTGATTTATAAGGCTACATTGACTTAGATTTGGCAAGGGATATTGATATCAAGTGGAGTACTACATGTTATGTATTTACTATTGGTGGGACAATAGTGAGTTAGATTTCTTGGTTATAGAAGGTTAATGCTTTATCCACTGTAGAGGCAAAGTATGCTACTTCTATAGAGGCAACAAAGGAGATGATATGGCTTCAACTCTTCATGGAAGAGTTGGGGTATCCATAGATGGAAAATTATTTTTTTATAGATAGTTAGAGTACCATTCATCTTGAAAAAAATTCTTCTCTACATTCAAACAAAAAGAACATACATTTGTAGCACCATTTCATTCGATCAGTTTTGGATGATGGATAGTTAAAGATGGAGAAGATACATATAGATGATAATCAAACATATATGTTTATAAAGGAAGTGACAAGGGAGAAGGTAAACTCTTTTTTAGCTTTGGTTGGTCTTTTAGATTGAGCAAATAAAATAAGAGAAGAGTCTAGGGTGGAATGATATTCCAGTGGGAGCTACAAGTTTAGTGATGCTATGATCAGTCTCTAAGTGGGAGGTTATTATGGTGGAGTCTAATCAATCTCCAAATGAGAGATTGTTGTGACGTGAAGCCTAATAATACTTAGAGGTCAATTTTTTCTCACTTTATTTAGTGTAGTTTTGTCTTAGATTATTACTACAAGGGTTTGGGGGGCAACGCCCCTAAGATGGGGTCGATGGGCAATGCCCCCACTGGGGTTATCATGGGAAACACCCCTTAAGGCTCAAATGACTTTATTATTATAAAAGGTATCAATTAATATTTTTCTATTGGACAACTTATTCTAGCCCTAACTTTGTAAGCAAAAAAGCTAGTCTAAAATGGCTTAGGGTTAGGGATTTTATCATGAGTGATGAGATTGTATCTTCTTGTGACAATATTGATCTACAAGGGATTGCAGATTGTAAATTTGGATAATAATAATAGTGGACTTGCTATTGGTGGACGTAGCCTAGGGATTGGATGAAACATGTTAAATCTTTGAGTCTTGTGTTATCTTTTGTGCAATTTATTATTTTTTGATATTGGCTATATTTGCATGTAATTGTTATTTGTCTGTGGTCAATCCCAACAGTGCAATATGATGAGCATCTGATATGATTCAATACTTCTTTTGTTCATTAAACACATCTAGTTTACAGATGTAATGCCCAAAATTCTTGGGACATTAGGATTTTAAGCCAACCATATGTAATATTAAATTTGGATTTTCAGAGCTTAATGTGGAATTAAAAAAAAGGCCAATGCAATATTATTGAAGTCACATTGTTGAGCTTTAAAAGAAGGAAGCTAGTCCACTTTCATCATACTTGGATTTGAATATTATTTTTAATTTTTCCTTTGAGGATGTGGAAGCTTGCCTTTCAGTATCATGAACCTAAGGATGAATACCTTTAGGCTCTTCTTGTAAATAAGATGCAGACTTGGTTTAGCCTTGTGGTGGATTCAAGACAGAGTTCACATTGCACATATAGGTTCCTTTTTTATATTTCCAATCTACATGTAATACTATTTTTAAGACTGGATTTTATGCATGTTTTTGTTGTATTATTGGTTTATAATACAATTCAAAATTTGTATTTGTATTAAAACTGAGTATTTTAATGAGTATATTAGTTTATTAGTTGGTTTACATTGCTGGTTTATATTTCATATTATATCTATTTATATTTTGAAAATTCTTTTGAGATACATTTGAGAGAATATCCATTTAGAATATTATAGTGATATCAAAGCATTAATCTTGCCATCATGTGTAGTTTGTGCAAAAACAAATTTTTAACATAAGTTTTCCATAATTTCAACCATCCCTCATAACTAAATTTATATTTTTCATGTGTTGATAAAGTTTAAAGTTTGACAAATATATGTATTGGGATGACTATTTAAAATTGCAAGGCTTGTGATTGTTGTAGAAAGAATTTAGAAAAGTTAATTATGAGAATTACTTTCAGAAGTTATGTGGTAGAAGTAAATATTTATGGAGTCGACTATAGTCTTTCCAAATGCTTCAATAATTGGGGTCTCTTATTGGTATGAAGTGGTTCTAAAAGATTGAGTTGTGTGTAGTGGGATTTTAGAGTAGAATTGATATCATGAGAATATAGTCCAGATTTATTAAATTACTTCTATTGGGGCTTTCACAAAAAAAAATGTAGTATAGATTTGGCTAAGCCTCGAGGTAGCCAACTATTGTCAATTAATGTTAAGGAGATTCTAATGTTCGTTCAAACATGAAGAATAAAATTTACTAGATGGAAAACATTACCTTTTGTTGGAAATATGGTCAGATAGATGTCTTAATGGTTGTCATTTATGGAAACATACATTCAACATTTCATTGATGCATATAGAGTTAGAAAATTGTCTAAGTGTTAAACAATTTAAATCAACATAGATAACAAATATTAAGTGTACTTACAAATTGTTGAGAGTTAGCTCATGCACAGTTAAGGGAAGCTTCATGATAATGTCATGATGATGTGTGCCATTGCACATATGTGTACAGATAATAATTTGCTAGTTATGATCAAAATACTAGTGCAAGTATTTAACAGTGTAGAACAAAACATATAAGAGAATTGGATTGTACGATCTTAGGAATTATTTTGGTTACGAAATAATTACTAAGTTATGATGAGTATGTGGATATTATTCCACAAGTTATTTTATATTATGTCAAGCATGTGAGCACATGAAGGCCGACTGAGCAGAGTTTTGTAAATGTGCAAGGAATAAGTAGAAATCTTATATTGCATAGTAATTGGGTAAGATGCGATCTATCATGTGAATGATTTGAATGATATGCAAGCCTTATGCAATGCAAATTTTGATGTATGATTAGATAGTGAAAAGTACAAAAGACATCAAGTATTTTATGTATATCTATTCTTGTGGAGAACTAAATTGTATTATTACATGTTAGGGCAATGGGATCTTCTTGCATACATTGTATTTGTTCTATCAAATCCTAAGAGGGTAGAGGCTTCTAACAAGGTCTAGTCTCCTAATAGGGATTCAAGACACTAGATGTACTTCATAGACTCCTAATAGGATCAATATTCTTAATAGGATCATATTGTTTAGCGAATAATCTAGTGGGTATCATCCCCACTGGGGTTTTCCCTTGGCCAAGGTTTCCCTAGTTAACAAATAATGGTGTATGAGTTCACTGTGTGCATGGTTATATTTACCATTTAGTATTGTTGGTTTACTTTCATATGCAAGTTATAAAGTAATTAATAATATTTAGTTGTGGGAAAAATTTTGTAGAATACTAATTTACCCCCCTCTCAATATTATCCATTTCTAACAATTGGTATCAAAGCACAATTACTTTGAAGAAGCTTAATAGCTTAAGTAATATCCCTAAAGATATGGAACAATTGAAGAAAAACCTTGAAAAATCTCTTGAGCATATTGACCTTCTTAATAAAGAAAGGGATAACTTGGAAGACAAATATGAAGATGAAAAAGTCTATATTGGTAAACTAAAAGACAAGATTGATGATTTAGAATCTGGCAAGGAATCAACTATGCAGACTAGTGATAATGATGAAGTAGGAGATATTCTAAAGGAAAATGAGACCTTGAAACATGAACTAAAAATCATTGAGCTTAAGTTAAGTCTTATGAAAAATGGTGGCAAAAGTGAACCAAAACTGGAAACTAAGAATGCAGATCTTAGCTCCCGGTTAATGCAAGTTACATTTGAACTAGATACTATCAAGATTGAGCATGATGAGTTAGAAAAGTACAACATTATTGTAAAAGGATAATTGACACAAGATAAGAAACAATTAGAGAAACTTTATTCTAGAAGTGAAAAGATAGATCAACAAATATTTCATTAGAGAACTTCTTATGACAAGACATGACTTGGATATCTAATTGGAGAGAATTTAGTGGAGAAAGTTAAAAGTAGAAGAGAACTAGATCCAATTATTGAATCCCCTAAGGAATCTAATATGAGTAAGGTAGAATCAAGCACATGTACTAAAGTATCAAAGGAAGTTGAGTTAATTGATTTTTTAGCTAAACTTGATGAACCTAAGAAAATAGAGAAAGTTGATAAACCTAGGCAAGATAAACCACCCAAAGAGGTAATATTCAAGTTTAGAGGTAGATGCTTCATATGTAATAAAGTTGGACACATGAAAAGAGATTGCATAGGTAAGTCTTTTAAACCCATTACTAATTTCTATTGTTATAATTGTCATGGTTATGGACATAAGGTAGTAGAATGTAAGAAACCTAAGTTTGATAGTAACAATGCAAATAGTAGAATGTCTAGGAATACTAACCTTGTATGTAATAGAAGAGGAAAATCAAAGAAAATATCCAATTATGGAGAGACATATAATGGAGAAAAGAACCATTTTGTGTGTTACAAGTGTAACAATCTAGGACACATTGCAAGGAATTGCAGAGCACCTAAGAATCTAAATGGAACTAATCAAAGAAGAAATCCACCTGTATGTTACTTATGTAATAATTTCAAACACACAAAAAGATATTATATAATGGATAGAAGGAGCCTTAACATAAATCTAAATAATAGAAGGAACAACAATAGAAATGATAGAAGGAATGAAATGGCAGTGACAACAATCAGAAGGAAGCAATTAAGGAACATGTTGATGAATTGAAGGAAGCATTTTTGACAACTAAAAGTCCAATAATCTCTTATATAGTTTTGGAGGAACAACTTTTCAATGCACCTGATAGGACATTGAAGTCACGAATTGCTTCTAACTCATCCTACCTAAATTAAGCAACTCTAGTAGTGGAAAAACATCAGTTGGTCAAAGCTGATGTTAGAGAGAGAGAGTTGGAAGTTGTGCAGTTAATAAGAGGTTAAGGAAATAGAGAGAAGGATATGTTAAAGTACACAAGTCTTGATATGATCACAATGATTAGGAATTGAGAAATCAAGCTTACTCGTAAAACAAAGACAATATTTGAATCCATGGTGGTTACACATTTAATGCTTAGTGAGATTTGAAATGATTTAAGGATCATAAGAAAGATTGCATGTACCATTTGTTCATGTGAAGTGTCTTGAGATAATTGAAGAGTGATTTGACAACAAATTAAAGTGCAAAGTAAATTTTGAGAAGCAAAAAGTTGCAGAAGCCCTAAATTGTGATTTTAAGGTATTTTGTGAAGCTTGAATCCAAATTTTTAGTACTTTTAGTTATAGTTCAAATGGAAAGTCAGAGTGTGTATGATGTAAGTGATAGACCAGGGTATGAGTTTAAGAAACATCTGCTTATTTATCTATTGGATGATCTGTTGGGTGCATTTCACAAGTTCTAGAAAATGTGTTACACGTTGAGGATATCAGAAGTTACATCCATTGCAAGATTGAGAGCATAGGTGATGAAGAGATTCATAAGAATTTAGGAAAGATGTGTAATAATGACTTATCTTTGAAGTCTGAGTATGTGTATCTAGAGAATTTCAATTTGGTGAAGTACATGTTTTATATGGATTTTGATAATCACGATTGGACCTGAATCATTTTGAGTAGGGTACATGATGATATGTTTTGGTTAGGAGATGAGAAGATTCTTATTGAGAATGACCTAATTCATAATGTCACAGGATTGCGTAATGAAGGCAACAATCTTTTTAATGAGAAGAATTTTAGGAAAATGGTTGAGATGAACCTGAACACAAGATTTGACTTAAGAAATATGAAGGTAGACTCAATTCAAGATAAAGGAGTAAAGTTGCTAACCAAGATATTAGGATACAAGTTGAACCATGGATCAAGGGTTAATTTTGTACCAACTAGATTTTTGCATCCAGCCTATGTAATGGCTATGTAAGAAAGGAAAGCTAACTTATGCGAGATTATTACAATGCAATTGTTGGATAACATTGCAAGGTTGAATAAAACTAAGAATGCATTATTCAAATTTGAGTCCTTGTTAACTCATATATTCTTTTATGTACAAGGAAGTTTCTTGGATTGATAAGTTGGGATAGCAGCGAGTGCACAATGAAATTGGTGACTCAATGCTATAAATCTAAACCAAAAAATGTTAGAGATGATGATATTGACAAAATGATGAAGAACTTCTAGATTAATATGAAACAAAGGTATAGGATACCTCCCTCTATGGTTGAGAAATACAAGGAAGAAATTTGCTTCATGGTAGAAACTGACAACACCTACATGGAAGCAGTAATTCCTAGAGTTAAGTTTATGGAGCCTATGGGATATGAGATGAGAAAAAAGCTCATAGAAGGGTATGCATAGATTATACTAGAATCTGAGAAGGATAGAAAATGCCCTAGATTGGGAACATATGAGGAAAATATGAGAATAGTTCATTCAAAACTATTCAAAAAAGAAAGCAAGAAAAAAATAGAGAAAGAGATAGAATCCATCCTTAAGTAATCTAGCATGACTCAAAAGGGGTTTGATGAGATTAAAGGTATTGTGCTAGAGATGAAGGCCAATGAAAAAATTGAATTATTGGTAGAAAATCCCATTGCAGTTGCAAGACCTTCAAAGGGTGTGACAATAGCAAAGCCATGTGCACAAGCACCAATTACACCATATGCAGTAGGTAGTTGTACCTATGCAACCAGTCAAAACAAGGAGTGATCAACCTAGAAGATAGCTCAAGGTTGAATCATCTATTGTGAAAAGGAAATTATAGAGATTGGTGAAGGTGAAGCACGAACATACACCAACAATGAGGAAAAGGGTCAAGAAAAACACAAGTGGACCTAGAAAGAGAAGAAAAATTGCACAAGTTAGTGATTCTAAGAAATCAGAGGATGAAATAGAAGATAGACTAGTAGTCCAAAATGCCCAAGAAGGAAGAACAATAGCTAGAAAGAAACCATGAAAGCGAAAGGTAGAAAACCTTAACATGCAAATTACTAATGATGACAATTTTGTACAGTTGAATAAATATTATGATTTGTATAGTAATATGGATAGAAGGTAGTTATAAAATGCCATTGTAAGGAACATGATTTTGAGGAACAAAAGGTTTGAGAATATAAAAAATAAGATACTAGAGGATTTGTATAATAGGCTTGTAAATAGGAAAAGGACTAGAGTATAATAGGCTTGTAAATAAAATTTGTGATGTTGACTCTAAGGAGGAATTAGATAGAATCTTGAAGGATATTGAGCGATTGCCGAGAAAAAAAGGAAGAGCAATTCTTCTGATGGGAGGAAATTATGAGGATGTTAGGAAAGAAATTGAGGAGGTAATTGTAAAATATACAACCTTAGTGCCTAAGGTGAGTGTGCAGTCTAAATCTGAGAGCCTAGTATAAGTGCAAGTACATACACCTTCCAAGGAAGAGGAAGAAGTAGAGGAGACCCAACATGCACTCTCACCACCTGACATTGTTATGTGTACTAAATCCATGTAAGTGGATAGTACATGCATAACTGTGGATATAAAGGAGAATGCTTTTGAAATGTTTGGCCAATCCATTGTTGGAAATATCACTGCTTACTCTAGCTCTGATGATGAGGAAGAAGAAAAGAAGAGGAAGATAGAGGAAGAGTGAAGGAAGAAGTTAAGTGAAGACTTTGAACTCAAGCAAAAATGAAAGATTGTGATGCAAGGATCAACATTCTTGCCCAATCTAAAACATGTGGAGTCAAAAATAGGAAAAGTGGTATTTCCAACATGAGGTTGACATACCTTATGTAGCTCCACTAACTGTATCTATTGTAGCATCAACAGCTAGTCCATCGACACCAACAGTAGTGACATCAGATGATGAAGATCAGAATGACTTGATGAGCACATTGAGTAAGTTGTTTGAAAAGAACAAATCAGTAAAGTCTTTGGAGAAGACATTAACTAAAGTCTTGGACATAATGTAGAAGACAATTACTACATCTATAGTCAGTCCAGAACTGTAGTCAAAGGCCATAGAGTTGGTGAGAACCTTTGATAAGGAATTCATAACTTTAGTAGATGTAGATTCAACAAAAGCTTAGGTAACACATGATGCAACACTGTTCAACACAGTATGCACCAATGTGTGCAATGATCTAAAGGAACTTGATGGAAACATCAAGGGACTAAGAAAGCATATTGATGAGGGGAAAATATTGTATGGACAATGTGTGTAGTCATTCAAGTACCTTGCAAACTTTGAGAGTCAGATAAAAGGGAGATTTAGTGAACTTGAAACACACGTCAAGTTAAAACTCCCAAAATCTAGTATTGAAGACTATGGAGCAAAAGTGGAAAAGATACATGGTATGATCAGAGACTTGGAATTTCATAAAGAGAGAGGAACAAGGAGATTCTCTAGCCCTAGAGAAATTTTATTGTCTAAAGTCAACATTGTAGAGGCAACTTGAAGAATGTCTTACAACTAAGGCTTCCTATGACAAGTTTTCCTATATTGACTTGAGTGCACTTGAAGTGGCATCCTATGCACTTTTTGCACTAATCAATATCTTAGAGACAATATAAGAAAATTGGAAGAAAGAGATAACAAGACTAAAGGTTGCTTATGAAGATTTTTTTTCTAGATTAATAGGTTGATTGACAACAATACACCAAATTTTTAATACAGATTCTGGCTCCTTTGCCATTGGTGTCAAAGGGGGAGAGTAATATGTAAGGAAAATTGTATATTTGTAGTATGTAAGTACTAAGGAGTATAAACAAAGGGGGAGTAATATTGTATTGATCGATGTAAAGGAGTGATAAGGGATGTAATGATCCATCAAAATGTGAATAAAACTATTATGTTTTGAAGGTAATTTTGTAGTTACTTTTCTTTTTTTTGTTATGTATGACATCATTTTGGGACTTAGCTAATTTTACCAAATATTGCCATCAATTCCAAAGGGGGAGATTGTTGGCAATATGGTTAGATAGATGTCTTAATGTTTGTCATTTATGGTAACATATATTCAACATTCCATTTATGCATTTAGAGTTAGAAAATTGTCTGTGTTAGATAGTTTACAATAGCACAAAGAAAAAATGTTAAGTGTATGGATGACTCATTGAGAGTTAGCTCATGTGTAGTTAAGGGAAGCTTCATAATAGTGTCATGATGACATGTGCCAGTGCACAAATGTGTATGGATAGTACGACACTAGTTATGATCAAAATACCAGTGTGGGTATTTAATAGTGCAAAATAAAGCATAGCAGAGAATTGGATTGTATAGTCTTAGGAGTTATTTTGGTTAAAAAATAATTGCTAAGTTATGATGATCCAAATATGTGGATATTATTCCAAAAGTTATTTTATATTATTTCAAGCATGTGAACACATGAAGGCCAACTAGGTAGAGTTTTTTAAATGTGAAAGGTATAAGTAGAAATCTTATATTGCATAGTAATTGGGTAAGATGTGATGTAATATGCAATCTATTGTGTGAGCGATCTGAAAGATATACGAGCCTTATGTGATGCAAATTTTGATGTATGATCAGATAATGCAAAGTAAAATAGACAAGTATTATATGTATATCCATTCTTGTGGAGAACTAAATTGTATTATTGCATGTTAGGGCATTGGGTGCTTCTTTTATACATTGTATTTGTTCTACCAACTCCTAACAGGGTTGAGGCTTCTAACAAGGCCTAGTCTCCTAACATGGACTTGAGACACTATATGTACATCATAGACTCATAACATGGTCAATTTCCTTAACATGATCCTATTTTTTAGTGAATCATCTAGTGGGTATCATCCCCACTAGGGTTTTCCCTTGGCCAGGGTTTCCCTAGTTAACAAATAATGGTGTTATGAGTTTATTATGTGCATGGTTATATTTACTGCTCAACATTATTTGTTTACTTTCATATGAAAGTTATAAAGTAATTAAAAATATTTAGTTGTGGGCAAAATTTTGAAGAATATTGATTCACCCCCCTCTCAATATTATCCATTTCTAACATCTTTGTCATCTAACTTTTTGTCTACAAAGATTTATTTCATTCTAGTGGTTAAGAAATGTATCATGCATACACAATGACTTTGTTTACTAATTTTTTTTTCTCTAAATCCTTGAGGTAGCCAACTATTGTTAGTTAATATTAAGGAGATTATAATGTTGGTTGAAATATGAAGAATAAAATTTAATAGATGGAAAACATTACCTTTGTCATTTGAATTTTTGTCTACAGAGATTTAATTCATTCTAGTGGTTAAGAAATGTAGCATGCATACACAATGACTTTGTTTACTAATTTTTCTTCTTTAAATCCTACTTAAATGGATTGAGAATTTTGAATCCATCCCATACAATGCTTTTTGGGTATTCTTTCATAAAGTAGGAGGACTTTTATCTATGTATCTTCCAAAATAAAGTGCTTTCTTCAATGGAGTTTTTAAGCAAAGGAATTGCAAAGGATCCAAAAGATTTGATATGTAGTACAATACCTATTGCCTTTAATATTTAGAAAAATGGTGGAAGAGCATCTTATTCAAGCCTTCCACAAAATTTCTCAATATATTTTGGTACCATTATGTGACCATTTGTACAATTCCATTTTCTAAAAATAATGGTTTTTTGATATATGTTTTATCATATCAATGCTTGTCCCTTGTGACTAGTCATATTGAGTTTGATGAGATGTGCAAGTGTTTATAACAGTTGAATAATCACATAAAAGGAATTTTTATGTGTCGATTCCTTGTAGGTCTCATGAGCAATTAGGGGAGAGTATATTTTATGTCATTACAAATCTTGTTAGGAAGTAGACAATTGTTCCTTTCAACACTTTTAAACTTGATGAGAAGAGTCACACTGAATCTTTAGCCACAAGCAACTAGAATTGGAAAAAATTCCTAAGATCATTTCATTACTTGTTTTTACAAGTGTTTAGGAAATGATGTGAATAAATTCATGCATTGGTGACAATAGTCTCTTTTTGTTATCCATTCTTAGGAATAATTGGGAATGTTTGTTTTTCTAAGTGTTAGTAGTGAAGTTCTCCCTTGATAGAGAGATCTTAGGTTGGAGAAGAAGATTAAGTAATTTCTCCTCAAGGTGAATAATGTGACAATAACCATAAAAGACCTATTGAGAGGTCTAGTGAAGGAGTCTAAGTGACTCAAGAAATGAGATCTCCATACCAAATTGGTATTAGAGCCCATAAAAGACTTGGGCAAGGATTTAATACATGTAATAATAAGTTGGAGAAAAAATTATGGTAAATAATATGGGATTGGTGAAGATGGTCCAAGAGCTAGCCAAAGTAGCCCAAGAGTAGGAGTTGGAAAATAGGCCCCTGATGGAGTAGGCAACTATTTGGATAAAAAAGGGAAAAGTTAAAAAAAAATTTGAGGAAGTTAGTGAAAAGGTAAAGATCTCAAGAGACAAAGGGAAGGCAATATCAGTTGAAGATGAAATCCCTGAGCTTGATCCACCCTTGTAGAAAGATCCATTTATTAAAGCTATTAAGGCATTAAGGGGAAAATAAATTTAAGATATGACCCTATTTAGTGGGAAAATGGATCCTGAACTAGTCATGGAGTGGATTGAAGGTCTAGGGAACCATTTTGAATGTGAAGGAGTGACAGAGACATAAAAGGTGAAAGTGGTCAAATAAATAATGAGGGATGCCACTTTAACTTGGTGGAACTTTCTATAGGCAGAGAGAGTAACAGGAAAAAAAACCATAGGTACATGGAAGGGAATGGTAGAAAAGATTAGGGAAACCAACCTGCTAGAAGATTATGAATCACAACTCCATAAAAGGAGGCATAGTATTAGACAAAGATACATGGATGTGAGTGCATAGATGAAGGATTTTCAAAGGTTATGCCTAAGATATAAGGTGCAAGAATATGTGAGCATCATAGTAACTAGATATATAAATGGTTTGAGGTAGAACATACAAGAGGAATTTAGACTCTTGAGTCCTACTACTATCCCTAAATGTTATTAGTTATAACTTAATGTATAAGAAAAGATAAAAACAAAACAACATTAAAAAAAAAAAAGGTAGACAAAGGGGAATAGATTCAAGAGGCCATAGAGAAGGCTATAGTTGAAGGGGTAGTGATTCAAGACCCCAAGGTGTATCAAGAATGACATAGTAGACTAGTGAATCAAGTGGAAGAGGGAGTAAAAGAAAAGATAGAAATTATGGCAATAGTAGAGGAAGATTTAATGGCTCTAGTAGAGGGTTACACTTTGCAAACACAAAGTGTTATAATTGTAGTTAGTTGGGTCATCCAACCTATATGTTCCCTGAGAAGATATTATCTACTCAATTAGAGAAAAGAGGAAGAGGTAGGTAGTGTAAAGTCTCCTGAGATTAATCTTGATTCAAGGAATGGTGAAAATTTTATTTTTAAAAGGATATTAATCAAAGAGACTGTTAATGAGGAACCCAGGAAAGGAGGGCATTATTTAGGGTAAAATGTAAGATTATTGGAAAACTATGCAAGGTTATAATAGACTCCAGGTCTATTAACAACATCATATCAAAGGAGGAAGTTAATAAATTAAGTTTGAAGAAGATCCCTCATACACATCCATATTGGGTCAGTTGGTTGAATAAGGGGTATTATATATTGGTTAATGAGAAGACATGGGTTGAGTTTACCATAGGAGGGTACATGAACAAAATCTTGTGCGATATGTTGCCTATCATTTATTATTGGGAAAATCATGGAAGTTTGATACAAATACCATGCATAATGGAGAGAAGAACTACTGCTCCTTTTAAAAGGAAAGGGTGATCTATAATATCAAATCTCTTGTGGATGAAGGGGAGACCAAATCATTAAGTCCTCATGTGCTAATTGTGAGTGGAAAGGAGTTCTTGAATGACCTCAAGAGAGGAGATGAAACGTATTTTTATATTGTAGTGAATACTAAGGAGGATGAAAAACAAAACCAAGCACCTTTACGTGTACAAGTAAAAAAAATATTGGATCAGTTCCAAGACATAGTTAGTGATGGTATACCTACAACTCTACCACCGAAAAGGGTAGCTAGCCATCAAATTGAATTTATACCAAGAGCCTCATTATCCAAAAAGGTATCCTACAAGATGACTCCAAAGTAGAAAACAAAGGTAGCAAGGCTAGTAAAATTATTTCTTGATCAAGGATGTATAAGGAATAAAAAAAGCCCATGTGTAGTCCCAATTGTTTTGGCATCGAAGAAAAGAGGTAAGTGGAGATTGTGTACTAATTAGAGGGGAATAAATAAAGTAACAATAAGATATAGGTTTCCTATCCGTATGATAGAGGACTTGATAGATTATCTTGGAGAGACTAGATACTTCAATAAAAGAGCCTTAAAAATTGGTTATCACCAAATTAGAATTGAGGAGTGTGATGAGTGGAAAATTGCCTTCAAGAGTACAAAAGGTTTTATGAATGGATTATCATATAATTTGGGCTTATAATTTCCCCTAGTACATTAATGAGAATAATGAATGAAGTGCTAAAGGACTACATAGGCAGGTTTATTGTTGTTTATCTTGAAGATATATTGATTTTTGGTAAGATTAAAGAGGAGCATCTAGAAAACTTGCAGATTGTATTCCAAAAGTTGCACTAGGAGTAGTTGACAATTGATTTGGAGAAATGTGAATTTATGAAACAAGAATTGGTCTATATTGGATTTGTGGTCTCTCAAGGAAACCTTAAAATGGATCCTAGAAAGGTTGAAGCCATGCCTAGCTAGCTACTCCAAAAATAGAGATTGAGGTAAGAAGTTTCCATGGTCTTCCACAATTCTATAGAAAGTTCATTAGAGGGTTTAGTGATATTTGTTCTCATATCCAAGAAACCATTGAGGGTGGCTCAAAAACTAAATTTAAATAGACCAAGAAAGATGATAGAGGGTTTGAAATATTTAAAAATAAGGCAGCCACACACCATATTCTAGTTTTTCCTAGCTTTGAAAAGTTGTTCCCTTTGGAGTGTGATGCAAATATTATAGAAGTTGGGGAAAACCTTATTCAAGACGGAAGACCAATAGCCTTATATAGTGAAAATCTAAACAAGGCCAAGAAAAATTATTAATCCTATGACTAGAGCTTTATGCCTTAGTTCAGACCCTTCAAAAAAGGAGGAACTATTTGTTACCCAAGGAGTTTGTGGTTTTTATTGATAACCAAGAATTAAGATTCATAAAAACCCAAGATAAGTTGAGCCATATACATATTAAATGGATGGAATTTATATAAGCCTACACCTTCCCAATAAAGCATAAAAAGGATAAAAAAAGGTTTTCAATGCATTAAGCAAGAGCTTACTCACTATTTAAGAAGCACAATTACAAAGTATTGGAATTGAGAGCTTCAAAGATCTTTACAAGAATGATGAAGAATTTTTAGAGGCATAAGATATGTTTTGAGTTCAATAACCATTTCCATATTTAGTTTGCAATTATACATTGCAATTTAGATTTTTGTTTGAGGGTGGATAATTATGTGTACCTAGGGGGTCCATAAAGGAAAATATGATATAAGAGAAGCATAATGGGAGTCTTAGTGGTCATTTTGGACTCAATAAGACACTTGATTTAGTTCAAAGGTTCTATTTTTGGCCTAATACCCATAAGGATATAAGGAAGTATGTTGAACAATGTATTATTTTCCAAAAAGAAAAGGGTACTAATAAAAATACTGGACTTTATCAACCACTTCTTATTCCCTAGAACATGTGAATGTATTAGGATGGACTTTATAGTTAGTTTTCCAAAGAATAAAACTTGTTTGGATGGTGTGTTTGTGTTTTTCAAAAGTTCATTAAGATGAGTCACTTTGTACCATGCAAAAAAAATCATGATGCAAACTACATAGCCCATCTATTCTTCAAAGAGGCGGTAAGAATGCATTGTCTGCCATTAAGTATAGTGTCTAATAGGGATGTGAATTTGGAAGGCATTATTACAAATATATGGAAAAAACTTATCATTTGGTTCATCCTATCACCCATACAAATATGGACAAATAGAGGTGATAAATAGGGTCTTGGCTAACCTCTTGAGCTATTTAACGAAGGAATATGTATAGATGTTGGATCAGGTAATACCCTAAGCTGAATTTCTTACAATGATAGTGTTAATAGGACTATGAAAAAGAGACCTTTTAAAGTTATTTGTGGAATCCATCCAAGAGGGGTATGTGAGATTAGAGAGATGGGAAACATGAAATGCTAAGGACATTGCACATTCCAAGAAGGCTATATAAATGATCAAGTAAAGAAGTCATTGCTTGAATCCACCCAAAAATTGAAGGCCAAAGCTAATGAAAAAAGGATAGAGGTGGAAGTTGAGGTTGGGGATTTAGTCATGGTCCAACTAAAAAAAGTAAGGCTTTATAAAGGCTTTATAAAGGTATCCCTAAAAAGTTCAAGATGAGAAGAATAGGATGATGCATAGTGTTGGCTAGGTATGGCTAGCATGCCTACAAAGTGAATCTCCATGAAGATTTAGTTATTTCACTTGGTTTCAATGTACAATACTTGAAAAAGTATAAAGTCCCTTTTACAAAATATAAGGAGAAGATTGCAGAGGTTGACAAAGATATCACTAATGTTCCATTACCCTCAAAAGATAAGCCCCATGATGATAATATTTTAGATTCAAGGGTCTAGAAAAATGGAAAACCTTATATAATGGAGATACAATAATAAATTAGAAGCCACCTAGGTTATATAGAATAAGTTCAAGAATTTTTGGATCAACACTGAACTCTTGTCATCGAGTGTGACATAACATCTTTTTTGTAGGGGGAGACTAATGTAGGAGTACCAAGGGATAGGCTAAATACCCCTAGGGCCCATTTGTTTGCTGGAATAGGAATAGGAAAATTGGAATAGGAAATGTATTCTCTGTTTGGTACCCCAAATCAAAACAGGGAATAGGAAAACATATTCCAATTTTGCCCCTAAAATGAGCATATGTCCATTCCAAAAAATAGTTGTTATTGGAATAGGCCATTCCTATTCCCAATCTGATTTTTTTTGAATTGTTTTTTTGGTTTTTTCAAAAATTTTATAATACATATATTTAATTCTTTTTTTTTTTTCATTTTTTAAAAACATTTATTATTATTATATCTATTTGTTTTAAAAAATGAAACAAATTATATTTTTCATTAACTTCAATGAGTAAAATAAAAATAAAAATAAATTAACCTTTTTATCATTATTGAAAAAATCAACCAAAAAATGATAAATTAAAACAAAAAAAATTTAAGGGAAATATATTTTTAAAAATACAAGACTTCACCTTACTCCTATTCCATTTTTTGTACAACCAAACAAGGAAGTAACATACTCCCAATGAGAGACTAGGTTAACCAAAAAAGAATGGGATTTCTCTTTTCCATTCCCATTCCATATTTCCATTCATATTCTAAATTTTCTTTCTAATTTTCTATTCCTATGTGAAAAAACAAACGGGCCCTTAACTAATTTTTTCTTGTAAATTATCCTAGCTTGGTCATTGAGATAATAATGGCTTCAAGATATTATATTAGGGTTCTTATATAGTTTTGAGATTTTTTGTGTATGTGAGCACAAGTTGCTAGTTAGTTGTCAATGTTTGTCTTGTTGTTGTCAATATTGGCCAAATTGGGCATGATATACAAAATGACCCAAATTTTTTTAGAAAGGGTGGAAATTATGTTAGTAAGGTATAATAATGAATAAGTAGAAATTATGCATCAATTTGAGGTTTTATTGTATTTATAAAGAAAAAATGCAAAATGTTGCAAAGTTGTCATTGACAACATCACAACTTTGCAATGTTGTCATGACAATATTCGAGCAAGATTTTGCAAAACACCAAAAATTAGTCATGGATTGGTTGCAATGGTTGGATGAAGTAATGTAGGGTTATATAAATCTATTTAAACCTGAGATAGAGGTTGGTGGATATTTTTAGCAAAGTTCAATTGAAAATTTAAAGCTTTTCCATTAAATTTTATCATAGTCAGTGCTGCAATGTGAACATCTTCATTCAAATGGATTGAAATTTGATAATTATTCTTTTAGGAAGTTAAAAAAATTTATTTTCTAACTTAAAAATAAATAAAATTCAAGTAAAGGTTTACCGAGTCAAATAAAAATCCAAGCCTACTAGCTTGTTCACTACTATTTCCAGGGTTGGTGTGAGTAAAATGACATTTTCTTGAAATCCCACCATGGGTTTATCACAAACATTTGAGATATGGAAGTTACATCCATGTAATATGTAATATATTAATTTGGAGGAAAAACCATGTGGTTTTCTATTTTTGAGGTCTTTCCCTAGGTGAGCTAGTTAAAGCTCAACAAGGTGCAAGATAATGACATATCATGTTTTTGGGTAGGGATAGACTAAACCAATTGTCTAAATATGATGGTAGTGTGGATTAGATTCCAAGGAAACTCTAGAGTGAGTGGTAAGGGGCATTAAATATATTTGGGTAATATTTTCTCAAGATAACAAGTATTAGTTCAAGCCCTAAGTAAGTAGGCCTATACCATGCAAGGTGGTGTACAAACACCTTGAGCACTCAAAACCTAAAAATATTTTAAAGAATCTAAAAGGGTATCCTAATCAAGAATTGGTTTTGGGACTTATCTATAAATAATTTGAGTTAGTAGCTAAAAAATATATTTGGAGGCCTAATTAGGCCTAAAAGACTACTAGCCCTTATTTATAGGGATTCAAGAGATCAGTAGGAAAAGTAATTCAATAATGTGCATGAAGACCCTAATAGTGGTTGGAATATTTGGTAGCAAGGTCCTATATCCATGAAATTTGTTTTGCATGGTCATGGTGAAGTGTTAAGTGAACTTACCCTTGTGAGTTCAAGTGTTTGTAGTGAAGTTTTTTCTTGATAGAGAGATCTTAGTGTTGGATACAATTGTTAATTGAATGTTGTCTTTGATGTTACACAAATGTCATATCAGTCATCAGTTAGCTTCTACCAAGCTCACTCAGTTAGCAAAGGAAAGTTAGCTTCTACCGAGCTCACTCTGTCAGCAAAGGAAAGTTAGCTTCTACCGAGCTCACTCAGTCAGCAAAGAAAAGTTAGCTTCTACCAAGCTCACTCGATCAGCAAAGAAAAGTCAGCTTCTACCTAGCTCACTCAGTCAGCAAAGAAAAAGTTAGCTTCTACTGAGCTCACTCGGCCATTGCAGGAAATACGGCGGGAAATTAACTTCCACCGAGCTCACTATGACAACAAAGGAAAGTCAGTGCTCACCGAGTTCACTTGGTCTCCAAAGGACTTTTGCAAGATTTTGTAGTGTTTACTGAGCTTCACTTGGTTAACACTAGAAAACCATTCTAAAGTAGTGCTTACCAAGCTTGGTCGGCCAGCAAAGGATTTTACTATTTTGATATTAAATTTAATTGCTTCATGCGGCCGACTGATGTAATGATGTTATTAGTTATTGTAACTTATATTTGAGCTGACTTGTTAAATCTGAAAGGTATATATATAGATACTCAAGTTGTGAATCAGTGTGTGTATGTATGAGAATATATGGAGAAGGTTGGAATAAGCGAATTGAGAAAATTTTGATAAAGCATTAGATATCCTGGAGGAGTTGCAAAGTTGTATTTAATTAGCAAGGATCCAACAAAGGAGAACATAGATCTATACTCAGCAAAAGATAAGTTGCATATCATTTAGGTCAATTCATTATTGCTTTCTAACCATTGTAGCAATGACTTCAAATCTCTTAATAGAGTTGGTTTAATAGCCATTTTGTAAATCCTCTAACAAGGTGACAGTTCAGTTGAATTGTTTTAAAGACCTCTAACTAGGCCACTCCTAACAGGGTGATTAAATCCTCTAACAAGGTCACACCTAACAGTGTGTATTGTAACCTTTAACAGGGTTGGCTCCTAACAGGGCTCACTTTAGAAGAGTGAAAATTGGTGACTCATTACTTGGTGGTTTTTTCCATATTGGGTTTCCACGTTAAATCTGGTGTCTCTTGTGTTCATTTAGTTAATCTTTGTATGCATATTAATACCTCTGAATGCTAGATGAACAATAACTAGTTAACTTATCGAGTTAAAGTATTTCTACACTATTTACTGAGTATCAGTAGTAAATAAGCATTTTAGACATCTAAGGGATTTTTGGACTTGTTTTTGTGGTAACTGATTCACCCCTCCCCTCTCAGTTACTTCATCTATATTTCCAACAATTGGTATCAGAGCTTTTGGTGTTTTTAGGAAAAGATTTCAAGGATCTAAGCTAAAGATTAGGATGTCTTATAAGAGGGAAATTCCAAGACTTAACAGGGACAACTTATCAGCATGGCAAGGGTTGATGAGACTTCATCTAGCTTCTATTGGAGATATAGGACTAAAATACCTTGATGAAAAATATGCAGAACCATCTGGTACATTATCTATCAATGATATTGCTGAAAAGAAGACTCACAATATTATGATGATAGATATAGCATTTTCCCTGAGTTATGAAGAATTTGATGACATTAAAGACCACAAATCTGCCTTTGAAATGTGGGAAAAGCTAAAATAAATCTACAGAGAAGATGATAATGTGAGAAGAGCCAAAGTAGAAAGTCTGAGAGGACAATTTGATCAAATGAGGATGAGAGATGATGAAAACATTGCAAAATATGTTGAAAGAGTCAAAGCATGTATCAGTGCAATCAAAGCATCTAGAGGAGATATCAAGGAGGAGACAGTAATAAGTAAAGTTCTTAGAACTCTACTTCCCATTTATGCAATTAGAGTTTCTGCAATTCAAGAAACAAGATGTGAAGCAAATCACAAGATAAATCTAGAGGCCATAGTTTGAAGATTGACTGCATTTGAACTAGAAAACTTTGACAACTATGTTCTAGCTTCCAAGAACATTGAATCAGCATTTGAAGCCAAGCTTTCACTTAAGGAGAAAAGCAAAAAGAAAAAGGAATCTCAGCCAAGAAGTGAAGATGAATCAGACCAAAGTTCAGATAGTGATCTTTAAGTGATTGAAGCTCTACTAGCAAAGAAATATTCTAGAGGCAAAGGTCAATTTAAAGGTAAAGTTCCTCTAATCTGCTTTTCATGCAAAGAAGTTGGTCATATTGCTGCTAGGTGCCCAAACAAGTAGAAAAAAGATGACAAGAAAGGTTACAAGTACAATGGCAAGAAAAACTTCAAATCATTCAAAGATAAAAGTAAGAAAACATGTTTTATGGTTAAAAATTCTAATGATTCTAATGATGAAGAAGAAGATGAAATTGTCTACATTGCTGTGAAAGATGAATCTGATAATGATGAGGAAATGACACTCATTTCTCATATGAGCAAAAATGATACATGGATCATAGATAGTGGTTGTTCTAATCACATGACTAGTGATAAAACTAAGTTTGAATACTTTGAAAACTATGATGGTGGCAGTGTAAGATTTGGTAACAATGAACCTTGTTGTATAAAAGGAAGAGGAAGAATCTCTCTAACCAAAGAACTTATATGTCATAATGCCTATTGGGTAGAAGGACTAAAGCATAACTTGTTGAGTGTGGCACAACTACTCAATAATGGATTGAAAGTAGAATTCATGCATGGAAAAGCAAGACTACTGGATGGCAAAAGAAAACTGATTGAATCAGGCACTCAAACAAAAGGTAACTTATTTTATCTTGAACTTAGTGAATGCTCATGTTTTATTGCTCAACTTGAAGAAAGTTGGTTATGGCATAAAAGGTTATGTTATGTCAACTTTGATAGCTTGGTAAAGATAAGTAAATTCAAGAAAGTAAGAGGCATTCCTAACATAAAGAAACTTGAGATTGGTCTATGCAAGAATTGTCAAATTGGAAAAATGGGAAAGACTAGTTTTAAAAGTAAAAACTATCAATCTAAAGATATATTAGAAATTGTGCATACTGATTTATGTGGACCCATTGGAATTGAAAGCTATACTGGAGAAAAGTTCTTCATTCTTTTTGTTGATGATTACTCAAGAATGATGACTGTCATGTATATAAGGAACAAATTAGAAGCATTTGAGAAATTCAAATGGTATTTAGCCAGAGTAGAAAAGGAAATAGGAAAAAGATTGAAATTCTTGAGATTAGACAGAGGAGGAGAATTCATTTCACACGAGTTCAATAACTTTTGCATTGAAAGAGGAATCAAAAGATAGGTATTAGCCCCTAGAACTCCTAAACAAAATGGAATAGCTAAAATGAGGAACATATCTACCATGGATTGTGCAAGAACCCTAATGATTGAAAAGAACATTGCTATTAAATACTGGAAGGAAGTTATCAACACTTTAGTTCATACCTTGAATCAGGTACAGCTTAAGAAGGACTCATTCAAAACTCCCTATGAGCTATGGTATGGCTACAAACCTAATGTAAGTTATCTAAAAGTATTTGGAAGTAAATGTTACATTTTGAAAGAATCTAGAAAAGGAAAATTTGATGTAAAAGGTGATGAAGGAATATTTTTGAGATACTCTTGCAAAAGTAAAGCATATAGATGTTTGAACCTGTCTACTTAAAAAGTCATAGAAAGTGCACATGTGAAAGTTGATGAGTTTGCAGAAAGGACTGAAGAAGAAAGCAAAAGGGAACTGGAAGATTATAGAAGGTTTGTTTTCATTGAACCTGATACAATACCAGTCAATTAGGAATCTTCTACTCCCGAGTCATCAGTAACCAAGTTACATTTAGATTTTATTGAGCAAGTGTCTATGGAGTCTGAAGGACCTGAGCCAATATCTACCAAGCCAGAACAACCAGAATCTAAAATTGAAGTTCAAGAGGATAACAATGAAATTCTTTCAAAAGGAAAGGAACCCGTATTAGCAAAATATGTCAGGAGACATCATTCGGCAGATCAAATCATTGGAAACAAATTTGAAGGAACCATGACAAGAAGCAAGTTGAAAGGTACTTGTTTAGCTGCTAATTTTGAACCTAGAAATATCAAAGATGCTTTAGAAAATGATAGTTGGATTGAGGCTATGAATGAAGAAATAGAGAAAATAGAGAAAAACAAGACATGGACTTTTGTACCCAGGCCTAAAGATAAAAATGTGATTAGAATTAAATGGGTATTCAGAAACAAGTTGATTGAACATGGTAAGGTATCAAGAAACAAAACTAGATTAGTATGCAAAGGATATGCTCAAGAAGAAGGAATAGACTATGGAGAAAATTTTGCTCCTGTTGCAAGATTGGAAGGAGTCAGAACCTTACTTGCATATGCTACTCACAAAGGATTCAAAGTTTATCAAATGGATGTTAAGTCAACATTCCTCAATGGTATACTGGATGAAGAGGATTACATTGAACAACTTGAAGGTTTTGTTGATCCAGATAAAAGAAACATGGTTTGCAAATTACACAAGGCACTATATGGTCTGAAACAAGCCCCTAGAGCATGGTATGAAAGATTACATAACTATCTTGTTCAAATTGGTTTTCAAAGAAGTAATGATAACAGTAGCTTGTATATAAAAGATGGACCAAATGATAAAATTGTCTTGGCAGAAATATTTGTAGATGATACTATTTTCACAGGAAATGATGATCTTTGCAAAGAATTTTTAGAACAAATGAACAAGGAATTTGAAATGTCTATTTTTGGTGAGATAAAATTCTTTGTTTTTGATAAGATAAACAGGTTTTAAGGGGTCTTGAAACCCATAAGTTTAACAACAAGAAAGGCTGAAAATAAGCGAAAAAACGCCCAGCCAAAACATAAGCCTTACGGCTGAAAATACGCCCAAAGGCCCAGCCCGAAACAACTGCCCACTAAAAAGGCCAGAGAACCAACCAGAAAAATAGAGACCAGACAAAAAGCCAAAGCTAGGAGAAACAAAAACCAAAGGACAGAGACCCAACCTAGCAGATTACTTCTCCATCTCGAGCATGGTCTGGGCAGCTTCGGCACACTCTTGTTGCTCTTCTGCCTTATGATCCTGGGCGTTCATCAAATCCTGCTCCATAGTGCTGTCCTTGGCTTTATCCACATCCAGCCTATCTTTGTCTCTGTTCTGTTTATCATCTTCCTCCATCTGGTTCCTGTCTTTGAGATTTTCCAAGAGAGAGAGGATGTTGTCTTTGTTGGTCTTCAAATTCAGCAGAATAAAAATGGTATCTACATCACTCAATCAAAATACATCAAGGAGATATTGAAATTTTTTTGTATGGAAGATTGTAAACTAGTTGGGACTCCTATGTGTACTGGATTAAAACTTACCAAGAAAGATGAATCAAAAGAAGTAGATCAAACACTATATAGATCTATGATTGGAAAGTTGCAGTATGTAGTTCATACTAGGCCAGATATTGCCCTTGCAGTTGGGATTGTAGTGAGATTTTCAGAAAAACCAAGAAAAAATCACATGATGGCAATCAAAAGAATAATGAGATATTTGAAAGGAACTGAAGATTATGGTTTATGGTACAAATTTGGAGGTAATCTAAATTTAAAAGTGTTTACTAATGCTGATTGGGCAGGAAACCTTGATGATAGAAAAAGTAGAAGTGGAGGAGCATTCTTTCTAGGAAAAAGGTTGGTTTCGTGGACAAGAAAAAAACAGAATTGTACATCCCAATCTACTACAGAGGCAAAGTATGTTGCTGCAGCAGTAAACTGTTCTAATATTGTTTGGTTTAAACAGTTGTTGGAAGGCATGAAGGTGGAAATCAAAGAACTAGTTGTTATGTTCTATGATAACACAAGTGCAATCAACATATCTAAGAATCCAGTAATGCATTCCAAAACCAAGCACATTGCAATAAAATATCATTTTGTTAGAGAATTGGTGCAAGATAAGGAAATCTGATTGGAATATGTCCATACAAAGGACCAAATTGCGGACATATTCACAAAGCCATTACCTAAGGATGTATTCTTGTATCTAAGAGGTAAGTTAGGGGTCACTCCCCTATCCGAAGTTCACTAAAATGAAGTTTTAGTGATGCATCAACACATACCAAGTTGAAGATCTATCAGTTGATGTAGCATGGACAAGAAACATTACATTTGAATCAATACTAAAGGTACATTAGAATTCATTTGAGTTATGTTGTCTTTGGCATGTGTTGTCAAAGAGGGAGATTTTTTTGTCATATCTTTCTGAAATTTGTTTGAAAGAAGGGTTTGCTAAGTAATTCCTTCACAAAGGGAGATTACTGAAAGAGGGAGTTTAGACTTGCTAGACTTGTTTTCAAATTTCATTCTGCTATGACATGTTGTGTTGCCATCAATGCCAAAGAGGGAGATTATTGGATACAATTGTCAATTGAATGTTGTCTTTGATGTTACACAAATGTCATATCAGTCATCAGTTAGCTTCTATTGAGCTCACTCAGTTAGCAAAGGAAAGTTAGCTTCTACCGAGCTCACTCGGTCAGCAAAGAAAAGTTAGCTTCTACTGAGCTCAGTCGGTCAGCAAAGTAAAGTTAGCTTCTATCGAGCTCACTCGATCAGCAAAGAAAAGTTAGCTTCTACCAAGCTCACTTGATCAACAAAGAAAAGTTAGCTTCTACCGAGCTCACTCGGTCAGCAAAGAAAAAGTTAGCTTCTACCGAGCTCACTCAGTCATCGAAGGAAATACGACAGGAAATTAACTTCCACCGAGCTCACTACGACAGCAAAGGAAAGTTAGTGCTCACCGAGTTCACTCGGTCTCCAAAGGACTTTTGCAAGATTTTGCAGTGTTTATCGAGCTTCACTTGGTTAACACTAGAAAACCATTCTGAAGTAGTGGTTACTGAGCCTAGTCGGCCAGCAAAGGATTTTACTATTTTGATATTAAGTTTAATTGCTTCATGTGACCGACTGATGTAATGATGTTTTTAGTTATTGTAACTTATATTTGAGCCAACTTCTTAAATTTGAAAGGTATATATATAGATACTCAAGTTGTGAATTAGTGTGTGTATGTATGAGAATATATAAAGAAGGTTGGAATAAGCGAATTGAGCGAATTTTGATAAAGGATTAGATATCTTGGAGGAGCTGCAAAGTTGTATTTAATTAGCAAGGATCCAACAAAGGAGAACAGAGATCTGTACTCAACAAAAGATAAGTCGCGTATCATTCAGGTCAATTCATTGTTACTTTCTAACCATTGTAGCAATGACTTCAAATCTCTTAACAGAGTTGGTTTAACAACCGTTTTGTAAATCTTCTAACAAGGTGACAGTTCAATTGAATTGTTTTAAAGACCTCTAACCAAGCCACTCCTAACAGGGTGATTAAATCCTCTAACAAGGTCACACCTAACAGTGGGTATTGTAATCTTTAATAGTGTTGGCTCCTAATAGGACTCACTTTAGAAGAGTGAAAATTGGTGACTAGTTACTTGGTGGTTTTTCCCATATTGGGTTTTTGTTAAATCTGGTATCTCTTGTGTTCATTTAGTTAATCTTTGCATGCATATTAATACCTCTGAATGCTAGATGAACAATAACTAGTTACTTACCGAGTTAAAGTATTTTTGCACTATTTATCGAGTATCAGTAGTAAATAAGCATTTTAGACATCTAAGAGATTTTTGGACTTGTTTTTGTGGTAACCGATTCACCCCTCCCCTCTCAGTTACTTCATCTATATTTCCAACACTCAGGTTGGAGAAGGAGATTGTGTAAGTTCTCCTCAAGGTGATGGTTGAGAAGATAAACCTAGAATGCCTAGTGAGAGGTCTAGTGAAGGAGTCTAAGCAACTCAAGAACTAAGATCTCCCTATTAAAACATGTCATTTATTTTACATCTCTTCTTGTTTGATAACTTGTTTGAATATTATTATTAGACATAGACACCTTTTTGAAAATTGTCTAACAAAATGATCTATCAGGAAAATTAAAGGTGGATGAGAGAAATTTTTGAGTGGAATTATGATAGTGATAGCTCCTAAGGTAAGAATATCTTAGACTAGTAGGGAATTGTTGATGAATTAGAGGGTGAATTTTTTGATATTTATGATACAATTTGGGATCAAAACTGGAAGATGATAGTATAACAATTACAAGGGGTGAACAAAAAGGAAATTCAGATAAAACCCATTGGGTTCTTCTAGTACCAATCAACATTGGTTGTAGAGAAAATTAATAGTCAATTTTCTAGCTCAAAACTAAACCTGTTTGCATATGTTGTAGTGGTCTTCAATGATTTGACTTGAGAGAAATAAGAAATAAAAAATCTCTCCATTAGAATTATGAATAGTTTTTATTTTGTATGTTACATGCAAATATAAAACAAATCATAGTTGGGTATTGATTGACTTCATTAGCATATTAAACTATATAATTTTGAAATGGCATCAAAGAAGATATCAAAATTGGTCAAAGTAATATTTAAGACTAGTAGCAAGTTGTATTTGGAATCAAAAATAAATAAACAGACTCTCATCACTTTTATTAAATTGGAGGAATGCTTAAGCATGGTTGAACAATCACCCTCTAAATTTCTACAGGTCACTCTTACTTCTATGGTGAGTGCATTGAGTCCACACAAATGGTTGAAGCATTCAAACAATTAGGTAGGTTTTTTGGTTACTTCTAACTTGATAGATGTTACAAGGATATAAGCACCTCAAGAACCTTAAGAAGAAGATATAATGAAGGAGGTACTTAAGTTAATGATTGATAATTTTTAAAATTCCAGGGACACTAGCACTTGTCATTTCTCAAGAAGGGATGCTATACTAAAAGTAATTATAGAAATCAAATTATGAAATCTTATTCTTTACATGGGATTGTATGATTTCATATATACCATTGTTAATATCATATTGGTTTTGACATATGAGTGACAATACACTTAAGTCATTTGCTTAGTTCATGCCAAACAAGTAATATATGCCAAGCATAAGATGTCAAATAGTGTATGTCGAGCGAGTTATTCAGTGTATGACGAGTGAGTAGTAAGTGCCGAGTCACTCAAGTGCCAAGTAGATAGTAGATGCCAAGTCATTTAGATGTCGAGTGATCAATGGATGCCAAGTCATTTAGAGGTCAAGTTACAGAATTGATAATATAGTGGATACCGAGCATCAAACACTTCAAGTGTCGAGTAAATGGTTTTGGACATAGTTGTTTGTAATGGCACAAACTACTATGTAAACCATTTTTGAGCTGACTTTAGGTTTGTTTTGCAATTCTAGATGATAAGGAGAAATATATATTGAGGATCCCTATACAGTACGTGCAACCAATTAGTTGAAGGGATGGATTTGTCAAAAAAATGGGTGAATCACAATTGTTGATTCATACCTAACCCTAAGTCACCTAAGTCTTCAAAATGAGGACAAATCCTAAAAAGGAAATAGAGTGGAAGGAGTGAAGAGAGAAGTTTGCATGTGCAAATAGCGCATTCATGGTGGCTAAGGAGTTGTGAATTGAGATACATTACAAAATCAGTTAAAGGAGAAAATAGGAAAGGAGTTAGAGGACAAAAGTGATACATCTGATAAGAGAGGATCAAGTACACATCAAGAAAGAGGTGATCTGTTATCTAGAAGTAGAGTGCTAATCACAAGATCATTGCTAAGACATTCTAATAGGCGAATTAGTTAAATCTCTTAACAGAGTAGGTTGTTGTAAATCTTGTAATAGGGTGCTTACTTAATTTTAAGTTTAAGTCCTTTAATCAGGCACACTTCTAATAGGGTGTTGAAATCCTTTAACAAGGTAAGATCCAACAATCTTGTAAGCCTTTAACAGGGCATACCTTTCACTGGGTAGTTTATAGTTTATGATAAAACATTTTGGCCTTCATTGGATATACTATTACTATAGTAGTGAAGATTTGTGGGTGTCATGCCCGCTCCAATTTTACCTTCTAATTGGAGGGTTTTTGGGTAACCAAATATCTTGTGTCATATATGTGTTGAATGTTATTTTCTTTCATGTTATGGATGAATATGTTTAGCTAGCTATTTCAATTTACATGCAAATTGTGAGATGGATGTGTGGTGATTGGTTTTAAGAGTTGAATATTTGAAGCACTGATTCACCCCCCTCCTCCCCAGAGTTTACTTTCCCTATTATATTTCCAATAATTGGTATCAGAGCCTTATTCTCTGGAAAGGAAATCTATACAAATTTGAGGAAAGATCTTGAAGATAAAAGTTTACAAGCTGGGAAAGGTTATTGATAGCTAGAAGATTGAAATCTAGCTTGCCCTACATTAGCTGAATGAAGCAAGAGATAAGTTGAAGTGCTCATTGACAAGAAGGAAAGAGATAACTATTGAAGAGAATAGAACACATTACCAAAAGATTAACACTACTGAATTGTTTGTAGATGGAAATTCAAGTAAATTTGATGTAGTAGTTGTAGACTTGATGGAAAAGAATGGTGCCCTAACTGAAGAGGTCATATCTTAAGATAGAACAAGAAGTCCAATCAATATTGCTATGTGAGGTGAACGAACAAAAAAAGAAAGATGAAGAAGAAAAAGTCATGATTGAAGATGATAAAAGGATATTGACCAACAAATTGGAAGAGAAGACATCAAAGGTAAATATGATTTCTCACATGCAACTAGAAAAATTGAATCAAATGATGATTGTCAATCATGAATTGAATGGAAAGGATATCGAGATCACAAAAATGAAATTATAGAATGAACAACTAAGAAATGATCTAAAAAGATTAAAATAATTTTTTGGAAGTGTCAAAAGACCTAGTGAAGCCATCAAGTACTTTGAGAAATTAATGAGATCTCCTAGATCTAACAGTGATACTATTGGATTGAGTTACCCATTATTGAAGAAGGAGAATCATCTAAAAGTGGTTAACAAAGGAACAACAAAGGGTAGAACTATAAATCTACTTATCAAAACTGTGGAAAGATAGGTCATACAACAAATTTTTATAGGAGCAACAATGCAAATTATAACCCAAAGAATAAATTCATGGGTAACTTTCACAAGTGAAATAATCAAGGACATCAAACACATGAATGTAAGACCAAGACATCAAGCACACAAAGATTTGAGGGTTACTGCTACAACTTTAAGAAGTATGGTCATAGAGCATATTAGTGCAAACCTAAGCCTAATTGGTCATCAAACAAGAAATCCATGGTAAACCATACTGATAGATCCTACAAATGGGATTACAATACAAGGTATAGCTGTCACTATTGTCAAGAGTATGGAAATATTTCTGAAAATTGTATTAGAACACATTTTAGAAATGACTATAGTAAATGGTTGAGTCAAACTACATGTTCTAGCTTTTTGAAGACTAGTCACATAAGAAAAAATTGTCCAATAAGGTCAAAGGCACGTAGCAGTGAATTCATTAAAGGCAAAGGAAAGGTTGATGTTGAACATGTTAAAGTTGAAATGAACAAGACATAGAAGAAAAAGGAAGATTGTAGCACATCAAGTTTAGATGGGATCACTTCATCTAATGGATTGGGTAATCATACCACCCCCAATTAGGAAATCAAGAGGCATGTGTGAAATTGATATTTCAAAGTTCAATTATACATTAGTTCCAAGGATTCACTTCGAAAAAGATCATATATGAATAAAGTAAAATGAAAAGTATTGGTTAGAACTTAGAATAAAGCTATAAGTTTTCATGTTGCTGCCAAGCATGGAAAGTTTTATTGTTGCTGTTGAGTGAAAGTTTAGTTGTTGCCAAGCTATCAAAGGTGATAATGTTGACTGAATCAATGTAGTTTCTAAGCATAGAAAAAATTACATGGAAGCCTAGTGAGTCAAAATTTCTATTGGAGCTGAGCTTACAACTGTGCAAGCACTAAGCATTTATTGCAAAGTTTCAAGGGCTATATGGTCATTTTTTGACTCATTTGCAATTATTTGAGATTGAAAAGAGCATGAAGAGCTTAAGGTGAATTGTAGAAATCAATTCAAGAATTTTTGTACTAAATTCAACTACTACTCAACACCAAACATCAGATTTTTCAAGGTATTTATGGTGTACTGAACTACCCTGTTTTAATTTATGAAAACCCTAGTTAATTGTTATGGTATCTAGCTCTTCTACTATTGTGGTTAAGGAAGAAAAAGAAGTTTTAAATGTTTAATTGATAATAAATGAGATCAAACAATAGTTTTTAGAGCTATTCCTGATATTTCTTATAAAGGAGACCCATTTGGTGCATTATCTATGATACCACCACAAGTTTTAATGATACAAGATGTAAGGTGTTGCTACACTTGTAAGGTAGAAAGCACTGGAGACATGGAAATAAGATATTTATATGGAAAATTGTGTGAAAATAGAGTATTGAAAGAGGATAAGAAGGTTGTAGAGAGAAAAGGGTTAAATCATGCCCTAGATTTTCCTAACGTATTCAAGACATAGTGGATTAATATTGTGCTTAATAGAATTCATGACAAATATATATGGTTGGAGAATGGCCCTATCAAAATCACAAAGAGGATTATACACAGAGTGATAAGGTATTCAACTCTAGATAAACCTAAGAATATGAGGAGTGATGCAAAAGAGGCAATTGAGAAGAATACATGGGCACTATGGAACAAGAGAGGGATGACTGTAGACATAATTACTGATCCCCTAATTACATTTGTAGTGAGACTTATTGCACATAAATTCTTTCAATCCAACAGGTTGAACATTGTACCATATATGGCTATGGATTTGGGTTACAAGATAGTAAAGAAAGACCATTCTTATGACCTTGCCGAGTTACAACTCCAACTATTATTTGAAAACTTGGGAGCCATAAAAAAGACAAAGAGTGCACAGTAAAAATTTGGTTCAATACTTGTTTGTATATTTTTCTATGTACATAACATGTTCCCCACATTTGGAAAAGTAGCTTGGAAGACTAACAAGTCAGTTGCAATGCAAATTGGTGAATTCATAGAGCAACTTGGAGATAATTTTGAGTCTGTGATGACTAGTTATTTTGAATACATTAAGAAGTCAACAAAACAAAGAATGAGAATTCTAGTATCACTAGTAGAGAAATAGTTCAATGATGTTTTTTTTCTAGTTGATGTTTTTATGTTCAAGCTGTAGTTCCAAGGGTTAGATGGCTCAGACCATTGCCTTATGTGATCAATATGGATGAGGCATCTGTAGCCATCACTACTTTACTACCAGAGGAAGTAGATAATAATGCTATTGCATTTGGAAATTATGATGTAGCAAAGTCAAAAATCAAAATGTATTTGAAAACAACTTCTGTATTGAGAAACAAGAACAAAATTGTGAAGAAGCTCAAGGAACAATTTGGTGAAGAGGTAGAAGGATATGAAGAAAAGAGGATAATGAAGATGACAAGGAAGATACAACTACCCAAGAATCACTGGCTCTTACATAGGTTCAAGGAGAGTATCGAGGAGAAAAAAAGAAGAACCAAAATTTGATGAAGGTTCTGAGGGAGAAGAAGCCAATGAAGCACCTATTGCCACATAAGAGAAGAAAAGATAAACAAAGAAGCTAGTAGAAAAAAAACTCAAAAAGGTTGTGAAATGTTCAAAAAAGAATCCTACAGTTCCTATTACCAGGGCTAGCACAAGAGCTACTACTAAGAAAACTCAAGGAGTTGAGAAACCAAAAGGCAAGAGAGTTAGCACAACTACAAAAGAAGATGAACCTGAGTAGGAAAAAGAAGGAAATATATTGCCCCAACTAAATTATATGAGGAGAGGACCAAGTTAGATGACAAAAACCAATTCAAAGTGTTAAGTGACAGTCCCTCTTCTAATTTGGACAAGTTGTGTGAAAATATCAAGAATAATGCTGATTTAAGTGGATTTACACATGTTGAGTTTGATAAACTTGGGAAGATAGAAATGAATAAATTAGAAGAATCTATATATGTAATGATGGAAAATTTTAAGAAGAGTCCAATTGAGATTTCCAACTCTTTACCTAAGAGCCTCTATGATAGAGTTGAGCAAAGGTGACAATATAGTCTCACAACTGAGAGAAATATTAGAGAGACTACACTTGCAAGACTGATGCTAGACTTGGACAAAATGACAAGGCTATTAACAAGTATAAGGGAAGATTTGCTCCAAAATATTGAGCCATTAATATCTTACAAAAGAAAATTGAAGAGGTTGTTCAGCAGAGCACACAATTATGGAAAGTGATCTATGGGCTGAGAACACAAAAGGCTATTAAGAAAATACCTAAGGAAGTAGGTGAAGACAAAGAAGAACCAGAGGTAGTTGAAGTAACAAATGATTAATCTATAAGGGAAGCACATGGGGAAAGAACTACAGAGCCAACAACTGAGGAAGAGAAACAACAAGACTAGAATGTACCAAAAGTACATATGCTGAGTTCCAGTCCCCAAGCAGATACAATAAAAATTAAGGATGTCTCTGACAACACCATTCAAAACATCAATCCCCAAACAAAGGAGGATATACAAAAGATATTGATTGATTCCACCACCAAGGTACAACTATGCAACCATCCTATTTTGGTGAGTGTGGATGAGATTTAGAAGACATAATTGGCATTTGTAGGGGAGAAAGTACAAGCATTACTCATTCCACCCCCTCAATCTAAAAAATTACAACCTATAATTTCTATTTTAGTATACTAGAGGAAGGACACAGCGACTTCACATGTCAACACTATGGTAAAAAATGTCTTAGTACCAATAGTTACAATAATTGAGTGAGAAGGGACACTAGTCCAAACATGCCAGGGTGCCAATCCTGCACCTACACCACAAGTACAAGGTGGAGCATAAATTAAAGAAAAGAAGAAGGTTAGGACTAAAGATTTAGTCTTGAATATGAAACTAGAGGAAGTGATAGCAATTCAGACACAAGTCATCTTACTTGATAGTGCTCCTCCTCTTCCTAGTCAAGCACTTTATAGGCCAAGTACTGAAGCTACACCATTGAAAGCATCAAGTCCAAGTCCTAGCACATCTAAGGTTGATGAGGTGACATCCTATGGTGACATCAACATGGATGAGGTGATTGAATTTCCAAAGTTTGATCTTTCATCAATCACAATAGAGAAAATGAGCATATTGCAAGATGCTCTGGCAAGGAAGAAACACCAAGAGCTACTCAGAAGGGAGCATAGGTATAAACAAGCACTTCATAACATCAAGGGCATATTTCTTGATGCATTCAACCTACCTACACCTGATGAAGCCAAGCCAATCATTGAGTAGTTGGAAAATATTATGAAAAATATCAATGATGAAGACCTAGAGACTAATGCCAAATTACTGGAATGCTTTGGGAAAAAATTTCAAACAAAGGCAAATGAATAGATATCTAGTGCCATTGCACTACACTAGGTTGAGTTAGCAACCAAAATTAAGGGTGTAAAGAAGATGTTAGCGAATACTTTCTCTCTTTACTCCAAGTTGTGTGATGTTTCCTTATTCACACAAGAAGTGCAGAGAAACATTAACTATTTGGAGGGATATTTGAAAAAAATAGGTAACATTCTGCAAAAATCTCTTGGTCAAAGTTAGTCTCATTTCAGCAATTTTCTGTTAGCACAAGGTCAGTTAGAAGCTTTACATGATCAAGATACAAATATTAGGGCTACACTGATCAACATCTAGTCCATGTCAACCCCTCACATGGAGGTGTTGCACAAGGAACTAGCTTATGTAGAGATGTTGATGAAGAAAGATCCCCATCTTTCTGCTCATGAAATTCTAGTCACCCTTGCTGCTGAGTTGGACATTCAGATCAAATCTCTAGAGGTAGCATGTGAAAACTAGGGTGTAACACTAAAAATTATGATGGAGGTTCATAAATCATTCTTGGATAAACACACAATTCATGTACCACCCATGACATAAGTGTCAAAAGGGGGAGAATGAGGAAAGAGGGAGAATGAACAAAAGGAGAGAATAAAGTTTTGGGGGAGACCAAAAAAAGGGGGAGACTATAATACAAATCTACTTTGGAGGAGTATTCAATATTTAGTTTCAGAAAAGAACAATAAACTCAGGAGGAGGTATAAAATTGTGAGGTATGACTGATAAGTCATAAGTAAGTTTTCACAAAATTTTAAAGTTTTGAAGTTTTGTATGTAAGTTGAGCATTGAATAGAGATTATCCAAGTTATGCTCAAGAGATAAGGTTAGTCATGCATGACCAAGTGTTTTTTGCACTCATGTCAAAGTTGAGATTGTTAATCTTAGATTGATTTTTATTGATAATTGGCTAATGAGGATATTTAATTGTTTTCATTTATGGAAACACATGATACACATGCTTACAGGAAACCTTAGAAATAAAGATACTTAGCTTTTGCTACTCAGAAAATTGTCTAAGTATGAATTTAGTATACATCAGTGTACTATTTTGTTTGTAACTTGTTGCTAACATCATATTATGACTAGTGAAGTTAGATGGAGATAGTATACATGTTAGTGATGATGTGTATAACCTTGGAAGTTAGTAAAAACTATATGGAAAAGAGATATTCATGTTTTAATGAATGTGATAGTGGAATTAAAGGAAATAAATTGTTTTGTTTACAAAATAATTACTTGTCCAATTAGGGCTGACATTCTAGATATTTAATCTAAGTTGGAAAAGTGTATTATGGTATTATATGACCTAGCAGCAATTTGTGTAAAGGCATGGTATTTATGCAAAGGACATCTTGTGAATTCAAGTGTGCTATCTTGAAGAAATTGTGTGGAGTAATTGTATGCAGAATTTTGTGAAAGTGATACATGTGAAGTTTGTGAAGCTATTTTGAGATTCGAGATTGAACTAAGAAAGAATCTATATTCTAGAAGTATGATTACTTTTTTGGGAAATAAGCTCTTCTTGTAATTGCAAGTGCATGTTTGGGCAATGGGCTCATCTTGTATCTACTGTACTACAACTCCTAATAGGGTTGGTACAACTCTTAACCGGGTTGGAATCTCCTAATAGGGATTCAAAGTCTCCTAATAGGGACTCCTTTGAACTTTCTCATTAACTCCTAACAGGGTCCATCCTCTAACAAGGAACTTATTTATTAGTATATTATCTAGTGGGTATCACCCCCACTAGGGTTTTCCCTTTGTCAGGGTTTCCCTAGTTAAGAGAATATGGTGTTATGAGTTATCTTTGTGCATGGTTATTGTTACTGTTTGGCATTACTTTATTACTTTGTTATGTATGGTATAAGGTAAGAAATAATATGCAGTTGGAAACTAAAGTTTGTAGATTCTGATTCACCCCCCCTCTCAGTAATTCCTATTTCTAACAATTGGTATCAGAGAAAAGTTACTCAGAAGAGGCTTAACAGCTTGAGTAAGATCCCTATGAATATGGAACAGTTGATGAAATTTTTTGAAGAGACACTTGAACAAATTGATCTCCTTACTGAAGAAAGAGATAACATGAAGGACATATTTGAAGACTCCAAAATATACATTGGACAATTGAAGGAAAAGATTGAACATCTCAAATCCAATCTTGAATCTATTAAATCTAAAACTAGTGATAATGATTATTCTAAGTTGAAGATAAAATGCAAGATCTTGAAGCATGAATTGAATATTATGAATCTAAAGTTGACTTTGAGGAGTGATCCTAGCAAAGTTGAATTTGATTTGAAGACTAAGAATGCATATCTTAGAGAAACTCTAGCAAAGAAGACATCTAAGTTTGAAACATTGAAAGAAGATCATGAAGAACTTCAGAAATACAATACTATTGTGAAACATGAATTAACTAAGTGCAAGCAACAACTTGAGAAGCTTTATTCTAGAAAAGTAAAGCTTGATGATTATATGTCAATACTGGGACCTACTTGATAAGACTGGTCTGGGTTATCTATTTAACATGTCTGTAAAGAAACCTAATATTATATTAGATCTGAAAGAAAAGGATAAACTTGATGATAAGATTGAATCCAATCAATCTTTTGATAAACCTAAAGAAGTTGGACAAGACAAGGAAGTTGAAATTTTGGATAAACCAAAGCAAGTGGAATCTACTAAGGAAAACATATATGAATTCAGAGGTAAGTGTTTTTCATGTAATGAAATAGGTCATATGAAAAGAGATTGTAAAAATAAGTCATTTAATCATGTTAAGGATTTTTATTGTCATAATTTTCATGGTATGGGTCATAAAGCAATTGATTGTAGGAAACCTAAGTATGATAATGATAGAAAGAATAATAGAATATCTAGAAATACTAACCCTTCAGATTGAAGAATATCTAATGAAAGAACATTGAGAGAAGGAAGACCTTATGAGGAAAGAAGATAGATCATGTCTTATAAGTGTAAAAAATTTGGACACATAGCTCAGAATTGTCATGCACCTGATGATCAACAAAATCCTAGAAGCAGAACTCCAAAATTTCAATTATGCAACAACTTTGGACATACAACAAAGTATTATAGAATGGATAGAAACTTCAGAGATGGAAGGAAAAATGGAAGAAACTTTAGAAACAAAAGGAATGATGGAAGAAACATCAGGAATGATAGAAATAACCATGAGAGGAAATCCAAAACTAACAAAGAAAATAAGGAACAAAGGAATGTATTTAGTGAACTTTGAGAAGAACTTAATGAGGCATTTGTAAAAGGATTATACATCTCAAAAGAAAAGCTAGAAGATGATGAGACATGAAGAATGAAGTCAGTTGTCAAGTTTGATTCAATTAAGTTGAATTAAGTCTATTCACAACATTAGAATCAAAAAACTTCATCTAGATATCAAACTAGAAGTAGTAAAGTTGGGAAAAGTTGTATCAAGATAAGTTTAGACTGTATCTAAGCTCGCATGTAATTTGAAGCTTATCTAAACTAGTTGTGAATGAATTAAGAGTTACTATTATTATAGAAAAAGTCAATTTTGTAGTAGAAGATGAAAACTATGTTTTTGATAAGAATTTCATTAAGCAAAGTTTTGTGGAGCTTTTCCATGATGAAAGAAAGCTATGGCAAACCTTGGGTAGCATTTGAAGATCAGATAGAAGATCTTGAGTAGTTAATTGATTACAAAATATAATGGACAACTTTTCCATGTTTGCAAAGTATGCAATTAATGCAATTTCAAGTTGAAGGAATACAATGGAGTGCATATTTGATTTCTACTTCATTGAGAATACATCCAAAGTAGAGAGCACTCAGAAGTGACTTGTTAAGGCAATTTTGAAGCAAACCTTATTTTTGAAAAAAAGGTATTTTATTGTTTAACCCATATAATTTATTTGATAGAAGTTCATATTTGTTAGAAGCATGGATATGTTAGTAGTTCATAATGTTGAGAATGAGGACAAACCTAAGTTGAAGGTTGTTTTTGTGAAACCTATAGAAGGAAACCCTAATTCAACATTATCCATTATGCCAAACAATATAGTTTATTTGGAATATATAGGAAGTTATCTTAACAACAAGTTTGAATATATTGGGAGTGAATATATGAACAAGGATATGGAATTAGTCTTTAACCACGATATGACTATGAAGCCTGGATTTGAACATTTGAAGGAACTCGACCTATTTAAATATCATTTCTACAATGAATTGGACATAGATGAGTGGACATAGATCATATTAAGTAGAATACATGATGGAAAACTATGGATGGAAGATAATGTAGTTGATATCTCAACAGACCTTATACATGAGGTAACTGGTCTTAGTAAACAAGGGAAGTGTACCCATAGGTGAGAAACTTGTTAAGAAGAAAGTTGAGAGTTATACCAAAGTAGTGTATAATGGAAAGGCCATGGTGATTAGCACCATTAAGCAAGATGATGTAAGATTCTTTAGTAGAATCATTGCCTACTCCTATGTGCAAGGTCAAAGATTGATGAATTGTTAGCCGGATTCTTCTATGCAGCCTATAAGATATGTGTAGAGAAGGAACAAGTTAACCTTAGTGAAATTCTGAGAATGCAACTATTTGAGAGCCTAGAAAAGATCAAGAGGACTAAGAATGGTGTGTTTCGATTTTAGTCACTAATCAATCACATATTCTTTCATGTACTTATAAGATTTCCATATTTGTCAGTCATAGAGATTATGAGCAGTGATAGATATACAATGGAGAAGATTATAGAAGTATGTAGAAGACATCCAACAAATAAGATATTGGATAGTGGGATGGTAAAAGCATAGATCTGTGTCACCGTTTATGATACCAAAACCTATTTTGATCACATCTCATTTCTCTATCAAAACTCAATTTTTTTCAAAAACTAAAAATACCATTTTATAGATATCAGATTCAATATCATCATTATATAATTTTTTTGAGTGTTTTGATTAGTTATAATATGTTATAATCTCAAAATATTATAAGTTGATATTTCAACATTTTAGAAGACGCTCCATCAAAAAAGGAAAAAAAATAGTAAATCATACCAAAAAAATTAAAAATTTATATTTATCTCTAGAGGAGAGAATCCTCTTCATGAATATGTAATTTTTTTTCAAGAAGGTATAGATTTGATAAGGAAGTTTTGATGGGAGGAAAAAATTGTTGGATTCTGATAAGGTTGAACTTGAGTAATTATAACAAAGAAAACATACATAAAAAATAATTATTTCTTTTATTGTTCACTAGCTATACATGTCATCTATAAGATATTTTCAAATCATAACAAAAAAATATTATTTGCATATACTTGTTTGACGAGAACTACACCCTATATTTTTTATAGTTATAAAAGGGACTTCAAAATAAAATAAAATGAATAAATTCTTGCACAAAAAAATTATAAAAATTACAGGCATAAAATTCATTCAATTCTACACATTTCATTAGTTTTCATCATCTTCATATTTTAAACACAAATACTATTTTTTTTGTCATTAATGTTGAACTGTCACATTCTGATATCCTGTTTCTTTATAAAAGGTGACACAGGTTTGTGCTTTTACCCAACTTGATAATGAAGACATTTTAAAATGAAATGAGATAGAGATTTATAATTTCATTTGTAATTATAGATAGATTTAAGGATGATATTTGTATTATGATTGATATAAATTTTACTTATATTCAAGCAGTAGAACCTCGAGAAACATTTCTTGATCCCTTAGGTTATGAATTGAGTGATGAAAAAATAGTTGGATACATTGATTTATTATTGAAATCTGAGAAGGAGCAAGATGAATATAGATTTGGAACCTATGATGAGATTACCCAATCAAGTCATCAAGTATCCTTGGAGAAGGCTTCTCACAAGAAAATAGAGTCAATAATGAAGAAACCTTTATCAGAGAATAGTATGACTGAGAGTGAATCATAAGTAGTCAGGAAAACCATGAAACAAGGTATACTAAATGTGCAACCTTTGTCAGTGTCTATTGCAGAGACATCTTTGGAATAGAGCATTCTATATGCAATAGTATCAGATTTGCAACCAAGTGAACCATAGAGAAAATCTAAGAGATTAGTGGAAGTTGTTACCAAAAAGACTAAAAGGGTCAAGCAATAAGCCACTGGACTAGGCAAGAGACAAAAGACATTGTTGATAAATGTTGAGTCTAGTGAAGAAAAAGAAGAAGAAGAAGTTAAACAAGTAGAGAAGGTAACCACTTCTAAGCAATTAGTTGGAAAAGCTCAGCAACCCTGGAAGATGAAGATAGAGAAGATAAACTTGACTATTTCTATTGAAGGCAACTTTGTGAAGATGATTTTTTTAATGATTTGTATAACAACTTTGAGAAAGATTAGATTGATATCTCTACTTTGAGATATACTATAGCTAATAATATGAAACTAAAGGATATTGAAGGATTAGTGAATGAAAAGGTCTATGCGAAACTTATCGAGAAGAAGGCACCAGCTAGAGAAGAAGATTTCAAACTCTGGAAGTCTATGCGAAGGATTATTTGCAAGATTGATGAAAAAGAAGAAATCAAGAGATTATTGAACAATCTAGCACCGTACTCGAGGAACAAGGTAAGACCATTTTTTTTTATGGTGGGTGAGAAAGACAAGTCAAGAAGTGAAACTATGACAACTATTAGTCAGATGATGGCAAAGTCTAAGGCAACATCTTCACTAGCACCTAAAACCTCAGAAGTGTCAGTGAGCAGTGACACAATGTAGATAGATTAGACAAATGTTACCATTAACATTGAGGATACTAACCTGTTTGAGAGTTCAGAACCACCTAAATCTCATTCCAAAGATATTGAAGATAAATTGATGCAAATTAAAGAAGAAAAGAGGTTATTAGAGGAAGATAAGAATAAAGTAGAAGAGGCCAAGTAGACATTACTTGAATATGAGAAGAAAAGATTAATTGAAGAAGATATGAAAAGGAAAATAGAGGAATACAAGAATAAGTGAATAGAAGAAGAAGAAAAGAGAGAAAATGAAAGGAAGGAAAGAAAATAAAAAGAGGAAGAAGAGAGAAGAGTCAAAGAGGTAGCCAAGAAGCAAAGGGAAGATGATAATAAACCTTCTAGTTCATCTACTCTTCTTTCAATTTCCAACTTGAAAACTAATGATGATGATGATGATATAACTAATTTGATCTCATCCTTGTCAAAACTCATTCAAAAAAATAGAACAATGAAGAGCCTGTAGAAAACCTTGATGAAGGTTATTGACAAACTACATAGTACTCTAGAAGTACAACACACATAGGCATATCCAAAACAAAGGGAACAAGAAATTCTTAATTCATTTGAAGATGAATTTACTAATTTGTTGTGTGTTGTAGAAACAAAGGCACAAATCTCACATGATGCTAACTTGTTTAGCACCATTTGTCAGAATATTAAGAATGATTTGATAAGTCTTGATACTTGTATCAAGGAACTTCATAATTGTCAATAGGATGGTAAGATATTTTAAATTAAGTGTACCCTATCTTATAAACTAACTAAGGATATTGACAGTCAGATTGGAGGAAAGTTGAGTGATCTAGAGGCTCTATCTAGCCAGCTACAACATCCATCTTGTAAAGTTGATGATTTTGAAGGACAAGTGGCCAGTTTTCACAATGATATCAAGAAACTTGAACTTCAGAGTCAACAAATTTTAAAGAGAGTATCTAATTTTAGAGAGTCTATTACTCTAAAAATATCTTTTGTTGAGAAACAATTGGAGGAATGTGTTAAGGCCAAGGGCACTTATTCTAACTTTCTGTATTCAGACCTTAATGCAGTTGAGATTGCATCATATGCCTTATGTGCACTTCTCACCTTTGTTGAAGTAGCCAAAGATACATGGACTAAAGGTATGAGCAATCTTAAGGCAGTTTTTGATGATTGCATGAATATTCTATTAGCTTAAAGCAGAAGGACAACATTTTTGATAGCAGTTTTTGGACAATTTTTGACATTCTAACCTTTGTCATTGATGTCAAAGGGGGAGAAGTACATTAAGAAAATTTTAAAGGGGAGAAAATGCATGAGAAAATTGTAAATCAGGTAAAGAAAAAAATAGTATTGTAAAATATGAAAGCATATTGCAAGGGGGAGCATATGTAAGATGAAGAAGTTGCAATAGATGTAATGTTGCTATATTATTATTATTATTTAAAGTTTTTTGTCACTTAGTTAATTTTCTCTATTTTGTTTCCATCGATGCCAAAGGGGGAGATTGTTGACAATTGGTTGATGAGGATATGTAATTGTTGTCATTTATGGCAACACATGATGTACATGCTTTCAAAAAATCTTAGAAATAAAGATACTTAGCTTTTGGTATTCAATTTTTTTTTAAAGTATTAATTTGGTATACAACAATGTATTGTTTTGTTTGTAACTTGTTGCTAATGTCATATTATGACTAGCTAGTATACATCTTAGTGATGACATGTATAACCTTGAAATTCAGTACAGACTATATGAAAAAGAGATATTCATATTTTAATGAACATGACAATGGAATTAAAGGAAATGAATTATTTTGTTTACAAAATAATTATTTGTCCAATTAGGGCCAACATCCTAGATATTTACTCTAAGTTGAAAAAGTGTATTGTGGTCTTAGATGACCTAGCAAAAATTTGTGTAAAGGCATAAGATGTCAGATAGTGTATGCTGAGCAATTTATTCAGTATATGTCAAGTAAGTAATAAGTGTTTAGTCACTCAAGTGTCGAGTAGATAGTAGATGTTGAGTCATTTAGATGTCAAGTGATCAATGGATGCCAAGTCATTTAGAGGCCGAGTTACAACATTGAAGATATAGTGGATGTTGAGAATTAGACACTTCAAGTGCTGAGTAAACAGTTTTGGACATAGTTGTTTGTAATGGCACAAACTACTATGTAAACCATTTTTGAGCCAACTTTAGGATTATTTTGTGATTCTAGATGATATGGACAAATCTATGTTGAGGATCCCTGTAATGCCCCACCAAGGGATCCAAAATTCTCTAAATTAGTGATTGCAAATCTTGCCTTAACATTGCTATCAAAATCTTGCATGGCAAAAATCCTGTCAAGGGAAATAAGCCACTGCTCAGCCACATAACCAGAACCTTGCCCATTGAAAGGCCTGACCTTGGATATTGAAAGATCCTTCATCTGAGTGGACACAATAGACCTCTGACGATCCTTCTGAGGACTCGTAGACCTGGGTCTATGCTCTTGTTCTGTCTGATGCACTTTGGGCTATTCTTGAATAGGAGGTAGATGTTCTAGAATAGTATGCATCATCTATCTCAAACCAAGCTCTTCAGACTCAGCTTGGTCCTATCTACGGCTCTCTTCTTGCTACCTACTAGTGTGCTCTTCCCTACTCTCTACATGAGCCGATCCCTCATGGGCAGACTCATGGACACTGATAGCTCTGCCACGACCACAACCTCTACCACGGCCTCTAACAGAAGACCTAGTCCCAGATACCATCCTATAGTGGTACAAAGTTCTATTACAATCAAAGGCACATGTTTGCAATAGACAGTTCAATTCTATGTTTAGGTTTAAGTAAAATTTTCAGTTTTTAAACTAAGTGTTGAAGTATGAAAAATATACAAGTAACAGTTCAAGTTCTATTTCAGATCACCTGGTTTCAAGTTTGAAAAGATACACTTAATAGTTCAAAGTTTTCTAGTTGTTCCAAAATACCCAGAGCTCCCAATGTAGAAACTCGAGCTCTGATACCAAATGTAATGCCCCGCCAAGGGATCCAAAATTCTCTAAATTAGTGATCACAAATCTTGCCTTAACATTGCTATCAAAATCTTGCATGGCAAAAATCCTGTCAAGGGAAATAAGCCACTGCTCGGCCACATAACCAGAACCTTGCCCATTGAAAGGCCTGACCTTGGATCTTGAAAGATCCTTCATCTGAGTGGACACAATAGACCTCTGACAATCCTTTTGAGGACTCCTAGACCTAGGTCTATGCTCTTGTTCTGTCTGATGCACTTTGGGCTGTTCTTGAACAGGAGGTAGACGTTCTAGAATAGTTTGCATCATCTGTCTCAAACCAACCTCTTCAGACTCAACTTGGTCCTCTCTACGACTCCCTTCCTTAACCATATCAGAAATGCCATACAATAAGAAAACATGCACACCATACACATGCAAGTATGGGGTAAGTATCCATAATAAAGCACATGAAATAATAAACCATCTGACTAATCATCAACAATAACTGAAAGAAATGTAATGGTCATCATGCATACATGAAATGTAAAGTATAAATGACCTCATCATATATCCACTGAATCAATAACATAATGTCTAATAGTCTCAAAACAATACCACTAATCCAAGGGGGGGTGGATGTAGTGCCTACCCTCGTTCACATCTTTTTTGGACATTGTTGTTGTTATTATTAGAATATGATCTTGTTGAGAACCAATGGATATTGTGATTTATTTTGAGATATATTTCGGTTATTGAGAACCAATGATTATTATGATTATCAGTGATGCCTTCAGTTGCCAATAGAGAACTGTTGTGGTCATGATTTTCTATGGATGCTTTTCAGATGCTCATGGAGATTTAATGATTTTTATTGTGGATATTTGATGTTTTTATCATGGATATTTTATGATTCTTTTTATGGATTATCTTTTGGTATTTCTTTCCAATCACTTGTATAGGACTAGGGTGATTTAAGATTCCATGAGCTTAGGGTAGGTAATTTACTTGTAGTGTTGGGAAGTGGCTTGCAATGGGGGTTGGGGCCCTAAGTGGCTGCCAGGGTAACTCATTGTAAGTTTGGTTAATAAGTGATAACATTTACACACTAAATGGGGATTAAATGAACCTAAAAAGATAATTGTTTTGATGTTCTTGCCCATGCATCGAGTGCTTGTACAGACTAGGATGGGAGTAGAGAGAACACATGGTTGCGACCTTGCATTCCATAGTATGCCTCATCAGTATGAGAGGATACTAGTGGCCACATGAGATCAGTATGGACCCATGGAGTTTAGCTAACTGCCAGGGTAACTTCTACGTGATAAATGTGATGACACTTTCCTTCTTGCATAGTAGGTTTCCTACATGTCATTGTGTGCCTCTGGGAATTAGATGTCAGTTTTGTGTGATGGAACCTTTGAGTTAGTATACTTTTAGAATTCTTGGACTTCGAGAGTATCTTTGCTATGTGTTTTTGATAGCCTATATGGGACTTGAGATTATCTCCTCAGCAAGGTGGGAGTGGACCACTTAGGTGCCATGCAGTCGGGTGGTAGTGTTTTTCCACTCTTATCATTTGAGATTCATTTGGACATCGTACAGATGATGCAAACTATTCTAGAACATCTACCTCCTATTCAAGAACAGCCCAAAGTGCATCAGATAGAACAAGAGCATAGACCTAGGTCTAGGAGTCCTGAAAAGGATCGTCAGAGGTCTATTGTGTCCAATTAGATGAAGGATCTTTCAAGATCCAAGGTTAGGCCTTTCAATGGGCAAGGTTCTGGTTTTGTGGCTGAGCAATGACTTATTTCCCTTGACAGGATTTTTGCCATGCAAGATTTTGATAGCAATGTTAAGGCAAGATTTGCGATCACTAATTTAGAGAATTTTGGATCCCTTGGCGGGGCATTACATTTGGTATCAGAGCTCGAGTTTCCACATTGGGAGCTCTAGGTATTTTGGAACAACTAGAAAACTTTAAACTATTAAGTGTATCTTTTCAAACTTGAAACTAGGTGAACTAAAACATAACTTGAATTGTTACTTGTATATTTTTCATACTTCAACACTTAGTTTCAAAACTGAAAATTTTACTTAAACCTAAACATAGAATTGAACTTAGTCTATTGCAAACATGTGCCTTTGATTGTAATAGAACTTTGTACCGTTGTAGGATGGTATCTGGGACTAGGTCTTCTATTAGAGGCCGTGGTCGTGGCAGAGCTATCAGTGTCCATGAGTCTTCCCATGAGGGATCGGCTCATGTAGAGAGTAGGGAAGAGCACACTAGTAGGCAGCAGGAAGAGAGCTATAGAGAGGACCAAGCTGAGTCTAAAGAGGTTGGTTTGAGATAGATGATGTAGACTATTCTAGAATGTCTACCTCTTGTTCAAGAACAGCCCAAAGTGCATCAGATAGAACAAGAGCATAGACCCAGGTCTAGGAGTCTTCGAAAGGATCATCAGAGGTCTATTGTGTCCACTCAGATGAAGGATCTTTCAAGATCTAAGGTCAGGCCTTTCAATGGGCAAGGTTCTGGTTATGTGGCTGAGCAGTGGCTTATTTCCCTTGACAGGATTTTTGCCATGCAAGATTTCGATAGCAATGTTAAGGCAAGATTTGCAATCACTAATTCTCTTCCTCAAAAAACCTACAGAGCAAGCTCCTCCCTTGTTCAGAGTTCTCGAGTCCTCCAATGCTCCAATTGCTCTCCAACGCTATGTCTAAGCTTCTAGGAATGCCTGAATATAAAGAGCTCTCAGGAAACATCTAGAATGCTTCTAGAAACAGCTAGAAGGTGTCACCAAGTAAGCATGGGTCTTTTCCAACCTTCTAGATGAGCCATAGGGTTGTAGACACCATGTGCTTAATTGATGCACTAACCCCCGTGTTGTTGACATATAAGAAATGAAAAGGTGCGTTAATTCCCATGCAAGCTTATAACTCCAATTTACTTTTTATTTAATTTCTATTTAAATATTTATAACTTTCATTTTAATTTTTTATAACTTTTATTATTATTATTTGATAAAGATATATATATTAAAGGTTCATCTTTTATAACGATGAGTTATTTTATAATATTATAATTTAATTATAAGATTTAATTAATTTTTCTAAATTATTAAAGAAAGAATATGCAATTTAATTAATAATTTGGTGGGGGACGTTTTCAAACAAAGATTATAATTGAAAGATGGATTTTAAGGGAAACTTTTATTCATCTAAAATAATACATGTATAAAATGTTCCTCCATTTATTCTCTAAACTTGGAAACATAAACTGAGACTTCTACATTAAAATTCAAGTTTGTAAATTTAGCAAAACCAAAACATGTGTTTGCATTGGGTATTCTTTATGCTATTGTTTTGAGTTTTGGGTTGACTAGTGTTGACCAATATAGGACGTCTACCGGAGGCTTGGGGGTTATGTGATTGTGATGTCATGATGATGTTTTAATCTCGATCTTTATAAACCCAACCATGGTTGTGTGATGGAATGCTCTATGTATTGGTTGTAATTATTGATTGTTATAGTTGAGATTCTTATGTATGAGACACTTGACTTAACCATTTTTGGTCATCGATCGGTTATCCTTGGTTATTTTCTAATTTTCATGATGGAACTGAAATATGGATTTATTCTTGATGATGTCATGTTGTGACATGTTTTGACTCAACCATTTTGGAGTCTTCGATCAGTATGATTGAGATATATTTTGGTTATTGAGAACCATTGGGTACTTTTGATTATCAGTGATGCTTCAGTTGCCAATAGAGAGCTGTTGTGTTCATGATTTTCTATGGATATTTTCTCATGGAGATTTGATGCTTTTATGCATATTTGATGATTTTATTATGGATTATCTTTTGTGATTTTGAGATTTATGATTCCATGAGCTTAGGGTAGGATATCTGTATGTAGTGTCGGGAAGTGGCTTGCAATGGGGGCCGAGGCCCTAAGAGGCTACCAAGGTAACTCATTGTAAGTTGGATTAATAAGTGATAACATTCACACCTAATACTAACTGAATGAACCTAAAAAGATAAGTGTTTTGGTTCTCGCCCATGCCTTGAGTGCTTGTAGAAGCTAGGATGGGAGTAGTGAGAATGCATGGTTGCGACCTTGCATTCCATAGTATGCCTTGTTAGTATGAGAGGATACTAGTGGCTGCATGAGATCAGTATGGACCCATGGAGTTTAGCTAACTGCCAGGGTAACTTGTACGTGATAAATGCGGTGACACTTTTCTGCTTGCATAGTAGGTTCCTACATGTCTTTGTGTGCCTCTGGGATTAGATGTCAATTTTTGTGCTTAGAACCTTTGAGTTAGTATACTTTTAGGATTCCTGGACTTGTAGAGATTTATGCTATGTGTTTTGGATAGCCTATTTGGGACTTGAGATTATCTCCTCAGCACGGTGGGAGTGGACCACTTAGGTACCACGCGATCGGGTGGTAGTTTTTTTCCACTCTTATCATTTGAGATTCATTGAGACATCGTGGCTAATGCATCCTTCATGATGGTGGATATGTATCCTTTCATTGATGATTAACATATGTTAGATGATGTTATCTTATGCTTTTATTTGCATGTTAGATTACTTTTTGCATATGATATAGTATATGTTAGGAGTGACATTCCTACTATGTTAATACCAATGATCTCTTCAGTGATTTGGAATGTTACGCATGGAGGGATGGCTAGGATCCACGATGGTCTAATGATGCTATTAACGGTTGGGAGGAACCGTGCACTTAGTTTGTTATGTTTGATCTTTATGATGGATGTATATCTTCTATGGTGATGTATCATGTGTATAATGTGATTATCTTTACTTTGATGTAACATGGATTAGAATAGGATGATGTACCTTATTCTACATATGTATATTCTTTTGAGCTTTTTCATACCTTGTGACATGTACAGTGGATGATTGAGCATTTGAAATGTAATGTATAAACATTGGACTTATCATTATTATTTCATGTGGATGTTGTACTAGATGGATTCATTAATGTTAGTTGTTTAGATGTAATTCAACATTAAAGGATCTTAAAGAATGTAATCAATTGTGTATGTTATGATGGACATTGCTATTGCTTCCATTATGGTGCATGAGTTATATGTGGTATTTACTTTCATGTTAAAAAAAAAAATGCTACCAAACTTAGTGAAATTCTAGGTTAATTCTTTGGATCCCTTGGCGGGGCATTACAATCCCTATGCAATGCATGAAACCAATTAGTTGAAGGGATGAACTAAGCAACAAATTGAGTGAATCATAATCATTGATTCTTACCTAACCCTAAGTCACCTAAGTCTTCAAAAGGAGGAAAAACCCTAAAAAAAGAAACATAGTGGAAGGAGCAAAGAGAGAAATTTGCATGTGCAAACAGAGAATTCATGGTGGCTAAGGAGTTGTGAATTGAGATGCATTGTATAATCGGTTAAAGGAGAACAAAGGAAAGGAGTTAGAGGATAGAAGTGATACATCTGATTAGAGAGGATCAAGTACACATCAAGAAAGAGGTGATCTATTATCTAGTAGAAGAGTGCTAATTAAAGGATCATTGCTAAGACATTCTAATAGGTGGATCAATTAAATCTATTAACAAAGTAGTTCTAATGAGATGTTGTAAATCCTTTAATAGGGTGCTTACTTCATTGTAAGATTAAGTCCTTTAATCAGGCATACTTGTAATAGGGTTTTGAAATCCTTTAATAGGACAAACCTTTCACAGGATAGACCATAGTTTATGATCAAACATTGTAGCCTTCATTGGATACACTTTATCATTGTAGTAGTAAAGATTTGTGGGTGTCATCCCCACCCTAGTTTTACCTTCTCATTGTAGGGTTTTTGTGTAACTAAATATCTTGTGTCATATATGTGTGGAATGCTATTTTCTTTCATGCTATGGATGAATATGTTTAGCTAGCTATTTTAGTTTACATGCAAATTGTGAGATGGATGTGTGGTGATTGGTTTTAAGGGTTAAATATTTGAAGCACTGATTCACCACCCCCCCTCTTAGAGTTTACTTTCCCTATTGTATTTCCAACATACCATGTTCCAAAATCTATTAGGCACAATCAAGTAGGAACACAATGCATATGCTATTAATTTCATGGAAAACATTATGGTTATGAAATTTAATGAGTGTGATGCTTATTTATAGCCACTTGTATAAATATTGTTAGAAAATCTAAATATAGAACATAAGACTTAAAGAAGTGCTTATAAATTGGTTAACAAGGTGATCAAACAATATTAGCCAAAAATTGATGAGTTCCAATGATAACATGATAAAGAAGAATTAAAAGAAATGGGTATATGTTTCAAGATCTCTAACAATGAGAAAATAGAAGCTCTATTTCACATGCCAAAATACTTGGTCTCTTGACCACATTTGTGAGAAGAATAGGTAGGAAGAATCATCTGTAGGAGTGGATATTAGAGTTGAGGAATTTGAGGATTCTTTGGTGTAGCTTCAACATACATATTCTCGAGCTTGCAAGGTGATGAAATCAACTATGATTAATTGTAATGATTATTCGAACATCCTATTTGATAAATTGGAGGATATTATTGACAAGAATTATGGTGATAATAAGGATTAAAATGAATCTTTCCATAGGCTAATTTTGTTCTTATAGAAACTTCATTATGAATCCATCATCAAACATATTACCTCAATCCTTATGTTGTTACCTCTCCTAAAGGAGTAGAGACTCATAGTAGTAAATTGGAGCAAAAATCTAAGGTGAAACCAAATGTTGGAATTCTAGAGAAATCTAGAAGGAAATCTTCTAGGAAAACTAATGAAATAGAAAGTTTGTAGAATATTGCTGATGGAAGACATGCAACTATTTTGGATTTTACCCCTAAAAAACAAACATGAAAATGATTACTTGGAATATTAGGGGATTGAACAACAATCATAAACTTGATGTTGTTAGGAACTTTGTTAGGGAGGATAAGCCAGATTTTCTTTTGCTACAAGAAACAAAGATGGAGAAGGAGAGAGCTGAAAAAATTAATTCTTTTAATGATTACTATTTAAAAGCTAGTAGTTTAGAAGGAGCTTCATGAGGAACTCTGATGTTATGGAAGAAATCCTACTACTCAGAAACTATTTTGAATGCTAGTAAACATTTTATGGTGGTTAAAGTTACTAGCATTAATAGGAAAAATGAATGGTATATTGTAATACGTATGCACCAAATATTAAGAACTCTAGGAAAAAGGTATAGGAAACTTTATCTATTATAAAGAGTAAAGACTACTTTGGTACATGGATCTTCATGGGGGATTTTAATGTTACTCTTGATGACCATGAAAAAAAGGGGGGGTAATGTGAGCTAGCTAGATGGGAGATTGGATCTAATGGATTTCATTAATAAGGAGGGTTTAATGGATTTGGATCTTCATGGTATAGAGTTTACCTGGAGTAATAAGAGGCCAAGTGATGATTGTATTCAGGTTCGATTGGATAGAGCTCTGATTTCTCCTGATTGGACTAAAGATTTTGTACACAAGTTAGAGGCATTATAGAAAATTGGGTCAGATAATTTCCCTTTGATTTTTATTTCTGAAAAGGTTAATATCAAAAAAAAACTTTCCTTTTAGGTTTGAAAAAATGTGGATGCAACACCCACAGTTTGAGAGTAAATTGGCTGAATGGTGGAATATAGATGTTGATGGAACTTCAAAATTAAGAAATGTCAAAAAGGAGGTTAAAATCTAGAATAGAAGATGTTTTGGTAATATTTTTGAGAGTAAATCAAGTATTGAGGAAGAGCTGCAAATATTTAGGGCAAGATACAAAAGGAGGATACACTCTTGACCTTGTTAGAGAAGAAAATGAAAAATTGGTGGAGTATTATGACATTGTTACTAAAGAGGAAATTTATTGGAGGCAAAGATCTAGATTGGTCTGGTTGAATGAAGGAGATAAGAATACTAGGTTGTTTCATCTTTCTACTTTGAAGCATAGAGCTAAAACTCGTATATCATATCTCAAGAAGGGTAATTTGATGATTACTGAGGAAAAGGACATTTTGGAAGAGATGGTCTCCTTTATTTCCACTCTGATGACATCTGACTCTAATATTGATTCCAATCATCAAGTATAACTTTTAAAAGTGATTCCTTCTCTAATTACTGAGGAGAAAAATAAATTGTTAGGCCCTATTCCCAAGGAAGAGGAAATTTTAAAGGCTATCTGTTCCTTAGGAGTGGATAAATCTCCAGGACTGGATGGTTTTCCTATGTTCTTTTTCTAGAAGGCATGGAAACTGGTTGGAAAAGATGTATTTGATGCTGTTAAAGAATTCTTTGGGGCAAAAAGAATGCTAAAGGAGATCAATTCCACCTTCCTTTGCCTTATTCCTAAAAAGATTGGGGTAGATTCTCCAGACCAATTCAGGCCTATAAGTTTGTGTAATTCTTTCTATAAGATTATCTTTAAAGTTCTCACTTCTAGGCTACTTTTGGTACTTCTGTCTCTTATTACTATTCAACAAAATGGTTTTGTCCTAGGTAGGCAAATTCTTAACACTGTTATTGCTGCTCACGAGAATATTCATTCTTTATCTTGTTCCAATAATGAGGGTTTTATCATGAAAATTGATATTGTGAAAGCCTATGACAGAGTAGAATGGGTTTTTCTTGTTAAGATTTTATTGACCTTTGGCTTTAGTCATAAGATAGTGAGGGCAATTTCTCAGTTTATTTCTACTACTTCAATTGCTATTCTGGTGAATGGGTGTTCCTTTGAATTATTTAGCCCTTCTAGGGGTTTGAGATAGGGAGACCCCTTATCCTCTATTCTTTTCACTATTATGGTTGATTGTTTGGGGAGGTATATTGGGAAATTGGTTTTGCAAGGGGATATTAAAGGTCTGCAGCCTTCCTCTTAGCCTCTTGTTCTTATGGTCAATTTTTTGATGACACCATTTTCATGGAGAAAGTTGAAGTTAGGGAAACCAAAAATCTCAAAAAATCCCTTAGCCTGTACTCTTCTACTTCAGGTTAGTTGATTAACTGGAATAAGAGCTCTTTGTTTTTTATTAATAGCCGAGTTTTAAGACAGAAAAAAATTGCTAAAATTCTAGGGTGCTCAATAGGATCTTTTCCTTGTATTTACTTGAGTCTCTGATTGGGACCTAAAGCTCTAGATTCTTTTTGGGAAGATCTCATTAAGAAGTTTAATAAGAATCTTGCTGGATAGAAGGGTAACCTTTTGAGTCAAGCTGGTAAAATTACCCTCCTTAAAGCTTGTCTCCAAAGCATCCCTACTTATGCCTTGAGTCTCTTTAGAATTCCAAAAAAAATTGTAGATACTATTGATAAATTCTAAAGGAATTTTCTCTAGTCTGGCAATGAGGAAAAGAAGAGAAGAGCTCTAATAGCTTGGGACCAAATTTGTAAGCCTATTAGGGAAGGTGGTTTGGGAATTACGTCAATGCGAAGTATGAATAGAGCTCTTTTAGCCAAATAGGGATGGAGAGTGTATCATAATGATAGGGAATGGAGTACTATATGGAAACATAAGTATCTTTTTAATGCTCCTTCTTTATCTAATTTTCTATCATCTCTTGATGTTCTTTTCCCTTCTGATATTTGGGGGCTATGCAGGTAACTAAGAAATCTTAAGTAAATGATGTTCATGGAAAGTTGGAAATGTGCAGAAGGTTTGATTCTAGGAAGATGTTTGGATATTGGATCATCCTCTGATTGAGGAATTTTAGGATATGACCCATATTGATAAATGTAAACAATTGTGTGAAACTCTTGTGGGACATTACTGCTATAATAATAGTTGGGTTAGCCTTGTTGATGTTAATTAGGTTTTTCATAATATCTAGATTATGCTAAATGCCTTTTCTTTGTATCCCCTTAAGGAGGATAAGATCATATGTAGTGCTGATGTAAGTGGCCATTTGAAAGTTTCCTCTATATTCAAATCTAAGGAGAAAGGTAATTGCCCTTTATGGACTAAAGCTTAGATAAAAGGTCTTATACCAAAAATAAATATTTTTATTGGATTTTGCTTCAGAATAAAATTCTAACTCAGGACAATTTGCAAAAGAGAGGCATTATTGTGGTTAATAGGTGCAGTCTATATAAAGAAGGTTATGAAGATAGAGATCATTTGTTCTTAAACTATACTTATAGTCAACAAGTATGGAGTTCTATTCTTAATTTTTGGAATATCACTTGGGTCCACCAAAATAATATAGAACATTGCTTTTAGAATTGGATTTGCCCATCTAAGGATAATGATGTTTATTTCCTATGGAAAATTACTCTTCATCATCTCTGGTGGGGTATCTAGAAAGAAAGAAATAATAGAATCTTTAGAAACAAAGAAATGCCAAAGTGGGTGCTTGGCCAAAACATTGTTAGGGCAATAAAGGAAAACTTCAATTCTAAGAGAAAGTGTAATGAAGATTTCCAAATTGACAATGCAATGTTTTCTAAAGGTTCTAATATGAAGAAAGAAGATCGAAGAATGAATACTAAGTGGAAGGCTCCTCCTATGGGATGGATTAAAGGGAATTTCGATGGTGCTGCTAGAGGAAACCCTAGAAAAGTGGGCTATGGAGGGGTTTTGAGGGATCACATAGGTAATATTATAGATGCTATTGCTATACCTATTGGTATCTCTAATAGCCATAAAGTTGAGGCTACTAAAACTCTGTATACAATGAGGATACCGGTGGAAACTAGTTTTTGGTACCTCTAGATGGAAGGAGATTCCTTGAACATTGTAAATATGATTAATGGAAAAAGCTTGATCACTTGGTCTATAGAAGCTAGTATAATGGAAATTAAACCCTTAATGGATAAATTTGATAAATTCTTTATATCTCATTCATTCCGTGAAGGAAATATTGTGGTTGACTGGATTGCTAACTAGGCTGTCCAACAAGAGTGTAAGATGACATGGCATGATGACCTAAGTAGGAGCATGGATTTTAAAGCTCTTATTAATTATGACAGAACTCACATGATGGAGGGAACAATTTGCTAAGATTAGCAATTTAATGATAAATGGAAGTGGGGTTACAGAGGCTAGTGTTATTTTCTCGAGAAAGTACATAAATGTGATTATTATCCTGGCTTGGCATATATGTGTTTTAATAAGCACCTTAGTTGTTTTAATGAACACGTTGGCTTTTCTTAATTCTTTACATCTACCTATCTTCTTGACTTTGGAATTTTGTAGAGAAACAAAGTTCTTAGAAATGGGCAAGGAATTGAGAAAATAGGAAGCAAAGAACTATAAAGCATGGAAAGCCAAAGCCTTTGTTTGGCAGATTCCACAGAAAGGTAATGCCACTACTTACCTAGAGTGACTTCATGGCTAAAAACCACATGTCACAGAGGCATTCTTTAAAAATTGGATCGAGGATAGGGTTTCTATACATGGGGTAATGTTTTATTTTTTTGAAGATTTCATTGCCGATGTCACGAGGCTACCTAAGGAGGGCATCAAATTCAGTAAGGAAGCCAATATCTCCAATGCTACATTTAAGAAATTTTTGAAGATTGAAGAGGAGAAAAAGAATTTGGAGAACAATGGTGACTTTTATGAGCTGGGTTAAATAAAATTTATCTGGTAGGACATTCTCTCTTGCATCCGTGAGTATTTCATTTTAGATGGAAGGGCAAAGCATGTTCATAAATTTTATTTTGTGTTCCTGAATCATTTTTAGTATAAGGATAGGATCTCATTTCCTTTTTATCTAAGATTTTATTTGCTTCAAAGTCTTCAAGCCCATAGGAAAAAAAGAGTCCCATCCAATTTTACATGAAGGGCTAATCCTTTTAATTGAGAATTACTATAAGAATAAGGCTATTGTTTCTTCCCCTCCCTCTGAGAAAAAAGAGGGATCTATTAGTGAAACCTACTCTAGGAAGAGTAAGGGTGAGGAAGGAGTTAGTGTGAGAAAGAGGAGTCTAAAGCAAGAAAAACCTCAAAAAAATGTAGAGGAGATTACTGAGTCTGAGAATTTAGATAATAATGATGATAAGAATGTGGAGAATGAGTAGAATATGGATGTGGGAGACCTCAGTTCAAATTTGGAGGGTTACCCTAGTAGTAAGGGTGAGACTAGTAAGGATGAGGCTGAGGAGAGTAATGATAAAAATATAGGATCAAATAATGTTGGAGAGGATGATACAAACTAGAGTGAGCACACCTAGGGATCAAGGGAGGAAAATTTGGAGGAAGAAATGGTGAAGGAAAGGGAGGACCTTACTGGTAAGGGCACTATGAATGTAGAGGAAGATACAGGGAAAGAGAAGGATGAATCTAATAGTAAGGAAGAAATAGAAAAGGAGAAGGATGAATAGATACTGGTAAGGACACAATGCTTTCTTTCCTTCACACTGCTAAGCTTAAGGCTGACTACTCTCTCCAAGGCAACTCCTAGATGCACAATGAGTTAATGAATTTGAAAAGAAAAATGGGAAAGATGCAGCAAGACCAAGAAGCTGACCGAGCTAAGATCATTCAAATAGAAGTTCAGGTTGGTAATATCCTGGATAAGCTAAAAGAATATGAACATAAACTCTGTCTTCTAATTAAAGAGAGTAGCAACAAGATGGAGTACATTACTTCAAGCATTTGTGTAGCTACTGCTAGCTTAGGGAAGATAAATAATGAGGAAATCATGTCTCCTGGTAGACCAAGCAAAAGAGCAAGATAAAGCTCAAGAAAGAAGGTGATTGAGGTAACTAAGGGATCTATTGCTAATACCATCCAAAGCACTATGGAGGTGGGCAAGGAGGTGGTGAAAATGATCAAAGAGATGCAATAGCAGCTAGTGGTGTTTCTAGTAACTGGTCTCTATTCTAGTGATGGTTCCAATAATTAGTCTCTGGTTTAGGTTTTTTATCTAGTTTTTGATCCTTTTGTTCAAACATTAGGTGCCAGGTCCTTGTAAAACCTGGTTTCATTTTATGGTCTTATTTTGTGGTTTCAGGTCCCTGTAAAATCTAATTTTGTAACTTTTAAACTGTAGGTTTTAGGTCCTTGTAAAACCTGGTTGTGCTTATTGGTTTATCTTTTGCTTTTCTGTTAAGGGTTTTGGGTCCCTTCAAAACCTTTTTTTTACCTTAATCTAAAAACAAGTTAAAACAACATGCAAAATAGTGTTACATCAATGACAACAATATAAATGATTATCCTCTCATAAAATCATGTTTCATTTTGTATTATATCATCATCAACTTACCTTATCAATCAACATCATTAATTAGTCAACTAAACCTATTATGCCAACAATAACTTCCTTTGGCATTGATGCAAAATACTATTTTGTACACTAATTGAAAAAGTGGAAATATTTTCTGGTACAATCTGCCTAAGCATCATTTGCATATATTTATTACTATCCATTGATTAGTCACATCCTACCTATGCCAAAACTCTTAAACCAATACTCCTCAAATTATTCATCCTATTTTAGTTTTTTCTCTCTTCTTACATCCTATACTGTTTCCTTCTTGACTATTGTTTTACTTCTTATATTTCTATTTTTGTCTATAGAACTTCTTCTCCCCTATATACTTTCTTCCCCTTTGATGATACCAAAGGTGATCAACATTTTTATACTTTCTTTTTCAATGTTACTTTTTTTCTTCTTCTTATTGAATTGATTAGACATTTCCCTTTATAAACTAGTTCACCTGTACATTAATTCATGCTTATAATCTTCTATTTTTGTACCATGAACTAATGCAACACACATCTTCTTCATTAGTTGATAGAAGATAGGGGTAGGACCCCTAGTCTACTCATAATATATTGAAAGATTTACTTATGTAGCAGTTTAGTAAATATATCTTCAACTTATTCCTTAGTAGGAATGTATTCCTTCTTGACTTACTTGTTATCTCAAAACTAATACTTTATAGCTTTGTGCTTAATCTTTGAATCCGTCACTTGATTTTTTTATATGTTTAAGATACCAGTATTATAAAAATGAATAACAATAGGTTTATTTATCTTCTCATATATCCCTTACATTATTTTCTTGATCCACAATATTTGTTGACAATTAATAATAGTAGCAACATATTCTTCTTTAGTTGTAGATTATGAAATACAACTATGTTCTTTCTAGTCCATGAGAGTAATATTTTTCTAAAATAGAAATCTCCCCTACTCATACTTTTTCTATCATCAATATTAATATCCCATTAAACACACACACACACACACACACACACACACACACACACACACACACACACACACACACACACACACAGAGATCAAATTCTCCTTGTTATTCATACTATAGACCATAATCTTTAGTTCATTTTAGATATCTAAATATCCTTTTAACATCTATCATACATGAATCTTGTGGATTTGAAGAAAATCTTGCAACTATTACAACATAAGCTATATCTAGTCTTATATAGACAACATACTATAACTTACCTATCATTAATCTTTACAATGTTTCATTTACCTTCTTAGAATCATCGTCTTTTGCCAATTTGCAACCAATCATTATAGGTATACCAATAGGTTTTGAATCTTCCATGCCAAATATTTTCAATATTTCCTTGATATACTTATATTAAGTTATATAGATACCCATTTTCATCTGTTGTACTTGCAAACCAAAGTTTTTAAAATATATTTCTCCTATCATAGACATCTCAAAATATTTTCTCATTTCATCAACAAATGATCTACTAATTGATTCATTTCCTCCAAAAATGATATAATCAACAAAGATTTTAGTAATTTATGTCTTCATTTTCATCTTTTAAGTCAACATTAATATTAATACTTGTTATTTCAAATTAAATCTCATTTAAGTAAGAATGTATTATTTCATACCATTCCCTTGGTGATTTTTTAGACCATACAATGCTTTGTGTAATTTGTAAACCAAATCCTTACCTTTTTTTTGTAAAAACTCCTTTAGGTTGTTTTGTATACACTTCTTCTAGTATTCCATTTAGAAAAGTAGATTTTATATCCATTTGACAAACATTAAATCCTTAGCAATATGTTGAAAAGCTTTTCCATAATCTAATCCTTCTACTTTAGTATATCCTTTGCAAACTAATCTTTTCTTACTCCTTATCACTTCACCATTTTCATCCAGCTTATTCCTTATAACCCATTTAGTGCCTATCACATTTTAACACCTGGTCTAGGTATCAATGACCATGCTTTATTATTCTTTATTTGATAAATTTATTCATTGATTTCTATCATCCATTTTTCATCCTTTAAAGAACATTTTACTATGTTAGGTTCTATCTTTGATGATAAACATATAGCATTCTTAGCTCACAACTGACTTCTAGTTAATGATCATTCACACTTATCAATAATTATATCAAATAAATTATGATATATCCTTATATTCCTCAGGGTTATAGGTTCCAAACCTAAATTTTCATTTCCTTCATATATTTCATTTAGATTTCTATTTTCTAGTTGAACATTGCTTGCTCCTCCATTCACTTGTGGTATCATTTCAACTTTCACATGTTCATAGTATATAAGTTCATTGTATTCTTTTGGTTTATTCATACTTTCTTCTTCATTCTTTAATGAGAATTCATCAATTCCTACATTTGCACTTTCAATTATCTTATTAGTCTTCTTGTTTAATTATTTGTAACCCTTACTTGTAGTAGAATATCCTAGTAACATTCCTTCATTGCTTTTACTATCAGACTTGCAATTCCTTTAATATTTTTCATATAAAACTTACTACCAAATATTTTGAAGTAACTAACATTAGGTGTGTCCATACCAATGTTCATAATGTGTCTTACTTGTTCCTTTCTTGAGTTGTACCCAATTAAATGTATACACAACAATATTTATGGTTCTCTATATAATTCTTGAGCCATTCCTTTCTTATTTAGTAAAGTTCTAGCACATTCCACAATGAATTTTTTTCCTTCTTTCAATGATTCCATTATGTTGCAATGTTCTTAGTGTAGTTAATTGCCTTTTGATTCCATGTTCATCACATTATTCATTAAATCCTTTTGATGTAAATTTGCCTCCTCTATCAAATCTAAGACATTTCAATAATTTTCAATTTCCTTTTTAAACTCTTTTCTTGTACATATTAAACATATGGAAAACATCTAATTTAACCTTTAGAAACATTACATACATCATTCTTGAGTACTCATGAAAAATAAGTATAAAATATTTATCACCATGACAACTTTAAATACCTATAGGACCACATAGATTTGTGTGTACCAAATCTAGAATTTTTTAGTATAATAGACTTTATTGGTAAAGTCTCAGCTAGTCATCTTTCTTGATTGGCATTATTTTCATATTATTTTATCCTGTTTGTCTAGTATCATTATATCTCTAACACTTTTCTTCTTTCTAACTTTCACTAGATTATTAAATTTCACATGACAAAGTCTCTTTTGTCATGACCAACATTCTTATACTTTTATAATCAAACAATGTCCAACTGTAGTATTCAATTTAAAAAGATTACCTTTTGTGTGTTCACCTATAGCAATCAATTCACCAGATCTTCCTAATATTCTAAATTTTCTATTGCTAAATTCAAATCTAAATCCTTTATTATTCAATTGAGATATGCTCAATAGGTTACACTTTAAGTCATCAACCCAATAAACATCTTCATAGATAATGTTTTTGGTTAGAGCAATACAATCTTTTCCTTTGGTGACAGAGGGAGAACCATTCCCAAATCTTATTCAACCTCCATTACATTCTTCTATTTTTTTGAATTTTTCCTTATCTCTAGTGATATGATGTGTGTAACCACTACCAATTATCCAACCATTATTACTATTCATGCTTGCTATCAAATATTTCTCTTTTATAGTTTCATTTTTATTGGTAGAGGGGTCTCCCTTTACAACAAAAACATAATTTTCTCATTGTCATCTCCATCATTAATATAGTTATCTTCTTCATCATCAACTATGTGACAAAAGTTCTTTATTTTCTGCTTGAAGTTATTATATTTCTTGAATCTATCTTTCTTGTCTTCTTAGTTATCTTTTTGGTCTTTTCAGGACATCATTGTGCAAAATGACCTATCTCTCTACAATTCCAATAGGAAATAGGGCTCTTTCCTTTATATAGTCCTTTCCCTTTAGGAAATCTCTTTTCTATTAATTCTTTAATTTCTTTGAAAAATTTATCTTTAGAAACAAAATAGCCATAATAATCTAAATTATAAGAAACAACCTTTCCTTTTCTATATGGTCCAATATTCAATGAAGCTCAAAATACAACCTTAATAACATGCTAACTATTATGAAAATTTTTCAATTCAAATGCAATTTGCCTACTAATAAGTGTATCAATCATAAATTTTCTTGAACCACTTTCCCTTAACTCTTGAATAGAACTAGAAACTCTAATTGATACCTTGATGGAAGGGTTACAAGCATTTTACTTACAACTACATCTTCTTCAACTTTTCCTTTAGCTCTCGTGATAGAAATAATAATCTCCTTTATTCTTGTTCTATATTTTGTAGTAGTTTCAATTTCCTACATTCTCACGTCATCATATTTTCCTTTTAGACTATCAACCTTGGCCTTCAATACATGTTCATCTCCTCCATGGACTTTCAATAGTTAATCCCACATGGTTTTAGCACTGTTCAAGCATTTGATATCGAAACACTTTAAATTGTTCAAATTACTTGTAAGTTCTATCATTACTAAATTATGATTCAATTTTTCTCTTCTATCATCTTCATTAGGGATTCCAATGGGTGGTGCATACTCTATAGTAAGATATCAATATAAATATTTATGAGTCTTGATAAGTTCAAATTCATCCTTCTAGCCCATGTGTGAAAGTCATCCACATTCTTGTTGAACTTGGGTGCATCCTTCTTATACATCTTGAAATATTTACCCTTATCTGATTAAGCCTTCTAATATTAAGGAACCAATACTTTGAGACAAATTGTAGGTATATGAATGATTATTGAGAGGCAATGAGTGAGGGTGGGAATCAATAGTTAGAAACCCAATAAATCTCATAGGCCCAACAAACTTTACCAAGAAGATTAATCTTTAAATCTTCTTTAACTTATTATCAACACCATAGATAAAAGTAAACATTAAAACAACATGCATCACATAAAACATCCAAACAATAAAAAACCAAGAGGTATCTCATGGAAAGCCTATTAGGGTTAAAATAATAATGTGAGAATGATTCTAAAAAATATTTGTACTCTTCTAGAATACACTCTATTAGGAGCCTGCCTGATTAAGGATTACAAAAGTATTGTTAAATACTATTTGGTTAAGGGATTTCCTCCATCACCAATTAAGGTATTATACCCTATTAGGATTAACCTTTTTAGAGGATTTGAAATGCTCTTTTGAGAATTTTACATGGTTAGAGGATTTATAAAAGACCTATTAGGGTGACCCAATTAAGGGATCCTTTGTTGCTATCATTAGAGAGTAAAATATAGGAAACGATATGTAGTTTGAATTATTTCTACTTAATAAAACTAAATAGAGGTCCTCAACACAAACATATCATGCATGATCCTCTATTATGATCTTACTCAATTATATGTCTTCCTCTGTGGTGACAACCTTCTTTCTTCACCACAATACTTGCCACACTATGACAATATTCAGCTCTTAAGCTAATAATATTCTCTATCTCCTTCTTAATTAGAAACTCTTCAATCAAAAACCCTAAACCTAAATCCAACAATCCATATTAATCATAACAAATCTTGACCATTTCATTCTTCTATTTCATCTTTCCATAAGCCATTTTGTCCTTATAGAAACTTCCCCATGAATCTGTCCTCAAATGTATTACCTTGATCCTTTTATTTTAGCCTCTTCCCATAAATGAATTCTTAGCTTTTTAGTTATCCAATATTATTTACACTTTCCAATGAAAATTTTAACTTTAGAATTTTGATTTGAATCTTCATCAACCATTCTTTTTTCATCAATAATCCTTTTCTTATTTACCTATTTTCCTATCCTTCCTTTTCTCCAATAAGCCCATTTGTCCTTTGTATAGACATGTCAAGTCTTCTTGTTTACTTTCCTAGTTACTAATAAGACCTTAGTTTACCGATAATATTCTTTTTTTCCCTATTCATCTATGCAGTTTACCTATTTAACCTTTTCAATCTACATCACTTCCAACTGATCAAATCACCTTTACTTATACTCTTTATAATGTGTTGTCTTCACCATGTATTCTTAAAATCTTCGTGAATCATATTAAAAAATCAAATCAACTAATTTCTTTACAAATTTTACAAACCATTCAATAGTCCATCATTATCTATCTTAGTTGATACCTATTTAGATTAATATCTTCATAACATACTCAAATCTATACATAAACATGTGCTATCATTGATTTAACATCTATACTCATCAATTAACATATCTATATGATATACAAAATTAAAATATTCTATAAATCACTATTTCTTCTTATGAATATATGGGAAAAATGTAAAATAACATGCCAAATAGTTTGACATCAATTACAACATTACAACTAATTATTTTATCATCAAATCATGTTTTATTCTATATTGTATCATCATCAACATTTTCACCATAATCTTACCTTATTTATTAACTAGTTAAATTAATCAGTTATGCCAACTACATAAACTATGTGAAAACAATGATGTCATAGTTGATGAAGCAATACATTTGGAGATGGAGGAAAATCATGAAAAGGTCATGAATAAAAATGATGAATCAAATATAGAGGTTGATTTGAAGGACCAATAAAAAATCTCATTTATAGTTAGTAATTTCAAAGCATATGATTTGGAGGATGTGCTAAAAGTATCAAATGATATGGTTGTTGCAACCTTAGTTCATTTTGATAACACCCATAAAAACATTTAGTAAACTATGCATGCAATTAAGAGTGTTAAAAAGTAGAAGGGAACAATGAGTAGAGTTAACACCACATTTATTCACACTCTAAAAGGGGCATTCAAAATAATGAAATCATGCTACTTGAAGTATCTCAAAGATAGGAATATGACCATAAAACATGTAGGAGATAAGGAGAAGGAGATATATGAGTTATGTCTCCAACTAAGTAAGAAACAATACTCATTACATTAGGATGAAAACTAGACTTCTAGGACAACCACTTATCAAGATGTTGATCAATAACCTAAGACTAAGGAGATCACACAAATAATAAAATGGATTAATATCCTTGGCAAGAATGAATGGTATCATAATATATGCACTTCACTTTACTCATATGAGCTTCATTCTACTAATGATGATCAAAATGACCAGTAAGAAGTCAATTATGAGAGTTTTTATTTTTTATCAATAATTGTACACCTTCTCATTATCACATAGACAAAGATGAGAAGAGTGATTTTACTTTGAAAACTATGCGGTGGTGATCTTTGCATTGATAGAGGTAGTGATTTGGTTGATGGTATTCATAATGATTTATAATATGGAGGTCCCTATAATTCATCTATTATTTTTTTATTAGGTTCTTATGATATGAAAACTACCTACTTATTGATTGGTAATTTTATCTTTATGTATACTCCAACTATCAATTGTTGCTACACTTGGTCTTCTATTATATTTTATATTTGCCTCAAATTTTAGAAGGTAATGAGTTGCAGATTGATTTACTCTTGAGGTACATGTGTCATGAGATGATTTCCCTTCTATTACAAAGGTAAATGACATCATGGGTACTATTTATATTCCTAATTTAGATTCCTATAGTAGCATGTGGGGGTCTTATGAGTTGGACTTCCTACATATTGGAGATGTTTTTGGTTTTGGTGGGTGATATGTTTGCTTAGGTGGCTGATTTAGGATGCTGATAGGTTGATAAAAACCTATTTATACTCTGTAGATTGAGTTGAGAAGCTGGTTTGGGATCCAAGAGTTAGTAGGATGGATATTTCCACTCTGTAGAATATGATGAACTAATTCACCATCTACAACTTGACGTAGTTGGTTTCAGAGTTTCATAATAGAAAAATTCAACAATATTTCTCAAGATAACATGGGATCCAAGTATTTGGTTAATTGATGAGTTGTATCCTTATTAAAGGTTCTATAATGTGGAAAGCCTAATTAAGTAGTTACTAGTAGGAGAAATGGAGGGGCTTTCAGATGGATATAGGCCCCTAATATTATTTATAGACTTATCATTTCTTGAGGGAAAGCAATCTTGAGGAGGGAAGATCTCAATGTCCCCAATTCTTGAGACATTAGAATTTAAAGCCAAACATACATAATATTAAATTTGGATTTTGAGAGATTAATGTGGAATTTAAAAAAAAAGGCAATTTAATAATATTAAAGTGAGCCAAAAGGTGACAAAAAGGAGAATACAATGAAAGGAAAAGAGAGGGAAGTTGATGAGTTACATTGTTGAGCTTCAAAAGAAGGAAGCTATTCCTCTTCCAACATGCTTGGATTTGGATATTGATTTCAGTTTCCATTTGAGGAAGTGGTAGCTTGGATTTTAGTTTCATGAACTTGAGAACATACAGCTTCATGCTCCTCTTTTGAATCTAACAAAAACTCAATTTAGCCTTGTGGTGGATTTGAGATAGATTTCACATTGTGCACACATGTTCATTTTTAGTATTTTCAATATAATTGTAATACTATTTTAAAGATTGGATTTATGCATGTTGTTTTTGTATTGCTAGTTTAGTATAAAATAAGAAATATTAAGTTGTATTTTAATGATCATACTGGATCATTAGCTGGTTTCATTGCATACTTTATCTATTTATATTCTGAAAAATTATTTTGAGATAAATTTGAGAGAATATCCATTTAGGATACTACAAAAAGGTAACTTTAGTATGCTAAGATTATGAAATGAAAATCTAGAATGAATGTAATCTTAGAAATTTAGTCACTAAACTTTATAGCTTCTTTTCATCATTAATAATTTTGGGACACAAGATATTGATACAACTCCCACTGGTGAGGTAACCATGAGGATATAAATATGACGCTTTTAGAGTTATTATCAAAAGTAAACATAAAAACCAAGGTATAAGAAGCCAAGATGACCAACATATCCCTTTTTTAAATTTAACAAGTTAACATAAACATCGAGGCATAAACATTTTTGTTATTTGTGTTGAGACCCATAAAATATATTGAACATACACATAATGGTAGTACTAGGGCTTAAATTTTGAGAGCTCATATATATATTTGTGTAATGAAAGATTTCTTTGCCCCTTACTTGATTTCTTGAGACTACTGTGTCATGTTTTGCTATTAACATATTGGTGTAATTGAGTATAAAAATGGCTAAAACAATCAACATTGCCAAAACAATTATAAAACATGTCAAACTAGGTCTTTTGGGTCCAAATCTATGGTATCATGCATTTCTAGATTTTTTGGTTGCATGCAATTATGATATTATTGTATGATCCTGAAGATTACTGCATGTTAGTATTAAGGTTTATTGTCTACCTCTTAGTGATCTATCATCCAACCTATTTGTAGAATATCATCACTTGTCTTCTAGATAAAAACACCATACTAATGTCCTTTTGTCTCCTGGTTTACTGAGTTCCATCATAGAACTACTATTATAGAGTCTCACATGTGGATCTTGTTCTTAGTTGGTTTAGGAAAACTTGTACTTGGTTTTTATAATTTTTAGTCTAAAACTAGTGAGTTAGAGGTTATTTGTAGCCAAAAAGATTACTTGGGTCACTTGACTATAGACTTGTTTAGTGGGTTGCTCATTTGTCCATCTCTTTCTTATCATCTCTTTTATTACTTTATCTATAATGTCCTAATTTTATCATCTCAATTTTGAAGATTTTATTTTATGTTCATCTTTGATAATTGTTGAGCTATCATTTTACATGATGCTTAACAACAAGAATCCTTTCGAGCTCCTCACTTGAAAAGTTAATCTGTGATCAACTCCAAGGTTCGAAGTGATCTTGCAACCTACTAGAATCTACTCAGTATAAGATAAATGTGAGTGTTCACAAGGAGACCTTTTCTGGTTCCAACCCATTTAAGATAAGATGTTGAATTTGCTTGCTATCTCAAAACAAGTAACCACAGAAAAAATAAATATATTTTTGTATTTTTCTATTTTATAATGAATGCAGTTTTAACTAGGCAACTATATGAATTCCTAAATTAACCAAGTGTTTCTAAAAGAAAATAACAAAGCTAAGGTAACGAGAAGTTTAAGAAATGACTTGAAAAGTAAATTCCTAATAGACATAAGCCATGGAAACAACACGTCTACAAGTTAAGCCTTTGAAAAGATTGATAGGTAACCAATGACAATAGGAGTAGTGCTTCCTTAATTCCATTGATGCAATTGTCAATGGGAATTTAATAACCACAAGATGTTTCGCTTTTCAATAGATCACAAGGCCATGAAAAGTGCGCTCATGTGAGACCAAAAATCTATCTAGGAGAAATATGGTGATCTCTTCTTCAACTAAGTACGCTAGTGGAATTCATAAACATGTTGTAAACACCAGAATTAAAAGATTGCTCAATCAAAATAACACAATAAAAATATTGGCTCTATTACACTCCAGGAACATATATTCACAAAATATAACACATTCAGGCAAGAATAACTACACTCTGAATGAGATCACCAATAACATCTTTTATTGCATGAAAATAATGACCTAGAATACATGTTACATTACTAAATTTATAAGAAATCATATCCTTAATTTGTGTTGAGAGTGAGAGATCTCTTTATGAAAATAGATGCTTCTAAACTAATAAAATAAATCTATTTATGTACAAACTGACTCTCTAAATGGTGCTAAGTAGGACTCCACCCTTGTTTATATCATTTAATGGGTGCATGAGCCTTTACATGTCTTAAAACAAAGAAAGCATGAGAAAATAAGAAGAAGAAAGCCTTTAGATGATCTAAGAGTCTTTGAAGGTGCCAAAAATAGAAGCTCCACCTTCTTTAGATGTTTGTAGGAGTTAAAATGCCATCAGAATGCATTTATGATGCATGGAAAGCTCTAGATTTAGAACTGACAGATAACTATTAGCACACCTCAGAAAGTTCTAGATTTAGAACTGACAGTTAACCATTAGCACACCTCTAAATTCTTCAAAAACTTCACCTTTGGAGAAGCACACCTTACACACTTTGTGAGAAGTGCACCTTAGAAGATAGGGATCAAAGATGCAAAATTTTACCAAGTGTCAAAACTGAAATTCTAATCACTTGGGTTGCATTTGAAAAGTCTAAAGCTTATATTTATCCTTTACCTTTTGTTGATAGTTTCCCACCTCTATGCGAGTCTCTGAAAAATTTCCCAATTTCACATCCAATTCTAGCAATGCCTCTTCAGTCTTAAATGCTTGTCTAATATCCTCATTGGTGGAAGCTTCTTCAAAAGTCTTCGAGAATTGTTCTACAATTACTTGCACAGTCATAAGTCTATCTCTTGATTCATCTTCAAAAATGTCAAGGCAAACATTGCTATAATGTCTCTCTACTTCCAAAATCTGCTCTTGGGTTTGATCTTTGAGTTTATGAATATCTGCATGTAATTTCTCCATGAATTTATTGCCATCCACAATATTCTCAATCCAATCATCTATCTTATCTAACTCATCTACCATTATACATCCATTAGCATCTGATACCTTTGACCTTTTATTGACTGCAATGCTCGAAGGTCATTTCCCTAGGTATGTACTTCGTCCATTAACCCAAAATCCTAGTTCAATATAGAAACCAACCTATCTACATTATTTTACATGTGGTGCAATAACTTAAGATTTCCTTGTATGATATGTACACCTTTTTCTTCAAAAATTTCCTGCCATTGCTGACAAGCCTTCAAAAATGGATCTAATTGTACAGTCTCCTTATCCCTCTTATCCAGTGTTGCACCTAAGGTCTCCTCAACATTTTTAGGATCCAACAGAACAACTACTTCATTTAAATAACCTCTTAGGATTTCATTCTTCTTTTAGAATTTTAACAATTTAGACTCATCCTATTCTAAGTGCTTAAACACTTCTTTGATTATCGTAGTGACCATCAATTTTGTAGTACCCATAGTAGGTTTTCCAAGCAAGACCTCTTTTATTTTATAATCATTTAGGGTCAAATCCTCAATATCTACATATAGAGGAGGGATATCACCATAGGAACAAGTCCCAATTTTGATTACTCATAACGAAGGCCAATGTTTGTGCATCACCCTTAGGTGGCTTAGGTTTGTTGAGAGCTTCAATTAATTCTCTCATTACCTCTTCCTCAGTACAATGCAATTGCCTTTTGTGTCTAAGCATCACCTCTTTTCTCAACCATCTCAGAGTATCTTCCATTAGAGATGTATCCTTAGATGAAGAGGGAGCTTGTATTGCTAAGCCTTTTCCCTTATCACTCCTCTCCAGAGCTTTCTCCTTTTGTGAGAGATCTATATCAGGCATTTTTGTGTATATTGAGCCTATAGTCCTCACCTCTATCTCTTGTGAATTTTTTTGAGGTTCTTCATATATTTCCCCTCCTATGATACTTCATCGACATGTCTTTGTTGTGGCTCTTCTTCTTATTCAAATTGTACCTGTTCTTCATTACCTAGAGGGAGAGGAGTGACTAAACCTTTATCCATGCAAGATAAATCTAGACATGGTGATGTTGAATCAATTAAAGGTCCTTGTGGCTAACGTGGAAATTGATTCCAATCCACTTGTTGAGGTTGATTTTTTAGTGTATCCCTTGTTTGATCTCCTACAATTTCAGTGCCTAGAGGCATGAAATCAAAATCTGACATCATACAAACATTCACCGCTTGGTCCTCTTGCTCATTAATCCACTTTTGTAACTCATCCTCCAAAGTTGTAACCTGAATAGGTTGGGTAGGAATGGATGGTGGTGTTATAGTGGAGCTCCTTCTCCATTTTAGCTCAGTAGCCCTAGTAAGATGAGTCCTTTGACTCAATGGAAGGTTATCCTCTTTGTCTTCATCATCTTGTTCTTCTTCCTACAAAATAACTTCTGGGACTGATGGTAAAGTAATAACCTTTCTTATCACCTTTTGTCTCCTTGTCCTTTTAACTAGAGTTTTCATCTTTTTTTTTTGGGAGTCGATGGAGAGGCTTCTTCCTCTTGGGTAGGCAAAGACACTTCATGTGCTTCTTCTTCAGCTTCTTGCCCTTGTTCTGGTGGTGGCAGTAGAAGATTATCCTGAGTTTGGGTGACCTCTATATTCTCTGTCCCTTGGCTCTTAGGTGCTTGAGTTTCCTCCTCTTTGGGGTCAGCTTGTTGAGGGAAGTTATTTTTCTTTTGTTTTTACCCTTCTGTACCCTATAGTATCCAACTTCTCTATCAAGTTGATGCACCATTTCTAGCCTTATTGGAGGCTAAGCTGAAAATGTTGGCACTATCACTTTTTCTCCTCTACCTTTCACTTGTGGGTTGTAGCTTGGAAAAATATTGTTTATGGAATTGGATCCAACTTGAATGGTCTCTTAATCCATTCCTTGGCTAGCTAGATGATATGCCTCACCCTATGATTGATATCTGCATCATCATCTCTATCAATCTTTGTATTCATGATAGGTTGATCATATATCTTATCTCAGTTATATAAGGGATCTAAGACCTCTTTAGTATCTTTTTGGAAAACCTTTAATGGGAGCTTCATTTTCAAGGCACTATCTTCCAAATAAAGATTCATCCTACAATAATCCCTTATTCAGATCTCATAGTCATCTACTACATTCATCCAATGATCCTCTATGACATCTTCATGTTGGAATCATTTTCCTACCAAGTATTAAACTTTGCTAATGTTATCAAAATAGGAATGAGGGGAGTTATAATCCTCCAAGGGGTACTGATCCAATTCTGACTCAAAAGTTATGATATCCTACTTCTACTTAACACCAAATAGACCTATAGTGATGGGCAATACCCAAGTCTTCTTATGTTGATTCCTTACTCTTTCATATGCAAATGAGAGTTGACATGCAATCTCTAGCAATATAAGTCTATCACACAGATACCTAGGGAGTTTCTTTGGATTTATACTTGTACCTATTACCCTCAAATAAGTGAATGTCTTAAATTAGATGTAGTAGGTGCCTATTTCTGTAATCTTTATTGCTACCTCTTCTGAAATCCTTTTCACCTAATCTCCCTCAATGAACCAGATGATTGAAAAAATGAAGGCATCATTCACTATTAAGTATTCCTTGCTGTGATCTAAGAGATTTTTCCTCACTAGCTGAGGGTATACCACATAAGTCCATGCATCAGTGTCTTGCAAGTTGTGTCTTTTGAACAACCCCAGATAATTTTTTGCTCTTGCAACTAACAAATACACCAAGATGTCATATAGAACCTTTGATCACTTTTGACCACAACCAGTTCTTAATTTAAATTCTCTCTAAGAATTGAGGCCTAGTCAATTAACATCTTTTTTCATTCTAATGATTTCAATGAAGTGTACCATCCATATGTTTAAGTGTCTTGTTGCTAGCAATCCCATGATTTTGCTTATGAGTACTATGGAATGTTCGATATCATCTATCATATAAACTCTTGTCATATCTACTTTGCCTACTTTTCACCCAAGAGGAGTTTTATTAATGAGATACAAGGATTGAATAATTTCTTTGGCTTCTTATTCATTCTCTCTATACCACCTTTTTGCTTGATGGTATGTCAACCTAATATACTAATTTTCCCTCAAAAGATGAAATATTTTCTCTATAATCTTGGGTCTTAGATCTAGGACGATCTCTCCAATTATGCTTTTCACAACTCTCTCCTCTGAAACATAATTTTCTACCAATTCCATGATCAACTTGGAAGATTGTATTAAAATAAGGTGTGAAGCTATGTTTACTAGTCCTAATCTGATAAGTGCAGACACCATTGGGGGCCTTTCATTTGGTTTGTTTCATAAGACTAGGAATGTATTCCAGTCAATATGACCCATCTCTGTGTCTCAGATCTTTGAATGCACATCCTGGAAGCATGAATTTGATGGAACACTTTGAAATTTGAAGACCACCAGCTTTGGAGTCATCTTTGTAGTGAGGGAGGATGAGGAGGAAGCCATTTTATCTACCCAAAAAAAACATCCATTAGTTTGGAAGGTGGAAAATATTAATTTAAATAAACCCTAATTACTATAAAAAATGACCTAGAATGTTAAAAACTATTAAAACACCCAAAAAACCCTATTTTAGCTCCTATGAACAAAATTTGGCACACCTTGAGGGTGCACTAGGTGCACCATTCGTAAGCAAAAACCCAACACTAACGGTGTGCACATAGTGCACTTTGTGGGGTTCTCTAGGTGCGCACCCTTATATAGTGCAAAGAAATCATTTGTGTATTGAAAGGGGTGTGCACATAGCACACCTTGTGGGGTGTGCTATGTACGCACCCTAACAATGTTAACTTGAAAGTTTTATGGTCTTTGAAAGATGTGCACATGCACACCTTTCACTAGGTGGAGTTTACTTAGTTTTTGTCTTATTTAGTTTTTAATTCAAGAACAAGTGCACACCTTGCACACCTTAGATAGGCGCGCAAAGTGCACACCTTTTAACATTGTGTTTGTGTGTGTGTAGGTGCCAGTTCAATGAATATCAATACACTTCACAAAGTGTGGAGGTGCACTTAGCTAAATGTGGAAGAAGAAAGTAAATGGAGAGGAGGGGGCATCCTAGGCTTTTATAAGCCCGAGATGAAGCACACCCTTTGAGGGTTTGCACCTACACCTATACAAGTGTGCACTTCCAAAAGGAAGTGCTTCACACTTAGGGATTTAGTGCACTAACACACCTTGAAGGGTGTGCTAGGTGCTCTAAGTGCACTAGTGCACCCTTCTGCATAAAAAAATGATTTTTTCTAATCAAAATATTCAGTTCTTGGCAAAATGGGTTTTTAGGTAGAGAGCCAAACTAGGCATAAATACTAAGTAGAACCCTATAAAAGACTTAGATCCCAAACTAGAGATCTAGAAAACAAAAAATTATAGTAGGGGGTCCCCATTTCTAGGAGAAATGGGGCATGCATTGTGAAACCACAACAATAATAAAAAGAAAATATATTTGAAATTTCTTATATACTTATCACGCCTCATAGGCCATGACTCTTTGCATGTTCTTAGTTTAATTTTAACTATATTATGATTCAATAATTGTTAACCTATTATATTCATTTTTTATAGAGTTGATTTATATTATATAATTTCCAATAATATTATTTATCATTTATTTAGCTTTAATATTTTAATATTATCATAATATTAACTGTAAACCATAATAATAGTTGATGTATTTCTATTTCACAGATGTATATATATTAATATGTAATATTATTGTATCGATATCTATATATTATGTTATGTTATATATAATATTATATCCTACTTTTTTTTTCTCAATAAAAAGTTGAAGCCCTATAAATTATATTAAAAATATTATTTAATTTTTTTTTGTTCAAATGGGCATTGGAATGAAAGAATGGAGAAATAAAACCTCCAGTCTCGCTCGACACTAGGGTCTTATATAGTGTGTTGGCTCCTTATTTAACAATGATTTTAACTACTAGGAAGCTAACAAAAAAATGCATCTAAGGGTAGATAACTCCTATGATGGATATGCTTTGTTTAGAACATGGGCCAACTATAAGGCTTAACTCCTTCTTCACTTTAGTCTCTACAAGATCAAGCTGAGTAGACCTTTGATTCTATTATGTTACCAGTACAAAAACCATAAATTTGAATCTATATTAAGTAGATAAAAACCTCAAGTCTTCTATTCTTGTGCAATGACAAAGGCATGAAATAACCACTAACATGAACTATGAGATTGACAAGTTAAGTGTGGGTATCCTTTTCAACTCTACAACATGAAAGGGAAAAATATTTTGATTATGAATTGATTATCAACATAACCCACATATGAAACAACAAGATACATGCTAATCCTATGATTAATTAGTGCCCTATCCATTGGGTATTCCACAAATCATAACATAGATCAGGGTATTTTGATCTATCCATTCACTTTGTGAATTAGACATCAATGTTCAAACTGAATCTCATGCTCATCAAATCCTTCTATGAAATCTTCAACCCTATCAAGACATATTAAGAATTTACTTGATTCTTTGAATCAGTGGAAAAATACATTGATACATACAACCACAAAATGAGTTGCAACTGGGATCTATGTTCTTTGTCCATAGATCAAAAAAGATCACAAATAATAGAGATAGGAGACAAGTATAATAATAAAACTAAGTTATTTACTTCTTTCTATTCATTTATTTGAAACAAGTACATTCAAGATACATGGAAAATAATCCATAAAATACTAAATAAATCTGAGCCAAACACTATAACTTCATTGTCACTATTCACACAAGAGAGAATATTGAAGAAAATGGTGGAATCATAGCTATGGAAACTTGTCCAAAAGTCTGGAACCAACTCTATACAAAGAAAGAGAAGAGAAGATATAAGAGGATGAAAATCTTGGATGTGATATGAAACTGACACTTTTCCACTTGAATCTCCATCCATTGCTGATGACAAGATTCTCTCTACTCTCTACAACTAAAAATTGGATCAAATCTCATCATTGCACCCAACAAACTTGCAGATATCTCTTCAAATGATGAGAAAAATCCCTTTTTATAGAACACAATATCTATTGATAAAATGTTTCCAAAAGCTTCACTAAATTGGTTAGGAGGCAAAATAACATCACCAACAAGACCCTCTCTAAAATTGGCAGATACCAACTTCACCATTTTGTCACAAGCTAGAACTAAATTGCCTAACCAAAATATAGTTGGAAGAGTACCTTAGACAAACCTAGGCATAACTTTCATCCACTGATACCTATGCAAAACCTGATGGCATAAATCAAAACTAGACTGTGAAATATTTCCAACAATATATGATCGTCATATGTTGGCTCAAAACCCAGGCCTAGGGCATCCATTTGACATTCACAGATATATTTGATGAACGATGCATTAACATTTGGAAATATTTCACTTATTATAAAGTCAAAACTTTAAATAAAACCTATTTTCATTTAAAATTGGCCTTGCACATTCATTGAGGGAAATAAATTAAAAATTATTATTTTCAACACTTGTAATTTTCACTCTTTTCCAACTTTAGGTCAAACTTGGTTGACTGCCATGGTGACATGTGTCACCCACTCTATTAGCATCAACTAGGCCCTGCTACCACCTAGGTGCCACATGTTACCTCCTGATTGGTTTAAAACTTTTCCACATTTTCCCAGGCCCACTGATACCTGCTAGAACATCACTATATCACATTTATTAACCTTCTTGTATCTTCCCTATGCCACTTTGTAATGACCATCAATTTTGTGCCATGTGGAAAAATTTGGACACTTTGATCTTGGCATGCTCTTCTCTACCACATCATCACCCTTGACACATATCACTCGATCACATTTTTGGATGCCTCGTCAGCACCTTGCCACACGATTGTAACTATGTGACCATTCACCATGTGTCAACCTCTTGTTGAGTTATCCACCTCGAAGTGTATGCCACATGTCACACTCTGATTTGTCTGTCAGATCGACATGTAATCCTCCTTTCATGCACATGATTTGTAAAAATTCTACTTCAAAGTTTGCCCAACTGGCCATTCGGGTCCCACAAGTCCACTCAAGCCTTTAAGTCCAAAGTCAAACTTTAGACATTTTCTTATTGTGTGCTTAGTTATTAAAACAACTCAAAACATAACTATACCCACCATATGAGAATCAAAACCCAAGTTGCCTCTCCATTAAGAAACAAAACACACTGTCAGATCTCTAGGGAGTATATGTGTTGTCTGCATTATAAAAATTCTCCTCCATAGTCAAACTCAATATATTATTTCTATTCAAAACAAGCAACATTGAGCTCTCTACCCATTTATACAAATTCATTTATATTTTTCAGCATGATACTTGCTTAGAAAAAGTGCACACCCTACTGTGGTTCTTTCTTTCTACACATTCAGATAATGTGAGTGTAATGAAATACCACTTGGTATTGTGTAGTTCATGAAGCTTAGATGCATATGCATATGTGGTATTCTATTTCATCCTTCCCAGTATATTGATCTTTGAGAAACACAAGGCTAGAGTGTAACAGAATAACACAATTTCCTTCTTGTGCTTATGCAAAGAAAAATCATGAAGGAACTCAATGTCAGACCATATTATCATTACTAAATTGTAGTTGAGTCAATGTTTTCCAAATTCTTTCCTAAAATTCTTTCCTCAGACACTGATTCACTAAGTTATCATGCCACCAAATATTGCATTCCATACTGAATTAGAGCTGTCATTTTCAGTTGAGCATTCAATATTCACATAATCAAAAGAAATCAAAATGATTTATTTGTTTCCATGCATACTCAACTTGGGTTGGTGTTCTCCTCATATGTAACCAAATATAATAGAAGGTACATGACTCCCTTTGTTCATCATGAGAAATTCCTTTACATCTATGCATGTGTTGTTGCACTAGAGGAGTCTATTCTAGACTAGCAAACAAGAATCACACACATTCATCTCAAAATGAGATACATCTCTTTCATATTTACAATGCTATTCATCCTGGTTCAACATTCTCCTCTCACTTAATAAGAAATAAATACACTATCCCTTGTATCCATACATCAATAAGTGTGCCAACATCAAGGGATGCCACTTAAAAACTATTCACTTCTTTGCACTATTATGAGCATCTTTCAAAGAATATTTCAAATAACAAAAGGGTTGAATGATGGAGTAGATGATGATCAAAGAAACTATTAGTTTAGCATCACTAATTCATGAGGTGGATTTTACACCTTGATACATGTCTCTTAATGTCATTTTAATGCCTTCAAGATAGTAATCTCTATTCATTTAACACTGTAATGCGAGTGTTTGAAAGTTTTTGGATTGTGCATGGCTATCTCGACAAGTATAGTGAAAACTATTTGGAACATTCCAATTTGTTTCATTTTGTTCCTTTCTTGAAAAAATTGGAGACTTACAGTTGAGCACAAGCTACTTCAATATAATTGTATTCCATTGATGAGTAGCTCATAACATGTTCTCCATGAAATTTTGTTTAGATATCGTTAATTAAATTATTAACAATAAAAAGGTTTGGGGTCTTCATGTGATGTTAAAATCCTTTTCTTATTACTTACCATGTGTGTAACAATACATGCCCATTTTATCAAGAATTATGATGTATGCATTACATAATATTTTATAACAATCTATGACATTACATCATCTTATAGACATCTTCAAACTCCATACACCCTATCAGTTTGATGAAATCAACTGGGCCCCAAAGTAGATCTGGCTAATTTTTTTTACATTTCATACAACTAATTCCTTAAATCCATCGACTGAATACTTCAAACTAACTAATTTTGATTTGGGCCACTAATTCATCATTCGAAACCCATCCTTTACCTCTTCTACAAACTATCAACTTTGTGTCAAAAGCCTCTAAAACTAGCTTTAAATACTGACTAAAACATCTGACCAAGATTTGAAACTTGACAATAATGTTCTCTAGTGCAAACTCTTTCAGTATACAAAAACTCACCTTATGACAATCATTCAATCAAAATTTATTCACTGAGAAATTCTCCCTTTTCAAACTACATGCAATCAAACATGTTAGAAAAAAAAAAAATGCACCCAATTTTGACTTTGAAATATAGTCAAATGTCCACTTGGAGGTACAAAACCTAGGACACTAGTAGACTCTTATATAGAGAGTATGAATATGCAATTTGATTTCATGATGAACAACTAGTTAAATTTGGTAGGCATTCAAAGTTGGCTTTGAGATTTGCAAAATTGGACAACTTGGTGAAACAATAATTTTTGCAAATAGAATGGACCTTGGGAAGCTCATCAAATAAATTCATCATGGCTTAAAATTGCAAGCATAGGATGTGATTTAGAACTAAAAAATAGTTAGATGGCCATTTCTTCAAAATGTTGAATGGGTCATAAAATATCCACTGCCAAATAGGGCTTCCCAAAATTCTCAACAATGTGCATCAGCATGACAACAATGAACAACCAACTTTGAGGGATTAAAAACCTTATCAAAACATGTCAAAATGACTTGAAATATGAAACATAGGTTCTTTGATATGCATACTAGACACTCCCAAAGTGGTGATTCATGGCACTCAACTGGGTACAAGATGTTAAAATGCAAACTAGCCCTTTGAACTTTGTTTGACACTTGGAAAATGTAGATTTCTCAATTACTCAAAATGACACATCATGAAATGATTCACAATGACAAATTGTCATCATGAAAAACATGCATATTCTTAATGAAAGGTATTAAACATTTTCAACACATCCTATGACTCAAAATATCAACAAGGTATATATGCATGAAAAACTCTTATAGATGTTTGTTCAAAATTAGCTTTCAGAATGGTACACAAAATTAGTGTTGCAATTTTGAGTCCCAACATAGCGTAAAAATTTAAAAGGGCCATTCCCTAGTTTACCTAGATCGATTAAAAATACATCCTTTTACAATTAATTTCATTTCTTATAACTTTTTGTTCATATTTCACTTTGATTTTCTTGGTTTTTGTATTAAAAAAACCTCATCTTTGTATATGCATAGTTCTTCATCAGTTGTTATTTTTATGCTTTGCCTTTATTCGAATTTGAAGCTTTCCTATACTTTTATTCTTTATTAATATTACTTAGAAATTCTACCTTCTTCCTGAGTGGTAAATATTCTACATAGATGACAACCACTCTTTGCCAAGATCATTGTTAACATGAAGTAAAAAAATATAAAATAAAATTAATAATGATGACATAATGTCTAGTTATGAACCACATTATGTATACCATATGATGTGAAAAAATGGAACTAAATTAGATATGGTAAAAAATTAATGATAATTATATTATTAAACTGAGTTTGACCTAATAAAACTACTCTAGAAGTTAAAGGTGAGGGTATCATCCTCATTAGCTCCTAGATTGGCTAGTTTATCTGCTATTTTATTACCTTCTCGGTATATGTGTTGTATCCAAATTTCATTGAAATTATCTAATAGGGATAAAGATTCTTCTAGTTTCTAGTTTAGTTTCAAGTTGGTTGTATATCTACTCCTTATAATGTTTAGGATAATTTGTGAATCCCCCTCTATGATAAGATTTTTGAACCCAAAGTTCAGACTAAGTCTTAGTCCTTCTAAAAGGACCTCCATTTCTGCCATGTTTTTATAATCCCCTAAATGTTTTCCCCTTTTAATCTTCCAAATATTTTTTGAGTAGATGATGCATCCTATACCTTCCCTTCTAGGATTTCCTCTTGATGCTTTGTCAAAATTAAACTTTGCCCATTCTGTAGGTGGTGGTTCCCATCTACAATTTGTTCTAGATATCTTGCATGTTTTAGTTTATAGAATTGGAGGATTGATGAGTTTACACTAATTTTTTTGTTGAAAACAAATTGACACAAGTATTTATGTTTCAATCATTGTTTTGTCACTAATATCAAACTTGCTACTTGCTGGTAAGATAATTGCTTATATGATTTAAGTACTATCATTTGTTTGATTAATGAAGATGATTTGATCAAAAGAGGTAACAATATAACCTAGAGGAAAGGTTGAGTTATGATATGAAAAAGAGTACAAGGATTAGTTAAGCCAATTATATTATAGTCCATTAATAATCTACTTAAGGTTGCAAAGGTTGGTTACACTAGGTAAGTTCAAAAGAACAAGTTAAACAAAGTTTGTCTACCAAGCTTGACCGAGTGGATAGTAGGTGCCAAGAAAAGTTAGTGCAAATCAAGCAGAAAATCAGTTGGACCCAAGAAAAATCAATTTCAGTATAATTAGAGTAAAGTTTAGTTGATGTAGAGCACCAATAAACTTTAGTTTGTGCCAAGTGTTTTGATAGTGGATGCCGAGCAACACACCATATGTTGAGCATCAGAAGCCAGTTAATGTTGAGTGTCAACATTATGAGAAAGATCGAGAAATCAATGAATTTGAGCTGACAAGTTAGTTTTCTTGGATTTTGTGAACTATGTGAAAGATAAGATTGATGAGCTAGTTGCACAAAATTCAAGATGAACCATTTTGAGGTTAATTCAAAGAAGATTGAAGGAGAAGTTTCTAGAAAGGAATGAAATGAAATGAGGGGTAGATTCATTGAATCCTACCTAATCCAACCTAACCCTAAAATGGCCGATGGAGGTTGAAATGACAAAATATCTTAATTCTCTATTTATAGAGATGGATGGTTAGAAGCAAGAGTTGATGTGCGAGAACCTAAGGAAGACAAGGAGTCTAGGGTATTTGCTTCATTCAAAAACCTAAGAGAAGAGACTACATTGGCAAACAAAGCAAGACGGCTTAAGGGTATGGATGCTTGAAGGGTGAACAAGCTATTAGAGCTAAAGAGTTTTTAAGCCAAGTAGAATGGAGGACTAAAATAGAGATTTGTAATCTACAAATGAAGTTGTAAGTTGTTATTAGATGAAGCCTTACTGTTACTCTCTAATCATTGTATTGATCTAGGGAAAATCCTATGGATTAAGGTTGGCCTAGAAGTCATTTGTAAATCCTTTAATCGGGTGACATTCCAAGTGAATTATTTAAAGTCCTCTAACAAGGCTCAATCTAGGTCACATTAATAGTGTGGATTGTAACCTTTAACAAGATTGGCCTTTCACAGGGCATCACTTTAGAAGAGTGAGAATGGGCATGTTACTAGAGGTTTTTCCCAAATTGGATTTCCATGTTAAATCATTGTGTCAAATGTGTTATTGAATTTGTATGTTTCATGTTTACATTTCTACAAATTGATTTGATAGTAACCTACAAGTTTAAGTGATTGCATAATCTAATGGATGCATACATGATGAAAATGTTTTATGGATATGGGCTCACTAAGTTGTGAAAAGTTTTAATTGTACAGTTGGAAATTGGATAACTGATATACCCCCCCTAGTTATTCTAAAGAATTCCAACATTTTTTTGCATGTCTGCATCCCATCTTGAGAAGGATCCATCTCTAATTGAATTTCTTAAGTCATTATTCATAACTTCCTTTATGCATGCTTCTATTTTTTGAGAAGGGAAGGTATTGATAATTCTTAGTTTAAATAATTCTTAGTTTAAAAAGATTCTCATATTCTTCTCTTTCCAAATTTACTAGAGTAAGATGGATGGTGAAATTTTCCAAAGGTTGTTATATATCTTAAAGTATCTATTTTTGGGTCAACTCTTAAGTGATCCCATAGTATTTTTGAAGAAGTAGAGAGCCAATTGAGTTTTAAACAAAGCCAATTCTAGGATGATTTTGTGAAGGAACATTGTTATTATAGGTGTTCAATAGTCTTTGAGTCAGTTTTACAAAGGGGGTACCTTAATGAGCCTTCAAAGCTGATTTTTGTAAACGTGTTTGCTACAAGGATCCTATTTTGTATGGCTACCTAGAGAAATATGCCAACTTTGGGAAGAAAAACTCAATCTCAACACAAATTTGAGGATATCTCTCTATTTGTTCCCATCTTTGGGATTTTACAATTTTTTCATAGCCCTATTTTGGATTATATTTCTCATTCTGTGATGCAACCCAAATTAATTTGTCCATTCTCTCTTTATGATTATTTTATATTTGTCTTATGAATTTATTATATGCTAATTTTTCTTGTTTAGTTAGATTAGGATCTTCTAGAGGTTTCCATTGCCAACTCATTACTTGGTTGATTTCTATTTTGTGTTTATAGTTACTAACTGCTTTTCCCCATTTTGTGGTAAGAGTATTTTTTATTCTTGCAGGGAGGTTGTAGCTATCTAGGGAAGGAAATGTATCCCACCTCCTCACCATTGCCTATATCCCATGTTATGTGTTTTCTTATAAGGGGTCAACATTGCATCATGAAATTCCAAGTTTTAGAACCCTTTGATGGGTTTTTACATTGAAATAATGATAATGGGTCTTCATTGTTTAGGTATTTTTAGTATAATATTTAAGTCAATTTGTTTTCATACTCATGGTACATTCTCCACACTAATTTTCTCCATAATTCTTTATTTTTTTGACGTAGATTTTTTTATTCCTAAACCTCCTTTTTCTTTGGGTCTACATATTTTATCCCATTTAACTCTTCTATCCCACTCAGTTTATGATCAATTTTCTTTTTGGCTCCATTGAGAAGTGGTAGATAGGACATTTGGTAGGTAGGGATTTTTGTTAACATTGATTTGTTTTTTGTCATTCTAGCTACTTTTATTATCCATTTCCCTTTCTAATTTTCCAATTTTCTGTTAATCTTATCTAATATAGTATTCCAAGATTTTATATCTCTCATGTTTTTTCCAACCGGATTCCTAGATATTTACATGGGATGGTGTCTTTATTATATCCCATGATGTTGCAAAAAATCTCTTTCCATCTCTCACTTGGTGTTAAGATTTTTTTTCTCTGATTTGTCTACATTAACTATTTCTCTTGAGGCTTTTGTATATGTTTTAATAATTTGCTTATAGTTTTGGGCTTCCACTATTATGTTTTTCCCTGGGAGGATAGTATCATCTACAAATTATTGATGGGTTATGTTAGGGATTCCTTATATTACCATGACACCCTTTATTATCCTACTAGCTTTAGCATTTTTAATTTCTCTTCCCAATGCCTCAACCATTATGATGAAGAGGAATGAGGATATGGGACCCTCTTTCTTTATTACTCTTTAAATGTTAAAAAAGCCATCCATAGTACCATTAACTAGGATTGATATTTTAAGAGTTTTTGTACAATTATTTATTAAGTTGATCCATTATCAGGAGAAACCAAATGCCTCTAATGTTTTACAGAGGAAATTCCGATCTACCTTATCATAAGATTTTTGTATGTTTAGCTTCATTAACATGCAAGCCTCTTTGTTTGACTGTACTAAATGGACTATTTCCTATATTATAATGATGCCATCTAATATCAATCTTCTTAGTAAAAATCCTATTTGTTCTTATGAGATTAGCTTTGGAAGGATTGATTTGAGTCTATTAGCTAGAGCCCTTGATCATATTTTACATATTGTATTGTATAGAGCTATTGGTCTAAAATCACTGAGTTGTTCATGCTTATCTTTTCTGGCGATTAATGCTATAAAAGTGTTGTTAATTTTTGAAAGTAAAGATCCTACCTTTCTAGTTGCTTCGACAACTTCCCATAGGTACTTCCTAAAATCTCCTAATAATTTTGGAAGAAGAAGGCCAGTAATTTGTCTAGTCCTAGGGACTTGTCAAAATTGAGACTAAACACCACTATTTTGATTTCTTCCATTGTGAAGGCTTTGTTTAGGATTTTTTTAATCTTCTTTAGTTATTACTTGGGGAATAGATCTTTTCATGGTGTTTTGAGTGATTAAGTTTGAACTCTTGTAATTGTTAAGTATGTTTGTATAATAGTTTACAAATACTTTAGATATCTGTTTTGGATCTTCGACTATATGTCCTATGTTATTTTGAATTTTAAATATTCTATTAATGTCTCCATTATTAATAGTACTATTGTGGAAAAAATTAGTGTTATGGTCTCCTTCAAAAAGCCAAGTTTCCCTAGATTTTTGTTTCCAAAAGATTTCTTCCTTTGCTAATATATTTCCTTATTTTGTTACTAGTTCCTTTTCTTTGTTATATTTTTCTTCTCCCATACCATTTTTTATTACCTCTTCATTAATTTTCTTTAATTATTCTTCATTATCTAATTTTTCTTTAAAAATATTGTTGAAGTGATTTTTATTCCATCTTAGGATGTTTTCTTTTAAGTATTTAAGTTTAGATACAAAAAATAACTTTTTGGATCCCTAAAATCCACACTCTCTCCACCATTGATTTATTCTACCCATAAATTTATCATTAAGAAACCACATTTTATTGCATTTGAAAGGATTTATTATGGGTTTTATTTGTTCTTATATATCTAATTAGACCAGAAAGTGATCAAATCCTGCATTTGGTAGAATTGTTGAATGTGTTGCATAATTGAAATTACTAAGATGCCCTTTGAAGATGAATCTGTCTAACCTTTTTGTAATGTGCCACAAGCCTGATCTTTTTTTATTCCATGTGTATAAATCCTTGGATAGTGGGATATCAATTAAGTTTTGTACAAAGAACCAATCTTTGAAGTCTATCATAGTTTGTATTATTGTTTGGGTTCCTCCTAGTTTTTCATCGAAATTTAGAAGTGAATTGAAGTCTCCCCCTATGTAGTATTTGGTTGTTTTGTCTATTTCCATACAGGTACCGATCTCTTCCCAAACATTCCTCTTCTCTGCTTCTTGTATCGGCCCATATATGTTGATGAGTATGAATTGAATATTACTTCTATAACTCTAAATTTTTCCTCCCATCCAATTGTTTGATGATGTTACTATGTTATAATAATTTTTTTCTCTATCCATAATATATCAGTTCCTCCCAAGGATCTTGTTGATGCTATTAAATCTATTTTCTAAACTCCAAGCATCTTTCTTAATATTTCTCCTTCTTCATTGTTTAACTTAGTTTCTTGAATTATTTATACTTCTAATCCAAATAATTTTGAACTGAATTTTAGCTAGTGCCTCTTGTTAGGGGTGTTTGGTCCCCTAACATTCCATGTGGTTATCCTCATTGTTCATTGGGAAGGATCTTCCCCTTCCCAACTTTTAGTATTTCCTTCCTTTGGTTACCTTCAATGCTTGTCACTGATCTAAGCTCAACAAGAAATTTCCTACCTCTCTTTTTTTATTGTTTTCCACATCTTGGGATGGGTGTGAATTCCATATTTTCTTCAATACCTAGTTTTTATATATTTTCTCTTGTATTTTGTAAACTTCCTATAATTTCTTCATCTGGGATCTCTTCCTCATCCTCTCTTAATTCATCTACAATTTGGTTACTTAATTTGTAGCTTCATTTTCTATTCCTTTTGGAGATTCCCTTTTCTTATCATTTATTTTTGTTGACCAATTTTCCTTTTCCTATTCTTGTGTGTATTGTACCCCATATTGTTCCCATTTTTTTATGGAATTCCTCCCGTTCTATTGATTACTACTAGTTTTTGCATCCATTTTATTGTTTCTTCATTCCATTTACTCATTACCACTTCTATCTCTATAGGTATATGTATGTTACTGAGATATACTTCTTATTCCTTTTCTTTAGTTTCCATTAGTGTAAGAGGGGTGGCAAAGGGATCTTTTCCATTTGACGGGGTTTTCTAGAATTTATAACTCTTTCTCTTTTTCTCCCTTTTCTCAATTGTTATATTTTGATGCTAGAGGTATTTCACTTCCTTCTTTATAGTTGTTGTTTTGTTCTTAGTGAGTCTTATCTCTATTTTCCACAAGCTCTTTATTTCTATTTCTTGATTTGGAGTATGCATCATTTCTTTGGATAGCTTACTAATATCTATCTTCCTTACCAAATTACCAATTTCAGAGCTATTTCTATCATTATCTTTTGTTATGATTTCTTCTCTTGTTTCATTTTGGTTTTTTGAACTATTTCATTATTTTTTGTTTGTGTCTTTACCTTCTTTTGGTTCTTTTCTTGTGCTTATATTGGGGCTATCACCTCGAACTAGTTCTTTCCTTCTTGTATACAAAGGTTAAGCTATAGTTTTATCTTTGGTGATTTGATTTATAAAGTCTCCTTTTCTTCATTGTCTTTAATTTGTCTTTCTTTAGTTGCCCTTTTAGTTATTAAGCTTTTGATAGTGGTTAGATTACTTCCCACTGTTGCTAGCTTCTGATGATTGATGTGAGTTTCTTCCCATTGTGTCACCACATCTTCTAAGTCACTTGCTAGTATTAGCTTCTCATTTATCAATTTTCTATATATTTTCATGTTGTCCTTAGTTTCTTTGGTATAAGAGTTGGTATCTTTACACTAAATACAATCCTGAATTTCATATGACCACTTTTCCACATCCTTGATTATACACTTTTCTCTTTTGTAGTCTTTGAACTACTTTATTGTTATGTCCTCCGTTCCCTTCTCTTATGATGATCTCTCCTTCCTCAAATTCTTGGTTGAAATTACTTTTTAGATTATCACAATGCTTCCTTTGACTACATTTGATGTATTTATCTATAGGTTTCTTTATCATCTTGCATACTAAAGTTTTTTCTTTCCTCTATTCTATATATCTATTTTCCTTCAACACTAGCGACTTTGGGAAGACTTATCTTAAACCTAAGGTTCTTCCTTTATATGAGAATCCTCCTACCTCTATTCTTATATGGTCTTCCATTAAAATTGTTTCCTATATGTTTTCTTTTTCTTTTTCAGATTTGAATTATTTTAGGTTGTATATTGATCTATTGATGATTATTTTGATAGAATTAAGGTCTTTTATGTTAGGATTTAGATTGATTAAAAATTTAACCCCATTTGAATTTTTGATGTTTAAAAAAATGTAGAGAAAGTCTCCCATTGATGAGTGTATTTTATGAAGAGTATGAGGTTGATGAGTTCTATTGGGATTTCTTTGAGTTCCATCCATGTTGGCATTGTTAATGTTTTAATTACATCTTCATTATAGTTTGGCATCCATTTGAAAAAGTTTACACTAAAACTTTTGAAAAAACATAAATATCCAAAAAGTAAAATATTTAAAATTTCTATGTTATTACATTAAATTTAGATCAAGTAATTTGATAGGGAGAGCATACTTGTTTGCCACAAAAATCTTCAAACCATTCAAGTAACATAATATTTTTTGATTAGGGGAAGTTCCAATAGGAAAGACTCATATTTTCACATTTTGACCAACAAGATTCACTTTAAGGGTTACTGATAATGATTGTATTATGAGTCTCCTTAGGGTTCCAACAAGTTGCATTTGGGTCTCGAATAGGAATTGGGGTGAGCTTTGTTTTCCAGTATGGTCCTAGGGTTTCAATTTGTGATATTTTTATTGAGCTTGAGGGGGGTCTTTTTTAATGGGATATCTTGGTTTTTTGCTGATGTTGACAAAGGGTTTGAAGCATATAGGGATTCTATTTTTTTCTAATATGGATAAGGGTTTAGAAGTGGATGTGGCTTTGGTACCTTGTTTTGAAGCTATCTAGGGCTTGCTATGACTTAAGAGGGATTTATTAGCTTGGCTCTTTCTAAATATGTATGAAATCTTGTCAATTTTTCAAGGGTAATGGTCTCACCAGAAAGAGATTGGCCTTATTTTGTCTTTTCTCTCTTTTCATATTTTTGATAGTTGTCCAGCCTTCATTATTGCCATTTATTTCTAGGATGGTCTTTGTTTGATCTTGGAATTCTTTTAGAGCCCTTTGTTGCTTTTCATCTACCTATTTTGGATTTGGTGGTGGCTAATATTTGATTTTATCACTGAGAGAATACTTTTTTTGGAGAAGTAATTTTCCTAAATTTTTTTATCTTGAGTGTTTGATGGTTCTTGAGATCTGATCTTAAATTGATTGATGATTCTTGGTCAACCCTACATCTCTGCTCTTGATATACAATCTTTTTCTAGGGCTTTGAATCTATTGTAAGTAGGTAATCCATTGGTTTTCAAATAAATAGTGTGTTCAAAATATCTTTTTGTCAAATTTTTTGAGGGAAAACTATCTTTTCATGTGTTTGCATGTAGAGAAATTTCTTAGTAAATAAAATTGATATATTATTTATTTTTATTGTTTGCAATTCATAGATGTATCATTTTCCAATAGTTCTATACTTCAACTAAAATTTAAAAACCTCATTTTCTATTGCATTGGTTCTAGCTTTAGTCAATTGTGATTTTTACAAAAGGGTTGACTTTGATCACTATTTCCAATTGTAAAGAATATAAAATTTATAGATGAATATGATCCCTCAATTGTTATACTCTCAAATAAACTGCTTCTTCTTGCTAAGATATACTAAAAACCTTGAAACCCTTATCTACTGAAACTCGCCTCAGCTTCCTCTCGAAAAGATAAAAACCCTTATGCTCTCTGTACTTCTTCTTTCCTACCATAAATATTCATTGTCATTATATGGAATATCAAATAGTAGAGCTCACAGTTAGTACTATATTATTAATCTTTGTGATAGGCCCTAGCTTTTTTATTAGCCTTCTCTTTCAAATTGCAAAACAACAACAGAGGCGTTCAAATTATCCCCAATATATATTGTTTCTCATTGAGATTTGATTATTTTTAACTTCTTAATTCAAAAATTATTGTTCCAATTATCTACATTGCTTATATTATTATTGAGATGGAAAATGATAATAGAAGTGAAAGTTGTGCTACTTTTGAGATACTATTTGTAGGGTGGTTCACAAAAATTTGTAGGATTCTTGCCCAAATAAAGTCATGCATTTATTCTTCACAAACTATACATTATAAAGTTCTAAAATTTTAATTATGTTATATCCTAATTTATTAATATATTATATTCACTTATTATTATATCAATAATTAATAATAATATATTTAATAATGTATATTGAGATTATTCAGTATAATCTTTATTATTCATTAGGCCTTTCTCCCAAGGGGAGAACATTCTAATTATGGTATATGTGAGGGACATGACAATATCCTCCCAAAATTTCTTTTCCTCAAGCAATGACAATTTATACAAATACCTCCATGTAGAGTCGATAAAAAATATGATGTAAGAAAATAAAATTATATACAAAGTATACATATGAATGCATGAAGAAAAAAAGTAGATGTAAACAAATAATTCACACATTCTTTATTAATGCCTTATATTTACAAATTATAATGAACTAGGGTTAAGAATTTGATTTTACTTCTTTAATAGAAAAATGCAACCATATGTGATTATACATGTATATATAAGTTATAAAGGAAATTTGAATCATGATAAATTATATTCAAAGAAAATTCCATACTAAGCTCAAGATTGGACCCTTTATCCTAGCATAGTCTCTCCCGATGGTAGGTGTTAAGCATCCACTTGAGGTGGCTTACTAATTAGAACACTTGTTTTGTTTCATTCTTATCATTATTATAGTTGAGAATACTACTTAGTATGAAAATATATTACTTAGGCACTAAAATAAATGGTTCCCTTAAATTTTATAGGTCCAAGTATTCATCTTAAAGGCTTATAGATCATTGATTCCCACCCTATCTTAGAATGAATGATTGGTTGGATTTATACTAGTCCCTGTCTGACTATACCTATTTTCTCTCTCCTTATATTTATATTAGTTTTAATGTTCCCTTATAGAATTATTTATTCATCTTTAACACTCATTTCAACCTCAAAATATAGAAGGAGTTGATGTTATTCAAGTTGCCTAGACACCAATTTTGCAATGGATTCCCTCAAAGTTTATAGGTCCACGTCCATATCATAAAATATTATAGATTACTAACCCTACCCTATCTTGGGAAAAATATTTAGTTGATTGTATTTAAATAAGCCCCTCCTTGGTAACATCACCGACTTCTCTTTTTAGCCAAATATGAATAAAGTTAGTTTTAATAAATGTAGTTGTAAATAGGAAGTAATATTGATTGTTGTATATTAAGTCATATTATTATTTCAAATCAATTAAGGGTAGAGTATGTGTTGTCCAAGTTTCCTAGATACCAAATTTTATAGGTCCACATCCGCATCTTAAAAGATTACAAATTGATGACCCCTATTCTATATTGGGACAAAGGTCCAATTGCTAGAATTTAAACAAGCCCCTCCTTGGCAACATCACACTCTTCCTATCATAAATAATAGTAAAAATAAAATTAATAATTATTCATAAAAATAATATTAGAAATTATTTATTTTATCAATCATTATTCAATTATAAATATTAGAATATTATATACATAAAGGAATTTCAAGTTCTTTTACACATCTTTTCTTCTTTTATTCTTTTAAAGAAGGAATATTTTATATAAAGGTGAGTGATGTTATTAACATAAATTTATAAATGGACATACTTTCCATTTAAACTATGTTAGGAAAGCAATGATGCAAAAATGTTTTCTGAATGCCAATTTAACAGGAAAATATGCAAGAACAAAATTGCAGAGATGTGTAGGTAAATAAAATATTAGACATATTGGTGTAGGAGCACCTTAGGGAAAGGAAAACCCTAATAGGATTTCTGGCTTGTAAATGGCCTAGTCAACCATTGACCAAATAAGGACTAGTCATAAAGTCCCAAGGTGTGTTAGAGTGTGTGGAAGTAGATTGAGTATAAGTGTTGTCATGTTTTAGTTGTTAAGACCTAGTTAGTACTACAAGGTCCTAATAGGGTCAACTATTATCAAAGTTACAAAATACATTAAAATTGAGAAATTCTTATTGTATTGTGGTCCATAGGTGTTTTTGGATCAATTTGGGTGGATTTGAATCAAACTAGATAGGTTTGAGGTGTTTAAAAGTCACCTTTGCAAAAATTGCAAAAAGTTGCTCATGACAACTTTTCCTCAAATTTAGAAAGAAGCACTAAAGAGGCCTGGGATTTGACTTGAGGGTCTAGAAAACTATAAAAAAAGTTACATAAGGAAAGATCAAACATTTTTTATGCGTTGGATTTTGAATTGTACAAATTGTTCACGAGGAAATAAGAAGAAAATACACTAGAAAATGTCATTTTTGGCATAAGGCTTGCTATTTTGGATTGATCCTCCTACTATTTTGCATGGATTAGTTATCTAATAACATGAAAATTATCTTTGTGCTCTTTTTTGAGGATTTTTAACTCATTTTAATAAGTTTTGGTAATTATTTTGTTTTGTATTTCCTGCTGGTATGGACATAACAACCTGAACAAGAGTGACTATAACTTGAATGCCCATGGTTAAAACCTAATGGCCTTTGGTACAAGAAGTGGTCTTTGTAAATTATGTAAATATTCTTTTTGGAGGTTGTAGAACAAGTTATCTATTTTTGCAAGCAAGCCCTAGGCAAGCTTGGAGTTGTTTGGCTAGGAACTAAGATGCCTACAAGAAGGTTTTGATGAGTTTGCTCGATTGGTATGAGAAAATATTGCTATGGGAAATGAAGTAGAAGGAATAAAGTGTCCATAGGCTATAGGAGAAGTTCTTAGAAGAGGAACCTAGCATGTGATGAGGAATTTTCCATCATTTCCCTAGAAACCCTAAAACATAGGGGTTTTTTGGAAAAGTGTTGTATGAACGCTATGGGAGTCTAAAATCTTGAAAATCTTTGAGATCCGATAGTTGTGAAAAAAATTATAGAAGAAATCATCAGGGATCATCACGAAGTTTTTGATTTTATTTCAATTTCCTTGTTTTTTAGAGGCCTAATTGGGGTTCATAGGGCTATAAGGCCTAAAAGAGCAATATTGGGATTTTGAAGTTTAGGACTTGGAAAGATGGTGCATAATGGTTGGGAAATGATCAAGAAAATTGAGAGGATGATCAAAAATTCATTTTCCTTATTGGAAACCCGTGGTGAATTTTTCTTCTTGATAAGAACAAAGTTGCATATTTGTGGTTTGAAGAATTAGGAGTGTAATGCGAATTGATTGGTGAGTTTCTAAGTTGGAGAGGACTAGCAAAAGATCCTCTAAAGTAGGGTATCAAGGAGGAACTTTGGGAAGGCTATGAGAAATCCTTGGATAGAGCAAGAAGGCTCTAAGTGTGAGAAACTCCCCATTACATATCAAACACAAGACACAAAGAAAACACCAAATTTAATGTGGGAAACCCTTTCGAGATAAAACCCACCACTCAAAAACCCTGAGAAAATTTTTGTATTACAGTAAAAATTTTACATACAACAATTCTAGATTTTCACAGGCTTAGATTTCCTTTACAATCAACCTCATTTCAAACCTCTATCTTCTCTTGCAACCATTAATACATCTTGCAAATTCATTACAAAATTCAGTAAAGAAATAGTTACATTACATAATTATCTACCATCCTTCAGCCTCAGCAAGCACCTTTGGTAATGCAAAAATTTTGGTCATGCAAATGCTTGTCACTTTAGAATGTTTTAGTCACATGGATGCTTTAGTCACTTCGAAATGTTTTAGTCACATAGATGCTTTAGTCACTCTGGAATCTTTTGGTAACACTCAGTCATGCAAATACTTTGATCATTGTCTACGAGCATCACTACTCACCACACACACCATACACATACTGTAGCTCACAATCATTGTACATGAAAATAACATTGTTCACCATACAGTACAATCTACCTCCATCATATAGTGGTCTTGTTGTACGATGGGGCTCATAGCCATATAACACTCCCACTTCAACATTCTAACAATCTCCCACTTGATGAAGTGCGGAGTCTCTTACTCTATGCAACTAACAAGTGCCCGAGTTTTTAAGCCCCATAGAGCTTGTGCATCATTTGAACTTAGTTATGTTTAATAACTTTGTTAATGCATTTGCAACATTCTCTTGAGTGTCAACCTTTTCTAGATTTAACTTTATATCTTTAAACATGTCACAAAAAAAATGATGTTATACATCAATATATTTTTTCCTAGTATGGATAGTAGGATTCTTCGCCAAACATATTGTACTCCAACTGTCACAATTTTTTTAAATTTTTCCTACATCATAGATAGCATTAGAATACAAATTCTTCAGACAAATTACTTCTAGAAACACACAAGTGGATGCCATATACTCTACCTTAGTAGTCAACAATGTAGTTACACTTTTTCATTTGCTCATCCAACTACTAGCACCACCATCTGCCATGAATACATATCCACTAGTGGATCTTCTCCTATCAATGTCCCCAACCCAATCCATGTCAACATAACCTTGAATGCTAACTAATCTGTTAGATCCCATTGAGTTACCTTGATAACATAATGCATACTGTGATGTACCCTTCAAATATCACATAACTCTATTCAAAGTATCCCAATGTGACTTGCCTAGATTCTCTATAAATCGACTCAATACTCTCACTGCTTGTGCAATATCTAGTCTCATACTGATCATTGCATACATGAGGCTTCCAATGACACTTGCATAAGGTACCCACTTCATGTCTTCAATCTCATCAAGGGATTTTGGACTGTCATTGACTGACAACTTCATTCCATGTAACACTAGAACTACCCATTGCTTGTAGTCAGTCATATTCAACCACTCTAGAACATTGGTAATATATTTTCTTTAGCTAAGAAAAAGCTTTTTTCCAACCTTATCCCTTTTAATTTCCATCCCCAAAATAATTTTTTCTGACCCTAAATCTTTCATTTCAAACTTCAAGGACAATTGAGATTTTAATTCTAAAATCATTTCCTTACTATTTCCTATAAACACAATATTGTCTACATATAGAGCAATAATAAGTATACTATTACCTTCAAATTTATAGTGCACATAGTGATCCAAGTTAGATCTCATAAAACCCAAAGACAAAATATATGTGTCATACTTTTGGTACCACATTCTAGGTGACTGTTTCAAATTGTATAGAGACTTTTTAAGTTTACATACTAGATGCTCTTTGCCTTTTTCTGCAAAGTACTCTAGTTGGGACATGCATATCTCTTCTTCAAGATCACCATGAAGAAATGTTGTCATCACATCCATGTACTCAACTTTAAATTCATGTTCTACTGCAAGTGACAAAAAAAATCTGATAGATGTTAGCTTAGCTATAGGAGAGAATATTTCTCCATAATCAATCCCTTCGTTTTGAGAATAACCCTTTGCAACCAATCTTGACTTGTACTTGTAAATCCTTCTATCTGGACCACACTTCTTCTTAAACACCCATTTACATCCCACAAGATTTCTACCATTAGGCAAGGGCACTAGATTGCAGGTTTCATTCTTTTCCAGAGATTTCATTTCATCCTTCATGGCTGACAACCTGGAATATGAATCTAGCATATTAATTTCTTCTTTGATAGTCCTAGGCTCATCAACATCTATAAGAAAAGAATAGGTACAATTAACATTCAACATAGAATAAGAAAACCTCTCTAGTGAATAACTGTACCTATCAGGTTACCACCTTTGTTGTGTAGATCCCTTCACTTCTTGTGGTGACACTTCCTAAGGTTCAACATGAGGTTCAGGATCATGTTCTTCTTCACTTGTATGATTGCTTGAGCTCTCCTCATCCCCATTCTTAGGTAATGCTAGATTCTCATTCTCAACTTCATTTAGAGTCTAAAATACCTCTTGTCTAGAAGCTAAAGGGATTTGAACTACTTCCTTTATCTTTTCAACCTTCTCTAGCTACTCTAGTGAGATATGTTTCATTTGCTAAAAGATAACACTCCTATTGTACAACACCTTTTCAGTGAGATGGTTCCACAATTTATACCCCTTTACACCACTACCATACCCTATGAAGATAAACTTCACTACTTTGTTATCCAAATTCGACCTACTCACTTTAGGTACATGAGCATATGCTTCACAATCAAAGACACACAAATGTCTTAATGAGGGATTCTTACTAGACCATGCTTCCATAGGTTTCTTGTCAACTAGCACTGCCATAGGAGAATGGTTCAAAAAGTAATATGTTGTTGCCAGTGCATCAACCCAACACTTCTATTCAAAACCAACACTTCCCAACATGCTCCTTGCTCTCTCAATTAACGACCAGTTCATCCTTTCTACTACTCCATTTTGTTTCAAAGTATAAGTTGTCATGTTAGGTCTCTAAATTCCATGATCTACACAGAATTTGTCAAAATCTCCATTATAAAATTCACCACTGTTATCCATCCTTAAACATTTAATCTTTCTCCTAGTCTAGATTTCAACAAGGTTTTAAAATTCCTTAAAATAAATGAACACTTCTAATTCATTCTTCAAAAAAAAATGATTATTCTTCTCGAATAATCATCAATAAATGATACATAACATCTTGAATTAGATAGAGAAGGAACACCCACATGACCAAATACATCTGAGTGAATATAGCCCAATAAACTAGAATTGTTTTGAGAAATGGAATAAAACTAAACATGATTTTGCTTTCCACAGATGCAATGTTCACAGAAATCAAATTTAAGGTTACAATCAACCAACCCCTCAACCAAGTTTTTATTCTTCAAGGTTTTTAAAATTTTCTCGCCAATATGGCAAAGCCTATAATGCCAGAGCATTTTTTCCTTTATAGGAAGTTTAACTTCCATTGCATTTAAACCATGTGTTACCATATTAATTTTATTAGACTTGATAAAGATGCTATTATAAAAAAAACATATTTTGCATCTAACTTATACAATGTTCCAATGTGTTCATCCTTAGCTAAAACTATAGAATCCCTAGTTGTGTTACTACCACCATGGATAAATGTTACTTGGACTTTGACATCATTTAAATTTCTAATAGAAAGTAAGTTTCAAGCCAAACTGGATATGTGAAGTACTCTATCAATTCCCTTTGCTCTGCCATTAGGAAACTAAATTTTGACTCTTCCTTTGCCAAAAATTCTAGTGTGGAATCACTCACCAAGAACACCTTTCCACCATTGTATAGTTCATATTTAAGAACCATTCTTTATGAGATTTCATGTGGAATGATGCTCCCAAATCCACCAAAAATACGTTGTTATACGCAGGCACTTCCAAGGCTACTATGAAGGCAACAGTGTCAGTTTTAGAAGACTCCATTTTAGAAGTATATTCCTTCTTTTTATTTCTCTCTTCCTTGCAATCCCTTCATATATGACCTTTCTACTTGCAGTTCCAACACTTCACCTTGGACTTCTTTCCAGGAGTGGTAGATCACTCTTGAGACTTTGACTTCATGTCCTTAATCTTATTTTTGTCCTTAGATTTGGCTCGTACACTCAAAGATTCTTTTGTCACCTTAGAGGGCTTCTTTCACATCTCCTCTGATAGAAGTGCAACAACTACTTCATCCATTTTCAACTTGGTAGTCGTACTTCTGATGGCCATTACAAAATGATCCCATAAATTAGGTGATGAGCACAACAGTAGTATGCATCGATCTTCTTCATCAATGGACACACAAACACATTTTAACTATGCAATCAGCATATTGAATGAGTTTAAGTGATCTTCCACAACTGTTCCTCCATCCATCTTTAAGGAGTACAATTTCTTCCTTAAAAAAATCTTGTTTACCAAGGATTTTCCCTGGTCAATATCTCCTAATTTTTTTCCACAAGGAATGCACAATTTTCTCTTCATGGACATTCAATAAAACTAAGTCTGCAAGACTCAATCTTATTAATCCTTTGGCCTTTTGATCCATTAGTTCCCAATCTTTCTGTTCATGCCCGAAGGCTTAATGCTAGACATGATAGTCCACAAATCTCGATCAACTAGAAAATATTCTACTTTAAGTTTCCACAACTCAAAGTTGGTGCCATTGAACTTTTCATATTTTAGTCATCTTGATGTACCCACCATCTCAATTTATAGACAAAAAATTGCAAACTCTCACTACAAAAAAGCAAACCCTACTTGACAAGGATAACACAACTCACCAGACTTTGATACCACTTGTTAGGAAAGCAACAATTTGAAAATGCTTTTTGAATGCCAAATTAATAGGAAAATACACAAGAAAAAAGTTGCAAAGATGTATAAGTAAATAAAATATTAGTCATATCAAACATGAGACACAAAAAAAACACTAGATTTAATGTGGAAAACCCCTTCGAGAAAAAACCCACCACTTAAAAACCCTGAGAAAACTTTTGTATTATAGTAAAAAATTTACATACAACAATTCCAGATTTTCATAGGCTCAAATTTCCTTTACAATCAACCTAATTTACAACCTCTATGTTCATTACGAATCTTGCAGCCATTAATACATCCTGCAAATTCATTACACAATTTGGTAAAGAAATGATTACGTTATAGAACCTTCTACCATCCCTTAGTCTCAATGAGTGCCTTCAATGAAACAGATGTTTCAATCACGTAGATGGTTGTCACTCCAAAATTTTTTGGTCACACATATGCTTTAGTCACTCTGAAACTTTTTGGTAACACTCAGTCATGCAAATGCTTTAGTCACTAGATTAGAGAATCACTACTTGCTGCACACATCGTACACATACCATAGACCACACTCATTGTACATGAAAATGACATTGTTCACCATACAATGGCTCACCTCTATTGTACTTCATCGTACATTCAAAACCCATTCCTTTAACTCCACTGCATGGTGCAATTTGCCTCCATCGTATGCTGAGGCCCATAGCTGTATGACACTCCCACTTCAACATTCTAACAAATTAGTCACTAAACCTAATAAAAGAAGACAAATAAAGTATTCCTTATTTTTTATTAAAAATTCTTTACTTATAAATAACTATTTTATCCCTGCTATTAATCACCCTCTCATTAATAAAAAACTTTAACATGATTACGTACCTTTTGTAAGAGAGGAATTTAATTCTTTGGTTTATTTTTTGACTTGCAGTTTCTTTATATTAATGCAATTTTTTTATTTGACCCAATCAACCATCGAATCAAAATAAATTATTAAATTTTATTACACTACAACATTATAAGTAATGAATAATTTTTTATTAGATATAATTTAAAAACTTGATTTAATTTGACATAATCAAACTACCAAGGTCATGGTCTTCCCCATTGAACTACTCTAGTTAGTTTGAGCTGTAGGTTTTTGGAATTATAGGCATCAGACAATTTTTTACACTTGATTAAACTATACAATATTGACCTTTTTTAGTCCCTGCTTTTTAAGGTAGAGACTATAGTTTTCAACTTGTTTCTTGCATTAATCATCATCTTCATAATAGTGCCCATTTAAAGATTTCTTGTTTAACAGATGGTGCATAAAAAATGTGCCATTAAATAAGATTTTTGCTTTTTTTCTTTCTATTTTTTGATTGAGCGACTTGCTTTTTCCTCGGAGTCTTTCTTTTTTTTTGGCAAGAAAAAATATAGAATTTAGGTCTACCTTCCACTTGTTGTATGTATGACCTTAATAAATGACACTACTTCTAGCAAACATGTGTTTGGAGATGTGGCTCGATAGAGGGTAGATGATGTTGGGCATTACAGATGTCATACAAATCAACTGTAAAAGACTTTCACTTGTTTGTCTTCTCATTAAAATATTTTAATCATCTACATATATTCTACAATTTTTATTTTATTCTTTATATGTCATTAATTTCTGTTTTAATGTGCCTGATTTTATTTCTAGTTTCAATATTAGGAATTACATTTTCCTTGTTGAGTTTTTTATTCCGAGAAATTTTGTCAATTTTCTAGTCATCTAATCCATTGCTCTTTTTAAGTTATTTGTAAATATTTTACTTTATTTTTGACATGGGAAAGTTCAGCTCTGATGTGCTTTCTTCTAGTTCTTTTGGCCCTTTTTCTTGCAACAAATTACTTTGTAATTTCAAAAATCATAAGTTGGCTTACCAGTCAGTTATTCAAGGAAAAATTGTCAATCTTTTAATCTTGTACTTCTCCATTCCTCCTCATTGAATTTATTATCAAGGCTTTGGATTCTTTGTTACTGTGAATCCTTTCATATGTTATTAATTCAATACCGACATTTTTATCAACACCATCCTATTGAAAACCATGGGTTGTAGAAACAAATGGGTTTCTAAAGAAAAAATATTATTTATCATCATAGGTTTAGTGGGTGTGTTAAACAAAATCTATTTTCAAAATTTGTGTTATCTATTATTTTAGGTCTCCTTTCATGGGATTTCCATAAATAAAGTACACTCTATTTGTGATTGGGTACACATTCAGGTTATCTTGTAAGTGATACCTATGGAATCAGTTCATATTTTTCTTTTGGGCTCCTCAATGGCTATGGTACTAGAGGTAGGGGATTTGTCATTATCCTCAAGAATCACAGCCTTTTAAGGCTTCCAATATAGTAGATTGTGCATCATTCATACATGGAAAGGCCTTCAAAGAGAACATGACATTGGGCATGTACATATGTGCGGGCCTAAGTATTGGAGCTCTTAAAAAGCATATATTGGTTATATTTAATGGGAATAAATTATGTCCCTCTAAGGGCATTATCTGTGAGGCACAATAGACTATTGTGATAGTTATGTTTCCAATGAATTTAGTTTCTAGTTTTCTTCTTAGTGTACCTCTCCTCATTGATATGACCATATGGTCTGCTTATAGGATTTTTAATTTGTATGTGATTGCTTCTAGTTATTTATCTTCATAATTATGTTTTTTGTTGATTTGTTCATTTTAATTCATGGGGTTTGCTTTAAAATTCACATTTTCCAGGGACAACTAGACATTCATTTATTACATTGAATTACTATCCACCAACATCTTATATCATATGTTTGAGCCAGGGTCCAATTGGTTGGAATGTAATATTTTATTATGTTTTCAAAAATTATTACCAATAATAATTGATTTCTTCTATGGGCATGTGATATCTAATCCAAATGGAATTTCCCACAAATGCCCACCAGCCTTGGTGCCTAAAATAATAGCTCACAATTATCTGAATAGGTCCTTGTACGTCAGTCCAAGAGTCATGTTCTATGAGTGATCATATCTTCCTACATTATGTGCCAACTAGTTAGCAATAATTTCTCATCCTTTGGAACTACCATTCCTCAACAACCATAGGAGGGGTAGAACAACAATGGTTCTTTCAATACATGCATGCCTTTCTTTACTATAAGAGCATAAATTCATAGGAATAATTGTAATTCCATTTATCTAAAAAATATGAGCAACTAAAAAAGTACAAATATTACAAAAATATCAAGCTATTGGAAATCTGATTGAAAAACTTATTGTTGAAGATCTAAGAGGGATATTGTTGCAAAAAAGGAAGATTGTTGTTTTCAATCATTGTTTTTTCATTGATGTCAAACCTGCTATTTGTAGGAATGACATTTCCTTATAAGATCTAAGTACTTTCATTTAGTTGATCGATGAAGAGGATTTAATCAACAAGATGCAACAAGAGTACCTAAGAGAAAGGTTGAGTTATGATGTTGTAATAAAGTGTAAGCATCAGTTAAGACAATGGTTAAATAATGTATTGATAACATACTCAAGGATATAGAGGGTGGTCATACTTAGAAATATTGGAGGAATAAGTTGTAACAAAGTTGACTGCAAAGCTTAAATTAAGACCATTAGTGGGTACTAAGAAAGTTAGTTGAAGCCAAGCAAATTCTTAGTTGGAGCTGAGTAACAGGGAAATCTAATGTGAGCTAAGTGATCTTCAAGTGCCAAGCATCATAAAATCTTAGTTGGTGCTGAGTGAACTTCAAGTGCCGAGCGTTAGGAAAAATATAGTTGATGCCAAGTAATATAGTATGTGTCAAGCACCAGTATTTCAATAGTGCCAAACTGCTACATTATTTCAAATTATGAAGATTCACCAAATCTGGGCCGACAAAGAGGTTACCTTGAATTTTTGGAACTAGTTGGAAGATAAGGATGATGAGCTGGTGGCACAAAATTCTATGAGAACTATTTTAAAGAAAATTCAAAAAGATTATTCAAGAAGTTTCTAGAGGAAACAAAATATGGGTTAGATACAATGAATCCTACCTAATCCATATGAATTGAAATAAAAAGGAAGGAAGAATCCAGTGGGAAAAGAACTCCAAGACTTCTATTTAAGGAATCATAGACCAAGAAGCAAATGCTGCTGAGTTGCTGTTGCCAAAGAGCCAAATTGTGAAGTAGTTAGAAGGGTGTCAAGGAGAAGACATCTAAAAGAAGGAAGAGCATTTCTATAATTGGTCAAGAAGAGATGATTGCACTGGTACATTGAGCATGGAGACTCAAGGAGACTAAGCTTGAAAGGAGGCCAAGCTATTAGAGTTGCAGAGATAGAAGGCCAGGAAATGGTATGAGTTGAGAAGTGATCTAAGATCTGCAAGTTAAGTTGTATGTTGTAGTCAGGTCAAAGATTTTCTAATACTCTCTAGCAATTGTATTAGATATGAAAATCCTATGGACTTAGGTTGGTTTAATAGCCATTTGTAAATCCTTTAATAGGGTGGCATTCCAAATGAATGTTCTAAAGTCCTCTAACTAGGCTCACTTCTAATAGGGTGGTTAAATCCTCTAACAAGGTCACATTTAACAGTGTGTTGTAAGCCTTTAACAAGACATACCTTTCATAGGGTATCACTTTAGAAGAGTGAGAATTGAGTAGCATGTTATTGGTGGTTTTTCCCAAATTCAGTTCCCACATAAATCACTGTGTTATGTGTTGATTTCTTATGTGACATGCTTGCATGTTGATTTACATTAACTTGTTGATTAGAAAAGTTAAAGCTTGGATGAATAAATGGTTGAATGGGCTCACTATACTTACTAAAAAATTTGAATAGGACATTTGGATCTTGAGTAACTGATTCACCCCTCTTAGTTATTCTAAAGCATTTCTAACAATTGGTATCAGAGTTTACTCTAATTTAGTTTCAAGGTACTAGAGGCAGAAAGATCAAGATGTCCAAGAGAGAAGCTCCAAGCTCAACAAAGACAACTTTGTTGCATGGTAAAGTCTGATGAAATTGCACCTTGGATCAATAGGTAATTATGCACAAACCTCAATTGGAAAAAAAAAGATGTAAATCCAATAGGATCTCTTATTGTAGATGATTTGAACAAAAAGGAGCACAATCAAGCAATGCCGGAGATTTCCTCTACAATTAGTTATGTAGAATATGATGACATCAAAGATTGTGACACTACATTCAAGATGTGAAAAGCCTTATTAGATATCTATGGAGGAGATCAAAATGTTCAGAGAGTGAAGAGAGAAAGCCTAAGAGGAAAGTTTAATGACATGAAAATGGAGGAAGATCAAAATGCTGCTCAATATGCTTCAAGAATAAAAGAAGTGGTAAGTGCAATAAGAAGTCTAGGTGGTCAATTGGAAGAAGAAACTATCATCAAAAAATACTTGAGAACTCTGCTCCCTATCTATGCTATTAGAGTTTTAGCCATTCAACAACTAAGGTGTGTACAAGGAAACACACTAACCTTTGAAGGAATAGTGGGAAGACTTACTGCATTTGAATTGTCCAATTTTGATAATTGCAGACCTAAGAACCTTGAATTTTCTTTCAAGGCCAAGATGAAAATAAAAGACACTGAGGAGGAGACACCAAGAAAGAAGAGAAGAAAGGGAACACATGCATCTAGTGATAGCAGAGTAGATGAGGAAGATGTGGAACAATTAGAAGCACTACTGGCTAGGAGATTTCATAGAGGCAAAGGTAAATTCAAAGGTAAGCTCCCTATCATATGTTTCAATTGTAATGAAGTAGGCCATATTGTTGCAAGATTTACATAGAAGAAGAATTAAAAAGAAGGAAACAAGTACGAGAACAAAAGAGAAGATGATAACAAAGACTACAAGGAAAAAGGAAAAAGATGCTACATTGTTGAAGAAGATTTTGATGAGAATGATGATGACGTAGTCTATGTGGCCATGAAGGATGAATTAGATAAAGATGAAGATGAAGCAATAGCATTGGTTACCTGTGTGAACAAGAATGACAAGTGGATCATAGATAGTGGATGCTCACATCACATGATAGGAGATAAAAGTAAGTTCATTACCTTTACTCAATATGATGGAAATAGTGTTAGATTTGGTAATGATGCTCCATGTCAAATCAAAGAAAAAGGTTCTATTAAACTCACAGAGAAAATTTCATGTGATAATGCATACTATGTTGAAGGATTGAACTACAACTTGTTGAGTGTGTCACAGTTAGGTAATGTAGGATACAAAGTAGAGTTTGGAAACAAAATTGCCAAGATCTATGATGCTGATGGAAATCTGATAGGAAAAGGTAAAAAAACTAGGAGCAATCTGTTTTACCTAGATATGGAAGATGCAACATGTCTTATTGTTAGACTTGATGATGTGTGGTTGTGGCATAAAAGGTTGTGTCATGTTAACTTTGATAATCTGATTAGCATCAACAAGAAGAAGAAAGTTAGAGGCTTGCCCAAATTAAAGAAACTTGAAAACACAATGTGCAAACAATGTCAACTAGGGAAGATGACTAAGTCTAGCTTCAAAAGAAAAACATACACTTCCAAAGAAGTACTAGAGTTAGTTCATAAAAACTTGTGTGGTCCAAAAGAAGTGCAAATCTACCTAGGAGATAGATACATAATGTTATTTGTAGATGACTATTCAAAGATGATGAATGCTATGTTTTTAAAGAAAAAATTTGATGCATTTCAAATGTTTAAGTGGTATTTGGCTAGAGTTGAGAAGGCAATAGGAAATAATATGAAATGCCTAAGGTCAGAAAGAGGAGGCGAGTTCACATCAAAAGAGTTTGAAATATTCTGCAATAACAAAGGTATCAAAAAGAAAACATCAGCACCAAGAACTCCACCATAGAATGGTATTGCTGAAAGAAGGAATAGGTCAGTGATTGATTGTGCTAGAACCTTGATGATGGAGAAAAATGTTACACTAAAATACTAGAGAGAAGCTGTAAGTACTGCAATCTACACACTGAATAGAGTTCAAGTCAAGAAAGGTACAAATGCAACACCTTTTGAATTATAATATGGTCACTCACCTAATGTTAAACATTTCAAAGTATTTGGTTGTAAATGCTATATTCTTAAAGATACTAGAAATGGCAAGTTTGATGCAAAAAGTGATGAAGGCATATTCCTTGGATACTCCACTAGAAGTAAGACATATACGTGGTTGAACACTAACATTAACAAGATTGTGAAGAGTGCAAATATAAATTTTGATGAGCATGCAAAAATTTAGGTTGATGAAACTAAGTAATTAAAGGATTATAGATCATTTGTATACTTCTATGAAGGAATGATTGTTGAAGACAATGTTGCAAATCAAGTTGGAAATCAACAAAAAAAATTAGTATTAGCCGAGTCACAGCCAGTAAATGTCGAGCTACATTCAAAAGTCGAGCTACATAATGTAGAAAGTGGACATTTTGGTTCTAAAAATAGTATACATGAGAGGAATGATGAAGTGCCAGAAGAAGAAGAGCAAAATGACTCTGAAGCTGAAGGATCAAACATGGAAAGAAGGACAAAACCAAGGTTAGGCAAGTATGTGAGAAAAAATCACCTTGCAGATTAAATCATTGGTGACAAGGATGCCAGACCAATGACAAGGAATAGACTAAGGAATGAATCATGTTTGCTAAGCAAGGTTGAACCTAAAATGGTGAAGGATGCACTGTAAGATGATGACTAGTATAAAGCCATGGAAGAGGAGATAGATCAAATTGAGAAGAACAAAACATGCACCCTAGTTCCTAGACCAGTTGATAAGAATGTGATTGGTACCAAATGGGTGTTTAGAAAAAAACTTGATGAGAATGGTGAGATAGCAAGAAAAAAAGCCATACTAGTTTGTAAAGGCTATGCACAAGAAGAAGGATTGGATTATGGGGAAAAATTTTCCCTTGTTGCAAGAATGGAAGGGGTAAGAACATTACTTGCATATGTTGCATACAAAGGTTCCAAAGTGTACCAAATGGATGTGAAGTCTGCTTTTCTAAATGGTAAACTAGAAGAGGAAGTCTACATAGAACAACCCGAGGGATTTGTAGGTGACAAGAACAAGGACAGGGTCTACAAACTACACAAGGCACTTTATGGATTGAAGCAAGCACCTAGAACATGGTATGAGAGATTGCAAAAATATCTTGTGAAGATAGGATTTGAGAGAAAAGATGAGAACAACAACTTGTACATCAAAGCTAAAAAAGGTAAATACATTTTGATATAAAAAATATTTGTTGATGATATAATATTTGGAGGAAAAGATGTTCTATGCAAAGATTTTGTTGATCAAGTGAAGCATGAATTTGAGATGTCAATGTTTGGAGAAATCAAATTCTTTGCTGGATTGCAAGTACATCAATTGAAACATGGCATATTTGTGACCCAATCCAAATACATCAAGGAGATACTCAAAACATTTGGGTTAGAAGAATCAAAACCAGTTAGCACACCAATAGCAAAAGGACATAAGCTATCCAAGAATGATGAGTCTACTTAACTAAATCAGACATTCTATAGATTAATGATTGGAAAGTTGCAATATGTTGTACATAGTAGACTAGACATTACATTAGCTATTGGAATAGTGGCAAGATTTTCTACAAATCCAAGAGAAAATCACTTAATGGCAGTAAAGAGAATACTAAGGTATCTAAAAGGAACTGATGACTTTGGTTTGTACTACAAGAGGAGTGAAACATTTGACCTAAAAGTCTACACTGATGCAGATTGGTGAGGTAACATTGATGATAGAAAAAGCACCTGTGGAGGAGCACTTTTCTTGGAAAAAAGGTTGATTATATGGACCAGCAAAAAGAAAAGTTGTACCTCTCAATCCACTGTTGAAGCTAAATATGTTGCAGCTACTATAAATTGCACCAATATTGTATGGATCAAACATTTGTTGCAAGTTATGAAGGAAGAAGTAACTAAGCGTGTGATACTTTATTGTGATAATACAAGTGCAATCAACATATCAAAGAACCCTATAATGCATGCTAAAACCAAGCATATTGCAATCAAGTATCACTATGTAAGAGAGTTAGTGGAAGACAAACAAGTGAAGATGGAATATGTTAGCTTAAAGGAACATATTAGCTCAAAGGAACAAATTGTTGATAGCTTCACAAAAGCACTATCTAAAGATTCTTTTGAGTATCTTAGAGGTAAGTTAGGGGTGATACCCCTAGCCAAGGCTATTTGAAGCAAAACCAAGACTGCACTACATCAAATGAGTTGATTGTTAAAAGATTTTACATATTGATGTAGAGGATGTTTACTTTAGGATTTCATGCCTAAAGTAGTAGAAGTGTTGAAGTTCCAAATTAGTCAAAAGTAAGGTGACAGAGGGAGAAATTGAATAAAGATGCAAACGCTAATAAAATGCTAATATGTCTTTGGCATTGTTGTCAAAGAGGGAGAAATTGTGAGAAACTAATCAAATGTTGATGATCTGGTGATCAAAAGTATGAGGGAGAAGTTGATAGAAATAATCAAAAGATGATTAAAACAACAGAAGATGAGCAATATAGAGGGAGAAAAATAAAGAACAAAGATACAATAGCTAAAAGAGGGAGAAGCAGAAATGAAGCAATCAAGATAGTAGAAGGAGATGTGAAAACTGATGGTAACACAATTACTTTTTGGCATCTAACTTACTGTTCTAACCTAGTTAACATATGGTTAAATAGTTTAGTCTGATGGTTGATCAGTTTGGTTTGCCATCAATGCAAAAGAGGGAGATTGTTGGAAATATGATTGAAAAACTTATTGTTAAAGATCTAAGAGGGAGATTATTGCAAAAAAGAAGATTTTTGTTTTCAATCATTGTTTTGTCATTGATGTCAAACTTGCTATTTGTAGGAATGACATTGTCTTATAAGATCCAAGTACTATCACCTAATTAATTGATGAAGAGGATTTGATCAACAAGATGTAACAAGAGTACCTAAGGGAAAGGTTGAGTTATGATGTTGTAATAAAGTGCAAGGATCAGTTAAGACAATGGTTAAATGATGTATTGATAACATACTCAAGGATACAAAGGGTGGTCACACTTAAAAACATTGGAGGAATAAGTTGTAACAAGGTTGACTGCAAAGCTTAAATTAAGACCATTAGTGGGTGCCAAGAAAGTTAGTTGAAGCTGAGAAAATTCTCAATTGGAATTGAGTAACAAGAAATTCTAGTGTGAGCCGAGTGATCTTCAAGTGCCGAGCATCAAAAAATCTTAGTTGGTGCCGAGTGAACTTCAAGTGCCGAGCATCAGGAAAAATATAGTTGATGCCAAGTAACACAGTATGTGTCAAGCACCAGTATTTTAATAGTGCCGAGCTACTGCATTATTTCAAATGATGAAGATTTGCCAAATCTAGGCTGAAAAAGAGGTTACCTTGAATCTTGTGAACTAGTTGGAAGATAAGGATGATGAGCTGGTGGCACAGAATTCTATGAAAACCATTTTTAGGCAAATTCAAAAGGATTATTCAAGAAGTTTCTAGAGGAAACAAAATATAGATTAGATACAATGAATCCTACCTAATCCATACAAATTGAAATCAAAAGGAAGGAAGAATCAAGCGGGAAAAGAACTCCAAGACTTCTATTTAAGGAGTCACAAACCAAGAAGCAAATGCTGCTAATGCTGCTACTGCTAAAGAGCCAAATTGTGAAGTAGTTAGAAGGGTGTCAAGGAGAAGACATCTAGAAGAAGGAAGAGCATAGAGGCTCTACTTCTACAATTGGCCACGAAGAGATGATTGCACTGGTACATTGAGCATGGAGACTCAAGGAGACTAAGCTTGAAAGGAGGCCAAGCTATCGGAGTTGCAAAGATTGAAGACCAGGAAATTGTATGAGCTGAGAAGTGATCTGAGATCTACAAGTTAAGTTGTATGTTGTATTCAGGTCAAAGATTTTCTAATACTCTCTAGCAATTGCATTAGATATGAAAATCTTATGGACTTAGGTTGGTTTAATAACCATTTCTAAATCTTTTAACAAGGTGGCATTCCAAGTGAATGTTCTAAAGTCCTATAACCAGGCCCACTTCTAACATGGTGGTTAAATCCTCTAACAAGGTCACATTTAACAATGTGTTGTAAGCCTTTAACAGAGCAGGCCTTTCATAGGGCATCAGTTCAAAAGAGTGAGAATTGAATAGCATGTTATTGGTGGTTTTTCCCAAATTGGGTTTCCACATAAATCACTATGTTGATTTCTTATGTGACATGCTTGCATGTTGAATAACAATAACTTGTCAATTAGAAAAGTTAAAGCTTGGATGAATAAATGGTTGAATGGGCTCACTATACTTAGTGAAAAGTTTGAATAGGACATTTGGACCTTGAATAACTAATTTACCCCCCCTCTTAGTTATTCTAAAGCATTTCTAACACAAGCAACTGAACAAGTATAAATATTACACCTGTTATTATGGTTGTTGGCATGCTTACATTGGCCTCTTTAAAAGACCTTGCAATCTATTATAGTTACTTATCCAACCAAAAATTTCTTTGTAACTACTAGAAGTTTATAAAAAAACCTGAATGTAGATTAGCACTGCATTGGCATTATTATATGAGTTATTGCATGTTTTTTGTTAAGCTCCAATATTGCAGTTATTGGTTGTTTTTCTACACTTGTACATAATGTGTATCTACTCCCAAAAACTAAAACTAACACCTTCCATCATAGACATCTTCATCCCAACATGATTTACTCACAAACCACAATTTAATCTCAACAGATTCCCTTGACCACTAGTTTTAGAGCTTCTCCAATCCCAGACTATACTAAAAAACATGGGAAGAAATTAAATGACAAGATTTCTAGATGTTGAGAGAATGTAACTAGAAGATGCACCCTTTACATGTGTGATTGATGTTTTCTTACAAAGGGCTTTTCATGGATAAGATATAATTCTTTAGATATGAAGAGAATAGTATGCATGCATAGGACTAAGTGACCGAAAGAAATGCACAATCCACAACCACCTACTGTAGTGAGAAAGGAATGTATAATATATGTTTCACAAAAAAGGTAAACTATGAAGGAGAAATGCAAGAACCATCTCGGTATATGACTAAATGTTAATATTGACCTCAGGTCTCCTACAATTGAAGAAGAGAGAAAAATATGCACAATAACAAAATAAATCATGTATTGTAAGGCATTTCCCTTGCAATCATTGGTGGAATGTCCCTCTCATCAACCAACGGATTCTAAAATCCTCCATGACAACAATACACTTTGGTCTACTTGTACTAGAGGCTGGGACTGTAGCTGCCCGTAGCTCTTGTTTAATAGAAAAAATAACATTTTATTGCATTATAAAATTAAACATGTTTAATATAGTTAAATGAAGTCTATATAGTTTGTTATAATTATTTTTAAAATATTTTATGTATTTTCATATTGAGTTCCACATTTCCATATTTTTCTTTATCATTCCAAATGCTAAACCTTTCTTATTTATACATGGTTACTTTTAAAAAATGAATCTTAATGTTATGTTTTGACATTTCATGAAGGTGAAAATGAAGGCTAATATGTGATACTAACTAAAATCGGTGCAAAATATTTAAAGATTTCTCTTAAGTTATGCAATTTAATATAGCTATAAACAAACACTAGAATCAAAAAAAAAGAAAAAAGAAATTCACATGTTTTTTGGAGAATTACATTTAACAGTGTAATCACCCAAAAGTGATCATCTAGACCATTAGTCCCATTCTCAACATTTTTGCTAAATTATTACATCATTTACCTAGATCAAATTTTTAAAATTCAATTTATTTGATTTTATCCTATAGTTTGACCACTATATTCTAAAGTTCATATTTAATTGAAAGGAACATGCCCCCTTTTAATTAAGTAAAATACCCCTTTCACCTCTTATCCCAAGCTGCACACATAAAGCATTTTCCTCAATTTAGAAATAAAATAAAAGACTTTTTGTCTCACATGGAGATGCAAAAGTCAACTCTTTCTTATTGATGGAAATGATCTTGCACATGGATCATGCAAAATTCAACTCCCCACCCTTGATTAGATCTTCTTTCCTTGTTATCTCTACCATTCATACTTCTTTAAAATGAAGAGATCTTTCCTCATCTAAGGATCCATCTTTTCTTCATTAGTGTTATTTTGCATTTTCTATAGTTACTCTTGGAGCTTGTGGAGGATTTGTGGCTTGACATCCATTCTTGCATAGAATTTTAGTTTAGCATTATATGGCATTAACATAGTTTCTCTTTATGCATTAGAATAATACACTTAGCTAATTAGAGGGATTTTAATACTTTCACATTATTAGCTTAGTTTTCACTCTTTACATTTCATATAATATGGTTCAATTTTGCATAGCATCCCATTGTAGTTCTTGGATACTTGCATCCTTTCTCTTGTCTTTGAACCTCCCATCTCATGGTGTACTTGCAAGGGGTTGCATCTCTTAGGCTCAACTGAGATCATTTTTATCCATATCTTGCATTCCTTTGCACTCCATGACTGGGTAGCTCAGTCACCATTCGAGACTCTCCATCTATGAGGTCTTTCAAAAAGGATGACCTAGAGAAATGCACATTCTAGTGTGTACATTTTTGGTGCCCACCATAGGACAATTTTTTTTTTCCCTCTTTTTGTACATTTTCATCACTTCTATTCTTTTTATTTTCATCTAGTTTTTATTTTGCTGACAAAGTTATTATGCGATACTTTTCTAGTATCGTATGATATTTTTTTCTATACTAGTGTGATACTTTACTAGTTAAAAGTATCACACACAGTGTAAGATTCTATCACACGAAAGTTATAACTTCTATCATCTACCTAAATATAAAGTATCCTGTAGCACTAAAGTATCACTCAACAATATAGTGAAGTATCACATGATATTTGTGTAGCGAAAAGTATCACCTGGTTTAGGGTAAAGAATTGCTTTAGTTTTTTATTAGCATTTTGAGTCCTTGCAACATCTATTTTTGAGTTTTTTTGTTAATTGTTGTCTGACTAGTGCCTTGAAAGTTTATTATAGATTTTTGCTAACCCTTGTTGATATGCTAACTCATTGGCTTTGTAGGGTTGCCTAGGTTTCTTGAAAAATTATTTATTAAAAGAATGCATGTTAAATAAAAATTGCTATAATGGGCTAATAACATTTTGCAGGGCTATCCAAGCAAAGCAAAACTAGAAAAACCAAGTGTGCTTGCTTTTATTCAATTTCCATATATGACATAAACTAGTTGTTATTCTTTTCATAGGCACATAAAACTTGCAAGTAGGTCTCTTTGTTGGTAGGAGAGTATTCTCTTCACCCTTGTAGTGATTGTAAAATATTGACCCTTCATTGAGTGTCAAAAGTGGGTGGCATATTCCATTTTTTAGTTGTCTTAACTAACCTTCTTGATGTGTTTGGGCGAAGCACTTGGACTGAGAGATTATGCTCTTCACCCTTTGGGTGAATAAAAAAGTTTGACCTCTCATTGTGGATCCATTTTTTTTTATCTCCTAGTGAGAGACTACTTTTAGAGGGTCTGCTATTGGTGGAAAGATATTAATAGAAATGACCCAAAGTGGAAACAAGTACAACCTAGATAACCCAATCCAATATAATCACATATAATCACAAACCCTTTGACAAAGGCCATAGTCTTAGGGGGCATAACACTTGTCTTTTTTTAGTGGAAGTACTAGTGGTATTGGGACTATGAGGAAAATACTAAGCAAGAATGCTTAAGGTACTCTTGTGGCCACGGGGTCCATTACCTACTGCAAGGTAGGGTGTCCTATTTATAGGTGCAAGAGGAGTATTGTGAACATGATCCTTTCTAAATACCTTAGGCTTAGAAGCTACCCTTATTACCCACTCAACATCTTGGTGCAACAATTGATCCTAGTGGACTACATAGATCACCCCAAGATTTTACACTCACCATTTATGTCCCTTTGGTCGTGCCAATAGCACCTCCATGACAAAGACAATATCTATTATGGGAAACCACTTTGTGTAAGGTGAGGAGGCATTAAGTGTTGGCCAAGTTGTTAAGTAATGGGCTATAACCTTTAGGTAGTTATGCTTGAATATATTTTGGGATTTGATAGACTTGTGGAAATATTTTGGACATACACATGTTGTTAGTGTTCATAGGGTTTTATTTTTGATATCACAAGTGATTGTGTTGGAAAGGTTTCTTTGTCTCTTTTTCAACTATTTTAAGACACGTTTATATCCCTAGTTGTTCTCAAACCATTGTGTATGCCATTTAAAATTGGTGTTTTATTCTATCACAACTGTATTCTTTCCTAAAAAACTTGAAAAACTAAACCAAAACATAGATTTTTTAGGCCACAAGTCACATACTATAGAGTTTACTAGCCCTTTATCACAGATTTGTTTGGAGAAATATCACATGATACTTCATATCTGATAAAGTATCACATTGCTACACAAATTTAATCACACAGATATGTTATGTTCTATCATCCCACCTATCAAGAAGTATCATCTACCTAGAAATTATCACAAGCCTATTGTATAAACTATTACACGATAACATTTTCAAAACAAATATTGCTTGAATTGTTGCAAACTATCACTTGATTCTTGTTGCTTGTAGAATTGAGTATAGATTATGTTTTAGTTAAATTAGGGGTGTTGTTTCCTAGTCTTACCAAATTTTGGTCTAAAATATTCATGTATGGTATGGTCTAAAGTTGAAAATATGGGTTTAGTCTCTCAGATATGAACTTGATGTCTCTATGGTACACTTGTAAAAAATCTAATTACATTGTTCTCTTGACTACTTTCGATTGAGCTTCTTTCTCAACTCTTGACTAGAATCATTAGTGATGTAAGTTATTGAGAAATCTTAAGAAGCTACTTGCTCTATATTATCTTTTGACAAGTGATCACTATGAATTTACATTCTTTAACCTCGAAAGGCTCTACTATGTCTCTCTATGCTAAAGACTTATCCTAACATGCCAGTTGGGACTAGGCCCCAAGTTAGTCAAGGAAGTCATCCCTCATTTACTTTTGTGCAATTGAATACTCCAACTAGACATGCTCATTAAAAAAATCATGAGCATGAACCTATCCATGATAAGAAGGAAGAGGATAACATTACAACTTGGCATAATTCTCTATACCACTTTGACAATCTCTTTGATACCCACTTTGACACCCCAAGAGTTGCAGATATTATTTCACTCACCATGAGTCATGGAGAGAGGAATCACCACTTAGAGTATATTTTTTCAAATAGATAAGAAAAATATCATTTGGATAGAGATAGACTATAAGAAGCTAGGTGCATAGCCACTAGAGAGATGTCTAATACACATGCCAAAACTAGTGCTCACATATATGATTTTAAAAACTAACACACTCATGGCAACTATAGAAACCTTCTCTATGACAAAAATGGGAATAATACACCACCTATATCTCAAAGGACACATGATACAAGATTTCTCTCACCACCTAAATTATCACAATCATATCATGAGAGTGAGGTGGATAATGAGATTACTATCAAGGGCCTCATTAGATTTCAACAAAGCAAAATCCTCAAAAAAATGATGCGAAAGGCCTTAGAGAAAAATGGAGACCAATACTTCCAATACATGACCTGTAGGGGGCTAAAACTCCATCATGAATATGATTTCCAAAGGATCATATAGAAGAGAGAACCAACTAAGGTTGAGATCCTAAGAAAGGAAATGCAATAACTAAGAAGCCAACTAGCCCAACTACAAATGGAAAAAGAGAAACCCAAAACATCTTTGGTGGAATCTATATTTTCTCTTCCATTTGATATGAGTCTTTACATGGTACCATTTCCTAAGAATATTGAGGTTCCCAAGTACAAAAAATATGACAAAAATGGTGAGCCCCATGACTATGTACTCCACTTTTACGCTCTTAGCATGGACTTATGCATGAGGACACATACCTCATGAGATTATTTCCTAGAAGTTTAAGGGGACAAGCCATGGAGTGGTTTATTAAATTTCCACCTCCCCTTAATACATTTGATGAACTTGCACAATGATTTACCCGACAATACTCCTACAATATAGAACATCCAATTACTATATTGGATTTGTTCAACATAAATTAAAAACAAGGGGAACCATTTAATACATATTTACAATGTTGGTGATCATTACACTTTAGGTATCCCTAACAAATTCTTGAGACTGAGAAAATTAAAATCTTTGTCAACATACTAGTGCCTAATTTATACTATGATCTTAAGAAGAAACTATTCACCTCATTCAACGACATGGTTGAAAGTAATTATCACATTAAAGCTATAACTGTAAAAAGGGTGACATTGTTCTCAATAAGGACAAATATGGAAATGGTAATGGTAAAGATAAGGGTAAACCTTGGAATAAAAATAAGTATGTAGTCAATGGTAGAGTTATAGATACTCCTAAGACTAAAGAATTACCCTTTAATGTGTCCAATAACATATATTCTACTAAACAACAAGAAACTTCAAAGCCACAATCTTTCGACAAAGCTAAGAGGTCCTCCAAGCCAAGATACACATATACACCAATGGTTGAATCATATGAAGTGGTCTTGAAAATTTTACTTGCTAATAAGATCATTAGTCTATGTGATAATTCCTAACCCTATGACTCACCCATGAAACTTAATTGGTAGAGGGATGATCACTATTGTAATTACCATCAAAATAAGGGTCATAACACTGAAAATTTCCACAATCTCAAAGACATTATTCAAGATCTTATTAATGAAGGAAAAGTTGTCACATATGACTTAGTCAAGAATTATGTTCTTAAGGTTTTCAAACAACCATTTCTAAATATGATAAGGTGAGAAATCCAAAGGCAACAAAAAGGGTAATCATACTAAGGTTAGATATGCATAAACCTACATGGTTAATGTGATCAACATGATTGAGCACATAAGTGAAAGCATCTACATGATGGGATCCAAATTCAATGACGAACCTAATTATCATACTAACAATAAGAAACCTAAGGTAGTCGTCAAAATGTGTAACTCCCATCAAAATTTCAAAGACACTAGATCTAAGGTAGTCCTTAGGGTGACATATTCCTCTTCTTCACATGGTAAGACCTTGAATGTTGTCACTAGGGGGCATTCAAAGGTTATTCTCAAAGTGGCTAATGATCCCAAGAATGCCTCATCTTCTAAACATGTAGCTCTACATACTATATCTAGTTATGATCTTGTAAGTCAATTGCAATAGACCCCACACAAATCTCCATTTTTGAGTTGCTAGAGTTGTCTCCTTTGCACAGGGAGATCCTAGAGAAATATTTGTGCACTACTAATGTTCCCAAAAAATTTGATGTTGAACAATTCCAAGCTATGGTTAATCATATCTCTTCACCTCATTTTCTTATATTTTCTAAAGAGGATGAAAAATCTCTTAGTCATCCCTATAATCTTTCTCTCCATGTCAAAATACAAATCTACTGCACCAAAGTCTAAAGAGTCCTGATAGAAAATGGTGCTAGGTTAAACATTATTTCCTTTAGTGTAATTCAACAACTAGAAATGTTAGAATTTGTAATTAACTAGAGAAAGAAGATCACTATCAAAACATTTGATGAGGTTGAATGGTCTTCCAAAGGCCTAATTGTTCTTCCTATCCATGTCATACAATCTTGTGTTGGGTCAACCATGGATTCATGAAATGTAAGTTGTACCATCCACATATCACTAGTGTATCAAATTTATGTTCAATGGTGCATAAATAGTGATTCTAGGAGATAATTTTATGTCCATCAACATGCTTTTGACTGAAGAGTCACTAGTACTACACAATTGACCCTCTAGTGATATTAGACCATCTCTTACAAAATGTGAAAGGAAAATAAAATTGATGAGTATTGGGATGGGGGAGTACACTTTGGAGTCCATTGTAGTAATGTGTGTTTCCTCATAGTCCTATGGAAAAGCTTATGAAAAGATGAAGCCTTTGAATTCTGCCATGAATATTTTTGGCACTTTTGTTCAATCCTCAATTCCTCTAGAAGATGAAAGGGAAGACCAAGTTGTTAGAAATTGGATCTATAGAGAGGAAGAGGATAATAATGAAGTCATCATAACTACCCCCATTTCTCCTAAAATATATGGGAAAGGGTACCAATTTTTTTTTAAAAATAGACTATCGTGGTCAAGGAACTTTGAATGACAACAAGAATTCTCTTGTCAAACCCCCAAGTCACACCAAGGGATGAAAGAGAAAAGATACTACCAACCTAGGGTATGTAGTTAAAGATGACTTACAACAATTTCAAAGATGATATTAAAACCACTACTACTATTTCTTTGACACGTGAAGAGGATTTCACCCCTTCTACCTCCCTTCTTTGGGAATAATATATGGAGTTTATAATAATAGTGCTAAAGCGTCCACACCTAGACAACCTAAATTTGATGAGTTAAACATTGAAGATGCTAATACAAAGAGAATTAGAAAAAATATAGCTCAAATTGTGTCTCATGATCAAAGTACCAACTCTTAGGAATATGAGTAGGAGTCCCTTTCTGACACTTCTTGTGAATTCGGTTTGGATGTGATAGATGCCTATGTTACCCAACCAAATGTAGTTGGATAGTCTTGTATAGGGTTAGATTAGTTGGATTCACAACTTGCCTTAGTGGATCATGATGATGTCTCTAGGTCTTATCTTGATTTGGACTCCTTTGGAGCCTTCTCTATAGGCTTGACCTCTCTTGCCACTACAGATGACTCCTCTCATATCAACAACCTTGAAGCTTCCACCTCACTTTCCCTCATGAACTTGAATTGCATAGATTGATCTACTCAAAATCAAAGATTAGAGCTACCCTCATTACAAAATGATTATGAGATTGTGTGTTACCTCAATTCCATTGAACCTGTGGTTACTTCCACTAGTGAACTAGTAGTTAATATGACTCAAATAGACATCAAATACCTTAGTCACAAATTAAATATAAAAATAATAAATAAGAGTTCAGATAGAAAAAACCACCTTGCACTGGTGTTTTCACCAAAAAAAGTAAAAATAAGGATGTATCCAAAGGTGAAAACCTCTTTAAGGTGCCTAAAGATGAGGTATTGGGTATTCTCCCAAGATACTTCTAGGATAGATCACCATTTTTAATAGAACCAACACGACCAATCAACTTGGGTACTAAAGAATCTCCCAAGATCATACATGTAGCTTAGTTTTTAACAAAAAAGGATAAAGAACAATTCGCATATTTCTTCAAGGAGAAAAATATTATCACTGCATGGACCTACAATAATTTTCATAGCTTAGATATAGAGCTTATTATGCATCATCTTTCCATAGAACCTTTAGAAATAGATAATTCTGGGGGGGGTGGTGGTGGAATCAATATTCTACAAACTTTTGCCCACAATTAAATATTGTTAATTACTTTATAACTTGCATATGAAAGTAAACCAACAATGTTGAATAGTAAATATAACCATGCATATAGATAACTCATAACACCATTATTTTTTAACTAGGGAAATCTTGAACAAGGGAAAACCTTGGTGGGGATGATACCCACTAGATGATTCACTAAACAATAGGATCTTGTTAAGGATATCGACCCTGTTAGGAGTCTATGAAGTATATATAGTGTCTCAAGTCCATATTAGGAGACTAGGCCTTGTTAGAATCCTCAAACCTATTTGCAGTTTCTTCAACCATGTTAGGAGTTGGTAGAACAAATATAATGTATTCAAGAAGAGCCCAATTCCCTAACATGCAATTACATAGTTTAGTTCTTCACGTATAGATATACATACAATACTTTCTATCTATTGTACTTTGCACTTGTTCTAATCATACATCATAATTATCATCACATACGGCTTGCAAATATTTCAAGATCTCTGTACAATAGTTCACATCACATAACACTTGCTTGTCTATCATAGATAACACACTTATCTGTGCAAGATAAGATGTTTACTTATACCTTGTATAATTACAAAAATATACATAGTTGGCCTTCATGTGTTCACATGCTTGACATAATATAAAATAATATCCACATAGTCAGCTAATCATAACTTAGTAATTATTTTGTAACCAAAATAATTCCTAAGGCCATACAATCCAATTCTCTACTATGCTCTATTTTGTATTGATAAATACCCACACTAGTATTTCATTCATAACTTAATCATACTATTTGTACACATCTATGCACTAACACATGTCATCATGATATTTTCATAAAGCTTTTCTCAACTATGCATGAGCTAACTTTCAATGAATCATCCGTACACTAAACATTTGTTCTCTATTATGCTATTAACTGTAAATTTCTAACTCTAAATGCATAAATGCATAAATGTTGAATGTATGTTGCCACAAATGACAATCATCAAGATATCTATATGACCATATTGACAACAATCTCCCCCTTTGGCATTGATGGAAACATTTGGAAAAATTGACTAAGTCCCAAAATGATGTCATATGTAGTCAATAAACAAATAAAAGTAACTACACTCAAATGCCTTCAAAACATAACAATTTTATTCATGTTTTGATGGATCATTACATTCCTTATCACTTCTTTACATTGATACATATATAAGATCCCCCTTATATATAACTTTATATCTATATAATTTTCTTTCTACATAATACTCCCCCTTTGACATCAATGGCAAAGGTGTTAAAAAATGTATCTACAAAACTTTGTTACTTTTTGTTGATCATCTAGTCATTATGGAAATGCAATATGCAAAATCATGTTTTACCTTGTCAAAGTCCTTCTTCTAGTTCACTTTGACTATATCAAATATAATGATAAGTGTGAAAAGTGCATAAGATGCCACTTCAACTATGCTCAAGTCAGTATAGGAAAACTTGTCATAGGATGTCTTAGTTGCAAGACACCCCTCCAACTACCTATGCAACATGAAAACATTGGATGATAAGTGTTCTCTAAGAACAAAGAATCTCCTTAATACATTTTCTTTGTCAAACTCAATACTTCTGATATCATTATGGATCTTTTCTATCTTAGCTTTGAAATCTTCAATTCTAGCCTCTGGTTGCTGCAATCTAGTAGTGAGTACATGAAGCTCACTCATTTTCCCTTTGATCTTGTTATCAAAATCTGATGGGTAACTGTATGATATTGCACATTTTCCATACAACTTATTACTTTCAACTATGCTTCTCCTCAAATATTTTATGCAAACATCTATGGTTATCAGATCATTTCTAGCATTTGTGCATACTATATGAAATAGTGATACATCATTCTTCACCTGTGCTTGTGTTGAAGCTACTTCTGCTAGAGTTGTGAATTCCCCATAAAAGGTCTTCACCAACTCTTTGGCCTTTACCTACAAGTCTGGGTTGACTATAGTTGTGGTAATTGTCTTCTACATTCGATCCAAGACTTCAACTAGAGTCTTCTCCAAAGACTTCACAAATTTATTCTTCTCAAATAGCTTGCTTAAGGTGCTGATCAATTCTTTCTTATCTTCATCATCTAATGGAATTAATACTCCTATTGATGTTGCTAGTATTACTAGAATTTCTACAAATTGAGTGGAATTGCTTTCAGTTCTACACTCTTCTTTTCTTCCTTAGCCATCTTCCTTTCTTTAGCTATCCTTTCAGCTTCTTTCTTTGCTTCCTCCTTAGCTATCTTCTTTTCTACCCCTTATTTCTTCTTCTTCTCCTCTCTTTATTGTTTCTTCCTTTCTCATTTCTTCTTCTTCTTTCCTTTTCTTTTCCTCTTCCTCTTTCTTTTTCTATTTTTCCTCATTTGAGCTGGTGTATGCAATGATATTGTTGATATTGCAAACAATATTTGTTCCATATTCTACAAAAGGATTCTACTTTATGTCTACATTTATCTACATACTATCCACTTGCATGGATTCAATACCCATAATGATGTGAGGTGGTGGAGGTGCCTATTGTGTTTCCTTTACTTCATCCTCTTCCATGGAAGGTGTATGTACTTGAACATATACTAGGTTGTTAGTCTTAGACAATGCACTTTCCTTAGGTCCTCTAGTCATATACTTTATAATAGCCTCCTTAGTTTCTTTCCTTACATCCTCATAGATGCCTCCCATCAGAAGAATTTCTCATCTTTTATTCCTTAGCAAGGGCTCAATACCCTTCAAAACTCTATTTGATTCCTCCTTGAAGTCAACATCACGTAGTTTATTTATTATTGTGATCCTCATGGTAAGATCCTCTTCTAACACTCTCTTCTTCCTATTGATTAACTTATTGTATAGGTCTTTAGGTATCTTATTCTGTATGTTCTCAAATTTCTTGTAATAATAGCATTCTCTAACTACCTTTTATCCATATCACTATGCACACTATAATACTTATTTAACTATACAAAATTATTATCATTAATTATATGCATGTTCAAATTCTCTACCTTAGGTTCCCAACCTCTTTTTCTAGCTATTGTTCTAGCTTCCTGTGCATCTTTTTCAACAGGTTTATCTCTGACTTCATCCTCAAAATTTTCTAAACTACTTATTTGCATTGTCTTTCTCCTTTTTCCTGGTCCACTAGTGGTTTGCTTGACCCTTTTCTGAGCTAATGGTGAAGGTTCTTTCTTTAGGTTAACCAATGTTTTAGACTTTCTCAACACAATAGGTTCTTCTACCTCTGTCTACCTCCTAGGCTAATCATCCCTTTTTTTGAATCATTGCACTTGTGCAACTACTACATAAGGCATAATAGGGGCCTGTACACAAGGTTGTGCTACTATCACACCTTTTGAAGGTTGTACAACATCAATTGGAGTTTTTTCCAATACTTCAGTCTGACCACTATATTTCATCTCTAGTGCAATGCCTTTAATCTCATCAAACTCCTTTCAAGTCATGCCAGATTCCTTGAAAATGGAATCTAGCTCTTTCTCTATTTTTTTCTTTCTTTTGTTATTGTAGAGTTTTAAATGAACTATTCTCATATTTTCTTCATAAGTACCCCATCTAGGTCATTTTGTGTCCTCAGATTCAAGTATAATCTTTTAATACCCTTCTATGAGCTCTGTGCTCTAATAGCCCATATTTTCATAGAGCTAAAATTTCAAAATTTTATGGTGCAGTGTTGTGATGTTAGCATTTATATGTTATTTGTTTTCATCTATAGAGGAAATCCCTAGCATTGTTTTTTTCCCTAATCCAATTATTTTTATTGCCCTATTATGAAAATCAGTGCCCTAAGGTCTTGTTTCTATCCAATATTACTAGAAATCTTCATAATTTTTTTGAATCTAGCCTAACCCTAGGTTTTATAACTAAGCAGGATTTTATTTGTATTTTACATCATCTTTTATGATGTTATGAAAAAAGGGTTAGCAGAGGATTGTGGTGGAATGTTTTCAACTCCCTAGTCTTAAGATAATTAGTGCCTCGTAATGTCGCATGATAAGTATGTTAAGGTTCCCAATCTTATGATTCCTTTTGAATTGTATGATCATATGTTGTTTTGAAGAATGCCCAATCTTGATGTGTGATGCTACAACAAGGAAGGTGACCGAGACATCAGGGACTGAGGGAAAAGGTGCTACAATCTTATGAAGCAATGGGCATTGTACGGTCATGAAGATAATATTTTGATGTTACGATGCTATGGGACACTTATGATTTTAAGATCATAAGGTGATAAATGACAAGGCAAAGTGGTAGTACACTATCAGATAGGCAATAGGTGTCTAATTTTGATTGACCAATTATGAAATGCATTCTAGGTGGATCCTTGGTTAAGTTGGAGGGGCCAAACTTTTATTCTACATAAGTTTTTATACAAAATAATTATGATCTCTAATTTTACAATAAATAGTTTATTGTAAGATCTTAGGCTAACGAATAAAATTATCCAATGCTACGAAGAAGGCCATGCTATAGGATCGTAAGATAAGGTAGTTTGAAATAAGATGCTATGCCATTTAGTGTGAATTTCTTGTTGAGAGATTGTAAGGGATTTAATAATCAATGCTGATGCTATGGCAATTAATGTGACATAAGATCATAGGGGGTTTTCCCAGGTTTTCAATTATTTGATAAGGGTTTTTTCAAGGGTTTCGTAACATTGTCGAACTTTCTATTCATCCATAAGATAATATGAGGAGTCATTTTCTTCATTGGTGATTGTAAGATTTTAGACCATACTTCAACATAAAACATGCTAGTTAGTTTTCTAAGCTAGAAACAATAACAAACTTCTCAACCAATGAGATTTGAATATGTACAAAAAGTGCATTTCTAGATAGTGATGGTGATACTCCCTTGAGGTGATAGAATAAGCTGATCTTATGTCTCAAGCATGTTGAGGATCAATGCAAAGATGAACATTGATAGTATACACTAAGCTATAAGGGCTTCCCTATTGGTCAATTATAGTTTACCATTTACAGAAAGGGAGATTTTGACTAGTTTCAGAGTTTTCAGTGCATATTGATAATTGTTTTCAGAGATTGAGAGCAGAGTCCATACCCTATTTGCCAGCATATTATCAAAATTTCTGATAAAGAGGTGGAAGAAATTCAAGTGTTGGATAAAGACTTCAACTTCTAAAGGAGGGAAAACGAGACAAAGAAAACCTAATAGATTTGTTGAAGAATGGATTAAGGTTTTCCCTAGTTCCTCCAATGCCAATTTTTAGATGACCATGCTTTGTCAATCCATATGCTCTTTGTAGAGATTTTATATGCCCTGGTGTCACTAGTTCTAAACTTATCAAATATTTCTACAATAAAAGAGAAAAGAAGATCTTGATATGTAATCTATGGAAGAAGACCCTGGCTAAGCTGATATTTCAAGAGGTTTTCATGGATTTGGACTTGATGAAGGCCCTATTTCATTCTTTCAATCTGGTCACCAAATCCCTCCATAGGAAATATGTAACTATTCTTTATACACTTGATCATGCTTTACTCATTGAAGCTTTTGGATTGGATGGAGCCATGGGCCAACCTATAGATTTAGAGGATTTGTAGAAGAAAATTGAGAGAAATACTAAGGCCTACACTGAGAAGTCTATGCTACAACATATTCCCATGGATTTAAAGAGTGTGGGTGATTACCCTTAGAAGGTGGACAAAATGATGCCTTTGAACAAATTTAAAAATTACTTTGTAAAAATAGTAAATGGTGTCTACAAGGTGGTTGGGAAAGATGGAACTAATATGGTATATGGAGCTGAATTCATTATTGCTAGAGATGTGCAAGACTCCTACCATGGGGGAGATTATGACTATGTTGAATATATTTGGGAGGTGATGAGAGAAAACATTGCCTAGACTCAAAGTGGAGAACTAAAAGATTTCAAGTTCCATCACTATTCACTACTGATGCACCTAATCCTCTACAAGAATATGGGGTATGTGAGTTCTAATTTTATTTATCATACATCTAATGAAAATGGAGACCTACTAGTTCAATTGTGGACATAGGTATGAAATAGTAACTATAGTTTTTATGATTCTATTTCATTCTTTAATAATTATAGTACTATAATAATAAGAATGTTAGATCTAGGTTACTTTAGGGCACCTGAAATTTTAAAAAGCCTTTTCAAACCAGCCCTACTTCTTGAGGATAAAAGATTAGACCATAATTGGGGGGGCATTTTCTTATTTCCATCTTTTTCTTTGATGAGAGTCTATGGTTGTCCCCAACCACCCCAAATATTACCAAAGTTTATTCCTTCTAGGTTGGGTATAATGGAATTCATATGGTAGTTGTTTATGGTAAATAGGGAGTATCTAGGGTCCGAAGTGCATAAAGGCACTTTCTTGTGTAGATGTTTCAGGGTGGGGGACTTTTCAATTAGAAAAGAGGCCCTTGATCAGATCCATGCTTTCCTCCACCACTACAATTTTTCAATTGGTCCTTATAGAATGCATGATCTTGACAACTGGATGAGGATCACCTTTAAAGAGATAAGGAACTATGTACTACCTAGGACCAAGGAGTTACCACATGAAGATGTTATTCCAAACATAGTTCCAAAGGGTGAGGTAGTTGATAAATTAGCAAAGCTAGATGATGTCTTGAGGGTGGATAGAGAAATCAAGAGAGAAGATCCCCAATTTATGGGATTCTATATGGATGTCCCTATCCTCATAGGATTAAGAAGATGGTCACTAACCATGCTAAGATTATGGACAAAATTGGAAGAAAGGGTGTGCCCAGATAACCCTAAACTTGATGTGACCCTAGAAATAGAGGAAGATGACACTCCAGAGGCATCATGGGTCACAAAAGGAAATAAAAGATAGAAATTCGTCCATATCCTTATAGAGGTGAAATAGAGGACCTTACAAATTTTACCTAGCAATAGTCAATATTTTGGTGGCTTAAGGCAGAGTTATCTCTAGCATAGGATTAATGTAGCTAAGAATAAACTCACTGACATAGAACTAGCAATAATAAGGCTAGATGATAGGATCATCCATACCCGACAATTCATAGACGATGATGAATTCATCAAATCAACTAAGTTCAAGAGTTTTCTATATAAGATAAAATAGAGTGAGTTGGCATTGAAGATGAAGCGAAGAGAATTAGATGAGCAGAAGCTAGAACTAGTGGAGAAGCTACAAGCCTATGATCTTGAGAGTGAAAACATGACTCTAAAGGAGGCAAGAGACCTTGTATAGAGGAGTGACATGTTGTTAGTGCTTGGATAGGATTTGGAGCAAGCTTTTATGCTTGACTAGATAAAGAGGCAAGAGAATTCCATCTCATATGAGGTATTTGGTGCTGATGGAATATAGAGAGGAAAATGATTTAATATAGATACCAAATCTCTAGTAGTTTGGAGCATGGCTCCATCATCAAATAAACCAATTTTGATGGATGTGCAAAGCACATAACAAGGTAATATTATTATGTGGAGTCTACAGGGCACCTCTGGTACAAAAATTTGTAAGGTCATGAAACATTTCTCATTTATGAAAGAGGCCAAAGTAGAGGAGGTTGAGACTAGACTTTTTAAGTCCATACATGATTACTTTGATGTAAGAAAGCTCTATGAAGATGAGATTAGAAAGAGCCATTTATAGAAGGTGATGATTGTAGAGCTTGAGGCTAAGCTCCAAGAACTTGAGGATGATGTTGCATCTCTCTAAGAGCAACTTATATAGGTAGACTAGGTAGTTGCTGTAGAATAGGAACATGCACAGGAAGATCAACAACAACTGGCTAGGAACACAACTGAAGCCCCAACACAAATAGATGATTTGGGGGAAGAGGATACAAAAAAATAATAGAATGAGCATTGATGCTCCATCTACTCAGAAATGAGATGAGATAAGGACAATTGTGCTTAAGAGCTTGATGAGCCACATGATTGATAATTTGAAGAATATGTACAATAGGCTCATATTTTTATGTTTCTTTACAAAGTGTTGAGCAATTTTGCAATGAGGCACTTTCATGGCTATCACCCACATTCAATCTATGGGGGCCATACACATAGTTCTTGGATAGGCTCATTGTATTGATGGCTAAAAAGCCAGATTTGCCTAATAAGATAATCATAGTGAAGGAGGGTTTAAAGGTAGTTAAGGAATTTATGGCTTCTTCATTGGTAAATTAAAAATTATACAAGGAAAATTAAAATTTTTATCTTGGGGAATACAACCCTACATACCATCAATCTTGGATGCCATTAGTACAATAATAGATTGGTAGGAATGGTTTGATTCCTTTGGTGCCATTTTGATTCAGGAGGCCACAATGGCAATTTTTGAAGACACTTCTGATGTCCCATATAATAAATTAATTGATTCCCTTTTAAAAGTAGAAATAGACTTGAACAAGTTTTCTATTTAATCTAAAGCCATTATGGATGTTAGTGGACTAAAGCCACCCAGGACTTAGAAGAGGTTAAAACAACAGAGTGGCAATAGGAGAGATTAAAGCCCTGCCGGTAGGAAGTCGCTAAGATATTACTCATTGAGGATAATGAAGGACAAAGAGGAGTAAAATCAAAAAATGACATAAATTTTCACTTACTGTCTCAACTACTTCCCTTTTTCTGATCAAACTTTTAAAGACTATTTTATGTATCTTCTTGTTCCCATCTTTCCACCTTTTGTATCCATTCTTGTTTTGACATGTGTTCTCCTCCCATCTGCAGCTTGTTGCAATCTTATATATGGATTTCCAAGATGAGGAGTAGAGGTCATTTATTTGTAGAATTTTCTCATTCTTATGTTCCTTTTATAGTGCATCCATTCTTCTATACTTATGTGAATGTAATTAGTTCTTGTATACTTGAATATAAAAAAGTGTACATTTAGTAACAATGGCTTGTTTCTAAGTTATCCTCTGAGTCTCTATTAGTATTATAAGAATTTTCAAGAGAAGGAATTTTCCTTATATATCTTTGGCTTTGAGTTTTTTCTCCTTTCTTATATATCTATATCTTGAGACTAAAATAAGCAAGTTTCATTCAGTTTAATGCAAATTGTATATCTCTTACTAATTGTTGTTGATTCAAAGAATTAGGTAATCATTTTCTATTATTGATAAGGTTTATTGTTTATAAAAAAAAATATGGTAAGAATGAAATTTAGAGCTCACTATTGACAATTTTAATTAAAAGTTGATTAAAAAGGTCCAAATTTATTGATTTTTGACTCCGTATATCAATGGATAAGACACTAGTTTATTAAAAGTTCAAGAACAAGTTGACGATTCACCTGATTGTGGGAAATACATAAAAAACAAATCAATTTACCATTTTATATACTAAGAACTAAAATTGCTGGTCATTATTTATTTGCATCTATTTTTTTGGTTATAGTTAGCTACTATGCTTAAGAAGTTTATCAGCAAATCATAGAAGAATGTTGACCATTTTTGTTGTAGGGGATAGTCTTTGAAGAAGAAGAATATCAAATTAGCAAGATCAATCCCTCAGGTTTGCCTGTCTTGGCCTTATAAAGCCTAAAGTGAAGTGAGTCTTGATGACTCTATTAATGTTGGCCTAGAACTAAGATTTAGCCCTAGTGAATATAGGATTTAGCTGATCCTTAGGCTTGTCCTTATCTTATTTTTTCCTGGTATTGGGTTTAAACCCACTTGATATGTTCCTTACTAGTAAGAACTCCAACACGCTCATCTCATAACCCATAGGTCCTATAAATTTGACTCTTGGTACTACTACTTCCATGTCGGTGTTGTATGTTTCCACCATGAAGCATAGCTCTTCCGTGTATTTCTCTACCATAAAGGGAGGTATTCTATACCTTAGTTTCATTTCAAACTAGCAACTCCTCATCATCTTATTAATGTCATCATTTCTAATATTTTTTGGCTTATATCTATAGCATTGAGTCAGCATATTCATTGCACACTCATTTCTATCTTAAGTTATCAATCTAGGAAACTTCCTTGTAGCATAGAAGAATATATGAGCGAACAATTGCAATCTGATAATATTGCACAAATTAACTTTTCTTTCTTGCATAGTCATTACATAAGTTGCATGTAGAAATCTAGTTGGTACTGATTTAACCATTGATCCATGGTTTAATGTGTATCCTAATATCTTTCTTAGTAATCTTACTCATTTTTCTTGAATGGAGTCAACCTTCATGTTTCTTCTGTCAAACCTTATGTTAAGGTTTTTCTCAACCATCTTCCTGACATCCTTCTCATTAATAGGATTACAACCTTCATTACTCAATCTTGTGACCTTCTGTATTAGGTCATTTTCAATAACAATCTGTGCATCACCTAGCCACAACATATCATCATGCACCCTACTCAAAATTATTTGGGTCCAATCATTATTGTCAAACTTCATATAAAACATATACCTTACCAAATTCAAATCCTTTAGGTGCACATACTCAGATTTCAAGGATAAGTCATTATCACACATCATTCCTAGGTCTCGATGAATTTTGTCATCGCCTATACTCTCTATTTTACAGTGGATATAACTTCTTATATCCTCAACATGTAACACATTTTTTGGAACTTGCAAAAATGCACCCAATGGATCATCCAATAATGAAACAAAAAAATGTTTCTTAAACTCATATTGTGGTCTATCGCCCACATCATACACATTCTAACTAGCCATTGAAATTGTGACTATAAATAATAAAATACTGGATTCAAACTTCACAAAATACCTTTAAAATCTGATTTAGTGCTTGCACAACTTTCCACTTTACAATCTTCACTTCACACTTCAATTCTCTATCAAATCACTCTTCAATTAGCCCAAGACACTTCACATGAACAAATGGTACATACAATCTTTCTTGTGATCCTTAAATTATTTCAAATTGTAGTATGCATTAAATGTGTATCTACCACAGATTCAAATTTCTATCTCTATTTACCAATAAGCTTGATTTCTCAATCCCTACTCACTACAATCATATCAATACTTGCACACTTGACCATATCCTTCTCTTTATATCCTTAACCTCTTGTTAACTACACAAATTCCAACTCTCTTTAACATCAATTCTGGCCAATTGATGCACTACCTCAACTAAAACTGCTTAATTTTGGTAGGATGAGTCACAAACAATCTGTAACTTCAACTTCCCTCCAGATACATCAAAGAAACATTCTTCCAAGATTGTATAAGATATTTTTGGATATTTAGCTGTCACAAATGCTTCCTTGAATTCATCAACATGTTTCTTAATTGCTTCCTTTTGACTGTTGTCAGTGCCATTATCATTCCTTCTATCATTTTTGTTGGTGTTCCTTCTATTATTTAGATTCCTATTAAAGTTCCTTTTGTCCATTCTATAATATCTCACTCTATGTCCAAATTTATTACATAATTGACATACAAGTGCATTTCTCCTCTGATTAGTTCCATTCTGATTCTTAGGTGCTCTACAATTCCTTGCAATATGTCCAGGATTGTTACACTTGTAACACATAAACTGGTTCTTCTCTCCATTAGATGTCTCTCCATCATTGGATCTCTTTTGTGATCATCCTCTTTCATTACCTGTAGGGTTAGCATTCCTAGTCATCCTACTATTTGTATTATTTCCATCAAACTTAGGTTTCTTACATTCTACTACCTTATGTTCATAACCATGACAATTATAACAATAGAAATTAGTAATGGGTTTACAAGACTTACCTATGCAATCCCTTTTCATGTATCCAACCCCATTACACATGAAGCACCTTCCTCTAAACTCACATCTTACTTCCTTGGGTGGTTCATCTTGCTTAGGTTTATCAAATTTAAGTTCATAAGGTTGAGCTGAAACATTAATCAACTCATCTTCCTTTGATACTTGAGTAGATGTGCTTGATTCCACCTTACTCAAATTAGATTCCTTAGGGGATTCAATAATTGGATCTAGTTCTATTTTGATTTCAACTTCCTTGGTTGATTTCTCTCCAATCAAATATCCAAGTCCTATCTTGTCATAAGAAGGCCTTTGGTGAAATATATGTTGATCTATCTTTTCACTACTAGAGTAAAGTTTCTCTAATTGTTGCTTAGCTTGTTTGAATTCTCCTTTCAAAATAATTTGTACTTTTCTAACTTGGGATGTTCAATCTTGATAGTATCTAGTTTAGATGTAACTTGACTTAACTGGGATCTAAGATCTGCATTCTTAGTTTTTAGTTCTAGTTCATTCTTGATGCTATTTTTCTTAAGACTCAACTTAAGTTCAAGAATTTTCAGTTCATGTTTCAAGATCTCATTTTCTTTTTGAAGATCTCCTACTTCATCATTTTCACTAGTCTACGCATTTGATTCCTTTCTAAATTCTAGATCATCAATCTTGTCTTGTAGTTTACCAATGTAGACATTTGCATCTTCATATCTATCTTTCAAGTTATCTCTTTCTTTAGAAAGAGGGCCAATCTACTCAAGATCTTCTTCTATGTTTTTTTTCTTTAACTGTTCCATATTCATTGGGATCTTACTTAATTTTTTAAGCCTCTTCAAAGTAACTATGCTCCAATACCAATTGTTAGAAATGGATAATACCTAGAAGGGAGTGAATTAGTATTCTACAAATTTTTTCCAACAATTGAATATTTTTAATTACTTTATAACTTGCATATGAAAGTAAATCAATAATCTTGAACATTAAATATAACCATGCACATAGGTAGCTCATATCACCATTATTTGTTAACTAGGAAAATCTTGGCTAAGGGAAAGTCTCGATGGGGATGATAACCACTAGATGATTCACTAAACAATAGAATCCTATTAAGGATATTGACCTTGTTAGGAGTCTATTAAGTACATATAGTGTCTTAAGTCCTTGTTAGGAGACTAGGCCTTGTTAGAAGCCTCAAACCTGTTAGGAGTTGGTAGAACAAACATAATGTATGCAAGAAGAGCCCACTAACCTAACATGCAATTATATAATTTAGATCTTCACAAGATAGATATACATTGATGCAGGAGCATCTAGAGGTATAAGGGCAATCTTGTGTCACCCAAAAAAATGTACTTAGACTTAGTTTTTGTTTCATGTCTTTTCATTTTTGGATACCCATTTGGGTCAAATAAAGTTTCCAACTCTCACAGTTCAGCTATCAGTGTGCTAGAAAATCTTGAAAAAATAGGAGCATGCAATTTGGCCATCATTTTGGTGACCTAGAAGGTGTAAATTGGCCAGATGAATGTAATTGTGATTTAGAGCATTCCAAAAAAAGAATCAGGTCAAAAGGCCCCACGGTTTGAAAGTTATTGCAATTTTTTAGGTTTTGGAGACCTCCTAAGAATGCTTCAAAGTCAGGTTAAGGGTATTAAATGACCTCAAAAAGGGCCAAAAAATGAGGGATGAGCATAGCTTGTCCATAGGGCTATAGAGCGCTTCAAGAGCTTTCCGAAAATGTAAACGGTTCGTCAATCGGAGCTACGGTTCAAAAGTTATGCCTCCCGAAAGTTCGGTTACCGTTTTCGAATTCTTCTAGATTTGCACCGACTTCTAACGCAGCTTCTGGAACCTTTTATTTGGTTGGTGGATGCCTACTAGCACTTTCTAGAATGTACTCCTAGTCCTTAACCCTCCGAGATCTATTTAAGGAGATTTTTGGCATTGTAAAAGGCAGTTCGGAGTAGAGTTTGAGAGGAGGTACTGAAAGGAGAAATTATCTCCAGATTTATGCTATTGTAAGCCCTTAGGGCATGTTTTGAAGTTTATTTTCTTTGTACTGTTTGTACTAGCTTATTTTTCTCAGTTAATACAATTTCCCTTTTCTGTTGAGTCCATTCTGTTCTTGGGTTGTGTCCCCCATCATACATACAATACTTTCTATCTGTTGTAATTCACACTTGTTCTAATCATACATTAGAATTCACATCACATAAGGCTCACAAATATTTTAAGCTCTCTATACAATAGTTCATACCACATAATAATTTCTCATCTATCATAGATAACACACTTATCTGCACAAGATAAGATCTTTACTTATACCTTGCATAATTGCAAAACTCTACTCAGTCATCTCATCATAATATAAAATAATATCCACATAGTTGGCTCATCATAACTTATTAATTATTTTGGTTAACATACAATCCAATTCTCTGCTATGCTCTATTCTATACTAATAAATACCCACACTAGTATTTCATTCATAACTCATGACATACTATCCATACACATCTACACACTAGCACATGTCATCATGATACTATCATAAAGCTTTCCTCAACTACACATGAGCTAACTCTCAATGAGTCATCTGTACACTAAACATTTGTTTTCTATGCTTCTATAAACTAAAAATTAGACAATTTTCTAACTCTAAATACACAAATAAAATATTGAATGTATGTTGCCATTATGACAATCATCCAGACATCTACCTAAACATATTGTTGTATCATCTTAAAATGGAAGCACTTTCATGTTAAGAGTGTTTAGCCCTCCAAGTAAGTGGTTTGGGGTCATGTCAAGCACCTTGAATGGGTCTTTCCATGGATTTGACTATTTTCCCCCTATTATGCTTCTCTCTCTCTCTCTCTCTCTCTCTCTCTCTCTCTCTCTCTCTCTCTCTCTCTCTCTCTCTCTCTCTTCTCTCTCTCTCTCTCTCTCTCTATTTCTATCCAAACTACTCTATGAAACTGAGGACTTTGATCTCTAGGTCAAGGATGACCTTCTCAATTAAGGAAGACCTCAACACTAACCTAGGTCAAGGACAACCTCAACCTTGACCTAGGGCAGGGTCAACCTCGTCCCTAACCCTAGGTCCCATTCTCAAGTTCTAGGAGTTTTAAGATCTCAAGCTTCAAAAAGTTTCTTTTCCCACTTTTGGATAAGCTATTTTAGATTTCAAAATGGTAGACTCTTAAATTACATATAATCTAGGTTTATTCCTAGAGTTTAAGGTTAAATGGGATTTAATGCTCCTATGTTGGCCTTCTCTAGGAGTTAGTGCCCTAGATCACTATATAAGAAAGCCTTCTTCCCTCATTTTGACATCTCTCTATTATCAACACATATCTACAAGTAATTAATAACTTCTTGAGTGCATCTACTATCTACAATCCATCTACAATCAATAAAGTGAAGTGAAGTCCTATCAAGCATTCAAGTGTTCAAGCATCCAATTCATCAAGGAGGTCTATTGTTAGCCATTGATAGATTCAATCTATATGGAGCCCTCTTGTTGAAGATTTCATCCAAGCCATTTCCTATGCAAAGATACATTCAAGATTGGTGTTGAAGATCTAAAAAAATTGGTTTAAGATATCCTACATACATTTCTAATATATTTGGAGCATTCATGCTTGTGGATTCAAATCCACAAGGATTTTCTCCTCAGCAAGGTGGATAGGTCCATTTACTTTGTTTATTCATATATTGTTTCAATTATATTTCAAGGTTAATTCCAAACTGAGATTTGACTAAGTCAAACCCTCCATCCAACAAACAAACCATTTTTGTTGTAGATACAAGTGTGGAATAACAAATTGGAGAGAAGATTTGGATAGCATTTCCATTGAACTTACAAGATCCACAATCATAAATTTTGTCAGACCAGTACAGATCAAGGTCAACTTTTTGGGGTACAATTATGCCCCGAGGTAAGATTGTGCCTGACCAACAAGGTCAAGGTCAACCTCCATTCAAAAAGACAAAATATTTTTGGGTTTTCTTTGTCTCGACATTTCTAATCCAAAAAAAGTTCTAGATTTTTTAGAAACTACATATAGACATAAAAAAAAACATTTCACAAGTTCAAGTTGAGTATTTATCTTTTATCTATTTTAGAATTTTGGCACATACTCCCCCACAATAGGAAAAACATATAACCTTGTTTCTCCCTAGTTTCCATTACTTGATTGATTTCAACATTGAACACTCTCTTGTGCTTAATCAATTTGGATCATTCCTTTTAGAAATTAGGATTGGAAGAGGGTTTCCATTTTCTTCCTATTCGTTTTGGTGAACTTGACATGCTTACCCTCTTTTCTTGTGTGGAATTATATGACCTATTGTGCTTTGTGGTATTATATTTCCTTTCATTTCATTAGGTCTTTTCTTGCATTAAGGTTATATTTAATTTATGTTCTTGCATTGTAAATTCGAAAGTATAAAAAAGTTGCAAAATCTCTTTCAAAATACAAAAATATTGTTGCTTTATGTTTTCAAAGTATAGTTTATTTTCCTTGCATTAGTTTATGAGCTTTATTTCTTCTAGTCCTACTTCTAATCTTAGGGTTAGATGTAGTTGTAGACTTATGGGTACCTTTAAGTTTGAGTCTTCTTCTCCTTTTCTAAGGATTCTGGATGAAAATTTGATTCTTCCTAATTCTAATCCTCATATGGAGTAGAACTCTTCTCACTCATCTCATGATGAGGATGATGCTTTAAGATTTCCTCTTGAAATGGTCCAAAAAATTCAAATGAACTTGATAAAATGGGTAATTGGCTTCTTCAAGAAAACCATAATCAATATTCTATTCAAGCTATAGAGGCTCTTAAGAAAGTTCTTCATGATAGTGACCAAGGTGGTAATCTCTTGCGTAGTATTACACACCTAATGCATTCTAAAATTAAACCTTTAGCTCAAGACACTCAAGATTTAGGGTTGTTTCCTCCTATCACTAGTGTATAACCTTATATTCCTTTCCCTAGTGTTCCTACTTATACTCCTTTGGTAACTACGATGGTTCCCTCTATTCCTATGAGTGTCCCTCTTGTGTCCCTTCCTATTTCACAACCTTCTTATCATAATATTCCTTTTACTTATTCTAATCCTCTACAAACTATAGTAACTAGTATTCCTCCAATTGTGTCTTATATTCCTACAGCTTCTTACACTTTACCTAGTGTATATAATGTTGCTAGTTCTCCTATTTTTTCTCATGATTCTACAATTATTAGTTTGGCTCAAACAATGTCATATTTACAACAAAAACTTGCTCCCTTGACTCAAAACAAGTTTAGCATTTATACTTGTGACATGGGAAGTCCTTTTTCTCAGAATATTTTCATACTCTCATTCCTTAGCAAGTTGATATGCCTCATCTTGAGAATTATAATGGTAAGTGAGACCCTATTCATCATGTTAAAATATTTCAAATCATTTGTAGTGATTATTCTCATGATCATAGAATTTTAGTGAAGTTGTTGCTCAAAATTTTCATGACAAGGCCTTACAATGGTTTTGTTCTTTGACTTCTTATTGTATTCATTCATTTCCTCAACTTGCTAGTGCTTTTATTCAGAAATTTCAAAATAGCATTGGCCTGCAAGTGTCTTTGGCTAATTTGATGCATTGTAAACAAAATTCTAGAGAAAAATTGACTAAATTTATTGGTATATTTAAGCATTTGCATGATTAGATTTCATATCCTATTCTTGATATTGATATTCAATGCATTTTTATTTCAATTTTTAAAAGGATATTAGAGATAATATTTTGCTTACTAAATTTACTTCTTTTCAACAACTTTGTGCAATGCTTCATCATTATGAATTATAAGTGATTCAATTTGAGAGCACCACTCCAATGGATCATTCTCCTATTGATGAAAGTAAACCAACAATGTTGAACATTAAATATAACCATGCATATAGATAGCTCATAACACCATTATTTGTTAACTAGAAAAACCTTGGTGGGGATGATACCCACTACATGATTCACTAAACAATAGGATCTTGATAAGGATATTGACCCTATTAGGAGTCTATGAAGTACATATAGTGTCTTGAGTCCCTGTTAGGAGACCAAGCCTTGTTAAAAGCCTCCGCCATGTAAGGAGTTGGTAGAACAAATACAATGTATCCAAGAAGAACTCGCTACGCTAACATGCAATCATATAATTTAGTTCTTCACAAGATGGATATACATACAATACTTTCTATCTACTATAATTCACACTTGTTCTGATCATACATTAGAATACAAATCACATAAGGCTTGCAAATATTTTAAGCTCTCTATACAATAGTTCACATCACATAATACTTTCTCATCTATCATAGATAGTGCACTTATCTGCACAAGATAAACTCTGCTTAGTCAACTCATCATAATATAAAATAATATCCACATAGTCAGCTCATCATAACTTAGTAATTATTTTGTAACTAAAATAATTCCTAATGTCATACTATACAATTCTCTACTACGTTATGTTCTGTATTGATGAATACCTGCACTAGTATTTCATTCATACCTTATGTATCCATACATATCTACACACTGGCACATGCCATCATGATACTATCATGAAGCCTTCTTCAAATGCACATGAGCTAACTCTCAACAAGTCATTCATACACTAAAAATTTGTTGTTTATGTTGCTATAAACTATCTAACATAGACAATCATTAATGACAATAATCAAGACATCTATCTGACCATATTATTGTATCATCTTAAAATGGAAGCACTTCGATGTTAAGAGTATTGAGTATTTATCCCTCTGAGTAAGTAGTTTTAGGTCATGTCAAGTGCCTTGAATGGGTCTTTGCATGGATCTGACTATTTTCTCCATGCTCTCTCTCTCTCTCTCTATCTCTCTCTCTCTCTCTCTCTCTCCACTATATAGGAAAGTCTTCTTCCTTAATTTTGACATCTATCTATTATCCATGCATATCTACAAGAAATCCATAACTTCTTGAGTGCATCCACTATCTACAATATATCTATGATCAATAAAGTGAAGTGAAGTCCTATCAAGCATCCAATTCATCAATGAGGTCCATTGTTAGCCATTAAAGGATTCAATCTCTATGGAGCCCTCTTGTTGAAGATTTCATCCACATTCATCCAAGCTATTTCTTATGCAAAGATACATTAAAGATTCGTGTTGAAGATCTAAGGATGTTGATTTGAGACATCCTATATACATTTCTACATATATTTGGAGCATCCATACTTATGGATCAGGGATTACTTTAGCTGTGAATATTTTCCTTTTGGCAATCCCATCTAATGGGTCAATCATCATTTGGTGAATATTTATCATATTTGGGTCCAACGCCTAGGGTGGTCACCCATTAGTTATCACATGATTGGTCAAAAATAAATGTGCAATCACCAATGCAATATATAGTTTGGATACATTTATTTTAAACATATCGCCAGCCTTTGCATGATGTTTCTTATTGGCTGACATTATTTCACCATTATTACAACCATATAAATTTTGCCTTGGGTTGGGTGTTGCCAACCATTTTATTGACGTGTGTCAATCACTCGCCCTGTTTGGCCAACTATTTCCTACTATGGGCTTGCATAGGAAGGTGCATTTTTCCTGCATTTGACATTCCTGCTTGTTAGTCCCACCTGATTCTCCAACCTAGATTGGACTATAAGAAATTATTATTCTACACAATTCACTATTTTTTGGTCTAGAGACTAGCATTTCTTATTGCTGCTAAAATTTTAGAGTGTTGAGTCCATTGGCCATTGACTCGTGGACCCTAGTTTCATAAAAGGCAAGTGATTTTTAAATTATTTTGTAAGTGGTACTGGTTATTTTTTTAGTTTCACTATCCAGTGTTTGTTGGTGACTAGACATCTCACATGCTAAGATAGCCTATAGGTATTAGGTTTGTGAATTATATTGGGTAGTACCATAGACTGTAGTACTATAGCAATAGTACCCTTTTTTTGAGAATGAATCATATTATTGTTATTATATGTAGTCTAAGTAGTTAAGTCTTTTGTTCAACAACTAAGTTGATATTTTTTTGCAGCCTTTATCGGTTTGCCATATCAAACAAGAGGGGTAAGATCCTTGAAATCCAAGAGAGGCCACCATTACCAAAACATAGAACCATAGCCACATATTTTGGTGGTGGAAATATTGGTAACCTACAAGATTCACAAGTTAGATCTCCAGTGGTTACTGAAAAAGGAGATTCATCACAAGTTGGACCCTTAGATAGTATTGAAGTTCAAGTTGGTGAACCTGATATCTTAGTCAAGGATGAACTTGAACAAGATCCGGAGGAACTTCCCCTAAGTAGGGAGTCACAAACTGAGATTATAAAGTTGGAGTCAGTCTCAGACTAGTCAGTTGAGAAAACCAAAATTGATTCCATAAATTAGGTTCATGCACAAAAGGGGAAAAGAAAACTGGAATCAAAGAAAGATCAATCTCGTTGGGATCTGTCCAAAAGCAATTTTCAATTAGAATGGGTGGAAAAGTACTGGTTCATTGAACCAGTGCCCAATCCAAATGATGGTGAGCCTCTTGTAGAATGCATATGTAAGATTTGCACAGAGATAACAAAGAAAGAGAAGAGGCTGCAACTTAAAATTGATACCATAGAAAAGTATGTTGGTAAAGTTTACAAGAAGGAAATTATAGATGGAGTCAAAAAATCTGTGCTAGCTTGGAAAACAAAGGAGAACTGTTTGCATATTAGGAATGCTGAAATATATGAGTTACACTAGCAAATATGGGAGAAGTGTTCTGCAGCAAAAGGTTCCATTGAAGATTTCATTGGGAAAGCAATGGAAGTGCAAAATATGGGAAAAGTAGTTCAATTAGGTGTGGTCTTTTATATATTGAGTAGAGGATGCCCTATGATGGACTACCCTTCAATGACTACATTATTGCATTTTTTGAAAACTCAACACTATCCTAACAGTCACTAGTCAGTAAATAGCGGTTGGGAATGGACTAAATTTCTTGCATAGGTTGAAATAGAAGATATAAAGGAATCTATAAAAAACTAGAATTTTATTGCATTGTCTCTAGATAAAGTTACAATAATTGATAATACTTCCTGGGTGTGCATGCATGTTTATACTGTAAATAATCTTTGTCATCAACCATTTCCACTATCTGTTGCTAAATTGAATCATAGTGTGATAGCTGAAAACTTATATGAATTATTAAAGACTACTCTAGTTGAATCTAGAGGTTTGGATAGCATGGCGATTGCCAAAAAGTTGGTGTGTGTTGGAGGGGATGGTGCTTTGGTTATGCAAGGTCATAAAGGTGGTCTTTGCAAAAAGATCAAGAATGATTTGGCACCCTATGCTATTCCCATTCATTGCATGGCCCATCAAATGAATCTAGCTTTTGGAATTGTTAAGGATTTTGGTTGTGTAAGTAAAGTGGAATCTCTGATCAAAGAGATTTACCAATACTTTTGTTGAAGTCCAAAATGAGTCTGGGAATTTCAACACTTTGTTGCAGGACTTACTGATGGGAGAAAGCTTCTTAAAGACAATAATACCAGATGGATCTCTTTGGATGGACCAACACATTGAGTAATGTCTGAATACCTGTCATTTTTTGGACTAATCCACTCTGTGCGAGATAGATTCCCTCAGCTATATTCAAGCCTAAGTAATGTTAAGGTACTCTTAACTTTAGCAGCTATTCTCCCCATGCTACAGGACATTAGAAATATTATAAAAAGGGTTCAACAAAGAGCTATGTACATTGTAGAATATAATAAGCTATGTAAAATGACATGTAGTAGCCTGGATAATCTATACTTATTATTACCATTAGATGAAACAAAGTTTGCAAAGTGGTTAGAAATCTCAAATTTGAACAATCCTAGGAACTTTTTACATATTGGTGCAAACGATGAGGTATATGCTAGGGTACATGGAGTTGACATACCAATGCAGTACTATGCCTGCATCAACCCCAACTCCAACCCCAATGAAGCAGGAAGTGAAGTTGAATCAGAACTAGAGAAGGTATTTTCACATGTTACAAGTGAAGCCTTCAAGAAGATCAAAGACTCTATGCTTGACTCTGTCGAGCGAGTTTGCTACAATCTGTCATTAGAAATCAGATTTAGATTCCCTCTAGAGGAACTACTGGAAGCAATGTCAATTGTTTTTCCACAATATTGGTCTCTAAATAGTCCAACTGATTTTTGAAGAAGGATGATGACTCTAATTCAGCATTTTTATACACCTAAAGTAATCAATGGAGTCACCATTAATGAAATTTTAGATGAAACTCGATTGAGAGATCAATCATACTCTTTTACAAACATAATGAGGGAACAATATGCTATTATGGAGAACCCAAATGAAGAGAGAGTGATAACAAAGCTTTGGAAAAACCTTGGTGAGAGAAATCAGTTGAGAGAGGCAACACCAAAATATTTCAAGCTTACTAATTTATGTTTGAAAATGATATTGGGTTCAGTGGAGGATGAGAGAGTTTTCAGTACTTTGGGCTTCCTTAAGTCAAAGGTTAGAAACAAATTAGACAAAAATTTGGATAATTGTTTGAGGCTCTATAATTCTAGGTATGAGGTAGAAAGTTTTCCTTATGACAGGGCTATCAGCATTTGGAGAAAGTGTTGTCAAAGAAGACGGATTGTCAACATTTCAAACACAAGTGGCAGTGGTTCATATCCTAATATTGAAAGTCAAAGCAATGAATATGATGTTGAATTTGGCATGCATAGTGAGTTTGATGCTGATAGTGAATCTAAAGAAAACACAAAAAACAATGAAATTTTATATGCAATAAATGAGGACTCTGATGATAGTGATGTTGAGTCAATCCAGGCAAAATGGCAACTATAGCAGCTTCTCAACCTTCTATATGAGTCAAGTAGTAGGCTAGTAGCTCTAATATAAGACTCTACCCAGTAATTAATTATGTAACATGTTTGTAGAAGTTAATTTATAGCCTTAATTCATCGTCCCTTTATAGATGCTTAATTTTTTTAATTTTTTTTTTAACATGTTGATGTTACAAACTTAGTACTTACATGTGGAGATTTTCATTGATTGTATTTTTTTAATATGTTGAGATTTTCATTAATTCTAGTTTCTTTAAGAAATTGTAACATAATGCATTTAACAGAATAAGCCCCATTTTAAAAAAATTGTATTATAATTTATAATTACAAATTAGCCTGTAACATAATACATTTAATGATTATCAATTAAAAACAATTACAACCCTTTGCAAATGACCCAATGTCAAATTGCAATGACCGTGAATTACATTTTAAAGATACAAGGGAGCAACAATAGCTGTAGGTCAGTTTTTAATTGTATATATGATCAGATATGCTGGCTCTTGATTCTTGTAACAATTAACATTAGACAAAGTTGAAATTAAATCCAAAATTTGAAATTAAAGAGCAACAAGTAACAAAATGATTATAGTTCTATCACTTACTAATTTGTTATAGTCTTAGTACTTAGTGCTATCAGCTATGACTACCATTGATAGCTACAGTAATAGTTTGAGAAGATGACCCAGCTTCATTGAATTTCTTTAGGGAACTCCATTCTGCATCATTTGGAAGCCCCATTTTTTTAAGGTTGTAGCTAATTAGTTGTAGTCTCGTCAACAAAAAATACTTCCAAGAGATAGAATCATATGATAGGAGGAATCTATCTATAACATCACTCATTGTGGATAGTGGTTTGATGCAACTTGCAATTCCCTCCGGAGTGAATTCCTCAAGCAATTTCCCTAAATCAAAATTCATCCTACCCTACAAATTTTTCATGTTATTTTTATTTCCAAAGAATGTGACTTTTGAGTTAGCTGGATTTGGTAATCCAACATTTAACAAGTTCACTATGGTGTTATTCATCTTCATCAACTCTTTGCAAGCAGAATTGGGTGATTCACCAATTCGTGTTACTTCTTCACAATGTTGAGAGACATTAATGGCCATTACATAGACATCCAAGTAGTTGTTTATTCCATGGTTTTCCAAATCCTTATCATTGGATCTCTTTAGTTTATTGAGAACTTGATTAGAAAGATCTTTTAAGGAATTGGTGAAGATTTGTCTCTTAGCCTGAAAATCAATTTTTACATTTTCAAAGACAACTCTGAGATTGCTATTTAAACCAATCCATTCAACCAAACCATCACTGATCATCATTATTTTGTCCCAAATTTCTTGTTTGATAAGCTTAACCATGTTTATTATAGTATCCTTCACATGATGGTCTTCGGAAGAGGTCATTCTATTTTCTGCCATTACATTCTCCACCCTTTTCTTCATTTCAGACATCTCTTTTTCACTCTTTTTCTATATTTCCTCTAGTTGCCTTTTCCAATTAGTTGCTCTCTTCCTCTCATCCTCCAATTTCTTCTTCAAATCTTGGATTTTATTTGTAGTAGTTACCTCTTTTTGCTTCTTTTCCTTGAGTTCCCTTTTCAAATCATGGATTGTCTTTGAAGTGGACTCCTCCTTTTTCTTCGCACTGTCCAATTCCTTTTTCAAATCATGGAGACTTTGAGTAAACTCCTCTTTCTTCACGTTCTCCAATTCCTTTCTCAAATTGAGGTTTTTCTTTGCAGCTGACTCCTTTTTTTTCTTTGCATTCTCCAATTCCCTCCTCAATTTATGGATTGTGTTAGTGCTTGTAGTAACACTAGACTCCATTTTCTTTGCATTCTCCAATTCCTCCTTCAAATCACTGATAGTTTTTGCAGTTGACAACTCTTTTTGTTTCATATTCTCCAATTGCTTATTCAAATTGTGGATTGTGTCTACACTAGACTCCTCTTTTTTCTTCTCATTCCCCAATTCCTTTTTCAAATTAAAAATCATACTTGCCCTAGACTCTGCTTTTTTCTTTTCCTTCTCCCATTCATCCTTCAAAATTTTATTTTCCTTGGCACTAGATTCCAGCTTAATTTTCAATTGATTGACGACCTATGCACTACTCTCTACAAACTTGAACAACTATGTAGTAGATGTTTGTTCATTCTGAAGTCTTTTTTGGCACTCATCTAATTCTTTAGTCAAATGTTGCACTTGTTCATTCATCTTTTCTTGCTAGACAATTGCCTCTGTAGGAGAAGATTTGTTTATCCTATTCTACAATTCTTTAAGCCTATTGTTTGTTTCTTTCTCCTTCACCTTCACATTATCAAGGTCTGCCTATAACTTTTCTATTTGCTTAGTAAGCTTTTTGTTTTCCCTCTTTGCTTTCAAAAGTGTAGAGTATACCATTTTGTTGCTCTCTTTTGATATATTGATTTTGTCAATATTTTTCACTTTTGACAAATATATTTGAAGATTGGTAACTTATATATCATTATGATTTATTACATTTTGTGGTGGATTATTATCTCTACTTAGGGGCATAACAGCCATGAAGTTCATCATTTCATTGTTTGGATCATATGTTAGAAATATTTTGTCAGTAGATCCCTAACATTCGGCAACTGCATCACTTTTCAAGGTCTTCATAATTTGCCTATTTATTTCACTTGTCTATTTAAACTTTGATGCAAACTCATTCAAACTAAAATCTAGGTTTTCTGACACAATTGAGTGTTTGAAAGGTGAATTATCAACTGTATCATTGAATGCTAATGCTCCTCCATCTTCAACTAAACTTACTCCACCTACAATTATATTTTGAGGATTTCCAACTGTAGATGCCCAAAAATGGTTCGCATCTATAGTTTCATCAATTCTTCATACTAATTGTCCCATTTTCTCATTCTACCAACTTCGATCTTTTGGCAAAAATTGATCATACTTTATCATTTGTATCCTCTTTCACATCAATTTCATGTCATTTTAAAATCATATCAAATCAATTGGAAACCATTTCATATCAACTCAAAATCACCCCAAATCAACTCAAAATCACTTGAAATCAGTCCTAATCAACCCAAAACATATCAAACATCTCAAATCAATCATCATTTATCCAACTCCTAGGTATTTTTGTGGCTTTCAGTGCCTTGGAAACCTATCAACCTATCAATCTTATCAATCTGACCTTAGTACTATTGTGGCTCTCAATGCTAGGTCAAACTATCATTCATGTCATTCAATCTTTGACATTGTTGAGGCTTTCAATGTCAAATCATGGCATCATCAACCATTTTAATAATATTGATAGTGTCCGTCGATGTTATTATGATCAAACCTTTTCAATCAATCTCAATCCTGTAGCATTTACAATGTTGGTTAAATGTTACATATCAATCAATTCATGTCATGTGTCCTTGGCATGTTATCAACTTCAATCAATCAATCTGACCATGGCTTTGGTCTATCTATCATCATCATCACATTTAAGGATACAATCGCATTCATTTAATCAATTTGGCCAATTATCTACTAATTTTCTCTATAGGATTAAATAACCCATAATTTAATTCTATTATTCCTTCTAATTATTCTTCCTAATTATCATCCTCAATTAATTAATTTTATTAGTTAATTGATTTATCATTCGCAAACCATGGAAATTCATAATTTCCTAAGTTTCATTTTCCATTATTAATTCTATTTTCTACTAATTTTTATTTTGTGGAATAAAAGGGTTTTTAATTCAAATATTCCATAAAATATTGCATCATCATGACACTTGGATATGACACCTTGCGGATTCTCCTTTAACACTTGGATAAGATATGTCATAATAATATATTCTTATTGTCTTATGCATGTCCTTATTTGGCTTCTTTGTCATAGATTCTTGGCTTTAAGTGGGCTTGAGATGTCTTATGACATGTCATAGATTCTCTTCCACATTTAGCCAAGTTCGACTTCCATGCATCATAGAATCTTACAATTGGCATATTTTGCCATATGCGTCATGGATTCTCAAAGGAATCTCTTGCCACATCGCATATCTATGGGTGAAAAATCCAATGCTCTCACCCTCCATGCCCATTATAAAATGGACACTCTTTCTCTCATTTCGGGTCCTTGAATCCTTGAAGTCTTGAGTCCTTGGTCCTAATTCTTGAGCATTTTTCAAAGTCCTTAGCTTCTTTGCATTTTCACACCATTTTCTCTCAAGCTTAAATCACAACTTCAAGTATTCTCATGGCATTATCCATATCATAGGATTTTGCTTCAATTTTGTGTGCACAATAGGCAACTTTGGAGCTACATCATTTGGAGAAGAAAGAAGGACATGGGAGCTACAAACAAAAGAGGGGGTTTCTATTGCTTTCTTTATTAGTTTGGCTTTCATGGTAGACTAGTGGTTACTAATATATGATTATTGATTTTTGTGATTTGCTCATAGTATGTTATGCATTTAACCTATTTTCTAGTTTCTACATTTTGGTGAACTAGACGTGAACATGCATATCTAACTTGGGTTTTCTTGTTTTGTGCTTGTAGGTGCAAGGAAGGAGCTCACTTGGAAGGGTATAATGACTATCTGCTCTTCCTTTTCATACCTAGATTAATTAGGGGTCTAGTAAGATGGTTGTATCCTTTCATTCTATGCACTTTGTCAACTTTCTATCCTAGGGTGCACTTTGCTCTGTCAAGGCACACTTGGGACTCCTACGAGCTATTTTAGGAGCTCCGAAGCCACCAAAACCCCTTTCTACTATTTTTAACTTACCAACTACATCATTGATGTAGTTGGTACTATTTGGGCGCACTTGGTAGTATAGTTGTCAAAAACATTTAGTTTCTAGGTCTTCATTAGGCACCACTTCCCCACAGTTTGCACCTGGGCTCCCAACTATGCCCAGAAACTACCAACTGCACCCAATTAGGCCCCAACTATGTCATTGACATAGTCTACATTGTCTAGGCACATTTGGGAGTGTTCTGAGCCATTTTGGCCTTCTGGGGTGCCATCTGCTCTGTCTAAGCACACCTAGCTCACAGTGAGCACATACATCAATTAAAATCTGCATCTAAGGTTCCTATCACTCTCTAGGACATAGATTAGATGATTTTGTGTTACTAAGGGTCTATTTGTAGCATGTGGTGATCATTGGATGAAGACGTGATCATAAGAAACTACTAATGTGTGCTTTGCAAGACGTTGTCAAAGACTTTGTGTGTCTGTCAAAACTATGTGTGTGGATTTTCTAGCTTAGATAACACTTCGTTTGGTACTTTAAATGAACTTTTTGTTTTTTGCATGGTGTGTCTACAGTGTTTAAATCCCTAGGGGTTACATTGGATGTATCCTCTCCCCTCGCCATTCATGGATCTTGGGTGTAAGAGAAATTCGTGTAACTTCTATAGGAGGCCTACCTTGGACCAAGATACTAGATATTGGGTATGCCAAGGGACAACCTCAGAGTGGTAATGGGCCAAAGCTAGGTCAACATTCTAGCCACTATATAAAATTTTATTATGGTGAAAGCCAAGTCGGCGGTATTGTTGCATGATAGCTCTCCTCCAGTACCCTTGTGGTGCATCAAACCCCAGTTCTTGAGGCTGGGAGACCTTCTGTGGAAGTTTATCATTCACTTGCTGAATGGAATGCCCTTACTAAAAAATATGTTTTAGTGGCCAAAATCCTTTCTATCCACTGGCTCTATGGGTCACCCATGCCCGTGAAGACATCCTACATTCTCGCGGTCCTTAGTAGAGGCAATAGTCCCTTGGGAAGTCATGCCCCTTGGGAAGCAGATCTTGGTAGCCTCGAGAAGTGAGTGCAATGTAAGGGGGAGCCTATGATACCAAGATCCTAGGTTGTTCACTCTAGATAAGCATGAGTGAACTTTGGTTCAAGTAGGAATTTAGTGGATACAGTCCTAAAAGCCTAGGTTGTGGTGTGTTTGTTAACTTTTAATAACAGCTATTCTTGTCTTAATGTGTCTTGCATGTGTGTAAAACATAATCAAGATAAAAGCCAAAATTCAAATTTACACCTTGAAACTTTTCAAAACATCGCACATTGTCAAAACATTTCAGCCCTTGTCCAAACTTTGCAAACTTTAGTTCAACACACTCAAACCATGGAAAACATGGCGACTTGTGCTCCTAAACGTGCTTGGCAAAACGCAGATCTCACATTTGCATAGAATTCACTTGCATTCACCCTAGTATAGGCCTCATTTTTGAATCATATAAACTTCATATTGCACCTTTTAGTCCTCCTTTAGCATCCATTATCTTTCATATTGCATCTGTTTGGGTTTAGTTTACCTCCCTTAGTTTTTGCATTCCCATCTCAAAATTAGCACTTTGCATTCACCACCTTGCATCTTTGCATACCTATTCATCATCTTGACCACTTTATCCATCATTTTGGGTGTCCTAACCATCATTTTGAGCATTCATACTAGTCTTAACATTGTCCCCTACTATTTACCTCTTTGTGATATCAATCTGGAAGTCATAGCTCCTAGAATTGCCTTAGTTTCAGCCCAGTTTACCAACTGTGCCCTGAAACTACCAACTGCATCATAAAACTACCAACTACATCATTGATTCAATTGGCACTATTTGGGCACATTTGGTGGTCGTTAGACCCAGTTTTGGATTCCAGATAGCATTTTGGTGCTTCAACAGTGTCCTTAGGTACCTGGTTAGCCCCCCTTGCATTAGCTTGCCCAGATCTGCATTCTACATCACCTAGTCTTCATTGTCTTCACTTAAAACATCATTCTATAAGTCATAACATCTATTTTTCATCTTCCAACCCATCTTAACATCAACCCTAGCATCTTAGCTTCTTGGCATATCAGTTTGACAACCATACCTTTCAGAATCAACAAACATTCTTCCTAGCTTACCAACTGCACCCAGAAACTACCAACTGCGCCCAAACTGGCCCCAACTATGTCAATGATGTATTTGGTACTGTTTGAGTGCACTTGGAACTATTATGGTTCACTTGGGTACCTACATGACCATTTTAGGCCCCGAACTGCACTTTAGGACCCTAAAACTACATCTAGGAGCCTCTACACCTCCCCGTTCTGCACTTGACCCAAAACTATATCTTGTACCCAAAATCCACTTTTGCATCAAAGGAATTATCCATATTAAATATCCACTCAGCATCACCACCATTTTGAGTCCCCAAAACATCATTTTGAACCCTCTAAACCTTTGAATTTAGTCAAAAATCTAGACAAAGTATGAGTCTTAGAGTATCTCCTAGTGTTGATGGATAATGGATCTTGAGTAGTCTTTTTATCTTTTCTTATCACTTTCTTTGGTCAAAATATATCTTTCTTGATATATTTGACCTTGTCATCTTTTATCAATTTGATATTTTCATCTTTTATCACTTTTTGGTCAAGATCCAAAGTCCTTTATCACAAGGTTAAGCTCCTAGACAAAATACTTTCAAAAGGTTTTACCTAAGTTCAAAACTTTCTATATACCCTTTCCATTGCATTATCATATCCCTAACATCCCTAAACATCATTTTGATTTACCCTAGTGGTATATCCCCTTCATCTTGCATTGATCAAAATCCTTAGCATCATTTTCACTACCAAACCCTATCAAAGTGTCCATCAACCAAATTGCCTTCTTAAGAATTTTCCCTCATTTTGCATGTCCCAAATGTCATTATCAACCCTTGGAAACCATCCTTTACATAGCCTACCTTACATACACCTACCTTTAGTGTCATTACCAAGTCCAAAACATAACCCTAACCTTCATTTCGCATACCTTCATTTTGCATACCCTCAAAACATCACCTTGCATTTGCATTTGCATAACATCCCTAGGAAATTTGCAGTTTGCACATCAAAACCATAATTCATTTCGAGTTTTCTCACATTTCATAACATCCCTAAACACTTAAAAATCCCAAAAACACTCATATCTTGCATACCCACCACTCTAAATAACCCAAACCACTCAAAATCTCCATTGTATCTACATTCTTAGGTATCATGCCAGCACTTACTAGGACACAATCAGCTCAAAGACCTGAGAAACTCTATCAACCTTAATTTTTTGAGGCACAAACATAACCAAAAACTTGTTCAAGATAGAAGAAAAGCAAGAGAACCCAACAAACCATTGACAAAGAACAAATCGAGGCATCACAACCTTTATTTGCAGACCCCTTAAACATGTATCCACAAGATCCTCATAATAGAGCTATGACACAAAAAACCTTAAACAATGCACCTACCATGAGATTTCCTCCAAAAACTTCCCACACACATGGGATGGTTCAATGGAGTCCTGACTTTCAACCTATATTCATGCCAATACCACCTGGAGGTGGAAGTGTACCAACCACACCCGAGGATGAACAATCACATTCCTTCGAATTCAGCCAACCTAACACAAGTACCTTTAACTATAACTCATCAAACATACAACAAGGTACTTTACACCTAAGTGATGACTCTAACACTAATTATGGCATCACTGATGAAGAAATGGCTAGGGCATGTCAAGACAAAAACTTTCATAAAAACTTCAAACTTTTGGCAGCCCAAGAAATTGTCAAATTCAACCCAAATATGGAAGGACTTAAGTCCAAACATCAAACCAGTACAACCATTGAAAACCTAAAACCCATGATCAATTTGGACTTAGATAAGGGAAAACAACCTTTAGATTTTTCAAATGCAATAATGGCACCTATAAGGTCCCATCAAGAACCAACAATTGAAATCCTCCAAAGTACATTTGAACACATCAATGTTAATCCCTTGTTTGATGAAATACCACCAATTCCTAAACACCCCAAAAGGACATTGAGACTTGATTTTAGTCACATGATGCACCTAAAGGGACTTGTGCTCTAGGGATGCTAGACATATCTTCTTTGGAGGCAAATCAACAAAGTACACCTTTGCTCCTAACCCTAACAAGTGGTATGACATCAAGTGTTATGGAGCCTCCCACGAGTGCACTATGTGCAACATCATCTACAATAGTCCCTATTGACATACAAAGGAAAATTCTTATTGACACACAAAGGAGCCAGAACAACAATACCAACATAATGATCACTTCCCAAGGACTTAGTCAACTCCCACAACAAAATCAACCTATGGTGTTGCAAGGAATTAACACTTCCAACCCTCAACCAAGTATACATCCACTTAACACACATCCCACATATCAACAACAAAATCAACCACAATGACAACAACCTCAAGTGGGGCAAATATCCAACAATTTCAACAACAACAAACCATGTTTGCTAAACAACAAGAACAACTCAAACAATAAATGGAATATCGAAGATGCCTTGAGCAAAAAATTGCATACCAACAACATTTATTGCAACAACAACATGTGCCACAACAACCTCTACAACAACACTCACATACATGGTGTCACATACAACCAACAGAGGTATCCCATCAGCAACTGCCACACATGGTAAAACAATCTTAGTCAATCCCACAATAAGTACCCTAACAATAGGGACCCTTCTGTCTTTGAGGTACCAACATACCTCCACAACCTAGTGACACTTCATCAGACTCATCAAACACAAAAATGTCAGAACCGAGTAGACATAGTTCTTACCACATCAAACGATCTACTCATAGACACAAAGGACTTGAAGGAAAGATTATCATACAAAATACCAATAAAGAGCTATTACAACAATTCAAACAACTTTCCAAACAATTCGAGGCATTGGGAGTCCAAAAGAAATAGGCTCTATATACAGAAAGGGACCTACGTCCTAATCCATTTGACAAAAGTCTGTATATGCTGCCATTCCCAAAACACTTTGAAGCTCCAAGGTTTGAAAAATACTGAGGAAAAGGCAACACTATTGATCACATTTTAGAATTTTGTGCTTCATGTACCAAATTTAGTGATGAGCCCACTTACCTTATGAGATTGTTCCCTCGTTCTCAAGGTGGGCCCACACTTGAATGGACTCCAAACTTCCTGGCAATATCAAATCTTGGTCAGAGCTAGCAGACAAGTTTATCTCCCACTTTTCCTTTAACATTAGAAATGAGGTGACACTTTCTGATTTGTGCTTAACTAAACAAAAGGTAGGAGAACCATTCATCACATTCTTACTACGCTGGAGAAGCTTAGTCAATCAATTCTCACTAGACATTCCTGAAGGACAACAAGTAAACTTGTGCATTGAAAACTTAGTCCCAGACTTAATGTATGAACTCAAAATCAAGAGCCCAAGCACCATTTCTAAACTAATGAAAAAAGGGGTTAGTATTGAAGATGCTCTTATCCGTAAGGGAATCCTCAAGACAAACAAGGACAACACCAATACCAACTTGTCTAATGACAAGCCAAAAATTTTCTCCAAAAACAAGAATGTGACTAATGATGGCATTGTGGATGCTCGCACGATTAGCACAACACAACCTCAACTGACTTTGAAAGGTGCAAACCCTACAAATTCACAATACTCTAATCAAACATCAGCTCCACAATAGGAAACTAAGACTTCCATGCAATACAAACCTCAGAGGCATCCTCGAACCAAGGATAGAAAATTCACACCATTGGGGACACCTCTTGAGACTGCATTGCAACAGTTACTAAGTAATAACTTCCTGCAATTACCCTAAATCAAAGATGAACCATTAACTAAAGCCGATTGGTGGAATGACAAAAAATACTATGATTACCATCACACCGAAGGACATAAGACTTCATCATTCTTCCAATTGAAACATTCAATACAAGAACTTATTGATGATGGTGTAATCATGGTTGACCCATCACTGTTAGCATCCAACTCTGACCACACTATATTCAAAGATCCTTTGGGTAATCACAAGAAAGAGAAACCCTCCAGTTCGAATTTAAACTCACAAGCTAATTCTAATTACGCGTGCATGGGATATCACTACACTATCAATTGTTTCAATGAATCAGATTCCTACATATCCACATTCACTTTAAAGGCCAAAGACCCTCATTGCACTGTAACTACATGTCATAGCAAGATCACCCTACCTAAAGCACCATCTAGACCTACTACTCCTACTAGACCTGTACCCCCTAGTAGGATTGTTTCTCCTACTTCATCTGATTATAGCCTTGTTGAAAATCTTGGCACGACCCCTACACAAATATCCATTTTGGACCTACTACATGCATGCATCCCCCCAACATCAAAAGATCCTAGATCAAGCCCTTAAAGAGTCAATAGTCCCAAATAACATTGATGTTGCCTAGCTTCAAGCCATGGTTGGGAACCTATCTGCATCACAACATATCACTTTTTCCCCTTGAGATGTTCGTAAAGACAAAACCAACCACAACAATCCCCTTCATCTTGAAGTCTTTATCCATAATGCCAAAGTCAAATGTGTCTTAATAGATGGAGGAGCAAGACTGAACATCTGTACTCTTAAGGTTGTCAACAATTTGGGTTATTCTAAAGATGATGTGGATCCATCTTGAAGAATCATAATAAAATATTATGATGATGGTGAACGCTTCTCCAGGGGTGTCATCACATTACTTTTTAGAGTTGGTCCAACTACTGAAGACACATTATTCCATGTCCTAGATATAGAAATGAACTGCAACATGATACTAGGACGCCCTTGGCTTCATGCTATGGAAGAAGTCCCTTCTACATATCATCAATGTCTAAAGTTTTCATATGACAACATGGAGGTTACCATCCCCAATGATCTATATTCATTCTAGTTTTGTGCTAATCTAAGAGATGCTACTGCATACCAAATCCCAAAAAACAATGAAACATAACCCACAAATTCCTCTAAGTATGTGGATGCTAATATACTCCTTAGTAAGGCCAAGGAAAAGATGAAGATTGAACACAATGGGTGTGGAGAATACTTTTTGTCTCATGTATCCCACATCAAGGAGTCACCACTTTCTCCCATCAGTACACAAAATGCCACTTCTATCAATGAGAATACATCTATATGTATTGAGAAAGCAAAAGTAGAATGAGAACCCACTTTGATATCTCCTAGCAAGTATGGACTTGGGTTTACTATCATGAAAAACAAGGCTATGATGGCTATAGTGGTCTTGGATCTCAGAAACAAGGTATAATTGAACCCATCACTACAAAAGGATAACCTCCTAGTTTGGGGCTTGGATTTAAACCATTACGAATAGGTCCTCCTAGTACTATGTTACCTACGTGTAAGACTATAGATGTTTTGAATGATGAAAAGGCATCTGAGGATATTTCACCTGAAACCAACAATCCTCTACTTTCTGAGCATAACCCTAATGACCCAACTAAATCAGATACCCATATATCTACCTTCAACCAAAGCCCATTCAACATTGATGATGACATCTCCTCAAGTTGTCCTGAACCTTTGGATTGGGACCAATGTAGACCACCAATTTTTGATCAATTCGATGATGATGATACTCTTATAATAGACTTTGAAATATATGGAGGCATTATGGACAATAATCATAAGGAAGCAATTTCTCCTGAAGTAAAAACATTGGCATATTATTGGGAGTCAACTCCATCTAATAGAAAAGAAAAAAATAATGAGCATAGGTCTCTTGGTGAAAACTAAAAGGCACCATTAGACCATAAAAAATCAAAAGCTAAGCAACTCCCAAGGATACAAGATGAAAAATATGATGCCATAAATATTAGTGTTCTAGTGTTCAACATGCCACAAAGTCTTTTGGAGCTCTCTCAATTAGTGTTCATGTGAAAGTTCGTTGGTCTCAACCCTCCCTTATATCCAGTTATTTATCCCCACATCCAGCTACCTAATTTTCCCAACACCCAAGATCAAATCTTTATCCAACAAGCCTTTGCATATGTCATCATCAATGATATTCCATACACAACATCCTTTGACCCAATTATCCTCAAATGCCTTGATTCGCAAGAGACAGACATTGTCTTACATACGATACACGATGGTATCTCTTGAGGCCTTTTTGGTGGTTTGATTTTAGCTATAGACTTGGAACAAATCCTGCATAGTTATGGCTAGCCATGGATCCAAAGCTCATCAGCTAGCAACACAAACAACAAATATCTTCTCAGCATTTGTCAGTGACATTCTTGATTCCATCTAAAAGTCCTAAAAAAATATCAAAAAAATAGCAAAAAGTCATGAAAAAAAGCAAAGAAAAAAGTGAAAAAATTCATGGAAAAAATGGATGCCTTGATGAAAACTTGGCAAACAGGCATCTTGGCATGAAATTTGAGTCAAGAGAAAAATTCTATCCAAAGGTGAAAACCTGGCAAATAGGCACTTTGGGCAAGTACCATGGTGAAAACCTATCAAATAGGTGCCATGTGTAATCAGTATCGCTCCTCCATCTATCGGGATTCCATCTCGTCTTTTCGCCCTCTATCATTCCTTGATCATATTCTTCCTATTGCAAGACATCGTTGGCTCTTTGACCATGTCTCATGAACTAGTTAATGTCCTTTTTTACCTTGCCTAAGCATCACCAGTTTGCACACACTCTGTCATTGGCCTTTGTACATAGTTTGTGTCTTGTCTGGGGGCGTATTACCTACATGGTGCATGAGTTTGAATTTGAATTGGAGGCATATCCCTAAGGACTTTTTTTCCATTGGAGCTATCGATTAACAAATTGGAGCTAACACTTGTATATTCTTTTATGATCTTGAAAAAATCCTTAAAAAATTCAAATACGATCCTGAAAAAATACTAAAAATCACATAATGTCCTGAACAAATCCTAAACATTCAAATACAATCCTAAAAGAATCACTAAAAATCATAAAATATCTTGAATAAACCCTAAAAATCATAAAATGTCCTGAAGAAATTAGTCACACAAAAGAATCAAATATCCCAAAAACCCTAAAAATCACAAAACTTGTCAAAAATTTTCAATAAACCTTGTACATATTCACTGTGGCTAACCATCCCTTTTGCATAAACACTTGCACTTTGTAGACTGAAACTCAAAGCACTACACTTTCAAGATAGTCACACTATCTGAACACTGTGAATCAACAATCAATCCAACATATCACTATGAACCTATCAATTGAATCCACAAATAGAGCTATCACATTATCAACATGTCAAACACTATCTAAACACCCAAAACATTAACAAGAACATAATAATGGACAAGAATAGCTGTTGGCTCATGCTATTTAGTGAGTGATTTATTTTTACTTTATTTTTCTTTGATCATGTCCCTATGCTACTCGATGATATAAATTGATCTATGAGAGTGGCTGGGATGGTTCATGGTCATCTTTTTCTATTTCTATCTATTACAATGTACCTTTGAGAGTCTAGGGCATGTACATATGCCTCGGGGAGGAAAAGGTCATTTTCTATCTGCATCATGGTTGTTTATGCAAAAGGCTTGCATTTGTGCTTTGGCCCTTTATGCCATGATGTGTTGCATTCCATTTGCCATATCAAAATAAAGCTCCATTTGACATATAGTGCACTTTCTAGAAGCAAGATTATTTCCATCATACTAACATCTCCTCATTTCATCTTTCTTTTTCATCTCATTCTCCATCACCATGATCATGTCTTCTAATTCACCAAATCATCTTCATCTAGCATTCATGCATTCTTGCATCATCCTACACTGTCAATCAACTTTCTATGGATTTCCACCTGGTTCAACTTCATTCTAACATTTTTCTCACCATATTTGACCAAATATGACCATTTTTTATGATTTCACTCATGCTCTGACATCTTTCCATCATTTTGGGCATGCATGCAAAGTTTTAGGGCATTCTGAGTCCAATCGAGCTATTTTTGGCCCCCAGAGCCTTTCAGGGTGCAATTTGCACTTTTAGGGCATAGTTGGGGTTCCCAACTACATCATTGACATATTTGGTCATACCAACTACGTCATTTATGCACTTGGTAGAGTTTGGGTGCACTTGGGGGACCTAGGTTATCCAGAACTGCTCCCGAATCCCCTATGTTGCACTCCAGAAGCCATAACTTTTGCGTTTCAAGTTCAATTTACAAACCATCGATTGCATTGGACTGATATCTTTGTTGTAAACAAAATGAGCTATTATTTTAATTATTTGGTCATTTTATGGAGTGGTAATCCTTGAAACTACTCTTGGGCTCTTGGTTGCCCACTGCCATGTTGATTTTGGCCCCCTAGAGCCTTCTCGGGCACATTATGCACTTTCCAAGTCCACTTGGGATTCTCAAATGTGTCATTGATGAACTTGGTACTGTCATGATGCACTTGGGCTTACCAACTATGTCATTGATGCACTTGGTTGAGTTTTGGGCACACTTTGGGACCTAGGATCCCCATAATTGCTCCCAAAGCCCCTATGTTGCACTCCGGAGCCCATAACTTTTGCGTTTTAACTCAGATTTGCAATCCATTAGTTGCATTGGATTTGTATCTTCATTTTGTAAAAAATGAATTATCATTTTCATCATTTTTTTTTTTCTTGAGTGGTAACCCATGCAATTACTCTCAGGTTCCTGATTGACCCTGTTCTGCACTCTGGGCCTCATAACTTTTACATTTTAGCTTTGATTTTCATTCTGTCAGTTGCGATGGTTTTGTCTTCCTATTTTTGAAAAATTGACTTATCATATTCTTATATTAGTCAATTTATCAAGGGGGAACCCATATATATCATCCCTACTGGGGCATGTTGTGGCTTTCTCATCAATTATTCTTTGATACAATGCTCTAAATCACATTTTATCAAAGAGGGGCAAAATGTAGACGCTAAAAAATGGTTCACATCTATAGTTTCATCACTTCTTCATACTAATTTTTCCCATTTTCTCATTCTACTAACTTTGATCTTTTGACCAAAATTGATCATACTTTATCATTTGTATCCTTTTTCACATCAATTTCATGTCATTTTAAAATCATATCAAATCAACTTGAAACCATTTCATATCAACTCAAAATCACCCCAAATCAACTCAAAATCACTTGAAATCAGTCCTAATCAATCCAAAACATATCGAACATCTCAAATCAATCATCATTTATCCAACTCCTACGTATTGTTGTGGCTTTTAGTGCCTTGGAAACCTATCAACCTATCAATCTTATCAACCTGACCTTAGCACTGTTGTGGCTCTCAGTGCTAGGTCAAACTATCATTCATGTCATTCAATATTTGACATTGTTGAGGCTTTCGATCTTGGATCATGGCATCATCAACCATTTTAATAATATTGACAGTGTCCGTCGATGTTATTATGATCAAACCTTTTCAATCAATCTCAATCCTGTAGCATTTACAATGTCAGTTAAATGTTACATATCAACCAATTCATGTCATGTGTCCTTGGCATGTTATCAACTTCAATCAATCAATTTGACAATGGCTTTGGTCTATCTATCATCATCTTATTCAATATCCATCATCATCATATTTTTATCAAAGGATACGGTCGTGTTCATTTAATCAATTTGGCCAATTATCTACTAATTTTCTCTATAGGATTAAATAACCCATAATTTAATTCTATTATTCCTTCTAATTATTCTTCCTAATTATCATCCTCAATTAATTAATTTTATTAGTTAATTGATTTATCATTCACAAACCATGGAAATTCATAATTTTCTAAGTTCTATTTTCCATCATTAATTCTATTTTCTACTAATTTTTATTTTGTGGAATAAAAGGGTTTTTAATTCAAATATTCCATAAAATATTGCATCATCATGACACTTGGATATAACAACTCATGGATTATCCTTTGACACTTGGATAAGATATGTCATAATCATATATTCTTATTATCTTACGCATGTCCCTATTTGGCTTCTTTGTCATAGATTCTTGGCTTTAAGTGGGCTTGAGATGTCTTATGACGCGTCATAGATTCTCTTCCACATTTAGCGAAGTTTGACTTCCATGCATCATAGAATCTTACAATTGGAATATTTTGTCATATGCGTCATGGATTCTCAAAGGAATCTCTTGCCACATCGCATATCTATGGGTAAATAATCCAATGCTCTCACCCTCCATGCCCATTATAAAATGGACACTCTTTCTCTCATTTCGGGTCCTTGAATCCTTGAAGTCTTGAGTCCTTGGTCCTAAATCTTGAGCATTTTTCAAAATCCTTAGCTTCTTTTCATTTTCACACCATTTTCTCTCAAGCTTAAATCACAACTTCAAGTATTCTCATGGCATTATCCATATCATAGGCTTTTGCTTCAATTTTGTGTGCACTATAGGAAACTTTGGAGCTACATCATTTGGAGAAGAAAGAAGGACATGGGAGCTACAAATGAAAGAGGGGGTTTCTATTGCTTTCTTTATTAGTTTGGCTTTCATGGTAGACTAGTGGGTACTAATATATGATTATTGAGTTTTGTGATTTGCTCATAGTATGTTATGCATTTAACCTATTTTCTAGTTGGTACACCAATATACTGAAGATGGCCCATTCCAAATCCTGGCATTTTAGGACTATTTTCAGGGTTTTGTACAAAAGCCACTAGTGCATACATTGCTGAAGTAATAGTTGACATTTCTTGCAGTGTAATTGTCATAAATTTTTGCTTTTTTGCTCAAGGTTCATCCATGCTAGTGCCAGTGTCAGTGCCAGTGCTAGTGGGACCAACTACAACTGGATTTGAAGATTTAACAAATAATGTTTTGGGATGACCTTCCCTTTTTAGATGAATCATCTTCAATCTCAGAGCTTCCAATGATTGGTTTAATTCCTCTTTCGAGTGGGTTTGGTACTGGAACTGGATTCCAAATCCTATCGCCACTTGCACCAATGGGCCCTATACCTACATAACCCATTTTTTGTATCATAGTTGCTCCTTTACCATACATTTATTTAGTAGAATCACTCATTTGAAGTTTAATAATATCTTTGCCCCTAGTTGACCTAGAATCTTCAATACCTTGAATGTCAACATCAGACTGGAGGTCCTTCTGTCTTTGAATATCACTATCACTGCAACTGCTAAGTTGATATAGTATAGTTGGATGCTCTTTATCCCAATAAGTGTTGAAAAGGTCATCCTCATCAATTTCCTCAAAATCTACTAATGTCTTTGGTTCACCCAAATTTTGCCTCATTTTCCAAAACTCAGTTATCTTGGTTTGACACCACATTTTACATATGCATGCCTCTTTAATTGCTTTCAACATAGACTTCTTAGAAGGTTCAAATGCTTTCTCATAGAAATTTAAGTATGTTAGAGGCCCTGATTTATGTGACTCTGATATGTGCAATGTCATAATTTGGGATGACAGTTGTTGCATTGAAATATTATTCTCTACTGCATGTTTTTTCATCTCTTTCATAACCTCATCCCATGAATCCTTGTTTTTTAACTTTTCTATCAATGGCATCTCCTAGTGTTGATATTTTCTCATAGAGTTCCCATTGGCAATAAGTCTCGTTTTTATTATGTTCAGTGGATCATAATTCTAGTGACTAACAAAATGAAAGCCAAAAAAAGTTACCAATTCATTTGCCACTTTGAAAGCCTTTCTCTCAAATGTGAGGCCTCCAATTGTGAAAGGCAAGGAAGGAAATATCATTTTCTTTTGTTGTCGACTAAAAAATTCATCTACACTCCCCATCTGCCTTACAAATTCTAGTGCAAAAACCCTTTCTGTAACATGCATTGGAAGTTTGTAGGGTTCAACCATTGAACTGTAAAACCTTAAGACAGTGTACTCTTCCATGAAGAACCAGTCAGTCAATTGAATTTGACTTCCTAATTGAATGCAATCTTTACAAGACACAGGCAATCTAGGCATTGTAGTGCCTGTGATTTTTTGGTAAATAGGTGCCAAAAAGAAGTCTACAAAATGGTTTTAGTTTTTATTTTTAGCAGTCATCCTCATCTTATGTGTCCACTCATATACTGGACTTGGTGTCTCTAATTTCTTCTAGGTTTTCTCATCAAACTTATAGACATCAATATCAAGCTTGTTATTCTCTATCTCAAATATTGGGTGATGCTTTGCTAAAAGAAGGTAGCACAAGTAACTTGTGAACCTAAATGTCTTCGTCTTGCCTATAGGTGTACTTTGTTTAATCATTAGTAATTGTTGTTGCATAGATTCAATAATGTACCAAAAAAAATCATATCTTACTACTACATTGTCAACTAATTGACCTCAGCAATTGATATTATAAATCATTTCAAGAACACTGGCCCCCACTTCCTTATTACTGTCCAATCCTAAGAAAAATGATAACAAAGAAATAGTATTCTGAACCCATGGCACAAAAATATCATATTGATAAGGAGGCTTATGGTCTTTGTCTAGTGTAACACTAGTAGTGGACTCAAGGGGATTAAAAACTTAATATATGAATCTTGAAAACTTCTTTCCAGCTTGTCATAAGCCTGAGCTAGTTTATCCAAGTCAATGCGCTCCTTAGAGCTTTCTGTTCTAAACCCTAACCCTAGGTCTAATAGAGTGAAAAAATCACTCTTAGTTATTGATAAAATTTCCTCCTAAGTGTTTTGGTTTACAATTGCCTTTCTATTTTCATCATAATTCTAAGTGCATAGCATTACAATTTCACAGCAAGGGGATACTTCTGGTATAGTGAGGTTTGCTAATCTAGTAACTAGAGCAGCTAGTTTATTTGTATATGCACCAATACTGTTGTTATATTTGTAATAAATTCTCCCCTTCTGTGGATCTTTCCACTTACTAAACAATGAATTTCTAATTGCCATGATTCCATCATCTCCATGGATAATAGGATGAAAAATATCATGACATTCATTGGTGAAACCTGGGGTTTGTAGCACTTGTCTGAGTTCTATAATGGTGTTCTTTTCCTTTATGGGTGCACTCATTTGGGAGGTTTTTGACTTTGTTTTGCCCATGCTTGGCTGCTACTAGTTATTAGACTTTAGGCCCTATTCAAAATAATTGTAAAGTGTAAACCTAAGACAATTAAAATCAAGATTTCTACTACTGCAAATTGCAATGGAATTTTTTTGAAAAAAATTAAATACCTAGAATTGAGATTGGATAATTGGTGTTGTCGTTTGATACCCAAGTTTTACACTTTCAGTCTTCAAAAATCAGAACACAAAATAGAATTTTGCCATTCTTTGAAAATTTGAAATTCGAAAACCTTATGGCTATTGTATCGAACTCTCATCTTACAGTTTCAGAACTCTCAACTTCATACTCTAAAAAGGTAATAGTTGAAGTTTAATAGTTAAAATGAAAGTAATAAGTAATTAATGGTTTTAATTTTTATGTACAATGTACATCTAACCGTAATAAATTGTCAAGACTCAATATTAAATAATGTAGTGATGTACATAAGTTACATGTGTCACAATTCCAAGTGAATCTTGGCAGATGGGAAAGCATTCCCCAAATCGGCCTGAAATTCATCTTGGGCCATCGATCTATAGACTATCAAATGGTTATTGAATTTATTATTATTATTATATTATATTATTTAATATTATTTATATAATATTAAATAATATTAAATAAATAATATAATATAATAATAATAATAATGACCATCTCAATTTTATAGATCGACGACCCAAGATGAATTTTGGGCCGATTTGGAGAAGCTTTTTCGATGTGCCCAGATTCATTCAGAATCATGACACATGTCATGATTCCAGATGAATCTGGGCAGATGGGAAAAGATTCTCCAAATTGGTCTAAAATATATCTTGGGTTGTCGATGACTCGATGGTCATTATTATTATTATTATTATTATATTATATAAATATTATATGGTTATAATTATATTATATTATATGGTTATGATTATATATTATTAAATTATTATTGTTGTTAAATTTTTTTAATTTTTTTTAATGTAAGTGCATTGGTTTATATTTTATATTTTAATAATGTATTTTTTTATAAATTATAATATGTTTTTTGGCATTCAATTAAAAATAATATTACTTATATTATGTAATCATTTAAGATTTATTATTATTATAAAAATAATATTATTTTTATTTATAATTATTTATTATATAATAGAACATATAATATAATTATTTATACTATAATATAATATAATATAATATAATTATAGCCATATGATATAATCATAGTCATATAATAAAATATATAATGACCATCTCAATTTGATAGATCAATGGTGTCACGATTCTAGATGAATTTGGATAGATGGGAAAAGATTTCCCAAATTGGCCCAAAATTCATCCGAGGCCATTGATCTATCAGATTGAGATGGTGGTCATTATTATTATTATTATATTATATAAATATTATATGGTTATAAATTATAATTAAATTATTATATATAATTATATTATATTATATTATAGTATAAATAATTATATTATATGTATATGATATGGTTATAATTACAATTTAAAAATATAATTGCAAATGCTCTATTTATATTTATATTTATTATTTAGTTTCAAAATTAAAATATAATATAGTTATAATATCTATAAATTATTAAAATTTAACATATATTGAAAATTGTGATAATTGTTTATAAACTATTCTTCACCGTTTAAAAGATTTCATAATGAAAGAAAAGTTAGGAATAGGTGACAAGATAGGTATGAAATAAAAATTTGACACATAAATTATCAAAATTATATTTAACTTTGTTAAGGTTATAATCTCTTAATCTTTAGTTTTCTTTGAACCTCCATTTGTTAACTTTTAACCAATCAGATTAAAGGAAAATAGTTAATTATTAACAGTTCACTATTTTTAACTAAGTCACAAACTAACAGTAACATTTCAATAGTGCAAAGAGGTTTGATTAAGGGCTTACAACCATCTTCCCATCCGTTAATTTGTTCTCATGGACAATTTGTTGATGATACCATCTTCATGGGTAAGGCTAAAGTGAAGGAAGCCAAGATTTTAAAGCAAACTATTAACTTATTTTCTACCTCTTCCAGACAAGGGGTTAATTGGAGTAAAAGAGTTGTGTTCTTCATTAACACCCCTATCCACACACAATTTAAAATTGCTAAGATCCTGGGATGTTCTATAGGATCTCTCCCATCATCTTACTTGGGGCTCCCCCTAGGCTTGAAGGTCCTTGATGCTTTCTGGGAAGATCTTATTAACAAATTCAGCAAAAATTTGGCAGGATGGAAAGGAATTCTTTTAAGCCATGCTAGTAAGTTAACTCTTCTCAAAGCTGTCATGCCCAAACTATGAGGGCAAGAACACAACATTTTTTTTTTTTTTTTTTTTTAAATTTATTTATTTAAAATTCAACATGCTCTAAGTTTGATATGATTGAGATAGAAGCTTTAGTACAGGTTCTTTACATTACAATCCTAAGGTTTTAAACATGAGGGTGATAACATCATTAAAATGTTGAAGCTTGCGTTATTAGATTAATATCAGTAAAATTATGATAATTCATTAACTTATAATGATATGCAATAAAACTTATTTAAATAACAATGTATATGAATTCGGATTTCAAATTACTTGCAATATCAAATCAATCAAACCTACATTAAAACTTATTTAAATTGCCAATTAATCAAAAAATTTAATCTACTTAATGGTTAAAACAATTAGATTATATTCAAATTAAAACCAACTAATTTAGTATTTACAAATTTAAACATAACTATGAAACTAAAAATTTTTAACAATCGACAACAAGGAGTCCTAAATCAAAACATAAAATAACCTTAAAACTTTATTAAATTAAGTAATCATACTTTAACAATTTAAAGTTTCATTTGAAACTAACTATTAAAATACAATATATATATAGAAAAGAATTTAGACTAAACTAATAAGTTAAAAAAAAAATTAAATAACTTAAAAACAAAGATAAATTATACTAATTAAAATTAACTCTAACCTAAACTAAACCATCTTTTAAATTACTAACTAACATAATTTAAAACATTTAACAAACTTAACTAAACTAATAAAACAAACTAACCTACACCTAACACATCTAACTCTAACCCACTAACCCTACCCTATGCTACTCTGCCACCCCTCCCTTGGGTCATGTCAACCCCACCCTTGGGTGAGCGCTTCCCAAGGTCAAGCGCCACCCAAGCGCTGACCAAAGGGTAGCGCTCTACCCCAAAATAGGCAGCGCAACCCTCATTAAAAGGGCGCCCAAACAAGTGGGTAAGGAACCCTTTAAAACAAACTCCAATAACTATTAAATTTTTACCATGCCCTGTGCTTTTTGAGACGTGACAGGGTGACGTCATCACTATGATGGCAGTGGCATTTTTATTTTATTTTTTTTAAAACAAGAAAATCTTTTTACACAGCAACCCAAACTGACGCCCAAGGAAGGTGGTCAAACATTAAAGGCAATAAAGTTTTGTAGGTGATAATATAGATATTAATTTCTTTATTCTCTTAGGAAGGAATCCTTTCAAGAATATGCTCTGTGGTTTGGGAAGGAATGTAATTTTCTCCTCATGTATTTTCCAGAGAGTTAAATGGACACCTACAACAAGTTTTTTTTTTTTTGCCCTTATTCATTTTATGATATTCACTTGATTTTCTTCTTTTGTAATCTAGGATACTCAAGATAAGTTAGTGCAAGGATAATTTGGTGATATTTATAAATTAGGTATAGTCTTTAAAATGGTGATTCACTTAACATTCAAACATTAAACTTAATACAATGGATATACATTCCATGACAAGGCTTGATATGAAACTATTTGAATTGTTCCTATCTATGCATTATGAAGTTTAAAAACCACTCTCTCAAAGGTTGACATTATATTCTTATGCATATTTAAATTTGAATGTGCATTCACAACTACTATACACTAGAACCAAAATAATAATAATAATCAACAAGGATAATCATTTCTATGAATACTATCTCTGCTATGATATCGAATTTAGTTTGGAAATACTTTTGTTTATCACTCAAACATCAAGTATTCTAAATTCTTGAGAGATATTTCTATCCAAGACAATGAGACAACCAAATTATAGCAATGGACTTTTCTCCCTTGATGTTCTTATACTACACAAAGGTGGTGGCCACAATAACGCATGGTAAATTTGATCTCCTAAATAACTTGAATTGCAATAAATCAACCATAGCCATTGTATTCTTTCCTTAACCATAATTTTCATTTTGAACATAAAAGGAACTAGAAAATTTTGCTTGATTAACCCATCATCATAACTCCATACTATTTAGATATGCATCCATCCAAAATTAGAATTTACGATTAACTCACAGGACAAACAATTATACCCAACACCAATTTTATTGGCCAACCTGATTCAAAGGCTCAGTCGGGAAAGAATCAGGAAGAAAACCCGGCTTCGTTGCCTATTTACAATAAGGTTTAAAAAAAAAAAAAAATTCATAGGATATCAATCCCAATTACAACAATTTTATCCAATTTTCTTCATGATCATAACCAAGGAGTTTGTAATATTTTTTTTTTGAACCTCATTTCAAGAACCATGGAGGGAACCAATAACTGATCGGGTGACAACCAAGAAGAACCAAAAGAACATCAAGCATGCATAATCATACATGGTTTCACAATACGATTCACAATGAATCAAGACTAGGGAAAGGTGGATTCTTCCAACAGGAGAAGTCAAGCACAACACCCATTCAGATGCCCAACCGGGGCTAATAACCAAGAACTTTCGTTCTTCCATTTAAACTTTCCATACTCATACTAGGTTTGTGCTGACGGGTAAGGGCCCATAACACCCTACCCTTTATCCCTCTTCTCATCCTGAGAAGAGACTCTACACAGGTTGGAGTCCAACTAAACAGACCTTTCCCAAAATTGGTCACTTCTGCCCTCTCCAAGGGTGAGTAATACCAAAACACCCATGTAAGGAAAACTCAAAAAAAAATGCAAACATAAACAAGGAAGGAAAACAACCAAAAAGACATGGTTTCAAATCTACCCACATACCCACAACCATACAACAGTGAAGCAACAACAAGATAACATGAACATGAAACCAAACATAAAATCTGAATAAGGGAGATGAGAATCTCCTACCTTCACAAAGAGGTAATGGCAATGAACCGGTTTGAGTAGAGTATCCCTTTTCTCCTTCAAGCTTCAAGAAAATCCTCTCTAAAAGTAGAGATTGGGTAACAAAAACACTAGTCCAAGGAAGGCCTCCAAATAAGCCTCCAACTCAACCACCCAAAAGGAGCAATAACTATTTCCACCCACTAGCCACTCTAGAAACTCCCAACTAAACCTACACTATGGTTAAACCCCAAGTGGAGATGAGGTGAGGTAACTCAAGATACCCATGATCAATTTTCGCACAAAGACAAAAAGGGACTTTTTGAGTGCCCTCAAAAGTCAAAGCTAGGGGCTTAGGGGTTGAAAAAGACCCCTAACCCATACCCATACCCTATGGTTAGAAAAAAAAACAAGTTTTAAAGCCTTAAGAAGAGGTTTAGAGTCAAATAAAATCTAGGAATAAAATAGGTCCAACTTACTATTCTAACTTAAACCAACTTGGTCCAAAGGTTAAACAATTAACCCTAAACAACCACTGAAGCACATAACCATTTTACGAGTGTCAAGCGACACGGAGAGAACATAGTTACGAACATTTAACATTCACTGAGCAAGGAAAATGCATACATACATCTCACAATAAAAATACGTGAATTACGAATCAACAAGGTTTTCAAATTTAGCACATGGAGATCAGTTCTGTTCCTCTATAGGGTTTCTTGGCTAAATATCTGCACACTCATTGCACACATCAGTAGTCCCGTAAAATCATATGTACATAAATGTATACGTATTCAAAAATTCTCATAAATTAAAACATACATCAATAAGGGTTTCTTTATCCTACTTAATTCTTAACCATTTAAAATATCTTAAATCAAAGCCTCGATCCTACCTTTACTGATTTCATCAACATACATATACATGAAACATTATATGACAAAAATCAAATATATCTGAAAATAACATCACACAACATGAAATAATAAAATATGTTCTAAGCATTAGATAATGTCTCGACATCTCGATTCGTGGATAACAAAATAAGGGTAATGTATCACTATGCGACGATGGGTCGGGGCAAGGCCTCACAAAAGCATATCTCCAAAGCATTCCTACTTATGCTCTAAGTCTTTTCAGAATTCCTTTTAAATTTGCTGAGTCAATTGATAAAATTCAAAGAAACTTCCTATGGACTGGCTCTGAGGAAAAAAGGAGAATGCCTTTAATTACTTGGGATCAAGTATGTAAACCTCGCAGTGAAGGGGGATTGGGAATTCAAAAAATAAAAACTTTGAATAAAGCCCTTTTAGCCAAATAGGGGTGGAGAGTTTACCATGACAACAAAGAGTGGAGTCCCATTTGGAAACATAAGTATCTCTTCAATGCTTATTCCCTTCCAGATTACCTCAACTCTCCTGATGTTATTCACTCTTCCTCTATATGGGGAGCTATTTAGGGGACCAAGAAAAATTTAGAAAAAGGTTGTTCCTAGAAAGTTGGTAATGGGCTAAAAGAGAAATTTTGGGAGGATACCTGGCTTATGGACCATCCTTTGATTGAAGATTTTTATGACAAGGCCTTAATTGATCGATGCAAGCAGAGATTTGGCCTTCTTGTTAGTCATTACTGACAGAATGATTCATGGGTGAATTTAACTGATGTTTATCAAGGCTTCAGTAATATCCAATTATCCCTAGATGTTGTCTCTCTTTACCCTTATCTTGAGGATGAGATTATCTGGTATGCTGATCCTAGTGGGAAATTTAAAGTCTCTTCTATCTTTACTTCTAAGGATAAGAGTAATCAACCTCTCTGGTCACAAGCTTGGATTAAGGGTTGCATACCCAAAATTAAAATTTTCTTTTGGACTCTTCTCTAAAACAAAATTTTGACCTTTGACAACTTGCAGAAAAAAGGTATAAAGCCGGTAAATAGGTGTTCTTTATGTAGAAAGGGACTTGAAGATAGAGATCATATGTTTTTGAGGTGCTCTTATACCCAGGAAGTCTGGATTGAGATTTTGAATTTTTGGGGTATGACATGGGTCCATCAAAACAATGTGGATCTTTCTTTCAAGAGTTGGAGATGCCCCTCAAAGGATCCTGATGCTCAATTTCTTTGGAAGCTAACCCTCCCCCACCTTTGATGGGGCATATGGAAAGAAAGAAATAATAGGATATTCAGAAATAAAGATCTTCCAGGATGGGTGCTTGGTCAGAATATAATCAGAGCCTTCAAGGAGAATTTTAAATCCCAAAGGGAGCCTACTCAAACCTTCCAACTTGATTACTCTTTAAGATCTCAAGGATCTAAGTTGAAAATTGATAATCCTAGATCGATAATAAAATGGCTTGTTCCTCCTAATGGATGGATCAAAGGAAATTTTGATGGAGTTGCTAAGGGTAACTTGGGAAGAGCAGGATGTGGAGGTGTTCTTAGAGATCATATGGGAAATGTTATTGATGCTATTGCTATCCCTATTGGTCACTCAAATAGCCATATTGCTAAAGCTATTGCTGCCCTTTATACCACTATTTTAGCTGTTGAATTGGGGTATTCCAAATTATGGTTGCAAGGTGATTCTCTAAATATTATTAATATCCTTAATAATAAAAATTCTATCTCATGGTCTATAGAGGCAACAGTTATGAAAATCAAAACCCTATTTCAAAATTTTTGGAAAGTGGTCATTTCCCATATTTATAGAGAAGCCAACAGGGTCACTGATTGGATAGCAAATCATGCAATTCAAATGGGGCAAAAGATGAGGTGGCTCGATGAATTAAACAAGCATGTGGATCTTAAAGCGATTATTAATTATGATGTTATTCATTCCAAAGTGGGAAATATTTTCTTGGATTAGAAATTTAATGATTTATAGGAGTGGCCTTATCACTGTTAGATTACCATCCCCAAGGAGGTACATTCATGTGAAGGTTATGTGTTCTCTGCATGTATCATAAAAAAGGCAACCTCGATATCGTATCACAAAAAATTGGTCTCACTTCAACCTCTCTACTGTCAATATTTGGGTGTCTCTAGTTTTTTTCTCACTCTATAATATGGGGGGTGAACCGAGGAAGTAGGAGCCCAAAAAATGTGATGATTGGAAGGCTAGGAAGGACATTTGGAAGATTCTCTAGAAAGGATAGGTGGTTAGCTACCTAGAGCGGTTGCATGGATTCAAACCCCATGTCACCACCACCTTCTTCAAAAATTGGGTGGATGACAAAGTTACTTTACATGGAGACTTTTTAAAGCTTACTAAGGAATTCATTTCCAAGGTCACTAGTCTACCCTTGAAAGGTATCAAATTCTTGAAGCAGACCAGTATTTCCAATGCGGCCTACAAAAAATTCTCGAAGACGGATGAAGAGGAGATGCAATTGGAGAAGAATGGAGACTTCTTTGATGTGCAACAGATTAAAGGTATTTGGCATGATGTGCTTGGTTGTATTCGTGAGTATTTTATCCTTAATGGAAGGAATAAAAGGGTGCACAAATTCCACTTTGTCTTTCTCAACCATTTTAGGTACAAGGATAGAATTTCCTTCCCTTTCTATTTGCAATTTTCTTTGCTCCAAAGTTTGAATGCCCATAGAAAGAAACAATCTCGACCCATCTTAGATGAAGGTCTGATTTTTATCATTGAGGGTTTTTGTAAAAGTAAATCCATTGCTTTGTCTCCTTCCACTGGCAAGCATATGAATCCTAAACCCTTAAAAGGTAAAACTGATGAGAATATTAAACAGAAAGTTAAGGCTAAATTGAAACCCTCCAACTCTCGAAGACAAATTATGGAAGAGAATACAGAGGTGGAGAGTACTAAAGGCTCACATAAGGATGTCCCTAAGGAAGAGGAAGGGACAGATGTTGGGGAGTTTAGCTCTAATATAGAAGGTTATCTGAATATGAAAGACAAAAATGAGGAACGGAGCGAGGAAGATACTACTAAGGATAACTTGGAACAGAGCAAGTCTGATAATGAGGGTACTCATATTGTGTTTGGAGGAGGTGATAAAGAGAAAGAAAATTTAATCGATGATCTAGCCATTTTGAGTGAGGAGGAAAACATGGGTATAGCTTCCACTCTTGTAAAGGAGATTGAGGGACAAGATAAGGAGGTCCTAAGCCAACGTATCCCTATAGAGTCTAGTGAGGAGGAGCCATTGGATAGGGAGGTACAAATTGATAAAGTTGGCCCATTACCACACACCACTGTTGATGATGCGGGTGATTCCCTGGCAAGGGAAACCAAAATTTCCTTCCTACACTCTACCAAACAAAAAGCTAACTCTTTCCTTCAGGTCAACTCCTGGATTTATAATGAAATAATGGGTTTGAAGAAGAAAGTGGAAACCTTGCAACATAACCAGGAGGTTGACTAGGCTATTATTCAACACATGGAGGTGCAAATGGGAGATATCCAAAAAAAACTCAAAGATTACGAGTAGAATCTTAGAATGCTTATCAAGGAAAGTAGAACAAAAATGGAGCAGGTAACCTCAAGCATCTGTGCTACTACGGCGACATTGGGCAAAAGAGAAAATGAAGGAACCATATCTTTGAAGGGCCCTAGCAAGAGGACAAGACAGAGTTCAAGGAAGAAAGCTTTGCTTGTTGTTGCTTCTTCAACTGCTAACTCCATCTAGGACACGACTAAGATTGGTAAGGAGGCAGTTAAGTTGATTATAGAACTGCAATAGTTTCTTGGGTCTTCTTTTCTAGTTGGGTTAATGTTCAGGTCCTGTTTGCTAGATGTTACTTCTGGTTCCTGTGTTTGGTCCTATTTTCTAGCTTTTAGTTTTTAAACTGTACTGATGGTTCCAAGTCCTTGTAAAACTTGGGTACTTTATTTGGACTTTGTTAGTGGTTTCAGGTCCCTGTAAAACCTAATTTTGGTACTGCTTCTAGTAGGTATAAGGACTCTTTCTTGATGGATGGGTTGTTTTTTCCTTTTTTGAGGATGTGAAAGGGTTTCAAGGTCCCTTCAAAACCTATTTTTTACCGTAATGTAAAAAATTTCAACAGTGCATAATTTGAGAAACAAGATCCCAAAAACAACTTACAAAGCCATAGACTAAGAAGAACAACGATTTGAGAAGCCAAAAACTATTGTTTTCATTGATAATATTTTAGACTATACAATATACATAGTACTGATTCATAGCTTACGTATTCAAAATAGCTGATTAAATCACTAATCATCCTGGTTTTATTATTTTGTAATTTACAAAAAAGGGCAGGGCCCAATCCAAAGAAAAATACAGATATCTTGAAAACATTTTTTTGGCAAACTTTTGCCCTAATCAAAACATTTTTTTTCCCTAAAGGGCCAAGGGAATAGGGAACACTGAATAGGGAACTATGGAACCAGGGAGGTTGGAAGCATGAGCGAGCTAAGCGGCTGAGGGATTGAAGCCTTTAATCAAAAAGGTCTTCAATTCCATCCTTGAGGAATCTATTGGAGAAGATGATGTCACTAAACTCATCTAGCCATGTGAAGTCTATCTCGCTGATGTCATCATCCAACAACAACCATTTTTGCAAAAAATCCCTTTTCAGCTGTTCCCACTTTCGATGGTGAGTTAGTTGCCATTCGTTCATGCCAAGCAAGAAAGGATGCTTATGTATAATGTAGCCTATGCCTTCCTCCCAGGACTTGTCTGCTACATCTACAAAGGGGATGCCAATACCTGACCTTGGTACCTGCTCGACCAATACAATAATTTTGATATCATCTTCTAAAAATGTTTCCTTACAAATGTTACACAAAAATATCAACATGTCTATTTGCCTACCTCCAAGGTCGAGAAGAGATGTGAAGAAGCGGGAGATAATATCCATGGACACACAATACCTCTTATCATTTCTCAAAAATTCATGGTCGAGTACCATGCATATAGCATGGAAAAAAAAAGGAATTTGGCCATCTACCTTGCAAACCATGGCAAGGACATCATCAATAATTTTTCTCCGAAAGGGCTTTTACATAGCCATATTAGTGCATTTTAGGCGAATTGGCATCTCCATGACTACGATTCAAGAAATTGAAAACTCTGCAAAGTGCAAATACAAACCAAATTCAGATTGAAGAAATTAGAATATGAGAAATGATATTGAAAGAGGAATTGAAGAGCCTATTTGATGGTAGACTGCAGTTGCATCTAATTCTTTGGCATTCATGATCTTCCATATCTTATTTTTTCATATTCCTATTAATTTTCAAGTGTTTGAAATGCTGAAATGTGCTGACATTAATGTCAGATAGTCAATAGTGCCTAACATGATTAATGACTTCCATGCAAAAAATTTCACGTGTCTCCATTCTGAAAAATTACGTGCGACTCCAAGTCTTTTCAAGCAAGTGGCCCTGAGATGCATCTACTATTGTTGATCTCTAACTAATCAACATTCAATAAAACTATTGGATTTACTATTAACATAACAAAAGTGATGATAGTCAACTTGGTAATTGTGACACTAACATAACGATGTTACAACATTATTAATAACACACCTAAGACAGTACACAAGTTGAAACTTGAAAGTGACTACTCAGCAGTCAGTATAGTCATTAGCCAATACATGTACAAATTTTTCTTTCATATTAAACAGGTTTTTAGTTTACCACTAAAGATTAGCCAAGACCATTATTATTCATTTTCCTACAAAACAAGTAATTTGCCTCTGACATTATTAATTCATTTTTGGCAAGGGAAAAAATAGCCATCATTTGTATATTCGTCAGTGAAAAAAAATTAATTTGCCACATTTAAATTTTTTTTGCTAGGGCAAGAAAAAAATTGCCAAGATATAATATTTTATTTCCCTATATGGAACAAAAAAATTGCCCTCAATATTAAAATTTTCCTGCCCACAAGACGTTGGATTCGCCAGCATTTTAGGCTTTTTTTTCAGGAGGGGTTTCTTAAAGTTATCCCTATTGTGGATTCAAGGATTTGAATCCTCCACAAGGATTTCCTCCTAAGAAAGGTGAGGAGTTCCATTTACTTTGTTTATGCATATATTGTTTCAATTATATTTCAAGGTTAATTCCAAACTGGGGTTTGATTGAGGCAAACCCACCATCCAACAAACAAACAATTTTTCTTATAGATACAGGTGTCAAACAACAAATTGGAGAGAAGATTTGGAGACCCTTTTTGTTGAACTTGTGAGATCCATGAACATAAATTTTGTCTTAGCAGTATAGGTCAAGGTCAACTTTTTGGGGTATAATTGTGCTTTGGGGTAAGATTGTGGCCTGCCAATAGGGTCAAGGTCGACATCCCTTCAAAACGACAAAATATTTTTGGGTTTTCTTTCTCTTGACATTTCTAATCCAGATCAGGTCACAGATTTTCCAAAAACTACATATAGACATTAGAAAACAACATTTTATAGATTCAAGGTGAGTATTTATCTTTTATCTATTTTGGGATTTTGGCACATACTCCCCCACAATAGGAAAATCATATAACCCCCTTTCTCCCTAGTTTTCATTACTTGATCAATTCCTACATTGAACACTCTCTTGTGCTTAATCAATTTGGATCATTCCTTTTGGAAATTAGGATTAGAAGAGGGTTTCCATTTTCTTCCTATTTTTTTTGGTGAACCTGACACACTTACCCTCTGAACCCGACACACATACCCTCTTTTTTGGTGTGGAATTAGATGCCCTATTATGATCTGTGGTATTATATTTCCTTTCATTTCATTAGGTCTTTAATTGCATTCATATTATATTTAATTTATTCTATTGCATTTTAAATTCAAAAATACAAAAAGAATTGCAAAATATCTTTCAAATTACAAAAATATTATTGCTTTATGTTTTCTTATTTTAGTTTATTTTTGTTGCATTGGTTTCTGAGCTTTATTTCTTCTAGTGCTACTTCTAATCTTAGGGTTAGACACAATCATAGACTTATGGGTACCTTTGAGCCTGAGTCTTTTTCTGCTTTTCTGAGGATTTCAGATGAAATTTTGATTATTCCTAATTCTAATCCTCTTGTGGAGCAAAAATATTCTCACTCATCTCATGACAAGGATGATACTTTAAGATTTCCTCCTGAATAAGTCCAAAATTTTTTTAATGAAATTGATAAAATGGGTAATTGGCTTCTTCAAGAAAACCATAATCAAGATTCTATTCAAGCTAAAGAGGCTCTTAAGAAAGTTCTTCATAATAGTGACCAAGGTGTTAATATCTTGTGTGGTATTATACACCTTGTTCATTCCAACATTAAACCTTTAGCTCAAGATGCTCAAAATTTAGGGTTTTTTACTCCTATCACTAGTGCAGAACCTTCTTTTGTTCCTTTCCCTAGTTTTCCTACTTATACTCCTTTGGTAATTGTGACGGTTCCCTCTATTCATATGAGTGTTTCTCCTGTGTCCCTTCCTATTTCACAAACTTCTTATCATAATACTCCTTTTACTTGTTCTAATCCTATGCCAACTATAGTACCTAGTGTTTCTCCAATTGTGTCTTATATTCTTGTAGCTTCTTACACTTTACCTAGTGTATCTAATGTTGCTAGTTCTCCTATTTCTTCTCATGATTCTACAATTATTAGTTTGGCTCAAAAAATGTCATCTTTACAACAACAACTTGCATCCTTGACTCAAAACAAGTTTAGTATCTATACTTATGACATTAGAAGTCCTTTGTCTTAGAATATTATTCATACTCCCATTCCTTAGCAAGCTGATATGCCTCATCTTGAGAATTATAATGGTAAGGGAGACCCCGTTCATCATGTTAAAACATTTCAAATCCTTTGTAGTGATTATGATCACGATCATAGGATTTTTAGTGAAGTTTTTTGCTCAAACTCTTCATGACAATGCATTATAATGGTTTTGTTCTTTGTCTTCTCATTCTATTCATTCATTTCCTCAACTTGATAATGCTTTTATTTAACAATTTCAAAATAACATTGACCCTCAAATGTTTTTGATTGATTTGATGCATTGTAAACAAAATTCTAAAGAAAAATTAACTAAATTTATTGGTATATTTAAGTATTTGCATGCTTAGATTTCCTATCCTATTCTTGATATTTATATTCAACATATTTTTATTTCAAATTTTCAAAAGGATATTAGAGATAAGATTCTTCTTACTGAATTTACTTCTTTTCATTAACTTTGTGCAATGCTTCACCATTATCAATTACAAGTTAGTCAGTTTGAGAGCACTGCTCCAATTTCTCTTGTTCCTATTGATAAAAGTGATGTTGCTCCTGATCCAAATAAATTTTAAAAATTCAACAATTATGTCAAGATAAATAAATAAGAAAATGAAGTTGTTGATCAAGTTGTTGTTGCATCTCACAATACCACTTTTGCATCCAATGCTTTTTAATTAAATTGTACATTTACTAGTCTCTCTAAATCTTTACATTTTATTATGAATAGGTTGTTAATTTCTAATATGATTACTTAACCTCCTATTCATCCTCTTTTAACTACTACAATGGCAGCTAAATCTTTTGATCCAAAAGCTTTTTGTCAATATTATGGCCATAATGGTCATGATACTAAGAAATGTTATTCTTTAAAACATAAGGTTCATGACTTAATTGATTCTAATGCTTTATCTGTTGATATTTTGATGGTAGTGGGAATAAATTTATTTCTCTTCGTAATCAAAATTTGCAAATCTATATGAATCCTTTACCTACACATGATACTAATACTATTTCTTAGTCATCTTCTATGGATATTGTGTATGATTCAAAGATGGATTATCTTAATCACGTGGTTAATCAAGTGGATCATGTGGTTCCATATGTATCTCCACCTCAGTCTCAACCTCCACTTCAATCTCAAGTTTTAGCTCCACCTCAACTAATGCCTAAGCCTAAATTGAAGCCTCAACCTAAATCTTGACAGTAATTTAAGAAAAAATGACCTCGAGAACTTTTGATTACCTTTGATGATTCTGAGACTATTAAAGCTCCTAATGGTCCCGTTTATATTTATGCTAAGATTGATGAGATACCCACTCATGATTTTCTTATTGAGTGCACCTCTTTATTCAATATCATTATAGAAGAAAATATTTTTATGAAAAGTTTGTAATGTGATTTTTATGATAAATCGAATGTGTGGATTCAAACTTGTAATGGTTTTCTTTATCCATCATTTGGTTCTATTGATTTATTGATTGAACTTTTTGGAAAGATTATGAACACCACCTTTGTTGTTGTTCCTACTTCTGATCAATTTCAAGTTAATGTTGGCTTACCATGGTTAAATTCCATGCACATAGTTGCTTCACTCATTCATAAATGCCTTAAGTTTTTTTATGATGATGAAGTTAAGACGGTTAATCATAGCTTATACCATAATTCTAGGCCCATGGATGCTGCTATGATTGAATTATTTTGGCCTTCTTTACCTAATTCATGTTTGACTCAACTTGATCATATTTTCCATTCATATCAAGCCTATCAGCAGCAAAAGATTCTTGAGTTAATGTTACCTCCTAGGGATCTTAAACGTTGTCTTTACCTAATTCATGTCTGACTCAACCTGATCACATTTTCCATTCATATCAAGCCTATCAGCAACAAAATATTCTTGAGTTAATCTTACCTCCTAGGGATCTTACCTTCCATACCTCCTTTATATATGGCTTCTACTTCTATTAATCAAGCTCCTCCTATTTCTTGTCAATCTCCTATTAATCTTATTAATTCTCCTGTAGAACCTATGAAGGATCCTGTAATTATTCCTCCTCGTTCTCAAAAAATTTCAAGTAAGACAAAATGTAACTAATTTGCTAATGAATGTCATAAGAAGTATCTTGATCAAGCTAAAGCTTGTAAATCTTTACCTTCTTTGGATACAGTTATGCATGATGTGTTAGAAGAAGTTGTTGTTGATAATAAGATGCATGATTCAAATGATTCTATTCATATCTTAGATCCTATTTTGATTTATTTAGATGAAGAAAATACTCTTGATAATATTGATGATGTTAATGATGAATATGAAACTATTTACATTGATGTTGATTTATCTAATATACTTTCCTCACAATTAACACTTATACCTAGTATTGAACATTGTGATTCTCAAGAGGATCCTTGTTTGGAACTAGCTATCATTCTTGTTGTGTTGGATATAGTCCCTCTTGTGAGTTACCTAACTTCCCTAAATGATAAAAAATGAGATGGGGAGAGTAGCTGGCACACTTGATTGGCTAGTCCTTTATGGTAGTCTTTGTTGTGTGTTTTTCTGTTGTATTTTGATTCTCATGTGATATGTTTGCTAAATGTTTTTAGATTCTTTTATATGATCTTTGTTGCTTCATAGGTACAAGGTAATAAAAGAATCAAACCTATTGTATTATTCCTCTACATGTATCTCTATTCTTCCATATGTTGTTTCATGTTATGTTGTACTTGTGTTATTATTCATACATGTTTCCTTGTGTAATCTACTTGGATCTATGACTTGGTAGAATTGATTCATTTTGGTCCCTTGGTCATGGGCAGAAAAGATTCTTCTTTTTATTTCTTATGTGATCTTTCTTCCTTTTTTTATTGTAGTTCTACTTTCTTTGGGGAACGATGTTAATTCATTTGCAATAATATCACATAGTAGGTAGATTTCTTCTGTGTTTTGTGTATGTTTATGTCGTATTTCCCTTGAGTTGTCTTTGTCTAGGGGCATCTTGTAGTGGAAACATAATTAGTGGAGTTGTTTATATTTCCGTCAAAGCCATTGCTTTTGTTAAAGTGTTAGAAATGACTTTAACATGGGGGCATATGCTTTGCTCACTTATTGTGCACACACACACACACACACTTTTCAATACATATATATTTTTCAAAATAACTTTTCTTCCTTTTTAGATTAGTGACTAGTCCTTAAAGCATGGATTTATATTTTAGGATCTCTTGATCCATCTAGTTTTAAAATTTGTTGATCCCTTAAGGTCGAAGGTGTCCTTAAGATTGGATCTCTTTTGTTTTTACTATTATAGAATAGAATATTCTTGAGGGTGAGTCCTTGATGGGTTGACTTGTGAGTAGCCACATTCACTAGGTGGTTCAATTCCATCTTTCCAATTGCATAGTTTCCTTGTGTGGTTCACAATGGGACATAAGTTCTAATTGGGTGAGATAATCAATCTTTTTTGTTTTTCTCTTTTTTTCTAGAGATGTCTCTCTTATTGCGATCTTGGACTTGATGAAGACTTGAGTCTCTGGGGGCTTAAGGATTTCTTTCTCCCTTTGATTTTAATAATATTATATTTTCATTATGATCTACTTTGCCAAGAGTTTTGATTGAGTTCATACTCTTGCTAAAGTGAGGGCTTAATGTATCATCTTAAAATGGAAGCACTTCCATGTTAAGAGCATTTATCCTTGTGAGTAAGTGGTCTAGGGTCATGTCAAGTGCCTTGAATGGTTCTTTACATGGATCTTACTATTTTCCCCCTATTTTTCTTATTTTTGTCTATTTCCAGCCTATTTTTGACAAACTTCTCTATTAAATTGAGGACTTTGGACTCTAGGTCAAGGACAACCTTTTGGGTCAAGGTCAACCTCAACTCTAACCTAGGTCAAGGACAACCTCAACCTTGACCTAGGGTAGGGTCAACCTCATCCTTGACCCCAAATCCCATTTTCAATTTTTAGGAGTTTTGGGATCTCAAGCTTTGGAAAGCTTCTTTTCACACTTCTGGGTCAATTGTTTTGGCTTTCAGAATAGTAGATTCTTAAATTATATTTAATCTAGGTCTATTCCTAGGGGTTAAGGTTAAATGGGATTTAATGCTCCTATGTTATCCTTCTCTAGGAGTTAGTGCCCTAGATCACTATATAAGGAAGCCTTCTTCCCTCTTGTTGAAGATTTCATCCAAATTCATCCAAGCCATTTCCTATGAAAAGATAGATTCAAGATTGGTGTTGAAGATCTAATGACATTGATTTGAGACATCCTACATACATTTCTACATATATTTGGAGCTTTCATATTTGTGGATTCAAGGATTTGAATCCTCCACAAGGATTTCTTCCTAAGCAAGGTAAATAGTTCCATTTACTTTGTTTATGCATATATTGCTTCAATTATATTTCAAGATTAATTCCAAACTGGGGTTTGACTAAGGCAAACTCCTCATCCAACAAACAAACAATTTTTCTTGTAGATACAAGTGTGGAACAATGAATTGGAGATCAAATTTGGACACCCTTTTCATCAAAATTGTGAGATCCATGATTATAAATTTTGTCAAAATAGTGCAGGTCAAGGTCAACTTTTCAAGGTATAATTCTACCCCGGGGTAAGATTATGCCCTACCAACAGGGTCAAGGTCAACCTCCCTTAAAAAAGACAAAAGATTAATGGGTTTTCTCTGTCTCAACATTTCTAGTCCAAAGCAAGTTGCAAATTTTCCAAAAACTACATATAGACATCATAAAACAACATTTTATAGATTCAAGGTGAGTATTTGTCTTTTATTTATTTTAGGATTTTGGCACATACTTCCCCATAATAGGAAAATCATATAACCCCCTTTCTCTCTAGCTTCCATCACTTGATCCATTTCTAGATTGAACATTCTCTTGTGCTTAATGAATTTGGATCATTCCTTATGGAAATTAGGGTTGGAAGAGGGATTCCATTTTCTTCCGATTCAATTGCCAACACCTAACATGAAACCTATCAAAAAAAGTTAAGAAAGATGCATCCTCATGTGGCCTTATTAGTCAAAGCTAGATTAGAGAATTTTCTAAGTGCCAAGTTTATTAGTGTTATTGACAATGTAAAATGGATATCCAACATAGTACCTACTTCCAAACATGATAAATCCATTCATGTCTGTAGCGATTTTAGGGATTTAAACAAAGCATGCCCAAAGGATGATTTTCCTCTACCAAACATATACATGATAGTAGGCATGATTGTGGGCTATGAAATGTATGCCCTCGTGGATGGATTTGTAGGCTATAATTAGATAAAATTAGCTTCCAAAAATTAGGAGAAAATGGATTTTACATCTAGGTGGAGAACCTATTTTTGGAATGTCATGCTTTTTGGTCTAAAAAATGCAGAAGCTACATACCAAAGAGCTATGAGGCTGTCCATTTTAAATGGAAGGATCTACATCAATGGTCCACCACTTTTGGGGAAGATCTTATCTTTTCCATGTAGGTCAACTATATAGGTGTGCACAAGTGGGTTAATGTTGTGTTTTATCACATCCCATGCTTTTTGATAGTAGTGTAAATTGACTTGTTGCAGCCATGACATGTCTTCAAGACCAATTCTTTAATGCCAAGTGAATTCTTGGGCCTTTTTTTATGGTGCCAATGTATCTCCATGCCTCCTTTTTTCTTGTAATGATAAAATATTTTGGATGAGATCTCTCTTATGACTGGATACATTTTCTTTTGGTTCTTCCCATCACTTCATGTGGGAAAGTTGCATCTCATGATCAAATTTCTTTCTGATATTATTTATTGCTCCTCTTTAATCTAACTTTAGTCTTGTTGGGGTTTGAACTTCAATTAACATATGAGTTATGCCTAATCCATAAAGGCAACTTTTAAATACTTTTCTTGGGTTCTTCTCTTGTTCTTTTATATTAACATTATGCTTTATGATTGTAAATTTATTATTTTGAATTGCATTAATAAAAACCCATGTTTTCCTCTTCTTACCATTTAAATATCTTGTGCATATTATTCCTGGTGTTAAATGTTTCTATTTAATCTTTTAAATCTATATGTTGTGTTAATCTTATCATGGGTGTTGTATTGTGAATATATCTTTCCTTGCAACATCTCATTTGTTCTAACCTGTATATGAATCCTTGAAGGGTGAATTAGAGCTAAGATCTATGTATTTTGGGCCCTTTTATTAATGTCATGTGCATCTACAAGAAAATATCAACCAAAATTTCAATCTGATGCATCACCACCATTCCCTTCGGCAATTTACATTTTATTCTCTCTCTCCCTTTTCCCTCAAAGTTTTAGTTTAGGTGCATCCTAATTGTAAGCAAGTCAACCTTCTTTGGAGATTGAACCTCAAAGTGCATGTCCCACACTTGGAAGTTGTTTCCATGTTATATGAGGTCTCTTGAGGATCATACCTCAAGCAAGGGTGTAGATTTTTGTGTTAGTAATTTCTTAAAATGGGATACTACTGGCCAACTATGTAGGCCAATGCTGCTAGATATGCTAAATCTTATAAGAAGTGTCAGTTACACAAAAACTTGATTCATGCTCCTAGGAATAAACTCGTTCCTTCTATCAAACACTAGCCTTTCCAAAAATGGGACTTTGATTTGGTTGGTAAGATCCATCCAAGTTCATCTAGTAGGCATACATTCATAATCACAGCAACTGAGTATCTTTAAAAATGGGTTGAATTTGTTCTGTCATCTACTACAATAGAGATGTTGCCCTACTCATACTGAATCACATAATTTGTTGCTATGGTATTCCTTCTTCCATAGTCACTAACAATGGGGGCAATTTAAAAATAAGGACCTAAGGCAATTTTTTAAAAGGTTTAAAATCAAGTAGCATTGGTCTTCAATATACTATCCCCAAGGAAATAGCCAAGTTGAGACCTCAAACAAAACACTACTGAAATTTTTGCATAGAATAGTTCACAAGTCAGGAAGGGAATGGAACTTATAGATTAATTTAGCATTTGGACCTATAGAACCACCATAAAAACTCCCAATGGGGACACACCCTTTGCACTAGTCTATGATTCTAAAATTGTGCTCCCCTTAGACATTTAGATTCCCTCTCAATGAGTCTCTTTATATGGATTAATCACATATCAGGACCATAGAGCTATGAGAATTCATAAGTTGGAAACTCTAGATGAATACTGAAATGTACTTTTGACCACGTGCGAGCTTATTAGAAGAGTATGTCTACTAGTTATAATAAGAAAGTACATCCTTGTAAATTCCAAATGGGTGAGCTTGCTCTTAGAGAGAACCCCAAGAATCAATAAAATAGAGAAGAGAAAGGTAAGTTTGATCCTAACCAATTGGGTCTCTATATTGTTACTACTGTATTTGGATCTAGTGGCTATTAACTTTCTACATCTAAGGAAGAACAACTCACTGAGCCTATCATCATTCTCCATCAGAAGAAATTTTGTGCCTAGGGATCTTGTTGCTTAGTTACTTGTACATATTCTATGATCCTGAAAAATCTCAAAAAATTATATATGATGCTGAAAAATCCTAAAAAATAAAAAAGTCTTCAAAAAATGATCATCTTAGTGAAAACCTAGCAATAGGCACTTTGATTTATCACCAAAAATAATAATTCAAAAATACAAAAAAAAAAAAAGTCCTGAAAAAAGTGTCAAGTGGTGAAAACTTGGAAATAGGCACTACTTGAGACCCTTGCAACTATGTCTATCAATTTTTCTTGGTGCTCATTATCTTCATTCACAGTTTTTCTCACCTAACTTGAAACTTAATCTCATGTCTAGGTATAGGGGGCACAAATTGTTTCTCTTACAAGGGTCTCCTTATGGGTTGGTTTTTCTTTGGCAACTTGTCTAACAACATTTCTCAACACTTCTCTATGACATCAAGTGTTTTTAAACACTTTTAGAATACCTTAGTTATGGTCTAGGATGCTATGATATTTCTCATTGCCATATTTGAGTCCTAAAGATATGGTCATGTGACTTACACACATAGACACTTAAACATAAAACATCTTGATACTTAATTGACTTTATTTTATTTGTGTGCTAACTATGATGACTTCTTTGTTGGGTGTTTCCTCCCTAATAATTTTTTGACGATTTCATGGACTAGAAGACTAGGGGCATGGGGCATGTTTTACTTGTTTTATTCTTGTGGGTATACTTTGTTAATCTAAAAGTGTTGTAATAATTCATGCTTGTCCCACTTGACACTTTGGATCTACAATGTATCATCCTTATCTATTTTGTAAGACCACACTCGGGGTGTTATCTTGGCACTTATGCCTTGATATAGGGGTAATCTTGCTATACTAAACTTAGGAAACCTTATTGCATTAGTCATCTTGACCTACATGTATTTGATGCCTAGATTGGGTTTTCGCATGAAAATTAGAGTCTAAATTATGCGTCCCTTGCAAATACACCTTTTCTACATACTAGTTTCCATTTTAGGATTCATCTTGCATGTTGAGAGAGCTCTCCCTTCATATTTCATGAACACTTTAGATAACTACATTCACTTTCTATTAGTTCCTCTCGATCACATCTTTCACTTCTAATTGGTCATTTTAACTTAATACTTCTATTCTTGTCATCACAAGGGATTAATCTCATCATCATATCTAAACCATCCAAATACTACATTTTCAAATTATAAGTCTACGTCATAAACATGAGATCCAAAACATTTATGAGAGAGATACATCCATGAGATTAGAAATGTAAACATGAGCATTTATAAACATTAAGATACATAGCAACATTACATGGAAACTTAAGTGTTGAAACATTCATAAACATCCATCACATAAGAAAGAAAAGAGACAAGTACATAGTGTGATAAATTGAATCTAGCATCTCATGTATGTCATAAAGAATCAAGTACATGTATAATGTGAGATCTAAAATTGGAATAGATATCTCAAAATATACATTGAAAATTCTAGAAAGGCATCAAAACTTAGATCTAAACCAAGACCTATGACTATCTCCCACCCTCATGAGTAGCCTTTGGTGGTTGTGGAGGGGATGCATGTGTCCTATTTGGGGGATGTACTACTCCCCCAGATCTCCCTGCTCTCTCTAAATAGAAAGGCACCCATTGTCTTAGTAAAACTACTGCAATGTATACTCCATGATAATATGTGGCAAGTGATCCATGTCTCTTTGACTCCTGTCACACCTCTACTAATGTAAGACCCCTTCCCTATTACCCTATTATAAATCTTAATAATACAAATATGATTAGAGCTAGGAAGAGTAAGGATATGAGATGTCATGTTTCTGTCTCTTGTGTATCAAATGTAAATTATATATTGTTACCATACACCTTATGATAGAATGATAGTAAGAAGGTTTTGGGATATAGGTATGTCTTGATTAAAATTTTCCTTATCAATAATGAACCTGAGATCTTATAGAGATTGAAATATATTTTAGTTATTTTTGTGTTAAATACCCTATTCAGAATTACACTAGGTTGATAAGCTGAGACCCTATGGAATAAAAGTTCGAGATATCATAACTAAGAAACTATGTCAATGGGTTCATGATATTTTACGGCCTATTAGAATAATTGATTTAGATGGTTATTATGGAAAGATGAATCAACGCCCACCTTTGTGAATATTTCTAATAGTCATAGATGAAACTTTTTATCAAAATTAGATGAGGTTCTATATGGTAGAACTCGATATGATGTAATGAAATAAGTCAATTATTGTGCGAGTAGTATTAGATGGATATGTTGATGTTCATCAGGACATATTTTATGGCCCAATAAAACATAATATATTTGTTCGATGATTGATTTAGAAACTATGTGATATGACTATGCAAACATTGTGATTACCTAACATAATTGATACACCTTATGATGTGTTATCTCATAATGATAAGGTGCTATTGTTAGTAATCATACTATGTTTAGTTGAATCAAAGGATACTAGTTGCGATGTTTACATTTTGGTGGATTTCACTTATGATATGTACTAGGACCTAATTCACATGCTAGATGATTTAATAGTTATGGATTGAATATTTTATTTCTTTGATAGAAAAGAGATTATGATGAAATTCAGAATGTAAATTTAGTTATGTTGGTTAGGGATTAATGTTGATATGTAGATTTTGATATCACAATTTTTTGAATATGTGTATGAAAATGATTAGAAAGGAAAGTTAATTGTGATAAGTGATTATGTAGACCATTATGAATTATGCAATATCAAATTGTTATGCACATTTATACATGTATTTTTTATATGATTTTCATTGGACTACTAATGCTTGAGTTTAGTGTGTAGGAAATTGAACCATAGAATTTAATCGGGGGAAACAAGTTCCAAACCTGTGCGGACACAGTCTAGCCAAGGTGAATCTTTGGAAGATTAAAAGCCTTGTTATGATGTGTTTATTTTGTAAATATAAGTTTGCATGTGTGTGATAAATTTAATTTCATAAATACATTAGGGACATGTAATGGTAATGTATAATGGGTTTTAATTTGTGACTTGACACTTGTAAATTGTTTATATGTTGATGACATGTCACCTAGGGCTTTAGTCATGGTTGCACCTCACCTAGAACTAATTTCCCTTTTAAAATAATAAGTAAATCCACTTGGGAGAATGGTAGGATGGGTCACCATCATGTGAGTTTTGAATTAAAACTTGACAAGTATTTTAGAGGATCAAAATGTGGTCCCAAAGTGCAATTTTTGTAAAATTAAGTCATCATATGTTCGCATAACATGTTTGGGGCATAAATTTGACTATTTTAGTACTTAGCTAACCTAGGGGGCCTTTAACCAATGCATCCTTCCACCAATTAAAAAATTGAGTTGTCCCATGAGTTCATGTCCATCTTTTCACTTAGTCAAAAGTAGCAAATTCAGCAGGGAAATTTTTTTAAGAGATAGTGGATTGATGTTTTTGCCAGAAAGAGATAGTGGGAGAGTCTTTTTAGTGGACTTGGACAAGCTAGTGGGTTGTTCACCCACTCTCCAAGTTTAGAGAAAACTAGGGTTTGGAGGAGGAAGGACTAAAGGGAAGGGAGCTATTTAGAAAACTTTCATTTACCTTTAGCTTGGTCCAAGGTTGGTACCCATGCCATGACTCTCATTGCACTTGCTCTATGATGTTTTTCTTGTTCATTTTGTGTTAAAGTTCATGTAATGTGTTTGTGTTGAGATTGTTGGTGTGTGCCTTTGTTTGTAATGGATTTATCTTGTAATTTTTTCCTTATTTTTGTGTATGAATGTTAATGGATGTAAAGGCTTCACTCACCCTTGGGAGGGAAGAGAAGTCTTGGTTGAAAGGGTTAGTTGAGAAATTGTCCTCTTGGAGAGGGTTTAGTTGTCCATTGAAGCCATATGCCTTATTTTGTGCTATGGGAGGTATAAGTGTATTGGTGTATTGAGGAGGATAAATTTTATAGCCTCGAAAGGGAATGATGAAATTGATAGCCTTGATAGGGCATGATGAATTTGATAGCTACAAAAGAGCATGATGAAATTGATAGCCACGAAAGGGCATAATGAATTTGATAGCCTCTAAAGGATATGATGGAATTGCAAATATGTATACTTTTATGAAAATGGCATTCTCCTCTTTGGAGAGACCACCTTCAGCCATATCTCATGATTCCAATGCAAAATCATTTGTGCTAAGCCTTGGAAGGGAGTTTATATATGTTGTAATGTTATGGTGTATGCATTGTTGGTGCTTAAGTGTAACTTGTTTGAGCCTTGTTTCTCCTAGCTCAGTGGGTGGCTTCTTAGAAGCCTACGATGGGAGGTGAGCCTCCATAGTACTTGGTTTTATATTTTTTATTACAGGTTTGTGAGAATGGGATCTATGATGAAGTTAGGGTTTTCCCCTTGGCATTGTTGAAAAATCAAGTTTAGTGTTGATGTATCATGTAGTTGAAGGAATCAATCCTTCCCATGTCATTTGTAATATGTTGAGATGGTACCCCCTTTTTATTTTATGGAATGTGAGGAGTATTTACGTCCTATTGTAATGTGAAGTGGAAATTTAGATTTGATGTTAAGTATATAATTTGCATTGTGAGAAAAGATGGTATCATCTTCATAGTTGTTTAAGAAGGAAAAAAATAGTTTCATGTAAAGGAATATCCATGTTGAAGTTATGTAACTAAGTTACTTCTCCTCATGTAGATTCATGAATCAATCAATAATTACATTTTATAGATTTCTTATGTGAGAGTGTCATTGTAATAGCTATTATGTATAAAATTTAAGTGATTCCATTGTAACATTTCATGTTATGTAATTTTTCTACAATGGAAATAAAAGTTCCTATGTTGTAATTGTTGCATGTATGCATGATAAATAGTTAATTATGTTTCTAGTTAATAATAAATTCCATATATGAGGTTATTCATCATTTGGAAACATATCTTTTATCTTGTGCAAATGTATATTGTCTGTTAAAATTTTGAGGTGGTAAGTATCAATAATCTTATAGATGAGATAGATGTAAAGAATAATATCAAACTTGTAATTAAAAGGAATGGAGAATTCCAATTAGACTAACATCAAATTCATAACCATGGTCTCCTAAATGAGAAGGGAGAGAAATGCATAAAACTCATAGTGAAACATGTCTGTACATGCACATTTACTCTCTAGATTTTGTATGGGAGAGGCAAATAAATCCCCTCTCAATTACAGACTAATATTTTAATGCCAAGGATATTCCTTGGAATCTTCCCTATAATGGTCCCATATAAATCAATCCCCTAAACCAAAGTAAATATAAAATAAAACTAATATAATAATGCCCATGACAAAACATGATGTGATAGGAGAAAGGAACCATAAATAAAATAAATAAATAAGGGGCAAACAGTGAAATTACACTTTATGCCTCATTACCTAGGTCAGTGGCCACCGTATATATAATGGCAAATTTAGCAAATAGTAAATTTAAAACCTTTTATGAATAACCTAGCCCCATCGTAACACACAAAAAGGGCTATGTACATAATAGAAAATTGGACTTTCCCTTACCAACCTAGTACCCTTGGTGATCAAACATTCCTAATATAATATTCACTAAAAAACTAAATCAAATTTATGAAAGGGGAAAAATAAACATAGTTTGTATAAACATATTCCACATCCACATGGGCCTTAGGCATGCAATATGTCTTGGGAGAAGACCCACCTTCCCCACTCATTTCACCTCCCCAAAGACCTCTAAGGTTGCCTTATCCACTTGCCAAGACACCTCACATGTGTCTAGGAGTTGTTGGATAAAATGAAAGGGAATGGGAAAAGGTGAGGGTGGGCCCCTTTGAGTTGATGACCCACACCTCTCCTTGCCTTGGATTGCATGACACCTTTGTGTGTCTGTCTTAGTTGAAAATTGTCGCCTCTCCCAACTGTGTGAATAGTGGGAGGAAGGGATGTGCCACATGGGTTAAGGGGAAAGGATTTTGGAATAGGTTAGTCAACAAGATAGTAGAAAAAGGGAATAACGTAGCACTTGGGTTTAGGGAATAAGGAGGATTTTAGGGCCATGTGAAGATAGGAGGTGATAAGGTTATTATAAGGACATAAGTTGGTGTGTATGTTAGTTTGGGGGTTGGCTAGTGTTAGGAATGTTGGGGCTAGCATTGAGGAAATAATTTTGGTGTTAGTAGTTAGATTAGTGGGTTTTAGTTGTTATTAGTTAATATATGTTGGTTAGTCGAGCATAGTTTAATATTATTAGATTTAATAAATATGTATATATTTTTTAGTAGTAATTGTTAGATGTATGTGTAGAATGATATTAAGTTATATAAATATAGGATATATAATTCATAATAATTGAAACGTGTGTGTGTGTGTGTGTGTGTGTGTGTGTGTGTGTGTGTGTGTGTGTGTGTGTGTGTGTGTGTGTGTGTGTGTGTGTGTGTGTGTGTGTGTGTGTGTGTGTGTGCGTGCGTGCGTGTGTTGTCTAGTTGAGAACCTAACATCCAATAGAAATGAAATGAAATAAGATGGAAGAAATAAGTGAAAGAGGTAGGTGGTATATCTTAACTAGTAACTAGTTGTATAATCATATGGTGGTAATGTATAGGATTTAGAATTTTTTTTCTATGGATCAAATTGAGTAGTAGCCTATTTTCTTATAACAAGATTGCATTTCTAATGTTGTAGACATAACACAACATAGTTATATGGTACACCCATACTGGTATAATTAAGATATGTCCATATGTCATAATATTTAAGATGTATGAAATGTGACACATGCCACAATCATAAATACTATATAAATATACAAAGAGGTAGATTAACTAAGTATGAGTTAAATTATTTGGTTACCTATATTTGTAACTTGACTTGTGCAGGACAACCTATTTTCCTTTCAAAATAAAATAAAATTTGTAGTTTTGTTTTTGCCTTGAAATTTTGGGCATGATAGCTAACTCCTCTCATAGGGCTCTCTCTCATCTATCTTCCTCTATCCTAACATCTAATAGTTTTTGGTCTCTCATTGATCCTACTCCTCTCCATGTGTAGGATTATCTTCTCTTTGTATGGCTCTTATCTCCTTGGCCCTCTCCACCCATGGATACCTGACTAGTCTCTCCTCCTCCTCCCTCTCCTTCTCATATGCCTCATGCAATACTACTTGACAACATGCTTGACAATAGCTTCTTGACTCACCTCCAGACCTACTACCCCTCTCCCTCCTCTGCACACCCCCTTTCCAACACCCCTAGGAAAGGAATCTAGTATAGTGAGCTTATGGAATTGATATCTCAAACTCTCAAATTTGTAAGAAGGATCCACCCCTACATCTATGACATCCAAGATGTAGTCCCACCTCTCCCATTATATCCATTCTATCTCCTCTAATGTTTATCTATAGTCCAACATTAGGAGCTATCTGAGGCTCTCCTCACCCCTAAATCTTGCATACACGGTCATCTTTGTTGGCACCACCTGGTGCCACCTGAACTACCTCCACACTCTTGTGATGAAAAATCCCTCTACAATCTTTGAGTCTCAACCTAATAGTGGCCTATTGTATAACATATAGCCTAACTCATCTACAACCTCACACCAAACCTCACATAACCTATATGGTCTCCACTCAAATCCTAAGAGCTCATAAAAAAATTACCAGTAATATGTGACATTTGCACTATAAGGTTGCAGTATGAAGCCTGAATATCTATAAATATAGGGATGCCCATGCTCCCATGGTTGTACTCTCAATCAAATTGCTATAATGTGAACCCATTCCCATATCTATGCTAGCATAGCTCCACATGCCTATGTGCGTCCCTCTTGGTAGAAAATCTCATGAAGCTCATGGTACACATCCACTAGGATAGTTTGCCCCAAGCCATCCATCTTGGGTGCTCTACCAAGTCCATGACCAATCATCTCTAGCCTAATGAAGCCCTTTTGGCTCCTATCAATAACCAAGGCCTATGCTATGAAAGATCATACTATGCACACCAATAGATGCTACTCCTCATAATCATTCACCAACCTCTCCTAGCTTAGGTGTCTATCTTGAATGGTGACATCCTCAAACAACACCTACACTATAGCCCTACCCTCTATTGGGGTCAAATCATAGTATACCTGTGGTACACAAAAACTCATTTCAGCACTCATGATAATAACAAAAATGATATAAAGAAGAACATCTAAACATGCCCATCACACTCAATAGATCTCCATGACAAGGCACTCAAAATATGTGATACACATCCTCTAGGGTAATCATCCCCTCCCTAGTAGGAAGATGAAAGTTGTTATGCTCACTATACTACCTCTCTATGAGTGTTGTCAAAAGGTTGTGGTTTTCCCTACTATGAGGCATACGTAGCAACCACCCAAAACTCATAGTCACTAGTGCTATCTCCTACTCAACACTCAAAGATTGTACTAGTCTCTGCCCCATAACCTTGGGGGTCCTAATAATAAAACCTTGAAACACCATTTGCACAAATAAAACCATCAAAATAAATATTAGTGCCTATCATGATATATCAAAACAAGCTCATAAAATGCTCATACTCTATTGCACCAGTACAGAAATTAAACTAAATGACTGAAAACATGGAAAAAATGATCAAAACTACACTATGTGATGCTTCTTCCTAATAGCATGTGATACTTTTGGTTTTTTTTTATCGTGTGATACTTTGTAAAATACATGTGCAATATTTTCAAATTGTGTGATACTTCACACCATTGCATGTGACTAATGGGTGTTTCTCATGCGATAAATGTTCTTATACCTATATCATACTTATACAACACATCATATTTGAAGAAAAACCTATGAAACCCCACGGAAATGGCTCAAAAACTCAACAAAATGACCTAAAAAGGGGAAAAAGAGTAAAAATTCACCAAGGTACCATAGTCACCAGGTCAGTTATGCAATTGGTTGCACTCAAAATGATGTCTCTTGGTCAAAATCCCTACCTTTGTTATCATTGTCTCTCTAAAATGCTCAAATAATCTCAAAATCACTAGAAGAAAAATGAATTTAAAATGAAAATTAGACCCCTTATTATTGGAAATATAGATGGAATAATTGGGAGGGGGGGGGGGGCGTGAATTAGTTACCACAAAAACAAATCCACAAATCCCTTAGATGCCTTATAAAACTAGATAATCAGTAGCCACACAGAAAAATGTTGTAACTCTGTAGATGCACTGTGTATTAACTTATTACTGATTCTTTAAGCATTCACAAAGATTTTAACATGTATGCATAAAAGAAATAACATCAAAACAAGAGACACCAGATTTAACATGCAAACCCAATATGGGAAAAACCACCAAGTAACTAGCTACCAATTTTCACTCTTCTGAAGTGAGCCCTTTTAGGAGCCAACCATGTTAAAGGTTACAAAACACACTGTTAGGTGTGATCCTGTTAGAGGATTTAATCACCCTGCTCAGAGTGGCCTTGCTAGAGGACTTTATAACAATTCAATAGAACTATCCACCTTGTTAGAGGGTTTACAAAAATGGGTGTTAATCCAACTCTGTTAAGAGATTTAGGAATTACTATTATAATGGTGAGAAAGTAACAATAAGTGACCTAAATGAGATGCAACTGAACTTCACTATTACAGATCTTTGTTCTGCTTCACTAGACCCTCTCTGATCGAATACACCTTTGTTGTTCCTCAAGGATATCTAATCCTTCTTCAAACTTTGCTCACACCTTCCTCTTCACAATTAACTCGCTTGCATGCTCACTCATTACAATTTAGATTTCACAACTAGACCTTTTATTTATACCTTACAAATTGTCTAATCAACTCATTTACAAGTTACAATTACCAATAATTATTACATCAGTCGGCTACAATCTTTACATGAAACAATTAAACTTTATTTCTCAAAATAATGAAATCCTTCATTAGCTAACCCTAGTTAGTAAACACTACTTCAAAAATGATTTCTAGTGTTAACCAAGTGAAGCTCGGTAAACACTGAGAATTCTACAAAATCCTTTGGAGACCAAGTGAACTTGGTAGTTACTAACTTTCCTTTGATGACCTTGTAAGCTTGGTAGAAACTAACTTCTGCCATAAAATCCTTCAATGCCTGAGTGAGCTCTGTAGAAACTATTTCCACAATGTGACTACCAAAAATGCTCAATAGACTCTGTAAATCACTTTCTTCACCATTTGAGCTTGGTAGACTCTATCTTTTGCTTTGCTGACCAGTTGAGCTCTGTAGACTCTGTCTAATAACTAATATGACATTTGTGTAACATCAAAGAGAACACACAATTGAACAATTGTATCCAACAATCTCCCTCTTTTTCATTGATGGCAACACAACATGTTATAGTAGAATGAAATTTGAGAACAAGTCTTTTTCTGACAGAATATTTCTCCTTCTTAGATTTTATGTCACAAACTTCTCAAATATAGTAATCTCCCTCTATGAAGGAATTACATAGCTTCATAAACAATTTCAAATTTCAAATTTCAAATTTTAGAAAGATATGATAGTATACTCTCCCTCTTTGACAACACATGCCAAAGAAAATACAATACAAACCAAATGAGTAACAATGTATCTTATGTACTTATTCATATGCAATGTTCTCATAACTATGTTGCATCAACTGATAGATCTTCAACTTGATACATGTTGATGCATCACTAAAACTTCATTTTAGTGAGCCTCGGATAGGGGAATGACCCCCAACTTACCTCTTAGATACAAGAATGCATCCTTAGGTAAAGGCTTGGTGAATATGTCAGCAATTTTTTCTTTTCTATGGCCATATTCCAATCTGATCTCCTTGTCCTATACCAATTCTCTCACAAAGTGATATTTTATTGCAATGTGCTTGGTTTTTGAATGCATCAATGGATTCTTAGATATGTTGATTGCACTTGTATTGTCACAAAACATAACAATAAGTTCTTTGATTTCCACCTTCATGCCTTGTAATAACTATTTGAACCAAACAATATCAGAACTGTTTACTATTGCTACAACATACTCTACTTTTGCTGTAGATTGGGATATACAATTTTGCTTTTTACTTGTCCAAGAAACCAACCTCTTTCCAAGAAAGAATGCTCCTCCACTTGTACTCTTTCTATCATCAATGTTTCCTACCCAATCTACATTAGTAAACACTTTCAAATCTAGATTTCCTGCAAATTTGTACCATAATCCATAATCTTCAGTGCCTTTCAAATATCTCATGATCCTTTTTATTGCCATCATGTGATTTTCTCTTGATTTTTCTAAAAATCTTACAACAATACCAACTGTAAGAGCAATATCTAGCTTTGTATGAATTGCATATTGCAATTTTCCAATCATTGATCTAGATAATGTTTGATCTACCTCCTTTGATTCATCATCCTTGGTAAGCTTTCGTCCAATGCACATAGGAGTTCCAATTGGTTTATAATCTTCCATACCAAACTTTTTGAGTATATCCTTAATGTATTTAGATTGAGTGATGTAGATACCATTCTTACTTTGTTGAATTTGAAGACCAAAAAAGAATTTAATTTCACCAAACATTGACATTTCAAATTCCTTGTTCATTTGTTCTAAAAATTCTTTACATAGATCATCATTTCCTGTAAAAAAAGTATCATCTACAAATATTTTTGCCAAAACAATCTTGTTATCTAGTCCTTCCTTGATATGCAAGCTACTATTATCATTAGTTCTTTGAAAACCAATCTGAATAAGATAGTTATGCAATCTTTCATAACATGCTCTAGGGGCTTGTTTCAGACCATACAATGCTTTTTGTAATTGGAAAACCATGTCCTTGTCTAGATCAAAAAAACTTTTAAGCTATTCAATATGGACTTCTTCATCCAATATACCATTGTAAATGATATACCTTAAATCCTTTGTATGTAGCATATGCAAGTAGGGTCCTAATACCTTCCAATCTTGCAATAGGAGCAAAATTCTCTTCATAGTCTATTCCTTCTTCTTGATATTATCCTTTACATACCAGTCTAGCTTTGTTCCTTGACACCTTACCATCTTCATTCAACTTATTTCTGAATACCCACTTAGTTCCAATCACATTCTTATATTTAGGCTTGGGTACAAGAATCCATGTTTTGTTCTTCTCTATTTGCTTTATCTCTTCATTCATAGCCTCAATCCAACTTTCATTTTTCTAATGCATCTTTGACATTTCTAGGTTCAAAATCAGCAAGTAAAAAAGTACCTTTTAGCTTACTTCTTTTCATAGTACCTTCAAATTTGTCTCCAATGATCTAATCTGGTGCATGACGTCTCCTAACATACTTGGCTAATATAGGTTCCTTGCCTTTTGAATGAATTGCATTGTCATCCTCTTGCATTTCAACTTCAAGTTCTAGCTGTTTTGGCAGATTCAACTATTACTCAGGTCCTTTAGACTTGGTAGGCTTTGGCTTAGTAGCATTTGAATGTGACTCAAGTTCAGTTTGAACTTCTTGCAACTTAGTTACTGAAGACTCGAGGCTAGAAGATTCTTGATTGATAGATGTATCTAGCACTATATTAGATTCAATGAAAACAAATCTCTTGTAATCTTCTAGTTCCTTTTTGCTTTCTTCTTCAGTCCTTTCTACAAACTCATCAACTTTCACATGTGCACTTTCTATGACTTTGTGAGTAGACAAATTCAAACATCTATATGCTTTACTCTTGCAAGGATATCCCAAAAATATTCCTACATCACCCTTCACATCAAATTTACCTTTTTCTAATTCTTTCAAAGTGTAACATTTTCTTCCAAATACTTTTAGGTAACTTACATTGGGTTTATAGCCATACCATAACTCACAGGGAGTTTTGAATGAGTCCTTCTTCAGCTGTACTTGGTTCAAGGTATGAACTGCAATGCCAATAACTTCCTTCCAGTATTTGATGGAAATGTTATTTTCAATCATTAAAGTACTTGCATAGTCCATGATAGATCTATTCCTTCTTTTTGCTATTCCATTTCTCTTAGGAGTTCCAAGTGCTAATACTTGTCTTTTGATTCCCCTTTCAATGCAAAAGTTGTTGAACTCATGGGAGATGAATTCACCACCTTTGTTTGACCTTGAGCATTTCATTCTTTTCCCTATTTCCTTCTTTACTCTGGCCAAATACCATTTGAACCTCTCAAATGCTTTTGATTTCTCTCTCAAATACATGATAGTCATCATTATAGAGTAATCATCAACAAAAAGAATGAAGAAATTTTCTCCAATATAGCTTTCAATTCCAATAGGTCCACACAAATCAGTATGCACAATTTCCAAAACTTCTTCAGACTGATAGTTCTTACTTTTAAAGCTAGTCTTTCCCATCTCACCAATCTAACAATTCTTGTATAGACCAACCTCAAGTTTCTTTATAATAGGAATGCCTCTAACTTTCCTGAATTTTGTGATTTTCACCAAATTATCAAAATTCACATGACATAACCTTCTATTCCATAACCAACTTTCTTCAACTTGAGCAATAAAGCATAAACATTCACCAAGTTCAAGATAGAACAAGTTACCTTTTATTTGTATGCCTGATCCAATCAGTTTTCCTTTGTCATCTAGTAGTCTTATTTTTCCATGCATGAATTCCACTTTGAATCCAATATTGAGTAGTTGTGCCACACTCAAAAAATTGTGTTTTAGACCTTCAAACCAATAGGCATTATCACATACAAGATCTTTGGTTAGTGAGATTCTTCCTCTTCCTTTTATGAAACAAGGTTCATTATTACCAAACCTCACACTACCACCATCACAGTCTTCAAATTGTTCAAACTTTGTTTTATCACCAGTCATATGATGAGAGCAACCACTATCTATGAGCCATGCATCATTTTTTCTCACATGAGAGATAAGTGTCATTTTATCTTCCTCATCATTATCATATTCATCTTTCATAACAATGTAAACAATTGCATCTTCTTCATCATCAGAATCATTAGAATCCTTAGCCATGAAACATGTTTTCTTACCTCTATCCTTGAATGATTTGAAATATTTCTTTCCATTACACTTATGTCCTTTCTTTTCATCCTTATTTTTCTTGTTTGGGCACCTAGCAACAATATGACCAATTATTCCTGGTTATATAATGAAATAATGGGGCTGAAGAAGAAAATGGATACCTTGCAACATAACTAGGAGGCTGACCAGGCTATTATTCAACACATGGAGGTGCAAATGGGAGATATCCCAAAAAAACTAAAGGATTATGAGCAAAATCTTAGATTTCTCATCAGGGAAAGTGGAACAAAAATGGAGCAAGTTATCTCAAGCATCTGTGCAGCTGTGGCAACTTTGGGTAAAAGAGTTAATGAAGGAACCATATTTTCAAAGTGCCCAAGCAAGAGGACAAGACAGAGTTCGAGGAAAAGAGCTTTAATTGTTGTTGCTTCTTCGATTGCTAACTCCATCTAGGACACAGCTAAGATTGGTAAGGAGGTTGTGAATATGATTACAAAATTGCAATAGTTTCCTGAGTCTTCTTCTCTGGTCGGGTTCCTGTGCCGGTCCTATTTGCTAGTTGGTTCTTCTGGTTCCTGTGTTTGGTCCTATTTTCTAGATTTTAGTTTTTAACTTGTACTATCAGTTCTAGGTCCTTGTAAAACTTGGGTATTTTATCTATACTTTTTAAGTGGTTTCAGGTCCCTGTAAAACCTAATTTTGATGCTACTTTTCAGTAGGTTTATGGGCTCTTTCCTATTGGATGGCTCATTTTTTTCTTTTTTGAGGATGTGAAAGGGTTTTGGGGCCCCTTCAAAACCTATTTTTACCATAATAAAAAACAATATGACCAATTTTCTCATATTAAAAACAAATTAGAGGAACCTTACCTTTGTATTTCCCTTTGCCTCTAGAATATTTCCTTACTAGTAGAGCTTCAACTACCTCAAGATCACTATCATAACTCTATTCTAATTCTTCTTCACCTTCTGACTAATAATCCTTTATCTTCTTGCCTTTTTCTTTGAGTGAAAGCTTGGCTTTAAATGCTAATTCAATGTTCTTGGAAGCTAGAACATACTTGTCATAGTTATTTAGCTCAAATGCATTCAATCTTCTAACTATGGCCTCTAAATTTATCTTATTATTTGCTAAACATCTTCTTTCTTCAATTGCAAAAACTATAATTGCATAAATGGGAAGTAATATTCTAAGAAATTTACTTACAACTATTTCCTCCTCAATGTCTCCTCCAGAAGCCTTGATTGCACTGACAACTACTTTGACTCTTTCAACATATTTGGCAATGTTTTCATCCTCTCCCATCCTCATATGATCAAATTGTCCTCTTATACTTTCTTCTTTTCCACTCCTCACATTATCATCACCTCCATAGATATCTTTCATCTTGTTCCACATTTCAAAGGCAATTTTGCAGTCCTTGACATCATCAAATTCTTCATAGCTTAGGGCAGACACAATGTCTATCATCATGGTGTTAAGAGTCTTCTTCTCAACAATGTCATTAGCAGATAATGTGCCAGAAGGAGTTACATATTCTTAATTAAGATATTTCAATCATGTATCTCCAATGGAAGCCAGATGGCATCTCATGAGACCTTGCCATGCTGAAAAGTTATCCCTGTTAAGCCTTGGAATTTCCTTGTTTTAAGACATCCTGATCTTTAGCTTAGATCCTTGAAATCCTTCCTGCAAGCACCCAAATATCTGATACCAATTGTTGGAAATATAGATGAAGTAGCTGGGGGGGTGGGGGTGAATCAGTCACCACAAAAACAAATCCATAGATCCCTTAGATGCCTTATAAAACTAGATACTTGGTAGCCACACAGAAAAATGTTGTAACTCGGTAGATGCACTGTGTATTAACTTATTATTGATTCTTTAAGCATTCATAAAGATTTTTCTCATGTATGCATAAAATAAATAACATCAACACAAGAGACACCAGATTTAACGTGGAAACCCAATATGGGAAAACCACTAAGTAACTAGCTACCAATTTTTACTCTTCTGAAATGAGCCCTGTTAGGAGCCAACCCTATTAAAGGTTACAAAACACACTATTAGGTGTGACCTTATTAGAGGATTTAATCACCCTGCTAGGAGTGGCCTTGCTAGAGGAATTTAGAACAATTCAATAGAATTGTCCACCTTGTTAGAGAGTTTACAAAAATGGCTATTAAACCAACTCTGTTAAGAGATTTAGGAATTACTGTTACATTGGTGAGAAAGTAACAATAAGTGACCTAAATGAGATGCAGCTGAACTTTGTTGCTACAAATCTTTGTTCTGTTTCACTAGATCCTCTCTAATTGAATACAGCTTTGCTATTCCTCAAGGATATTTGATCCTTCTTCAAACTTCGCTCACACCTTCCTCTTCACAATTAACTCAATTGCATGCTCATTCATTACAATTTAGATTTCACAACTAGACCTTTTATTTATACCTTAAAAATTGTCTAGTTGGCTCATTTACAAGTTATAATTACCAATAATCATTACATCAGTTGGCTACAAACTTTACATGAAACAATTAAACTTTTCCCAAAATAATGAAATCCTTCATTGGTTGACCCTGCTTGGTAAACACTACTCCAAAAATGATTTCCAGTGTTAACCAAGTGAAGCTCAGTAAACACTGAGAATTTTGCAAAATCCTTTGGAGATTGAGTTAACTCAGTAGATACTAACTTTCCTTTGATGACCTTGTGAGCTTGGTAGAAATTGACTTCTACCATAAAATCCTTCAACACTTGAGTGAGATCAATAGAAACTATTTCCACAGTATGACTACTAGAAACACTCAGTAAACTCTGTAAATCACTTTGCTAACCATCTAAGCTTGGTAAACTTTGTCTTTTGCTTTTCTGACCAACTGAGCTCAATAGACTCTATCTAATAACTAGTATGACATTTGTGTAACATCAAAGACAACACATAATTGAATAATTGTATCCAACACTTATATAGCCTTTCGACCCAATTTTAACCTATTTTTTGAACCCCTTAGAGAAAAATGGAGGGATAATACAAAATGGGTGCTACTTGAGTAAAATTAGTGGAAATTTCTCAAAATGATATAACATATGATGATGATACATTTGATATACATGCTATAAAACAAAAAATGATAAGAAGAGAGTAAGATACTTGTGTCCTTTCCCCTCATTACTAGGAGGAAGAGGAGGCAGTACATTTTCTCTCACTAGAGAGGACGTTGCACCATCAGAAGCATGTGCATACTTAGATAATTATGGCACCTTTTCCACTACATCAGGAACTACCCCAATATAGGCCAAAAAATAGTATGTTTCTCTTGTTGTCTGATGATGAGTCTCCTCTAATTTTTTCTTGAGCTTCTCTTTCAACTCTTAGATCTCTCAATCTTGCTGTACTAAGTACACATCTTGAACTATCACCTAGATTAGTAGCTCTCCTAGCTATTGTTGCACTTTACACACTCACTCGCTAGATCAATATAAGGCATCTTTTGTCTGAGCTAACTCCCCTGTGACTAGACCTTGAGGAAGCTAGTCCCACATCTCCTTGTCTCCACCACTCATCTTCTTCACTTGCTTTGTCTATTGAGGAGGTTGATCCTCCAACCTCTACTACTAAGAGTCTCCATTAATGAGACCCAATGTGCCCATCTCCTCTTGCAGTCACTTCTGACCTACCCACTCTCACTAGCACTAAGGTCCATCCTCATCTGGTGTGGAGGAATGGGTAATGGATACATGTGTAACCCTTTATTGGGGTCTCTCCTATTGTGGTCATTTCTATTGCTACTACAATGGATGAATTGGTGCCTCTATACCCATTGGGTATGTGAATCATGGGAATGGATGACAATAAAATTACTCCATATATTAGAAGTAACTCCACTTTTAGTGGCCATTGATAAGTTATCCTACAAGGTAAGGGTGAGACCTCACAAATCTATCATGGAATGACTTGGATCCACCCTCGCTTACCAACCCTTCTTCATCTCCTTGGTGAATCAAGCATATGAAAAATACTCATGGGAGATGTCCTGTGGACAACCATACCACTAGATCCACATCAAGGGAAACCTCTCAATGATCTAGATAGAATGGATGATCAGTGACCATGATGTGAGAAAACAACCAAGATGGGTTTGTGCATCATCCCATGCCTTGGTTTTTGTCTAGGGTCACCACACAACTACCAACACATCATCAAGCCATACTCTCCACTAGTCTGTCTTACCCAACATAGGCTGGGTCATCTAGCTTTTATTTCTACATATTTATGGCTCATGGGACTATCAAAGATCCTCATAGATAGGCCTAGTAATAGGAAAGTGTTCGAATGCCCATACTTGTAGTACAAAGAATTTTGTTGACATGCTCTTCACCTCTCTATAGGTGATCTCACACATCTCATGGTACATGTATGCAAGCATACACTGACCCCACCCAAAATGTATGGGTTGTTTGACCATTTGATGTAGCATCTGACCCCATCCACACTATAATCAATGCTAGCCCCTATTTGACATCAAGTAGCATCTAATGAAGGAATCTAGTACTACAACCAATCTATGTATCTAGCCATACTATAGTATCAACTCTTCCCACGAGATGGCACTAACCATGATGATATCATCCTAGTAGATATCCCTTAATGTTGGAGTGCTAGGTCTCAGTTGTATGTCATACTCAATGCGAGGACCATAGAAGGAGATCCTTACTATCTGGTATATGTCCTTTGGCATCAATTTCATCTCACCTTATGGAAGGTGGAAGGTGTTCATCCTCAAATGAAAATGCTCCACCAAGGCACCCAGTAAACCATGATTCACCTGACTATTGGGTACCTCATAGAGATATGATAGTTCTAATCTATTTAGATGTGTAACCTCAAAAATGTCCAACCATCTCACTAGCCCTTTGATGGCTAGAAAGTGTGACTAGAATGAAATATATAGAAATTCAACTTGCAAACAATCAAACAACTGAACACAATAAATACGCAAACAAAGAATTGTAATGATGCTAACATGATGAAAAAATGCAAAAAATAGACTCATTACTAACAAACAACTAAACACAAACCCACACAAGATAATAGAATCTCATGCAAAGAATGCACATTCTCATGCAAGACAAGATCACTGTAGACACCTAAAAAACCTTTAGAAAATAAAGTATTTTTATTTTCTAAAAAATTCCTGATGACATCATCATTTATTAATTAATTAATTATTTAATTAATTTATTTATTTTTATGCCATTAAATCCCTTTATCTTAATTAAAAATATTTAATTAAGAAATCCCTCCCAAAAATGTTTAAATCTTATTTAAACATTATTTCCTTATTTATTAATTATTTAATTAATAAATTGACCAAAAATCCTAAAATAAATAAAAAAATTATTTTTTGCCCAAAACTTGGCCAATTTCCTTAAGACCACTAACCTCTTCCAAAATCTTCTAATCCTTCTTTAATTTTAATTAAAGGCTAATCCCATCATTTCCTACCCCTAATCCCAACTCAAAATATTTAATTAAGATTAAATATTAATCCTCATGTTTATTAAAAATATTTTAATAAATATCTCCTCAACCCAAACCCTTGAAATAAATAAAACTTTATTTATTTCATAAAATCTTATCCTAGGAAGTTCTAGACTCTTCTAGAAAGTCTTCATCCTCATCCAAAGCCTAGACTCTTCTAGAAGATGTCTTTAACCCTAATCCTAATCCCCTCCTAACCTTGTCACATTCCCTAAACATGGGTTAAGACTTGCTAACTCAAGCCAAAGTTAACAAATATCTCCTCCTTCACCCACCCTCATTAAATGCCATCCACTTGCCTATCCCTAAGCTAATCCTAAACCATCCTAATCCATCCTCTAATCATTTGCACAAGCCTAAACAATATTAAAACCTTCCTAATCAAGTCCAAGTCGAAATTGCTCTCATCACCCTCAAAATATCTCAACCATAAAACTTTATGAAGCCCACTAGGTCATAAATGACTCTTACAAGCCCTTTTATTGCTCGTACAAGTCATTATGAGGGTCTTTATGAAGATTTTATCCCTTGAGCTTCCTTTGTTGACTCATCCTTCCCTTTTCCTCCATCCTCTCACCATGTGACATGTTTCACTCCTTGATTGGCTATAAGGAAGCACAATCCATGTGCTCTCCTCTCATGCAATCTGAGCCCTCCATAAGCTTTTTCCCATCCTTGCATCTTAGCCCTCAATCCCTCAAGCCTCTTGCCTATAAATTGGATCCTTCCCCTTTGCAAAATAACACAATCCATGAAGTAAAGTTATAATTCTATTTTGAGAGCCAAATCCATACTAAAGCCATATATCCACACTAAAAATCCACAATCATCCATTGAAGCCTTTGGAAGCATATTGAGCATACATCCTATCTATTTAGACAAAGCCACTCAACAAGAGAGCTTCTTATTGAGAGATCCCATTAATGGCTCATATTCTCAATTGAGAGTTCATCTTAGTCTATCTTGAAGTTTATGAATTTTGTTTAGTTTGTAGAAGCTTTATTTAAATTTGGTTTCTATTAGCATACTAACATTGCTCATATACAATCACTAGCTACATGAGAAAACCAAGAACTGCAATGATGCTAACATGATGAAAAATGCAAAAAATAGACTCATTGCTAACAAACAACTAAACACTAACCCGCACAAGATAATAGAATCTCATGCAAAGAATGATTCTCACTCAAGTCAAGACCACTAGTCACATGAGAAAACAAGTCCATGTGAGTTTTTTGTGTGTGTTCAATGAGCAAAGATACTATTGTAGGGTTTTCCATGCAAGATATGGGTATGTCCCACATGATCTTTCTCTACTTGTGGCACAGGATGGTGCTTTGATAACACTATGTCGCAAGATTTTTCTTACATGATCATGTGAGAAAATGAGTTCTCATGCAAGGATTTGACGTTGCATTGATCTAAATGATTCAAAATGAATTTTTTATAATCAAAATGCATAAAATTTAGAATCAAAAAGAGGTTTCTCGATGACTTGCCGATGGCTCATAGTCTATTGGTTGACTCTGGCATGTAAATCTCTTTAAATGATGGCTCTACACAGGGATGGCCATGATGTTGGAAATAATTCTTTAATTGTATATTGTCATTGATGCTACACAAATGTTAGTATCAAATATGAAATAAAGGTATTGTAGCATTAACCAAGAAATTTTTAGTATTGACTAAGCATTCGAGTAAAGAAGAAGATTTAGTTTTAACCAAAAAGTCAATTAATGAAGGATATTCTGCTTGCAGTATTAACTAAGTGTTTAATTGTAGTACTAACCGAGTAAAAAAAGAATATAATTGTTTAATAATTAATTATTTGAGGCCAACTATTTGGATGTTAATGATTATCTGTAAGGGTATTCAAGCCAACCCAGCAAAGCTTATGATGCATATGAAAGGTCAAATAGTGAGGATAGAATGTACAAGTGGAATACATGTAATAATATTGATATGTGAGTGAAGGAAAAGGTAGAGAAGGAAACTATGGTAGTAAAGTTGCAAAGAACATCCAATTAGCAAGGATCTAGAGGTCAAGCCAGAATAGAAATCTAAATTTCTAAAGATAGTTAATTCTTAAATTAGGTCAAATTATTGTTACCTTCTAACCATTGTAGCAGTGAATAAATCTCTTAACAAATTTGACTAACAGTCATATTGTAAATCCTCTAACAAGGTGACATTTCAAGATTGAAGTGTTTGAAGACCTATAACAAGGCCAATCCTAATAGGGTGATCAAAATCCTCTAACAAGGTCATATTTAACTGTATGTTTTGTAACCTTTAATAGGGTTGGCTCCTAACAGGGCTCACTTCATAAGAGTTAAAAATATTGTAACTAGTTGTATGGTGGTTTTCTCAAATTGGGTTTCCATATTAAATCTTAGTGTCATTTGTGTTCATGTTACTTTCTTTATACTTTATGTTTCTTCAATTAAGTTACAAAAGATTAAAATAGATTAATATGCATAAGAATAATTTGTTAACTGAGTGATAGTAATATTCTAGTTTTAACTAAGCTAGGCAATATTGCATTATCAGTGGAAAGTTTGAATTGGCATCTAGGGACAAGGAATTATTTATTCACCCCTCCCTTCTTAGTTACAATCTTCATTTCCAACAATTGGTATTAGAGAATTTTGTGCTTATAGGAAAGCTTTCAAGGACCTAAGCTAAAGATCAAGATGTCATATATAAGGGAGATCCCCAAGCTTAATAGAGAAAACTTTTCAGCATGGTAAGAATTGATGAAGTTGCACCTATCGAGCATTAGTGATATTGGTCCATTCTACTTGGAAAAAAAATATGTACTACCACCTAAACCTATGACTATAGAATAGATGAAATAAGAAAAGAATCACAATAAAATGATCATTAATACAGATTCTTCTCTCAACCATTCTAAATTTGATGAGGTTAAATATTGTCCTACTACATTTTAAATGTGGGAAAAACTTCGTAGAAACTATGGAGCTGATAAAAATTTGCAAAGAGACAAGGCAAAAAGTTTGAGAGGAAAGTTTGATCAAATTAAAATGAAAGAAGGTGAGAACACTGTCCAATACAATGAAAGAATTAAAGAAAGTGTGAGTGCAATGAGAGCTATAGGAGGAGACATAATTGATGAGATAATAGTTAGCAAAGTACTAAGAACTATTCTTCCTATTTATGCAATTAGAGTTTCAACAATTCAAGAGATGACATGCAATCTTAAAAAAATATAACCATTGATGCACTTGTGGGAATATTAACTACTTTCCAGTTGGATAACTTTGATAACTATGCTCCTACTTATAGAAACTTTGAATTTGCATTCAAAGATAAACTAAATCTTGGAAGAAAAGGAGGAAACTTAAAAGGCCAATAGGTTAATAGTGAAGAAGAAGATGAATCAAATGAAGAACTTGAAGTCACTGAAGCCCTACTTGCAAAAAGAATGTCAAAAGGGAAAGGAAAATTCAGAGGGAAAATTCTATTGATTTGTTTCTCATGTGAGGAGGTTGGTCATGTTGCTGCAAGATGTCCAAAAAAAGAAGATAAATATGAGAAAATAAATAAAAACTTCAAAATAAAGAAATAATTAAATAGCTACAAGGACTAAAAAGACAAAGGTAAGAAATCTTGTTACTTTGCTAAAGATTATGATAGTGATGATAATGAAGTAGTAGTTTACATTGTTGTTAAAGATGAATCTAATAATGAGAAAAATGAAAAGATGGCACATATCTCTCATGTTAGAAAAAATGATACATGGATCATAGATAGTGGTTATTCTCATCACATGATTAGTGAAAAAACTAAGTTTGAACATTTAGAACACTATAATGGTGGAAGTATTATATAAGGAAATAATGAACCATGTTATGTAAGAGGAAAAGGAATAATAGCATTAAATGAAGGAATAAAAAGTGAAAATTCCTACTCACTTGAATGATTAAGACATAATATACTCACTGTAGCACAACTAAACAATATAGGATACAAGGTACACTAGTACATTTCGGCTCATTTTTCTACCTTTATTGGTCGAAATTTCAACCCATTTTTTGACCAATCTTCGACCAAATTTGACCAACGAATTGGTCAATAATTTTTCGGTCAAAAATTTGACAAACCTACTGGATGGTCAAAATTTTGACCAATATATTGGTCGAAAAATGTCCAGGTTGTTGAGCCATTTTCTTCCATTCATTGGTCAAACTTTCGACCAATGCTTGGTAGAAATCTGCGGGGCATTGGTCAAAATTTCAACCAATGCATGGTAGAAAAATAGATGGCACTGGTTGAAAACTTTTTGGTTGAAAATTTGACCATCCTGTAGGTTGGTCAAAACTTCAACGAATATGGTGGTCGAAAAATGTTGGCGTTGTTAGCGCATTTTCTGCCATTCATTGGTCGAACTTTCAACCAATGCTTGGTAGAAATCTATAGGGCCCATATCATGGACAGCAATATCATGGACCCACTTCCCTTGTACTAGGTATGAAGATTTTTGATTGTGAGATCGAGCCAAGATCAAAGGGTGGCATTGACTCGCTATGAAGAAGTGCTCGGAAGTTAAGTATAGCGAGTCAGCGAGTGTGGCCCACTACTGTTGAAGTAAAATTGTTGTCCACAAGATCAAGTCTAGATCGACGATGCTTGTTGACTCGATATAAAGAGATGTGTGAAAATTAGGTATAGTGAGTTAATGTGCAATGGACCCACCATTGTGTTCTTAAAGGTTATTTCAATTGTCTACCACACGATTAAAGTAAGATCAGTGATCATCGCTAGCTCACTATGGAAAGGTGCTCAAGAATTATGTATAACAAGTTAGTTGATGACACATGTGCATAGTCATGCATGGGCTCGATTTGAAGTGCCAGCCTTGAAGGAAAGGTAGAGGTGGAGGTGTTTTATTGGCTTGATTGCCAATGTGTTAAGAAGAAAGTTGAGTCAACTTATTTGTCATTCCCAGATCGTAGTATTTTTCAAGGATCAATGACACACAGTTAAAAAAGAAAGTGGGATGCCACTCTATTTTTTTGTTCAGTGCATTCATGATAAGTGAAAGCTTTGCGTGTGGGAGAAATAGAGTATAACACAAAGATTTTCATTAATTCTAGTCCCACAAGAACAGAGATTGCAAATTTTTTGAGCACAAGAGCCTGATTGATTGTGTTGTGTTAAGCCTGATAAAGACGTGAAACTATTCTTCTGTTGTTCGAAAGAAATTTTAGAAGTTCAGAGAAGAACAAGTTCAGCAAGTCAAGTAAGTACTCATATTATAACCTTAGTGGCATTCCATTTCTCTCAATACTGTCAAAATGCCTCCTAAGAAACCATTCTCTGGGCAAATTAATTATGTGGATAGGAATGTCCACGATGATTTATTAGAATTACTCCCAGAATCTACTATACAGCCTACACAAGTTAAAAAGTTAATTTCCTTAAACCCTAGGCTTAAAATTGGTGATGGCCTATATGACAAGGGGAATTGGGTCAGGGATGCAACAACTACTCAAACTGGCCTTATCTTGTTTAAAAAGTGGTTTTCGAAAAGAAAGTTGTTTGCCCTGCATGCTAATGTCTAGAATTTTGATTTGGGAAAGTTAGTAGTCCCAAGTATTTTCATGGATTATGATTTTCTTGAAGCCATTGCTAAGAATTATGACCAATCCATTAGGGTTGTAAGAAGAAAGGATGGTGTGCCTCTGGTCTCGATTACTCTTGAAGAAATTAGAGAGGTTTTTCACCTGGAACCATTATCAGACTACCATGTGCAAATCAATTTTCTAGATTTAGAGAATGAATATAAAGAAAAGAAGGATGTAATTAGGGGAGGTGCACTAAGGGAAAATATTGGTACAATAGTAACTTTGCTAGTAATTACTGTAGCCTCTAGAGAGCCTTTTAAGAAGAGTCTTTTCACTTCCTGGGCTGTAGAGATATACAAGACCTTATGCCAAGTTTTTGGTGAAGATGAGCAAGAATTTATGCCCATTAGTTTCATGTACATGATGGTTCAGATTGCTTCCTTCGATGTAGATGTTATTTTTCATTTTGCTTCCTTTTTGGCTGAAGAAATTCACATTGGTTTAGTTGGGATTATGAAGGGCAAGGTGGAAAAAACTTTTGGTCACTACTCTCTATTAATGCATATGTTTTTGTTCAAAGGAGTGACATATTTTGGTAATGAGATGGAACTAAATAGAGAGGAGAATGGGGAAATACTGCTAGTCTAGTTGTGGAGTGTAGATATGACCTGGGATGCAAGTAATGCTAGTTTTGTTAGATTTGATAGATATTTTTCTGCTAAATTGAGATGCCTCATATTGAGTGACAATCCTAGAATCCCTAGGGTACTAATGAGTCTCATCAGGCCTATGGACAACCCCCATGACTTGAAAGTTTCACATAATTGGGGAGATATCATCCCCTACCCTGTTTCTACTATTTTTAGAATCTATGGTTTCAAGGGGAACCCTCATGTTTTGCCTTACCAAGTTCCTTTGAAGGTAGGAATGGCTGAAGTTTTATGGTAGTTAGGGGGAGTGGAAGAAATGTTTTTGTTGAAAAGGAAATTAGGGTCAATTTTCCCTACCTACACAGTGGCCCATCAGTTTGTGATTACAAAAGGGGGATGGATCTTTTTACATAAAATTTTGGAGCAGTATATGATTGTTGTCTCTCATCCCCATTTTTGTGATTCTGAGGGATTTTTCAATCAAATGTTGAGGCATAGAATCAAGTTGGGACCGGTCAAGCATGATTCTTATTATCCAGAGGATATTATAAGGAATGAATTCTCATTGCAGGAGTAGGAAACTAAAAAGAAAAAATAGAGAGTTTATTCTCGGGTCTTAGAATTCATTCATTGTTTTGATAATAAATATGATCCTTTGGATAATGCTATTACAGAGGCTGACAAAATAAGTAAGCTCATGAATACCTTCCCTAAAATAATGGAGGTCATGAATGAAAAGAAACAATTTTTTATTGATTCATATCCTTATAAGGCCAGAGAGGTCATGAGGAGGTTGGCTTTCACTCCAAATGTGAGAACTAATAAAATAGTTGTACAAAAGAGGCCCAGATATACTATAATTCAGAATAAAAAGGTTCCTATAGACAAGGGCAAACAAATAATAGGATCTACCAGTATAGCCCAAGAGGAGAGACCTAAAGAGCCTAGTCCTAAGAGGCAAAAGGTAATGACAGAAGAAAGGCCTCAAGATGAGGAATATTCACCCACCCAGTCCCCTTTGAGGATTAGAGAAGAGCGGCTCATTGGTGAACAGGTTGAACAAATGGGATCACAGGGAGATATTTTTATTACTCAAGCAGAATTAGATGAGGGTTAACCCTCCAAAACTTCCTCTCCCAAGTTTGGATCTAACAATAGCTGATTATAGAGGCAGGGAGTTGGACCTTGTATTAGAGTAGGCAAGTCATCAATTTTTGACTGATGATAGTTTTGTGAAATCAAGGGCTTTTCAACAGTTTGCATGGAGGATAAACATGAACATTTTCGAGGAGAAATGTAAAAAGATGAAAATAGAGCATCCAAAAATGGATGAAACTTCCATGAAAAACCAAATTAAAGAAGAAATGATGAAGGAATTGCAGAATATAAGCCCTAAGGAGGGGAGGAAAATGATAAAGGAATCTAACATTTTATTATTTCCCAATTGGGATATTGCAGATGCATTAATTTTCAATTCTATTTCAAGTAGATTGGAGTTGCAAGACCCAAATAGAAGAGACTTCCAAGGCACTTCATTCATTGAATATCAAGCTGCATTGGTCAATTGGTCATTGAGAAAGGGATCTAGAGCCACACCATCACAATCAGATGAGTCTGGGTTGATGGAAAATATACTTGTAAGAAGGTTTGCTAACACTTCCCATGTACAGGTAGCATATTGGAATGTGGATTCTTCTAAGTTTGTGTTGGCCACTGCTAAGAAGGAGGAACAGGTTATGTCTAAGTTACAAAATAAATATGAAACACTTCTTGAGGCCTATAATAGGGAGGTAAAAAGGAGAATTGAACTTGAAAACAAGGCAATGGGGAAATCCACAAGGCCAAGAATAACATACCCCTATCCTCCAGTGGAACCTTTTAAATCCACCCCCCTTTGTAGAGATACCAGATACACCTCAAAGGCCTGAATATTATACAGCTGAGGAATTTGAAGAAGAGAAGAGCAAACTATGGGCCTTACATGTAGAGTTAAATATGCAGTATGAGGATAATCTTAGAAAGGCTCTAATGTATTTAGTGGACAAAATTGAGTGGCCCTTATTCTTTGATCAATTGGTAAAAGTAATAGATATATGGGAGGAATTGAAAACTCATGATGATACCCTAAAGCCTATTGTTAATAAATGGGGAAGAAGGGAAAAGGAAATCACCCTTCTATGTTATTCAGTTATAGTCTTCCCATGACCATGTAGAAAAATTGTATGATATTGCTAATGACCTATCAGATTTTGATAACATGAGAGTTGCTCTGCAACTGAAAATTGTTTCTTATTTGAATCAGTACAAGATTCAAAAATTTGATCTATTTCCTTGTGCTTTGGATAGAAAGAATAAATTGAAAAATAAGGAAGAGTGGAGTAAAGAATTGGAGGACCTTTTTTGTACAAGGATAAATAAAGTTATTAATGAAAAGGGGCATGCCTAGTGGGCCACCATGACAGAGGAATTGGTTAAAGTCCAATTATTTTTTGATTCTTTGAAGCAAGAATTTGTTGGTTTTGAAAAGGAGGCTGGTTATATTTTAAAAAAGAAAAATGATATCCTACAGTTCAGCTGGCCAGATGATATACAATTTGACACTTGGATGGTAGATCTTCTGTTGGACAAGCAGTTAGAGGAGGACAGTTCAGATGATGATGAGAAACTAGAAGGTGAGGTGCAGGTTATTGACACCTCTGCACCAGAATTGAAAAAAGAAGAAGGGGAAAAGATAATAATGCCTGCTCAAGGTGAAAGTAGTGAGAATCCACAGGAGAAAACCAATTTGGAGGTATCACAAGATCATCCTTCTTTGGCCAGCTTGGTAGCCACGTATTCTAAGGAGCCAAAATAATGAGAGACAAATCAAAAGTTGATGATTCACAATAGAAACTGGAATAGGCCTACCTGAAGGAATATTTGATACGCCTGGCATTTTGTTGTGATTGTTTTTTTCTTTTGTATGATGCTTTGTTCCTTGGACACTTGTCAGATCACAATTTCCCTTTGCTTGTTTCAACTCATGCTATATAAATGAGTTTTCAAGGCATTGTGATGGTCCGAGACTTGTGCAATTTTTTGTTTCTTTCAAGAAGAGTACATATTCAGTCGGTCCAATAGTATGCAGAGGTATTGAGTTTGATTTTGTTGTACTTTCTAATTACCCCCTCCCCCTAACATCAATCTAAAGTACCCATTATCATCTAATTACATACTTCATTCATTCATTCATCCATTTATGAACTATAACATTCAATCAATACAATCACATAACATTCATTAATATGATATAAAAATCATTAATACACAATACTAATCAAAACTTCATTAACACATAACAATATTCATTAACATAAAATAAAAATTTGTATTAATACACATCATTCATGCATAATTACTTAAAACAAAGTTCTTTCATTATCCAACAAGGTTTATCAAAGAATATTTTTAAAACATCATTTCTTTTTCTTTTTTTCCGTGAGCTCTCTTAAGAAAAGTGCTCATAGGGACATCCATATCTGCTTCATTCTCCTCCTCTTTTGGCATGTGTAATGTCATATTATGATGGCTCCTTCTCTTTGGAGGAGCAGGAGGTTGCTACACGAAAGGGGGCTCTGTTGCAAGAACAAGTGAATGCGATAAATTGGCATACTCTTTTTCTTTTTCTAACTATTACAAGTTTGTAATTAAGTACGAGTACAACATAAAATGCATTTTTCTTACCTAACAATGCCACATCATGTACATTAACATTTTGATCTGCCACCATGTCAACATGTTAAACACTTGGAACATGGTCCAGTCCTTCAGCATGATGTTCAACATGCTCTGAAATATTCAAAAAAAGGATACACTTCAAATTCCAATTGAAGATGTTAAATTGTATTCATAATTACATAATTAATTTCCAATAGCAAATTAATACCTCCACCACTATAATGCACATCTCAGCCTTCATCAGGAGCAGGTTCTGTGGTAGGATATGAAGGTTGCAGTAAAATGTTATGCACATTGTTATGTAGTCAATTTATGTTTAAAACTAATACCAAAAAAGAATCTTCTCAACTATTTAATTTCATTTACTTTTCATCTGACCAATTTACCTGTGAGATATCATTTGGTGCACTGGATTCTTGGGCAAGGCTTACAAATTCTTCACATAGGCGTGCAACCACAACTTTATAGCCTTCCTTCAAGGCAATTTTTCTATCTTCATCTGTGACCTCCACATTGAAATCTGTGTCCTGTGGTTTTTGCTTGATAAAGTCAGTTTTCTATGTATGGTTTCATTAAACAAAACTGTTTGCAACATTATATTAAAAATAAATATAAAAATTCATTGCTCTACTTACAAGTCGAGACTGCTGATTCATATAGCCACCAAAGCCAAGTTTTTGTTGGCCAACCTTTTCTATTCTCGCTTTTGTAGCCACAGATGTGCCCTGCAATCTATGAACAATTTCAAACATCTTAGATTATATATTTACTTATCAATAATTAGTGCATGATTACAATGTACTTAATACTATAATGACATACCTCTTTTTGCCATGTGCTGCTTCATTATCTCTATCTTCACATAGCATTTTCTCCTTTGCATCTTCTATTATTTCATTCCACTCAATTGGTGGAATCATAGGAGGACAATCATACTTTAGGTTATCCTTAAGACCCCTTCTATTTTGATCCCTCACAGTCTTTATATGCTTTGCTACTCTTTTCAGAAGTAGGCCAGTGTCAAAAATATTTTTTCCAAATTTCTCCTCAATGGATGCAATCAGCTGATTTTTTAATTCCCCAACTTGTAAATTCCACCTTTTTAAAAACAAATAGATTGTTAGATCAATAACTTTAATATATTACAATAAATAGAAGAAAATAAATATTATGTAGCAATGATATGAAACTACGTACCTTTTACGTATGGTGGGTCCAAATAGTCTCAATGTCATATGAAAAAGATGTTCAAAGAAAGCATTATTACCTACAAAAACATAAAGAATTTATCAGTCCAAAATGAGTAGTGTAAAAGTAAACTAAATTTACACTTTAAAAAATATCAAATTTAAAGCACCTGGAAGCTTTCATTCTCTTAATGGAAACATAGTTTTATTATTCAGCAACAATGTCCCTTCATACGAACCAGTACTAATCACACAAACTACTCCAAGAAATGGATCAGATTTAGTAGTACTGCTCTCTATTGCTCTATCAACTAAAACATCATAACAATTAAATGACAATTTTAGTATTGCTCTCTCTTGGTCTACCTCCCTGCCTATGTCCATTTCTCGCTATGTGTGGCTATATATATATATATATATATATATATATGTATGTATGTATGTATGTATGTATGTATGTATGTATGTATGTATGTATGTATGTATGTATGTATGTATGTATGTATGTATGTATGTATGTATGTATGCGTGGTGTGTGTATGCATGTGTTTGTGGGTATGCAAGCTTCTGTAGACATCATTTAAGCACTAATGCACTACTTCGTTGTTCATCAACTTGTAGAAAGACATTACAAAATATAGCAAAACAAGGTTTTACCAGTTCTACTGGGCATAGACGATGATGTTTGCATGGTCCTTGTTGCCGAAAATGCAACAGACAATAGTGGACCGCCAACCGAAGGAGGAGTCTGCACTTCATCATGAGCTGAAGAATAGAATATTGTTAGCAAAGACATTTGCAATGGATAAAGATCAAATGGGATACTAGCGAGAAACGTCGACAAAAAAAAAAGGTAAGTGTTATAATGTTGATCAAAACAAACAAAGTGTTACTTACATGAAGGTACTATGAAACAACCCTAACGAAGGTACTTATAATTACCTCTCACCCTCCTCAATCTACCTTTCCCCGTCAGGTACTCCCCTTTGAATTTTTCATTACAATTGGGATCCCAAATGCGATCTAGATGGATACCTGCTGCAAACTTTGGAAGATATTCACTGACATACACCATGGTCTGGTATATCATATATCCCTCTATCATAGAACCCTTAAGATGTTCTCTTTGTCGAACCAAGCCCTTTATAAATTTCAAATGCCTCTCAACCATCCACATTGATCTAGCTTTTATAGGTCCACACAATTCAATCTCCTCAACTTGATGTGTGAGGTAGTGTTCTTGAGCATTGAAAAACGTTGGAGGTAAACACTTTTGAATTTCACACATAAGCTGTGGAATTTTTCTCTTCCAATATTTTATATCTTTTTTATCAATTTCTTTAGATGATAACCATCTAAATGAGATTCAACATGCAAAAACGCATAGAGGATATTTCAAATAAAATTATACAATAGATTTCAAATAAAAAGCTACAAATCTAAGAAAAAACACTCTTCTAACCTCATGTATTTTCCAAGATCATATATAACTTGTTTAATACTATTGTCAAACTGTTGTGGAAGGGATAGAGGTAGGACAAACTGCAATCATTAAAAAATGATCATTTCAATATATTATTAAATAATGCAACTGGCACTACATTCAATCTTACAAATATATTGTAAATAGAAAACATGACTTACCTTGAGGAAGGTATGCCAATCATGTGTCTTCAACCTTGGCCAAAAATCACCTTTCTTTGATAGAAGAGTGCTTATATTTGTAGAAAATCCTGTTCGAAATTTTTTTTTTTTTATGACTTCTTTTAATGCATCACTTTGTTGCTCCGTTAATAACCAAGGGCACTTGTATTTATGCGATCTCCATTCCTATTTGATTCAATGAAAACTTTTAGTGCATGATTAGATTCATGAATGTCAGTACAATTTTAGCAATTTGTTCTCTATCATGCCTTCCATCCAACATTTTCCATAGTGTCTCTATTTAATTCTTTCCAATATGCATAGCATCAAAAAAATGCGCGATTGGGAGATCCTTGTAGTATGGTAACCTACTAAATTGAGTAGGATAACATTTCATTCCTCTAGGAAGTTGGTCATTGATGCCTTGATGACCTTCACGGGCATTAGTTATAGCATTAGTAAATATAAGACAATATTGAAATACAAATTGTAAACTTTGGATGACAAATTGGACATTACCTCGACGATTTAGTCGATCATATTCCAACTTCCATAAATGAGGTGTCATTCTTCATGGCCTTGATGATGTCTCTTCTTTCCCATTGAAAAGATGTTTTTTGGCAATTCGACACCTATGATTATTGTGGAGAAAGTGTCTAAACTCATCAAACACCTACTTTCTTAAACTTCTCGAATGACGACATTTCATCTTCGGACCACAAACTGGACATGCAAATTTTCCCTTTGTTTGAAGACCTAAAAGATCATGTATAATTGGATCATGTACAATTATCATGCGCAACTTAAGCATTTGATAGTAATGTGTAAGCACTATAACAGACCATAAATATGTGATTTTAACAATATAACATAACGCAAAAATGAGTTAGCCCAGGGGCATCATGTATTGTCCATACAAGCATTGCATGGAATTGAAATTTTTGATGCCCTATCGGTCTAGAGATGTCATGCATAGTGATGCCATTCCATAACTTCAACAACTCGTCAATTAGGGGCTCAATATACACGTTCATATCTTTAACTTGGTATTTACCTAGCAATTGAATGAACATAAACATTACGTAATTTATAACCATTTTCATGCACTATTTATAAATTAATTTAGATAACTATAAAAAAAAAATACCTGGCACAATCATTGACAACATTATGTGCTCCCTCTTTATGGACATCCAAGGAGGAATGTTATTGTTAATAACAAAAATAGGCCATACTGAGTAAACAGATCTCATATCTCCATATGGATTGACACCATCTGCCACCAATGAAAGTTTCAAATTACGAGGTTCTTCTTTAAAGTTGACCACGTTTCTTCTATCTCTTTAAATGTAGAACCATTGGCAGGCATTTGCATAATGTCATCTTGACTTCTATTGCATGCATGGTAATCCATAAATTGTGCCAAGCTAGCGCACTTGAATAACCGTTCCAGACGTGGAATAATGGGAATGTACCGAAGAACCTTGTAAGGCACTTTTTTTGTTATTTGATTTGACCGATATCTACTAACATGACAATCAGGACATTCTGTTGCAAATTCATGTTGTTTATGATATAGAATGTGATCATTGGGACATGCATGTATTGTCTGATACTTCATTCCAATCTGATCCATAATGTTAGATAATTCTCGGTATGAACGAGGCAAAATGTTTGACGGTGGTAGCAAAAACTCACTAATAAACCTACAACAACAAATATGCATTGTTAATATAATGAATATTAATTGTATGCTAACCTTGAAGATGACAAAAATGACATACCTTAGCATATGTGACATTGCTACATTGGATATGCTATTCATAACCTTTAAGTTCACCAACAACACTATAGCCGACAGTAGAGTTGTTTGGGAGCCTGGGTATAAGGGCTCGTGTGCCTTCTCAAGTAAAGGTATATCAAGACCATCTTTATCATTATTATTAGATTTTCTAGTACCATCATTGTGAGCCTCTTCATCACTTGCCCCAATACCATCTTCTTCAATCATGTCCTCTGGCACATTATCATCTTCTTCCATGGGAGCATTATCCTCAGCTTGGATATTCACACCTCCATGTTCCTCCAGTAGGAAATCCACATTCAGCAATGGACAAAAATCGTGGGCCCCTTCAACATGACCATATTGCCTACAATGACTTTGGGCTGTTGTGATTAGAATTCTTTGATTCTTTAAACCCTTACACTTTTTGCAAGGACAATAACATTTATCAGATTTTATTTGAAATTGAGCCCACAATGCAGCCATTGTCTCATTATTTTCTTCTAGATTCATATTGTCAGGTGTGGTCTTTCTTCACAAAAAAATATACTTACAAATAAATTGGACATGTTGTGATTAACGTTTATATCTGTACATATGGTTTTTGTTAATTAATGTTTTCAAATGTAACTAAAATGATTACAAACATATCAAAAAGGACCTTCACAGGGTCTTATTACATCAACTTTTCTAACATGGTCATGTTGGCTATCTTGAGACCTTAATGTCTTCTCATGCCTTCAACCTTGACCTTGATGCTCCTGCATCATTCTCCCAAGGATCAAGGAAAGTTGGATCATCATGGAATTGAGTAGGTAGACCTTCTAGGAAGTTGCAATACTTCAACCTTGTAAGTGTCACGTCAATGCAATGGGTACTAAACAAACAATTTAAGTTGATGAGAAATGGTTGTTATGAATTCAAATTGTAAGTGTCACCTCAATGCATTGGGTATTAAACAAACAATTCAAGCTGATGAGTATGGGTTTTTATGAACCACAACTCATGAAATATGCATTAAGTCCATACCTGTTGTTTACAATGAGTATGAGTTTTTTTCCTAAGAACATACCTATTGTTTACAATCAGTAAGTTTCTATATCCTCTAACAAATTTGAAGCAATGAGCCAAAGTCACACAGTTGAAGATGATCATTGTCCCCTCAAAGTGCCATCGGTTGATAAATTTTTGCATTGAAATATGATCTAGAAAGGGCCTTTCCACATAGTATGTTGGCACTATTTGGCAATCATCAATCATGTGGTTATTGCAAAGAGGCTAAGGACCAAACATGGAATCATGGAGATAGTGCACGAATGTACAAGGAAAATTTGTTGCTCTTTAGCTACTAATCTTGCTTTGTGCTTGTCAATTAAAACATTATTTTAAAACTTGATCTTAATACTTTTTATAATCAATGGCTTTCTTTCCAATGTCTATCTCTCGACTCAACACATTTTTTCATTTTTCTTTCCTTCTTGCTTCATAATAAATACTTGGTTCACAAGCACTTATGGTGTTCTTCTTGCTAAGATTATGAAGTGGACAATGACTTTCAATCTAGATAATCAAATGTTTGGCTCAACTTTTTTGGGTAAGTGTGATGATATGTAGTGCACTATAAATTTTATCTTCAATGAAAGGATTAGCACCTCTAATTTTCAAATGGCGATCAACCAAAACTAGCTGACAATCTAACCTAAAAAATACATTTTATGCCAAATTCCAATCACAGTTAAAGACATTTAGCTATTGGAAAATGGCAAGATTATGTCTTATTTCAGATATGCAATAAAATGGGAAAGAAATGTGGAAGAACATTAAGTTTTTATCCACCAAAACATGAGTAAAATTGTATAAACTGAATGTATTTTTAAAAATAATGTCAATTCCCTTCAAAATAAATATTTTGCATGCAACTTACTTGCTGAAGATATTTCAAGTTCAGCAACTCTTTAATCACAGGATTCACAATAGTTGGAAGCTTTGACCTATCTATCAGCTATGGCTTGGCCTGCAGCAACAAAAAATTCTTAGTATATGCATCTCAACATTTAAAAAATACATCAAGCAATTCAGGTCAGTTACAGTTTGTAAATTAACTTGCATTTTTTTCTTCTTTAACATATTTGCCAATCAAGTACAATTAATAGGAATACAAGAGCAAAACTTGGAATTCTACTAATGTCATCAATGTTAATCTTGGGTACTAGTACAAAGCCAATAAGAAATCTGCAGTTGTACCAACCAAGATATTTACAAGACTTGATCACAAAAGGTTCATTTAGCACAAAACAGCTTCAAAAATATTGTATATATACACTCTTTGATGCTGTCAAAGGGAACAATTATTTTAATGATGTTTTACATAATAATTGCTAGAGGAAATGATAAGCATGAAATATATTCAATTTTTGACACTAAGGAATTGAAACATCTGCACTCACGAATTGCCTGGAGTATTTAAAGAGTGTGTATCCCACAAATGAAATTGGTCTAAATGTTACAACCACCAAATTTGGAGGGCATGGAAATTCAGTCATCACTATCCTATGTAGTACACTTAATTTCATATGTTGGAATCATTTTGTGATTTGTACACATGATAGTCCAATAGTTTTTAATGTCATCTTCATCAAAAAATTTCTATGATAGTCTAATTGTTGCAGGTGGCATCTTCGTCACAATTTTTCCATGATAGTTTTGTTGGTCTGAATTTTTGCATAATCAAATTCCTTTGTCCAAGGTATAGAAAAATTCAGATTGGGATCCACCTATGGTGAATAGAGTTTCTAGCCAAGTCATATTTTGTAGGTCTTTGAAGCAATTTTTTGTCGAAACCCTAGGTCTTGTTTTCTTTTAAATTTTTCGGGCGCGAAACTAAAAATATGCGAAGATTCCCATCCTTTTCAAACTTTTTGCGCCCTGAGTCACATCTTTTCTTTTGTGTTCCTGACCGCCCAATCCCTAAAAGATCTACGACAATCACTATCTCGCTATGAAAAGATACAAGTATTTTACCCTTAGCGACATAGCGACCACTACTAAGTTGAAAAGCGGTACCATCAAGTAGAAATGTGATGACCGAAGATTGTATTGTTTCAGAGATATTTCATCACGTTTACAAAAGACATGTTAGAACCTAAAAAGGAATTACAACATTGAGGTACAAAAGGCATCAACATAAATCTTAGCTTTTTTGATTAGTCGCTTTGTCGCTATCGAAGAAATTGGGCACTTCACCATTAGTGACATGACGCCTTCACCAAAAATAATGGTCGGCAGTCACTTTTAAATTTTTCGATGATCGTAAGTTTTTTTAGGCTGCGTGGTGCACGTGTTGTTTTATTATGTGTCAGATGCATTAACTAGGGTAGTTATGACTTCACTCACCTTTATCTTTCCGACCCTGAATTTTGATGAGTCACCAAAAATCGCTATGTCGCTATTAGAGAATTGGTGTCTCTTGTCGTTAGCGACATAGCGCCCAAACAAAAAGTAGTACTGCGGCAACTTTTCAGAGTAAGTGGGTCTCAGAAAGTACTCCATTAGATATCAATTATAAAGCTTTAGAACATGCTAGCATCTAATGGGCTACACGTATAGGCCAAGAAAAGAAAAGACACCGAGATTCACTATGTTGCTATCGGGAACTTGTTCTTCTCGTCGTTAGTGACATAGCGCCCGGCCAAGAAATAAACAAATATGGGCCCCAAGCAGCAGGTAATATAGCCAAGATTTCATCACGTCATCAATGATTGGACCCACGCCCTGTTCACAAAATATATGAAAGACTGATTGTCAAATCTATCTCAGATCCATGATCATCACTATCTCACTATGGCGAGTTGCACGAAGGTTATGAATAGCGACATGGTGACAAGGGGCCCACCATATTTCTTTTGAGAAATGCATCAAATGTCATCCGCATGATCAAATCAGGATCAATGACGGGCGCTATCTCGCTATGGCAAGGTGCTCACTCTTTATGTATAGTGAGATAGTGCCTAAGTGACATGTGTCCTCAGAGTTCTATGGGTCCAATTCAGAGGTGCCAAAAATGAAGGAAAGGTACACATGGAAAATTTTCATTGGGTTGACTGCCAGCTTGTCAAGAGGAACATGAGTCGTCTTTGCTTGCATCCCTGGATTGTAGGATTTTTTGTAAATCCACGGTGTAAATTTGAATATAGAAGGTGATGCCACCCTGTACATTTATGAGAGATGAAAGCTTCACATGTGAAGAAAAATAGAGTATAACACAGAAGATTTTCTTAGTTCCACCATACTCGAACAAAGATTTAGAGCATTTCTAAGTAGAAACAGTTGTTGAGAAGATCGTGTTGGATTTGGTAAGATTGTGAAGCAGTTTGTTCGTAGAAAGATTACAGTAACACTGAGAAGAACTAGAGTGAAATTAAAAGTAAGTACTTGCATTATAATCCTCCTGCTATTTCAATTCCTTCGAGAGTTAATTAAAATGGCTCCAAAATAGAAAGTGTTTTCTGGTCAAAAGAACTATTTGGATAGGAATGTCCATGATGATTTTCTTGAACTGCTCCCTTCTTCCACTATTGAAACTGTAGAAGTTAAGAGGCTAACTTCATTAAACCCTAGGCTAAAAATAGCAGATGGGTTGTATGACAAAGGAAACTGGGTTAGGGATGTAACAACTTCATAGACTGGTCTTATTTTATTCAAAAAATGGTTTTCAGAGAGGAACCTTTTTGCCCCACATGCCAGCATCTGGAATTTTGGTCTAGGTAAAATGGTGGTTCCCAGTGTTTTCATGGATTATGATCTTTTGGAAGCTATAGCTAAGAATTATGACCAAGCCCTTAGGGTAGTGAGGACAACTGATGGTGAAATCTTGATTACAATCAGCGCAGAGGAGATTAGGGAAGTATTTAGTTTAGGGCCTGTCACTGATTATCATGTGCCCATTGATTTGAAAGGGTTGGAAAATGAGTATATGTCTAAGAGAGATGCAGTTAGGCAAGGAGCATTGAGCGCACACATAGGTAGAATTAGAACACTGCCAGTAATAACAGCATCCTCCAGGGAGCCTTTCAAAAGGGCATACGTCAATTCTAGGGCTATAGAAATATATAGGTCCTTGTGTAAAGTTTTTGGGAGAGATGAAGAAGAGTTCATGCCTATGGATTTTATGTATATGATTACTCAAATTTCCTCTTTTGGTGTGGATATAATTTTTTATTTTGCTTCTTACTTAGCTGAGGAGATTCACATTGGATTGATTGGAATTGCTAAGGGTAAGGTGGAAATTTTTTTTGGCTATTATTCTCTATTAATTCACATGTTCTTATTCAAGGGAGTAACATATTTTAGTAAAGAAATGGAATTAGATAGAGAAGAGAGTGGGGAAGCATTACCAGTTCAATTGTGGAGTACAGATATGACTTGGGATGTAGAGAATGCTAGTTTTGTTAGGTTTGATAGGTATTTCGCTTCAAAGCTGAGATGCCTCCTATTAAGGGACAATCCTAAAATCCCCAAAGCATTAATGAATCTCATTAGGCCTATGGACAACCCAAGTGGTTTGAAAGTTTCACATAATTGGGGAGATGTCATTCCATATTCTGTTTCTACTGTATTTAGAATATATGGTTTTAAAGGAAGCCCTCACATACTACCCTACCAAGTGCCTTTGAAGGTAGGAGTTGCTGAGATATTGTGGCAACTGGGAGGAGTGGAGGAAGCCCTTCTATTGAAAAGACAAAAGGGGTCAATTTTTCCTACTTGCACAGTCGCTCATCATTTTGTAATCACAAAAGGAGGTTGGCTTTCTCTACACAAGATTTTGAATCCTTATAAGATGACCACTTCCCATCCTCATTTTTGTGATTCTGAAGGATTTTATCATTTGGCTCTAAGGCAGAGAATTAAGCTTGGTAAAATTGAACATGAATTTTATTTTCCTGAAGACTTAATAAGGAAGTACTCCTTTCAGGAGCAAGAGACTAGGAAAGAAAAGTGGAAAGTCTTTTCTAAAATTTTGGATTTCATTCATTGTTTTGATCTAAATTATAGTCCTTTGGATGATGCAGTTACAAATGTAGATAAGATGAGAAAACTTATGAATAATTTTCCTGAAATAATAGAGGCAATGAATGAAAAGAAGCAATTCTTTATTAGGTTCTACCCGGATAAGGCAAGGGAAGTAATGGGAAGATTGGGTTTTACTCCCAATATAAGGGCAGGTCAATTAACTGTCCAAAAAAGGCTGGGATATACTATTGTTCAAAATAAAAAGAATATAGTGGACAAAAGCAAACAAATAATTGAGTCCACTAGTAGGGTTTTGGAAGAGAGGCCTACTGAGCCCTCCCCTAAGAGGAGGAAAATAATAAGAGAGGAGGATTCTCATGTTGAAGAGTATTCACCTTCATAGACCCCTTTGAGAACCAAGGAAGAGCAGCTCACTATTGAACAAATTGAACAAATTGGATCACAAGGGGGAGTTTTTGTCACTCAAGTAGAGATCAATGAAGGCAACCCCCAGGAACCTCATGTCCCAAGCCTCGAGCTGACTGTAGCTTATTTTAAGGGAAGGGAATTGGACCCTATTTTAGAAAAAGCTAGCCAACAATTTTTGTCAAATGACAGTTTTGTAAGGTCAAGGGCTTTCCATCAATTTGCTTGGAGGGAAAACATCCACAATTTTGAGGAAAGATGTAAGAACATGAAAATAGAGCATCAAGAAATGGATGAAGCCTCCATCCAAAACCAAATAAAGGAGCAAATGATGCAAGAATTCTAGAACATTACCCCTAAGGAGGGAAGGCAAATGGTAAAAACTTCTAACATACTATTGTTTCCTAATTGGGATATTGCAGATGCATTGATTTTCAACTCTATTTGTAATAGACTGGAGTTACAAGACCCAAATAAAAAGGAATTTTCAAGAACTTCTTTTAGTGATGATCAAGCTGATCTTATTATGTGGTCATTAAGAAGAGGATCCAGGATTGTATCAGCACAGCCTGATGGTTCAGGACTAATAGGGAATATTATTGTGAGGAGAGTTGCTGATACCTCACATGTACAGGAAGCCCTCATGAATTTGGATTATTCTTAGTTTGCCTTGGCTACTGCTAAAAGGGAGGAAAAGGAAATTTTTGAATTACAAAGTAAATATGAGGCAGTTGTGGATGCCTATAATAAAGAGGTAAAAAGGAGAGTTGAGCTTGAGAACAAGCTACTGGGAAAATCCACCAAGCCTAAAATAACATACCCTCACCCCCCTGTTGAATCTTTCAAATCTACCCCCCTCATTGAAATACTAAACACACCCCAAGGGCCACAGTATTACACTGCTGAGGATTTTGAAGAAGAAAAGAGTAAACTGTGGGCCTTACATGTAGAGTTGGAATCTAAATATGAAGATAAACTAAGAACAACTCTTACATATCTAAGAGATAAGGTTGAATGGCCACTAATCCATGATCAATTGGCCAGGGTGATTAACATCTGGGAGGAGTTAAAAGCAGATGATGAGGTTCTAAAGCCTATTGTAAACAAATGGGTGAGAAGCGAGAAAGCAATAACCTTATTGTGTCTATCTATTATAAATAATTCTCATGATCAGATTGATAAAACCTTTGACATTATTTCTAATCTTTCTGATTTTGATAGCAAAAGGATACATTTACAGAAGATAATAATAGGCTACTTAGACAAATATAAGAGCCAAAAATTCAATTTATTTCCTCATGCCCTAGATAAGAAAAATAGTTTGAAAAGCAAAGAGGAATGGGTGAAGGAACTTGATGATTTATTTTATTTAAGAATGAATCAAGTCATAAATGAAATAGGGCATGCACGGTGGGCCACCACAATAGAAGAAATGGTGAAAGCCAAAATATTCTTTGATTCTTTAAAACAAGAATTTTTTGATATTGATAATGAGGTTGATTATATAATAAAGAAATAGAAGGATATTTTTCAATTCAATTGGCCAGATGACACATTATTTGACAGGTGCATGGCAGAAATGCCTTCTAGTGAATAGTTTGATGTAGATGAAACTGACAGTGATGAGGTGCAGGGTGAGGAAGTCCAAATCATTGATACCATCACTACTCAAACCCAATCAGAGGAAGAAGACAAGAAAAACCTGTCACTTTTAGTTGCAAAATAGGGGCCACAAGATGCCAATATAATTAAAGAAAAGGAAAAGGTAGAAGTTGTCCTTACCATGTAGAATGAAGGTGGTGGAAGCCTGTAGGTGGAGGTTAATGTGCCTTCGTTAGAACAAGCTTCATCGTTGGCTAATTTAGCAGTTACATATGAAGATGAATTAGATCAATAGCCAACTCAGCAACATCAGAACATGTAATAGAAGCTGACCCATTGAAAGGAATGATTTGATTTTGATATCTTCTGTTACCCATAGTTTTTGTCATTTTGTGATAGGTGTATGTAGATATTCCTTGTAAAAGACACCTATCAGTTTGTCTTAGCCTGAAGCTTGTTGCATTTCACACTATATAAGTGAAATTCTATGGCAAGAGAAAAGGTCCAAATTCTATTTGCTAAGTGATACATTTAGTCTATTTTTGGTCCACCATTTTTGAGCGAAAATTCATGATGTATTTTCTCTATCAGATCTTGAGAATACATGAATATAGAATGATCTATGTTTCTTTCTGAAGGTCATTCTGAGTCTATTGTAAATTGTATACAATTTTCAAGGAAAATGAATACAAATTATGAACTGTCCCTATATCAGTTCTTTCTGAACTTTCTCTCCTTTTGATTACTTGGTTATCTTGATGTTGTATAAGTAAAGGCTTGTGCAATTGAATGCAGTTCAATTAGGTTGTATATCTATTTATCATGGCTGTTAATTCAATGGATTAAGTAAAAGCTTTGATGAATTTGATAAGGTTGCTACAGTAGTGGAAAGGATTTTGAATGACGATTTCTGATAAGAATTGCTGATAAAATTTGTTGTAAGGCAACAAATTAGATCTAGAGATTTGTAGTAGACTTTGAACCCCAATGGATTAGGCACTGATCAAATTTAATCTAGCTGAAAGAGAAATGTGTCACACATGATTGTCAAAATGCAAAATTATAATCAACTTTACTTTTATTTCCTGTAGATCTTCAAAGTTGGCCTCTACTTGTTTGGATGGAATGTTTTAGCTTTAGTTGGCCATCATTGCTGAGAACATCTACAGACCTATAGAAGATTTTTGGCCATATCTGTTATATGGGATGTGTTTATTAAAGTATCAAAAATTGTACATGTATTGGAGAATTTGAGATGAGAATCAGAATGAAACTAAGATAATTCTCATATAGTTTTCCCAGTCTTGTATCATCCCTAGGTATACCCACCCTGGTTTTGCAGAGCCAAAAGAGTAGAAAACCACCCTTGGTTTTTTAGAAGTTTGATAATAAGAATTGGCTAGTCTTTAGATTGTGTGAGTATTGTCATCTTGGTATTAAGAATTTTGTTTCTTAGTAGTTTTAAAACACCAACAAGTTTGTTATTCATCCAAATGGAAACCCTTGTAGGAAGACCTAATTGCAATGCAACAATTAATGTAATGTTGAAATATAGGAGAGAGATTCTTTTGGTTGAACTAGAAGATAAATCATCTTCTAACAAAATGACAGAGACTTTCGATGAAGGATCCAAAGTACATCAATTCAATTATAGTCTAGTAAATTTAGGTGCCATCTTCATCATAAGTTTTTAAATAGTCCAGTATTTGTAGGTGTCATCTTCATCAAAAAATTTCCATGATAGTCTATTAGTTTGAGGAGTCATCTCCATCACAAGTTTTCCATGGCATACTTGTAGTTAGAGGTGCATTGAAGACCTTTTATCACTACATCAGCTAGTAGTAGATGGTGATTATTCATTATTATCATCATCATCTAACATAGAATCACATGAATATCATGTTTCATAGCCCACATGGCCTAGGTATTGAGGGTAAAACTCCGAGCACTAAACACACCAGATTTCAAATTATTATCTTTATGTGTTGATGTTTAAGTTGAATGTTCTAGAGTTGAAGAGAGAAACACACTCAATTTATTTTTCTTTTTGTTCTTTTTTTTAATATGAAACTGTAGTCTAAATGATACAATATAATTATGTATTATTAAAACAAAAATACAAGAAAAATATGATACCAACACCACTATATTTATAAAACAAAAAATTTGTCATTATTATTTCTTCTAAGCTTTTACAACTACAGCTTCTGCATATACATTTCCTTTCTTTTCTTTCATTACTATAACAAAAAGTATAATAGTTCTTACAATAGACCAACATTCCAAATGATAAATCTGCATCTACACACTTTCAATAAAATGAAACAACAAGTACATTACATTCTTTTTGCAACTAGACTCTTTTTAACACTTATCATCAGAAAATCACTGAGAAAAAATACTTGAGCATAGACTCTCCCATTTAAATTACACAACAATGGCTGAATTTTGGCATAAAAAATAATAATGATAGTAATATTATTCACTTCCATCTTCAATATTATCATAAAAATCTACAACAAAAATACACATGTACCTATGGAAATATGCTCGAAGAGAAATCCCTCTCCTCGACCATCGGAGATGCAGGTGTGATTGGAGGTCGTGAATGGAACAACTTTTGAAGTTGAGCACATTAGGAAGAATGAAAGAAAGACAATATCGAGAGTTTCAAACTACTATTCTGCCCCCCCTATATTGATGCAAATGTAGGGCCCCCTTTCATATTATTCCCAGGGCTAGCAGGCATCATTAATCAAGTGGGTAGAGAAAACCTAAAACGAAACTGGGCTTAGAGAAAACCATGCAAAAATGTAGAGATAACCATGCGAAAATGCTCCAAAAATGTAATTGGGCAAATGTTTTTTGAAATTTGTGGATGTATAAGCCCTGTATTGGTCAAAATTTTGACCAACACGGGTCTTATATGTAAAAAAATGAATTTTTTTCCTTTACATTTTGACCACCCTAAATTTATTTAGTTGATGGTCAAAATTTTTGGTCAAAAAATGATGTTAAATGTAGTAGTGGTAGAATTCATGAATGACAAAGCTAAACTGTTGGATGAGAAATGACACCTAGTTCGGACTAGCAAATAGACAAAATGAAACTTTTTTTACCTAGATCTCATTGAAATTATATGTTTATTAGATCAAATAGAAGAAAGTTGGATGTGACATAAAATGATGTGTCATGTTAACTTTGATAACCTAGTTACCATAAGTAAAAACAAAAGAGTAAGAGTCATACCAAATTTGAAGAAACCTGAGATGGGCATGTGTAAACAATGTCAAATTGGAAAGATGAGTAAAATAAGTTTTAGAGGTAAGTCTTACAATTCTAAAGATGTTTTGGAACTAGTTCATGTAGAACTTTGTGGACCAATAGGTATAGAAAGTTACTATGGAGACATATACTTCATTCTATTTGTTGATGACTATTCTAGGATGACGACTATAATATTCCTAAAAGATAAATTAGATGCTTTTCAAAAGTTCAAATGGTATTTGGAAAGAGTTGAGAAAGAAACATGGAATAATATGAATTGCATGAGATCAGATAGAGGAGGATAATTTTTCTCAAATGAATTCAATGAGTTCTACAATGAAAGAGGAATCAAAAGAAAGGTATCAACACTGAGAACAACATAGTAGAATGGTATAGTAGAAAGAATGAACATATCCATCATGGAGTGTGCAAAAACATTAATGATGGAGAAGAATGTTGCACCAAAATACTAGAGATAAGAAATCAACACAACAGGTCATACACTTAACTGAGTTCAATTGAAGAAAGGTACAAAAAAACACCTTATAAATTATGATATGGATACAAACATAATTTTTTGTATCTTAGAGTATTTCAAAGAAAATTCTACATCTTGAAATATGTAATTAAATGGAAGCTTGATGCAAAAAGTGATGAAGGTATATTCCTAGGGTACTCAATTAAAAGTAAGACATACAAATGTTTGAATCTTGCTACTCAAAAAGTCATAGAAAGTATACATGTGAAGATTGATGAGTTTTCAAAAAGAAGTGAAGAACATAGCAATAAGGAAACTAGAGACTACAAAAAACTTGTTTACTATGAGGAGGAACTTTAGACCTTATCACAAATAGTTGAAACCAAGAAGTAGCAAAGTGAACCTAGAAAATAATTGGAAGTACAACCCAAGCCATAGAAAAAGGCACCTAAGTCACAGATAGAGGCACCTAAGTCACAGACAAAGACACCCAAGTTATAGTTAGATCAACTAGAGGAGCCAGAGCAAAAGGCAAAAGATCATGGAGAACCAAGTGAACCAAGTTCAAAGTCAAGAAAGAAAGATCCAAGACTTGAAAAATATGTTAGAAGACATCATGCTTTTGAACAAATAATTGGAGAAGAGATAGATGACATAATGACAAGGAACAGATTAAAAGTTACATATTTGCTTAGTGAACTTGAACCTAGATCTATAAAAGATTATTTATAAAATAAAGGTTGGATAGAGGCAATAAATGAAGAAATTTAGCAAATACTAAATAATAATACTTGGTCTCTTGTACCTAGACCAAAGGATAAGAATGTGATTGGTACAAAAAGGATTTTCAAAAATAAGTTAAATAAAAAGGGAGAACTAAAAAGGAACAAGGCAATGAAAAGGTTATGCTCAAGAAGAGGGTATTGACTATGGAGAAACACTTTCTCCTATTGCAAGACTTGAAGGAGTTAGAATACTTATAGCACATGTTGCACAATAGGCATTCAAAGTATATTAGATGGATGTAAAATCAGCTTTCTTGAATGGGATACTAGAAGAAGAAGTCTTCATTGAATAGCTTGAAGGTTTCATTGATCCAAAAAAAAGAGGCATGGCATGTAAAATTCACAAGCCCTATATGGACTAAAGCAAGCTCCTAGAGAATGGTATGAAATGATGCATGCATATCTGGTAAGAATTGGTTTTGAAAAGATAAATGATAATAGTAATTTTATATAAAGGAAGGACCACTAACAAGATATTGCTTGCAAAAAATTTTATAGATGATATCATATTTTAAGGACATGAGATGTTATGCAAGTCATTTGCTAAAGAAATGAGGAAAGAATTTGAAATGTCTATGTTTGGAGAAATAAAATTCTTTGTTGGTATTCAAGCTCATCAAATGAAGGATGAAATATTCATTACTCAGTCAAAGTACATCATGGAAACATTGAAAGCATTTGGAATAGAATATTCCAAATGAATCAGAACACCTATGTCTACTAGACATAAACTTTCTAAGAATGATGATTCAAAAGAGGTAAATTGAACTACTTACAGATCAATGATTGGGAAACTTTAGTATGTGGCACACACTAGACCTAATATTACATTGGCAATTGGCATAATTGTAAGGTTTTCTGCAAATCCTAAAGAAAATCACAGGATGATAGTAAAAAGAATTCTAAGGTACCTAAAAAGGACTGAAAAACATGGTTTATAGTATAATAAAGGAGAAAATTTTGAGTTAAGAATATTTAATAATGTAGATTGGGCATGAAGCATTGATGATAGAAAAAGCACCAGTGGAGGAGCATTCTTTCTTGGAAAGAGATTAGTATCTTGGACAAGAAAGGGGTAGAATTGTATTTCTCAATCAACAACAGAGGTAGAGTATGTTTTTGAAATAGTCAATTATTCTAATATAATATGAAACAAAAAATTATTGTCTAGAATGAAAGAGGAAATCAAGGAACTAGTGGTTATCTACTATGATAACATAGTGCAATCAATATATCCAAAAATCTTGTGATGCACACAAAGACAAAACACATTGTAATCTAATATCATTTACTAAGGGAATTGGTTCAAGACAAAAAGGTGAGATTAGAATATGTGAAAACCAAGGAGCAGATAGCATACATATTTACTAAGGCTTTACCTAAGGATCGATTTATGTATCTAAGAGGTAAACTAGGGGTTATTCCCCTATCTAATGCTCACTAAAGAAAAGATAGTGATGCATCAACAAAGTTCTATTGAAGATCTATCAAGTTGATGTAGATTATCATTCTTTAGATGTGAAATGAAGAGCATATTGCATATGAATTGGTACAAAAGATATATAGTAACTTCATAGTTTGTATCCTTTGGCATTTGATGTCAAAGAGGGAGAGTTAAGTGTTAACAAGGGAGAGTTAATGCCAATGAAGAAAAGGCAGAGTTATTCAGAGATGGAATCTATGAAAAAGAGGGAGAAAATGAAACAAGTACACAATAGAGTGTTGACACATGTAAGAGGGAGAACTCGTGTGGAAGCAACTAAGACAAATCTAGGCATAATCTCATAAGGAGTTGGCATGGATGAGAATCCAAATGAAACTAAAAATATTATTAAATTGCCCATACTTCTATCAATTTTTGTTGACATGTCATGTTGCCATCAATGCCAAATTTGGAAACAATTCTTCAATTATATATTATTATTGATGTTACAAAAATGTCAGTATTAACGAAGAAATGAAGGTCTTGTAGTATTAACCAAGAAAATGTTACTATTGACTAAGAAGTTAGGTAAAGAAGAATATTCAGCATTAACCGAGTAGTTGGTTAATGAAGGATATCATGTTTGCAGTGTTAACCAAGTGGTTGGGCATCAAAGGACTCCCAGTATTAATTGAATGTTCAATCATAATACTGATTGAGTAATAATAGAATACAATTGTCTAATAATTAATTATTTGAGGCTGACTATTTGGATGTTTAATGATTATCTAAAATGGTATTCAAGTTGGCCTATCAAAGCTTATGATATATATGAAAGGTCAAAGAGTGATGATAGAATGTACAAGTGGAATACATTATATAAGATGGATATGTGGTTGAAGGAAAAGTCAAAGCAGGAAAGTGTGGAAGTTAATCTACAAAGAACATCTAATTAGCAAGGATCCAAAGGTCAAGCCAGAATAGAGATCCAAATTTGCAAAGATAGTTGCTTATTAAATCAGGTCAAATTGTTGTTACCTTCTTACCATTGTAGCAGTGAAGAAATCTCCTAATAGAGTTGATTTAATAGTCATATTGTAAATCCTCTAACAAGGTGACATTTCAAGATTGAAGTTTTGAAGACCTCTAACAAGGACACTCCTAACAGGGTGATCAAAATCCTCTAACAAGTTCATACTTAAATGTATGTTTTGTAACCTTTAATAGGGTTGGCTCCTAACAGGGCTCACTTCAAAATAGTAAAAAATATTGTAACTAGTTACATGGTCATTCTCCCAATTTGGGTTTCCACATTAAATCTTGGTGTCATATGTGTTCATGTTATTTTCTTTATGTTTCATGTTTTTTCCACTAAGTTACTAAAGGTTAAAACAAATTAATATTCATAAGATTGCTTTGTTAACTGAGTGACATTAATATTCTAGTTTTAACTTAGCTATTTAATGTTGCATTATTAGTGGAAAGTTTGATTTGACATCTAGGGACAAGGAATTATTTTTGTGGTAACTAATTCACCCCTCCCTTATTAGTTACAATCTTTATTTCCAACACATGATGCTCAGAGCTCCTCTCCACAAAAGACTAAATTTGAAAATGACCATTTGGGGCCTTATATAGGATTTGACCTAATTGCCAAAAGTTCTTCAGTTGGCATGAAAATCACCCTCTAGATAATATATCACTTTGAACTCATTTTAGGGATTGAAATTAAAATTTGACACCTCTAAACAACTCAAAATCATATTTTAAGATTTTGGGACTAACTTCATCAAATCTTGTGTAGTCCATCTTTCTAATGTACTATGTATCTTAGAATCTCATCATATCATCATTTTCTCAAAATTATCAACTTTTCATCAAAAGTCAATCTTGGTCAACTTTGGTCAAACAAACTTCAAAATCTCTCTAAATTGATCAAAACATTCTACATGCTCTTCTAATCTATTCCACTTCCATTTGAATCTTTGATCACATTAATATCTTCAATCTACTACTTTAAATCACTATTTTGATGTGTCATCTTTCAACTTTGCTCCCTAGGGGGCAAGATGATTACATCATTGTATCAATCAAATATTGCATCAAATCTGATCTAAACTAGGGGCATCTCATCACTAGGGGAATCCTTATTCCCTCTATCTAGCATGATATGCTACCCATCTTATCTATTAATCAATTTATCAAACTTATGAAAGTCCTTATCATAGCTTGATGGACACATTCTAGGTGTTCTTCCTACACTCCTAAGGGTTAAGCCTCATTTTAGAGATAATCCTACGACTCATGATAGGTCTTGTTATCTCTTTTTTGGACAAGTATTCATGTGTTCTATCTAGACTTTAGAGGATTAAGCTTCATTCTAGAGATAATCCTAATCTTTCTTTCACTCACTATTTAATGGACATGTAAATGGGTATTTTTCCTAGACTCCTAAGGATTAAGCCATGTTCTGGGGATAGTCCTATGAATTGTGATTGATCTTGTCATATTTTAATAGACATGTATGAGAGTATTCTAATCTAGACTCCTAATGATTAAGCCTTTTTCTAAGGACAATTGTATGAATCATGATAGTCTTTGATCTATTCGACCAATATCTAGGTGTTCTATCTAGACTCCAGAGGAAAAAGATTCATTTTGGAGATAACCCTAAAAATATCATCAATTGGTCTTCATATCATCAATCTCAAAGCCAATCTTAGTTCTCATTCTATGCTTTAGACTTTTGATTATTCTTTCAATCAATGTTCTACTCACACATCAATTCAAAGAGGGGCAAATGTAATAACCCAAAATAGGCAAATTACCATTCCAAACCAATTTTGGTACATCAATATTACAACATAAATTTATTGATCATTTAAGTCCTATCATACTGGGCATTTCTCGTTCTGGTTGTCTTTACTTGACCTAAGTGTCAAATTCTAGATAACCCTTAATCTACATCAATTATACACTTGTATTTAATTCCTAAATATTGACTTACTAAATAATCCTTCTGATTGAATTTACTTAATAAAAAGTCCTAACACTTTAATTAAATTAAATTCACCCCTTTTAGCTAAAATACACATGAAAAATGAATTAAATATGTTTGATTAAATTGAATATCCTCATCTTAAATTATTGAATTTAATTATACAAATAATTAAGATAATTCAAATATGACATCATATTTATAGTAATTAAATCAAATATCTTCTCCAACATCTTCTCTTGGAAACAATTAGTTAACTCAAATTAGAAAAATAAATGAAGTTTGTTAACTCCTCATTTATCTCAAAAGAAACTAGTTAACTCCTGCATTCAAGGAAACTTGTCATTCTGACTAAACTTTCTTTAATTCTTCATCATTCATATAATTTAATCTTGACCATTGATTGATGTTGAGATTCTATAAAAGGATCCTTATGCCTCTCATTTTAGAATATTCATTTTTTGAGGAACAAAACTCTATCATTTTGAATACTCAAAATACTTGTGCATTTCGAAGATATTCATCATAGCTAATTCGCTTTCTCATATAGATTACAATGCATACATTTAGATTAACTTTTCTTATCTAATTCTTAGATTAATTATCTACATTAACTTATTTATCTATTTTCATAAGAAAATATAGAAAACATCAATTAACTACATATGTTCTAGCTCAAATTTGCATTCATATAGCTTTTAAATCCTTCATTCTAGTTAGTCTTGTTATTGAACTCTTGATTCAAAGAGTACATAATAAAACCCCATCTAGTTAGAAGGAAACATGTGGCATTTTTGAGCCATTTAGGATGAACAACCTCATGTCCATTCTTGGATGAATCTGACAAATAATAATAACTATGTTGAAGCACTCACATTTATGGTACCCACTATGGGGTAGAAAAATTAATATTCTGGACTCATTCATCTTTATTTTTGATAGTCTGCATTTATTTTTCATACATTATAGAGAAATCTCACCCACAAAGTCATTTTCTCATGCGAGATTTATGTTTTCTTGTGCAACCCTATGTACTTGCTCTCACAAAAAAATGCATATTCTTTCCTAAAGAAGTTATTCTCTTGCATGACACAAATTAAATTCTTATGCAGCTTCTTACAAAGACTCACACAAGCATGGATATCATTATTTTCAAATTTCTACATTTTCACATTCTATTATTGTTGTTTCTTGCCAACTTCTATTGTTTGAAGCATTTTTAATGATTTCTAGAACAACATAATAGTGGTTTGTAGGACATATGTCGAAGACACCTTAAAGAAGACATACAAAATTGCTAATAGTTTAATTGTAGGACATCTATCAAATATTTCTTGTCAAAGGAATTTAAAACCCACAAAACATTATGTCTTCTTTTACATGCTTTAATCACATAGTTTAATTTGGCCTTGTGAGCTTCTCTAAGCCTCTAGATGAAAGGATAGGGGATTATGCTCTTTACTACTTGGAAGTGACTCCCAAGAGTAAATTAGAAACCTAGACCCCTTTGGAAGATGGTACGCTCTGAAGGAAAGGAAGGTAGTGGTTCTCCTAAGAAAATAATTTAGGGAGGAGATTATGACCTTTTCCCTTTGGGAAAATAATAAACCTAGAAGATTCTAGACAAGTTGGGGTTGATAAGCTAGCTCGTTGATGAATCTATTTGGCATGTTTGTGTGAGGTGAAGAGATAGATGAGTATGCTCTTTTCCCTTTTGGTTAAATAAAAAACTTGGACCCTTGAATCTAGACCAAGGCTGAGTCAGCTTTTAGCGAGCCTACTAGGAAAATCCAACCTTTGCGAATGGCCTAAGTGTGCACACACCTTTCACTAGTGATTCCAACTCACTATAATAAATAATCTTTGTAGAGTGAAAGTCTCCAAAGCCATGTTAATTTCTTCCTCTTGATTCTAGATATCACATATCTTGTAGAGCCTATGTTTGTTGTACTGAGCAGTGACACTCCCAGTCTTGCTAGCCAAGTGTATATACATTCAATTGTTAATATGATTGAGAGGCCTTAACGTTATTTGTGAGGCCACTAGGGGTAAATGTGAATGAAATCCTATTAGAAATCTGTAGTTAGTTGCTACCCAGGTTACCTCTAAAAGGGGGGCATTATCTTTGTACAAGGAGGGGGAAGAATCTCTCTTGTAGATCCTCAACATAGGCATGTACTTGGATGTTGGAAGGTGGCATATGACACTGGCCCCTACCTCAAGGGTAAACTTTGAACATATATGTTATTGAGTCCTTTAAATACACCAAAAACATGGGAGCTCTCTAGTGCGGTGACACAATTGTGTGAGGTGAATGCATGCACATAAGATTTGAGACATGGGTTTTTCTTCCTCTGCCATTTTTAGTTATAGGGATGACTTTTTTAAGTCAAAAAATTATCTAAACTGTTCAAAACAAAAGGTGAAGAATCCCCCGTCACTCTAATTTTCTTTGTTATCTATTAGATTGTTTATGAATACTACTTTTGTCCCACTATCTACCTTAAAAAATAATCTTTAAAAAAACTATTATACTTACAAATCAGCCCAACTATGTCAATCCAAAACAATGTCAAAATCTATCTGAAACTTGGAAATGTTGTATGAAACTTGTCAAAACTTATCAAAATATCTTCAAACTCAGTTAAAATTGAGAAGTCTATCCTTTACTCACCTAGTTTTCTGTGAAATATTGTGCGAGACAGGATCTTAGGGTCTACTAGTTGCACTTTCTCACATCACCCTATATACTTCCTTGCCCGGGAATCCCAATATTCCCATGTGAATTTGTACATATTTAATGTCAACAGTTGGTCAAAAAGGATTTAAACTAGTCAAACTTTCATTTTATCACCTATTTTTTTGTGCAATCTCGTACACCTTAGGATTTTGGGACTTGTCATTCCCTTTTCTCACCTCAGTCTGTGTACTTTCTCATCTAGGTGTACTTAGATCCTCGCATGAGACTTTATCCTAGAATTGTCCAATACTAGTCAAATCTATCTATTAGGTCTAGTTTCTCACCTTAGAAGGAATTATCTTGCACAACCTATGTCACAAACTTGTGCCAGGGAGCATTTCCTCACACAAGTCTTCCAGAAGTTGTCAAAACTAGTGATCTATGCCTAGTTTTCTTGTCAAAACTTAGTCCTAATTTGGTATTTATTTAGGAACAACAATACGCTTCTCTATCTGTGAAAAATATAAAAATTAGATAACTTTACTTGGTTAAACACTTGTGATCTTTGTATGAACTAATCATTTTAGTCTACTATCTCATTTATTCTCTTGTGTTGTCATACCCCATTATAATAATAGTCAATCTCTCACCTATTCTAGCCATTTATCTGACTACTTTTACATTGGTATAGATCACTTTTATTGTCACTTATCTACTTTGAGATGAAGTTTAGAGTGTGGTCCTTGTCTAAATCTTGTCACACTTCATTTTTTATGACTGTTGCAACTAGGAGTGCAAATAAGTTTCATTCCTATCAACTTAGAAGAGGTAGAGGTCATTCCTAGTTCTGTACATAGTCTAAGTGTAGTGGAGGATCCTCACAATCTCCTTCACCTACTACATTCAAGGAAGGATTATATCAATCTCTATCCCCTATTGGTCAACCTTATGTTAGACATGTCTTTTCCATAAACATAAATCAAGTTGGGAATCTATTATTTCAAGAACATCCAAATACTTAGAGGTCATCTCCTAAACCTGATTTTGACAACACAAACGAGACACCTATGTTAATGAACAAAAACATTGAACCTCTGTATAAGACATCTATACACTAGAAGAGAAAACATAGATGAATACCAAAGAACTAAAAAGTTCAAAAGTCAGTACACTTATACAAATGATTATGGGGATATTGAAGAAATAAACCCAAAAGATATATATTTTTCACTAACACAAAAGCTCCTAAAAGATGATGGAAATCCTTCTCAATGAAGAGAAAGAGAAATATTTCCTCAAACTAGCTCAAGAAGGAGCTAAGCTACCCCCAAACTACAATGTTGAAACAATTGTCATCAAAGAGGAAGAATTTGAAACCTCTAAACTAAAAAAACAACTCCAAGCCATACAAGAGAAATTGGCACAAAAAGAAAAACTTGCTAAAACATACAAGATGTTATGTACCCATTTCCTTTTGACAAGGATTTGTACATGTCTCTTTTTCCTAGAGGATTTGAACTACCTAAATATGAAAAGTACATGGGAATTTCTAATCCCCAAGATCACTTGAGGAAGTTCAATGCCTTGTCCATGGAGTTCATACAGGATCAAACATACCTCATGTTCTTGTTCCTACATAGTCTAGGTGGTCAAGCTATGGAGTGGTTCTCATGATTACCCACTGGGATTAAATTGCTTGATGAGATCACCAACATATTCATAAAAAAATACTTGCATAACATACAACATTCAGTTAACATAAGAGATCTTTGTAACCTTAGATATAGAGTTGGAGAACATTTCTTCAAAGATGGAGACAACTATACACCAAGTACTCATGCAAGATACTTGAAAGTGACAAACTTGACATATTCACGGATAACCTCTTACCTAATTTTAGATACAAAATACAACTTCAAGGGCCACATAACTTTTAAGATATGATCACATAGAGTATCTGCATAAAGGAATTCATGGTTAAGAAAGGTGAGTTAACCCTTAAAAAAATAATAAACATGAGACCAACTCTAGCAAAGACATGTCCAAGTATGTTAACAAAATCAAGATGTGGTACATGATGGAGTGGTGGATAATATCACTCCCAAACATCCTAAGGATGCTTTCATTATCATAGATAGTATACACACAACCAAAATTGTTGAGAAGGCTACTACAAATACTAGAATATCTGGAAACAATGCTAAAAACACATCTTGGGTTTTTAGACCCAAATGCAAGTATACATCTCTGGGTGAACCTCTTGAAGTGGTCTATCTAACTCTTCTTTAGAATAATATTCTCACTCCTATGGATAATTATTGTCCATATGATCCACAATCAAGACCTAAATAGTGGAACTAAAATGCATACTATGAATACCATAAAAAAAGGTCACAAAAACAACAACTACATTAATTTGAGACATAAGATCCAAGTCCTCATTAATGATGGTGACACAGTTATGGGAGGACATAACAAAAAATTAGATAATAAATATTTAAAAGAAGAATTTACTCCATATGAAAAGGGAGAAACTTCTAAATCAAAAAACAACAACAAGGTTAACTATATGCATACTAACAATGACAACGTAATGGATATGGTTGAACCTTTAGACTCTGAATATTATGATATGATCACAATCAAAGGAAAAAGTGACAATGCAAAATCAAAGACTTCATTTGTCCTGAGAGGTGCTACATCTCTTGAATATGATCAAAATTGGTCAAAACTAGGATGACACCAAAAGTGGGCAATGGGTACCCATGATTGTTGGGGAGTAATTCAATTTAACTCCATGTAGCACCAATTCTCAAGAGTATAAATTTGATTCTCTCATATGAAACTTCTGATGAGGATGTCCATAGAGTTTACACATATGAAAACCAACTCAAAGTATGAGAGAAGTCTAGGGTTCATCCTGATGAGTCTGACCCTACTAATATTGATGTGTCTTTGGTTGATATCATTAGGACTTAGAGGGATTCAAACGTACTTGACCTAGACAAAATTGTTGTACATCTCAACTTACTTATCCATGTATTTTATGACTATACTATGAATGCACTTCAACCTGCCACTTCTCTTTCACTCACTTATCCCAAGCTAATAGATTGAAACTCAAACACTACATCTAGCAAAGTTCCCATGTTCTAAAATGACTATGCTCTCATTTGCTACCTACACATTATCAAACTGGTAATGTCTTCTACCAGTGAACACAATGTCAACATAACTAAAGTTGACATCAGATATCTCAATCATATAATCAAAAGAAAAAAGATTATGTGCTCCAATGGTGAAAACCATATTGTGGTAGTATTAGAGCCAGAAATAGTAAAAATAAAAGTTGTATCCAAAGGTGAAAAATTCTTTGATACACCTACGGATTTAATATTTGATGCAATTCCTAGTCACTTTTAGGAATGATCATTAGTACTAATAGAACCAACACAACTAGCAAATCTAGCAACTAAAGAACATCCACACATCATACATCTTGTATAGCGACTATCTGTTGAGGAAAAAGAAGAGATCATTGCTTTCTTCTAGGAAAACAAGATCAATTTTGCATGGATATACTCAGATATACCATATTTAGATCTTGGCCTAATTATGCATCATTTGTCTATTGCACTAGGGGTAAAATCTATTAAATAGAGACTCTAAAAGATGCAGCCCCATGTAGCACTTCTTTTAAAGTTGAATTGGAAAAACTATTGAAAGTTGGATTCATTCAAGCCATTGACTATGCCGAATGGATATCCAATATAGTTCTACTCTCAAAAAGTGATAAATCTATCAGAGTCTACCTTGATTTCTGGGATCTCAACAAAGCATACCCTAAGGATCATTTTCTACTACCCAACATTGATATAATAGTGGACATGATGGTCAGGTATGAGATTTTATAACTAATGGAAAATTTCTATATCTATAACCAAATCAATATTATGCTAGAAGGCAAAGAAAATACTGCCTTCACCCATATGTGGAGAACCTTTCACTATAACTTAATGTCATTTGGCTTAAAGAATGGTGGTACAACATATCAATGAGTCATCACAACAATATTTCATGATATGATGAACAAAAAATGGAAGATTACGTTGATGATACTCTAGCTAAGATTATTCTGAGAAGCACTCATCCACAAGACTTGGGACCTATCTTAGATTGCATAGAAAAAAACAGTGTCAGATTGAATCCCAAGAAGTATTTTTTTGGCATCACATTAGGCAAATTATTGGGGTACATCATTTTTTAAAAAGGCATAGAGGTATATCCTAAAAAGTTTCAAGCTATCATGGAGATGTGTCTACCTCAGAACATTAGTAAAATGAGAGGCCTATGGGGAAGACTTCAATCTATTTTCTAGTTCATATCAAAATTAGTGGATAAATAATAAACTTTCACTAAAACTCTACACAAGGGTGTGAAATATAACTAGAATGTGGAATGCGATCAAAGCTTAACATAGATCAAGAAGTATTTTTCTAATCCACCTATACTAATGCCTCTCATTCATGGGAAGCCACTTATTTTGTATATCTCTACAAAGGATTCATCCCTAGGTGTCTTACTAGATCAAGAAGATCACATCAAGAAGGAATAAAATATTTACTACATCAGTCGTGCATTGATCTCATATGAGATGAAATATAATATCATTGAGAAATCCTTATATATATATATATATATATATATATATATATATATATATATATATGCTCGCCCACACTACAAGATTGATTGCAAAAAAATCCATTAAAGTATTTGCTAAGAAAAGCTACTTTGATAGGAAGACTAATGAAATGGGTCATGATATTGAGTGAGTTTGGCATTGAGCATGTTGAATAGAAAGCTATCAAGGGATAATAAATTTCTGATCAACTAGTAGAAGAACTATTGCAAAGTCACCAACCAATGAACATTTAATTTCCTAATGAGTCCATTCTACTATTGACACACCACACATCGATTATGTTCTTCAATGGATCATTCACACCACAAGGATCAAGTGTTAGAATACTAGTCATCACCCCATAAAAATACTCTTTACACAAGGCATACAAAATTCTTTTCCCTTGTACAAACAATATTGTTGAATATGAAACCTTGATCAATGGGATGGGATCATTTGTTAAATGGAGGATAGATGAAATAAACATCTTTGGGGATTCATAGTTGGTGATCAACTAGGTGAATGAAATTTATCGAAAAAAGGATGAAAAATTGATGCCTTAAAAAAGAATGGTTGATGATTTGAAGAAGTACTTTGCACATGTTACTTTCTAGTAGATTCTTCAAGTAGATAATAAGGCAACTGATGCAATGGCCAATCTAGCTTCTTTGTTACAAATGACATAAAATGACTTTCAACATGAGTTCTTGGTGAAGATATTATCCTACCTTTCTTATGACTCCCCTAAATCCTAAATAATTTTTTTTGTCATAGGACATGATTCATCTTGCTACCACCACATATACTCCTACTTAAATGAACAAATTGTTCTAGATACTTTGACCTAGAATGAGAAACATCATCTTATCTAAAATACATCATGGGATGTCATCATTGCTAATGACTTATTTAGGAGAGGTCTTGGCGGTACACTCCTTAGGTTTCTAAAACCTAAGAAGTCAAATTGTGCATTAACTGAGGTACATGAAGGCATTTGTCAATCATACTCAAATGGCTTGACACTGGCTCACAAACTTATTAGATCTTGTTACTATTAGCTAGAAATGGAGAAAGAGGTAATAAAATATGCTAAGGCTTGGAAGAAGTGCCAACTCCATGGAAATATGATTCACTCTCCAGCTAGGGAGCTAATTTTATTCATTACACTTTGGCCATTCCAGCAATGGGCCTTTGATTTGGTATATTAGATTCACCCTTCCTCCTTGAATGGACACAAGTTTATCTTCACCACTATAGAATTCTTGAAAAAATAGGTAGAGGTAGTACCTCTTGCCAAGACCAATGGAGAAATTATAGCTATGTTCATTCTCAACTACATCATCTATAGGTCTAGTGTACCCTCCTCCATTATCACTAACAATGTAGGGAAATTCAAAAACAAAGATCTAAAAGAGTTGTATTCAAAGTACAAAATTACAGAATATTGGTCTTCCATCTACTACTCTTAGGGTAATAGAAAAGAGGAATCATCTAATGAGGCTATTCTCAAAATCCTACATCGCACACTTAACAAATTTGGAAGGGACTGACTCCTTCAATTCAATCTGACTCTATGGCCTTACAGAACAACTATCAGAATGCCTATAAGGGAAATGCTATTTGCTTTAGTATATGGAGTGGATGGTGTTCTTCCAATTGAAGTAACGATTCCACTCTACAAGTCTCTCTAAAGGGCTTCATTATTGGTGATGATTATAGAATATCTTAGCTACAAGAGCTAGAACTACTATATTAACATCGGCAAGTGGCATTCGATCATCTACAAGCTTACCAAAAGAGGATGTACATGAGTTACAAAAAAAAAAAGTTAAACCATGAGACTTCTAAGTGTGTGACCTCATTCTCAAGAGAAACCCTAAGAATCAGAAACATTAGGTACAAAAGGGAAATTTTGAGCCAAATAGGCTTGGTCCATACATCATCACTATAGTGTTTAGCTTAGGCACTTATCAACTCTCAACTACTAAAGGAGCTACTACACACCCTTCAGAAAATGTTCTACAATTGATACTCTTTGAATCTCTTTGTACATATCTAAATATCCTGCACAAAGTACTAAAAATTACAAAAGGTCCTAAAAATAAATCTATTATCCTAGTGAAAACTAGTAGTAGGGACCTTGATAATATGAAAAATTTGAAAAAACAAGAAATGTGTCATTAATGAAAACTTGAAAAACATGCAACATGGTAGCAAAAATAGAATCTCTACTAAGAAGGTGAAAACCTAGTAAATAGGTGCCTCTTATTTCAAATTCTCCATCTCACAATGCATCTTTTGGATTTGGTACAATCACTTTCTTTATTTTAGTTCTTTGGTTTCCACTTTAGTCTACTACTTTTACTCATGCATATGCTCTTAGGTATCTTCTAGACTCTACTTAAACCTACATGGATTGAAACTAGTCATAGTCTAAGGAATAACACCCTATGTTCTTAGAGGATCTCTTTTGCATAAGTCACTAATTGTCCCAACTATGTATGTCTACTATCACTTACTCTAGTAATGAGATTCCTCTTGAAGGAGATCTCTCTAGTGTTAGTTACTAGTTTTCCTAATTACATCTATCTATTGTCATTTGTATACTTAAGATATTTCTCAGAAATATTCTAAACTTCAACATTTGACATCAATCCTCTAACACTGAAATTAAATTGGAAAAATGAAACTGTTTGATCTATCCTGAGATTTTTGTTGTGTATTTTTCTTTCCCTTTGTCATTCCCCTTCAAGCAACTCCAAGATGTACAAATTCAACTAGAGGAGCAAGGACTAGGGGCATGATTTTTTCTTTATTTTTAGTTTTTTGGTTTAGTTCCAATGATCCAAAGGGTCCATATAAAAGGGTTTTCCATGATAAGAGCCTATTTCTAATTTTGGATGGCCATGTGTACCTTGACTCATTTTATATTAAAAATTTGGTGAGGTTGGTTCTTCTCATTTATTTAATTGAATTCTCCACATTACAATAAACACTAATATGTGTCCTATGAAGTGAACATATGGCTCATTGTGAGTATTCTTAGCACACTTTTGTCTTAGGTTACAAATGCATAGGTCATTATAGAAAGAATACTTATAGATTACTTAGAATGAGAAGGATCTCTCATATGTTTGGTGTGCTTGAATGTAAGAAACATTCTAGTCATCCTAGTGTTTATGCTTATATGCTTATGTTTGATTTCTAAATTAATAGGAAAAGATGTTTTGGTCATTCTGGCTTCTTGTGTCTAAGCTAGATCCCCTATGAATGGACCTTTGGGAGGTTGGTCCTACACTTCTCATCTCCACTACCCATAGAATTTTCTTTTTATGTCTATTAAGGAGGTTGATCCTCCACCCTCTTCTACTAGGAGTCTCCACTAATGGCACCCAATGTGCCCATCTTCCCTCATCGTCACCTCTGACCTGACCCACTCCCATGAAAACTAAGGTCCATCCTCATCTAGTGTGGAGGAATGGATACCTACATGACCCTCTATTGAAGTCTCTCCTATTGTGGTTGTTGTTGTTGGTGGTGCAATGATTAAATTGGTGATCATACACACTTTGTCTATGAATCATGGGAATGCATAACTAGAAAAACACTCCCTCCACTTAGCTGTAAATCCATCGTTAGCAAATATTACTAAGTAATCCCACCAGGTAAGGTTGAGACTTTGAAAATATATAATGGAATGGCTTAGATCCATCCTTCCTTACCAGCCCTTCTTCACCTCCTTGGCAAAGTGGGCATATGAGAAGTACTCCTATGAGATATCTCGTGGATGATTGTACTATTGCCAAATCCACATTAAGGGAAACCTCTCAATAATCTAGATGGAACAACTGATTAGTGGTTGTAAGGTGAACATATTACCAAGTTTGGTCTAAGCATCATCCCATTCCTTAGTCTCTCTCCAGGGTTGCCACACAACTACCACCACATCATCAAGTTGTTGTCTCCACTGGTATGTCTTACCTAGCATAGGCTAGGTCATATGTCCACTATATCTTCATATGTATGGCTCATGGGGTTGTTGAATATCCTTAAAAATAGACCTATTCATGGGTTAGTGCTCCCATTTCCATACCTATAGTAGAAAGATACCTTATTCCATGCTATTTTCCTCTCTATAAGGGATCTTGTGCATCTCATGTTACATGTGTGTAAACATGCACTAACCCCACCCAACGTGTGTGAGCTACTCAATTATCTACTACAAGATCTAATCCTATCCACACTCTAATACATGTTGGCCCATATCTAGCATTAGGTAGCATCCAATGAAGGCACCCTATTCTACAACCAATATGTGCTTTTGGCCATACTATCATATCAACTCCTCTCATGGGATGGCCCTTCCCATGATGATTTCATCTTGGAAGATATCCCTCAATGATAGAGCATCAAGTCTTAGTTGTGTGTCGTACTCAATGTGAGGACCATGGAAGGGGATCCTTAGTATCTAGTATATGTCCTCTAGCATCACTATCATCTCACCCTATGGAAGGTGGAAGGTGTTCATCTCTCATCGAAAATGCTCCACCCACGCACCTAATAGACCATGATTCACCCAAATATCATAGAGATGTGATAGTCCTAATTCATCTAGATGTGTCACCTCAGTGATGTCTAACTATCTCACTAGCCCTCTAATGGATGGATAGTGTGACTAGAATAAAATATCTAAAAAGTCAACCTACAACCAATCGAACAACATAACACAATCAGTATGTGATCAATCAAAATGATACCTCAAAACACTACACAATGCTACTACAACTACCTATAAATGTGCTACAAACACCACAATGATGCTAATACAAAAAAAAAACATGAAATAAAATTACTCACTCCTAACAAAAGATGGAATACAAACCCATGCAAGTTATAAGAATCTCGCATGAGGAATGTACATTCTAACACGAGACAAGATCACTAGTCAAGCAATCAAACAACTCCATCCAAGTTTTCCCCATGAGTTGCATGAGAAAAGACCCTATAATAGGGTTTTTCATGCAATACATGGGTATGTCTAACATGAGCTTTCTCTACTTGTGGTGTGAGATTATGCTTTGATAACACTATGTCGTGCAATTTTTCCTACATGTTTGCATAAGAAAACAAGTTCCCACACAAGACCCTAATGTTACATTGATATAAATGACTTCTTTTTTTTTTTACCAAAATGCATGAAATTTGGAATCACAAAGAGGTTTATCACAACTTTCTAGTGGTCCATAGTTTTTCAGTTGACTGTGGTATTTGGATCTCTTGAAATAATGGCTCTACATAGGGACCACCATGATGCTCAAAGCTCCTCTCCACAAAAGACAAAAGTGCAAATGATTTGAAATTGTCCCTTTGGGCCTTATATAGGATTTGAGTTAATTTTTCAAAGTGTTACAATTGGCATAAAAATCACCCATAGGATAATTGGACTGGTCTAAACTCATTTTTGGGATAAAAATCAAAATCTAACGCATCTAAATAGCTCAAAATCACATTTCAAAATTTTATAACCAACACAATTGAACGCTTGTGCAATCCATCTTTCTGATGCAATATGCATCTCAAAATCTCATCATATCAACATTTTCTCAAAATTCTCAATTTTTTCAACAAAAGTCAATCTTGGTCAACCTTCATGTCCATTCGACTTTGGATTTTTGCAATAAATTGAGGTCTTTGGAAATGGGTGGAGAACCAGGAAAACAAGAGCCAAAAAATTGTAAATCATGGAAGGTCAAAGCCTTTGTTTAGCAAATTTTGTAGAAGGGTAATGTCACCATTTATTTGGAGTGCCTTCATGGATGTAAACCACATGTTACTGAGGTGTTCTCCAAAAACTAGATTGAAGATAGGGTTTCCTAAGGAAGGCATAAAGTTTAGTAAGGAAACAAGTATTTCAAATGTTGCATTTAAGAAATTTCCAAAAATAGATGAGGAGGAAAAGAAACTGGAGAAGAATGATGACTTTTATGAACTGGGTCAAATTAAGGTTATCTGGCAAGATGTGCTCTCTTACATCCGTGAGTATTTTATTTTAGATGGTCGAGCTAAGCGTGTTCATAAATTTCATTTTTTGTTCCTAAATCACTTTACACACAAGGACAGGATCTCATTTCCTTTTTATCTAACATTTTCTTTACTCCAAACTCTGTAAGCTCATAGGAAAAAAGAGTCATGTCTGATACTACATGAAGGGTTAATTTTACTAATCAAGGATGACTTTAAAAACAAGGCTATTGTGTCTTCGCCTCCCTCTGAGAAAAAGAAGGGCTTTGTTAGTGAAACCTACTCTAGGAAGAGTAAGGGTGAGGAAGGGGTTAGTGGGAAAAGGAGGAGTCTGAAGCAAGAAACCCCTCAGAAATATGTGGAAGAGATTATTGAGTTTGATAACTCAAATAATAATGATGAGAAAAATATGGAGGAGGATGAGAATACACATGTGAGAGATTGTAGTTCCAATTTGGAAGGCTACCCAGGTAGTAAGAGTGAGATTGGCAAGGATGAGGTAGATGAAAGCAATAATAAAAATACAGGGTCGGGTAATGTTGGTAAAGAGGAAATTAATTAGAGTGAGCATTTTTCTAGGGAGGGATGAAAAAGAAGTAATGGTGAAGGAAAAGGAGGACTTTACTAACAAGGATGCTATGAATGAGAAGGAAGATGCAAGGAAAGAGAAGGATGAGTCTACTAGTAAGGAAGAAATGGGGAAGGACAAGAATGAGTCTACTGGTAGGGATACTATGATTTCTTTCCTACATACTGCAAAGCTTAAAGCTAATACCTCTCTACAAGCTGACTCCTGGTTGTATAATGAATTAATGAATTTGAAAAGAAAAGTGGGAAAGATGCAGCAGGACCAAGAAATTGACCGCACAAAGATCACTCATATGGAAGTTCACATGGGTAATATTCTGAACAAACTAAAGGAATATGAACACAAACTTTATTTATTGATCAAAGAGAGTGGTAATAAGATGGAGCGGGTTACTTCCAGTATTTGTGCAGTAGCTACAAGCTTAGGGAAGAGAACTAATGAATAAAGCATGTCTCCAGGTGGACCAAGTGAAAGAACTAGATAGAGCTCAAGGAAAAAGGTAGCTAAGGTAACTAGGAGATCTATTGCTGATATAATTCAAAGCACTGTAGTGGTAGGCAAAGAGGTGGTGAAAATGATCAAAGAGTTGCAATAGTAGCTAGTAGTATCCTTGGTATCTGGTCTTTGTCTTTTTATTGGTCTTAGTAATTGGTCACTGGTCTTGGTTTTCTATCTAGTTTTTGTTCATTGTAAAAACTAGGTTCCATGTCCTTGAAAAACCTAATTTCATTTTGTGGCCTTTTTTGTGGTTTTAGGTCCTTGTAAAACCTACTTTTGTTAATGTTAAACTATAGTTTTTAGGTCCTTGTAAAACTTGGTAGTGCTTCATGGTTTATCTTTTTCTTTTTTTTTAAGGGTTTTGGGTACCCTTCAAAACTTGTTTTTACCTTAATCTAAAACCTTGTTCAAACATACCTCAAAATCACTATAAATCGACTATAAATATTCTACATGCTCTTGTGATTAGTTCTACTTTCATCTAAATCTTTGATCACATTAATATCTTCGATCTACTACTTTACACTATTGTTCTCATGGTCATCTTTTGATTTCACTCATGAGGGGGTAGGATGATTACATCATTGCAGCAATAAAATCTTGCTTCAAATCTAATATGAACTCAATGTCCTCATCGCTAGGGGCATCTCATCACTAGAAGAATCGTCATTCCATCTATGTACCATCATATGATATCTATCTTATCTATCGATCAGCTGATAAAATTTATGACAATCATTATCATAGCCTAATGGACAAGTATTTGGGCATTCTACCTAAGACTCCTAAGGGTTAAGCCCCATTCTGGGGATAATCCTATGATGCATGATAGGTCTTATTATCTCTTTTTTGGACCAGTATCCAAGTGTTCAGTCTAGAATATGGAGGATTGAGCTTTGTTCTAGAGATAATCCTAAGCTTTCTTTTAGTCATTATTTAATGGACAACTATCTTCATTTTCTTCCTAGACTCTTGAGGATTAAGCCTCATTATGGGGAAAATCCTATGAATTGTGATTGACCTTGTCATCTTTTAATGGATGCATATTGGGGCATTCTAACCTAGAATCCTAAGGATTGTGCCTTGTTCTGAGGACAATTCTATGAATCATGATAATCTTTATTCTATTAGACCATTATCTAGGCATTCTATATAGACTCTAAAGGGTTAAGCTTCATTCTAGAGATAACCCTAAAAATCTCATCAATTAGCCTTTGTATCATCAATCTCAATTCTCATTCTATGCTTCAGAATTTGGATTATTCTTTAACTCAATGTGTTTTTTACACATCAATTCAAAGAGGGGAGAATATAATAACCCAAAATTGGCACCATTCTATTCCAAACCAATTTCAATGCATCAATCTTACAACATCAATTTCATGATCATTTCACTCCTATCATACTAGGCATTGTGATTTTGATGTCTTTACTTGACCTAAGTGTCAAATGTAGAAAACTCTTAATCTACATCAATTTTACACTTGTATTTAATTCATAAATATTGACTTATTATGGCTAAATAATCCTTTTGATCGAAGTGATTTAATTATAAGTCTTGGCATTTTAATTAAATTAAAATTCACCGCTTTTAGCTAAAATACACATGAAAAAGAAATTAAATATGTTTGATTAAATTAAATATCCTCATGTTAAATTATTAAATTTAACTATTTAAATAATTGAGAACATTCAATTATGAGGTCATATTTATTTTGATTAAATCAAATATGTTCTCCAATATCTTCTCTTTAGTTCTGAATTGGAAACTTTGAGTTAACTCAAATTAGAAAAAGAAAAAAAGCTAGTTAACTCCTCATTCAACTCAAAAGCAATCAGTTAACTCCTACATTCAAGGAAATTTTCCATTCAAGTTGAACTTTCTTCAAGTCTCCATCATTCATCTAGTTTGATCTTGACCGTTGATTGATGTTGAGATTCTCTAAAAAGAGCCTTTTGCCTCTCTTTTTAGAGGATGCATTTGTTGAGTAATAAAACTCTATTGTTTTGAATACTCAAAATACTTGTGCATTTCAAAGATCTTAATCATAGCTAAAAAAATTTATCATATAGATTACAATTCATATAACTATATTAACTTTTCTAATCTCATTCTTATATTAATCTACATTTCATCTTGATTAATTCATTTATCTATTTTCATAAGAAAATATCAAAAATGTCGATTAATTGCATACATTCTTGTTAAATTTGTATTCATATATCTTTTAAATCCTTCATTCTAGTTGGTTTGGTTACTAAAATCTTGATTCTAAGAGCACATATTAAAATCTTGTCTAGTTAGAAGGCAACATGTATTTCTTAGCCATTCAAGGTGAACAAACTCATGTTCACTCCTAAATGAATCTGAAAAACAATGACTATGTTGAAGTGTATTGTTGAATCAGAGGCCCACATTTAGCACTCATGGGTCTTATCTCCCCTCGTTTGGGTGTCAATTTATAAGATTTCATTTTAATTGTTAGTCACTAGTGTTAGGAAGAAGACTAGCTTTCAACTACCTTTTAACTAATACTTTCGTTTTTGGAATTCATGAAAGATGGAAAAATCATACCAAAAACTAGTGTAGAAGAAATTTTGGAATTAAACACAAGTCATAAATATAAATTAATTTTTTCCTATTGACTATTGGTATTTTTCTTGGTAGTCTTTTCCATTTTCTATTTGGGATTTTTTTTTTTTAAATGTGGAAGTAGACATGTCATTAGTGGGAGGTTTTATTTGGCATTTTACTTGTTAGTCTAGTCGCTATATGTGGCTTGGATGTTCTATTTCCATAAACCAAATGTCAGAGATTGGATTTAATGATTCTATTATTACACTAAAATGGTCTGTGTGTTCCCATCTATAGATTTTTTTGGATTTTTTCCATAGTTTCTTGATGCAGAGTATGCAGCAAAAGCACCAACTCTTCTTCCAACTCCGATCAGCACCTTAACTTGCTTCCAACCTCCAAAAAGCAACTAGGCCTTCTTCCAAGGTTAATGACTGACCCAATGGCTTCTAACATTGGTAGACTCTACCTCAAAGTGGACTCCACTTCACAAGCCCAACCCTCAAACCTAGGGTTCACAAACAACTTGGGACAATCACACCTATTACAGATTCCCTAACACCAAATAGGCCTAAAATAGAAAATACTTCTTAGATTGGGTTAGAACTCCATTCCCATGATAGAAATGGTTCTTACTAACTCAAAACAACAAGGAAAACCCCCACTTTGAAGTTTCTCAATACTCAACACTGAAAATTACAAATTGTTACCAGCACTTTTATTAGAACAATTCCTAGTTTCAATGGTCAAACTCCCAAAAAATACAAAGAACCATACAATATTTTCACATCACCAAACACCCTTCAACTACTCCTATGAGATTCCAAAAGATCAATTACCACCTCTACTCCAGCATCAAGTTATGCCTGCTTTGTGTCACGGTCCTAAATGGCCAGTTTAGGCTGGGTTACAAGGAAAGCATAAATAAATGGGTTCAAATACTTGGTTCAACTCCTTGGATCTCTTCTACACCGTTTTTTGTCCTTCTACACCCTTCACTTCAGTCAAATCAATCAACTTGGTAGCATGATCCTTCGTTTTTCTTCAAGGCTAGACTAGACATAAGACTATGTTCAGTCTAGGGCTTGCTGGTAAAAATAGGTACCCAACTCCTAAAGCCTTGAAACTCTGCCATCTTCAATTCACCTCTCCTAACTTGCATTCCACAAAGCGGCATTGAAATCTCACGGTGGGTTTGCAAGTTAGGAGGCCATCTTGTTGAAACCCTCAATGTGCAGCAATTTCAGACCTACCTCTGCTAAAACTGGTATAACTTTAATTACAGAACAGATAAAAACTTCAAACCAATTGCATTAGAATTTTGACTCAATCTTATTTCCAAAAATATAAGATTTTTACCACTAAAAGTCCGTACAGTCCGTACGGAATTGGAAAAACAGAGAAAATTGCAAAATTTCTGAGTTTTATTCACTAAATGCTGCTCACACGTCCGTACCATGGCCTTCCCCACGTGTGGAGACCTTAAATAAGTGTCTTCCAACAGTTATAACTTCAATTTGGATGGTTGGAAGACCATACAACTTCCTTTTTTAAGTTTGACAACAAATTTGCAAAAATTGCTCTTTAGCAACTTTTTGCATTTTGCAACTTTCTTGCACCTTTGCACTTTTTTTTACACACCTTCAATTCAAACATTTCCTAATGACTCAAATCCACCTAAAACATCCTAAAAATAGTAAAATACTCAAGAATTCATAAATAATGACTCCTTGGTTACAAATGGTCACTTGGCTTATAACCACACCAATGTGCCATTGTACCTTACAATTGAGTCTTAATTACAAATATGGACCAAACTTCATTCCTAACAACTCTAACGTACTAAAAACCTTGAATTAATGCCTAAGAGCCTTAGGTTCCCTGCACCATACTCCCTAGGCCAAAAGAAACTCAAGTCTCTTGAGTTGGTAATGTGGACACGTTGTATCCCATCTTCTTTATAGTTGATTCAGGCAGCCAACTTGCATCTTCAACTGGTCTACCTGTCCATTTGATGAGGTAGTCCATGTACACCTTCCTCCTAGTCCTTTTTCCTTCTCTTTTATCCAAAACACTTTCTATAGTGACTACCCCTGCCTTGGGAAGAGAGTTCATGATCTCTTTATCTACTGTGGTTGATTCAATGCCACTGGTTTCAGTCTGAGAACCTCTGTAAGGATATAAATCAGAGTCATTAAATGTATTGGAGAGCCCTATGTCTGGTGGCAACTCCACCTTATAGGCATTGTGTCCACATTTTTGCATGATCCTAAAAGGACCTATTTTCCTCATCATCAACTTAGTAAACTTACCTTTAGGAAGCCTCTCCTGTTTAAGGTTCACCATAACCAGATCTCCTATTTCAAATTGAAGATCTCTCCTCTTAGTATCTATTGCTTCCTTATACTTCATTGTCATTTTTCCTAGCCTATCTTTGACCTCTTGATGAATTTCCTTCATCACCTCAGCAAAATCACATGCTTGAGCACTGGTTCTTTCCATAGATTTGACATCTCTGACCTCCATTACCCCTCTAGGATGAGTGCCATAAACAATTTGAAATGGGCTCAATCCGGTTGTCCTATTCATTGAATCATTATAAGCAAACTCTGCTTGTGCTATGACTGAGTCCCAAGATGATCCATGTTCCTTAGTAAGGCATCTTAATAGGTTGCCTAATGATCTATTAACCACCTCCGTTTGGCCATCCGATTGTGGATGGTATGCTGATGAAAATGAGAGGTCTGTACCAAGTTTTCTCCACAAAGTCCTCCAAAAGTGCCCAAGAAACTTAGAATCTCTATCCGAGACTATGGATAACGGTAATCCATGTAGTCTTACTACTTCCTTGAAAAAGATACCTGCAATATAAGAGGCATCATGACTGGTTTTACATGGCAAAAAATGTGCCATCTTGGAAAACCGGTCTACTACAACACAAATACTATCATAGCCTTGCTTGGTCCTTGGCAATCCAAGTACAAAGTCTAAACTTACAACATCCCAAGGCCTATTTGGTATAGGTAATGGGGTGTACAGTCCTGCATTAGAAGTCTTCCCCTTTGCCTTTTGACAAATCACACAAGTCTCTACAAACTTTCTTACATCAGTAGGCATCCTAGGCCAGTAATAAAATTTTCTTACTAGTTCAAGGGTCTTGTCCAATCCAAAATGACTAGCTAGACCCCCACAGTGCTTCTCCTTTATAATGTTCTCCCTCAAGGATCCTCTAGGGATGCATAGCTGACTTCCTTTGAAGAGCAATCCTTCTTGCAGCATGAAATCTGCATAAATACTATGGTACTGCCCTGTCATATCCCTGCAGACTTGATGAGCTTCTTTGAAGTCTTCATCACTTTCATACATGTCTTTTATGGAGTGGAATCCCACATTCTCCAACCTCATTTCTTGAATGGTCAAATTCCTTCTACTAAGGGCATCAGCAACCTTATTTGCCTCCCCTTTTTTATGCTTAATAGTGAAGGTGTATGATTGAAGGTACTCCATCCATTTCACATGCCTGTGGTTCAACTTTTCCTATCTATTCAAGAAACTCAATGCATGGTTATCTGTATAGACAATAAACTCCTTGGGCAATAAATAATGTCTCCATTTTCTTAGAGACTGAACCATAGCATACAATTCTAAATCATATGTAGAATATCTTTGTTTTGCTTCATTTAACTTTTCACTAAAGAAGGCTATTGGCTTACCTTCTTGACTTAGGACTCCTCCATGGCCCTATTACTTGCATCACATTCAATAGTAAATACCTTCTTGAAATCAGGTAGAGCAAGGATGGGTGCCTCTGCAACCCTTTTCTTCAAGTACTCAAAGGACTGATCAGCGTCTCTTGTCCATGCAAATTTACATTTTCTTCCACCCTTGATTGTATCAATCATAGGGGCACACACATTACTGAAACCTCTAATAAACTTTCTATAAAAGCTTGCCAAATCATAAAAGCTCTTTACCTCACTTGCATTCCTTGGTGTAGGCTAGTTGAGGATTGCTTCCACCTTTTATGGATCCATCTTGAGGTTGCCCTTGGAGATGACAAAACCTAGGAACACCAACTCTTCTTTCATGAAGACACATTTATTCAAATTTATCTTCAATTCCTTTTCCCTGAGTTTCTTCAAAACCAATTCCAAGTGTGTTAGATGTTCCTCTTTAGATTTGCTAAAAATCAATATATCATCAAGATATACAACAACAAAATGATTGATGAAAGGTTCCAAAAATTCATTCATGAGTCTCATGAATGTACTAGGGGCATTAGAAAGGCCAAAGGGCATCACCATCCATTCATAAAGTCCCTCATTAGTTTTGAAGGTAGTTTTCCATTCATCTCCTTCCCTTATTCTGATTTGGTGGTAACCGCTTTTCAAATCAATCTTGGAATAGTACCTTGCCCCTCCTAGGTGATCCATCAAATCCTCCATCCTAGGCATTGGGAACCTATATCTGATGGTTATCTTGTTTATGGCTCTTGATTCCGTACACAACCTCCATGTACCCTCCTTTTTAGGTGCCAACAAAGCAGGGATTGCACAAGGGCTGATGCTCTTTCTTATGAACCCTTTTGCAAGAAACTCCTCAACTTGTCTTGCTAATTCCTTGTTTTGTTCTAGTGTCAACCTATAGACAGGCTTATTAGGCAATGTAGAACCTGGAATAAAGTCAATACAATGACTTACCTCTCTAAATGGTGGCAAGGTATCAGTAGTAGGGTCTGAAATAACTTCCTTGTATCTATCCAAAAGCTGCCTCACTTCCTTGGGTTCCACATTCCTTATTCATAATCTGCCTTCCTTCTTTTTATCCTCTTGTCTTGGCTTTACTACAATGGCAAAGCATGGGGTGTTCTTCACCTTGAGAGTCTTCAAAAACTTCTTCTCCCCAACCATCATTACACTAGATGCATGTTGGGTCTCCTTTCCATCTTCTAGCAATGGTGTCATAGTGTACTCCTTCCCATTTTTTGTGATGATGTAGACATTGTTCCTCCCATCATGCTTGGAATTGACATCATACTGCCATGGCCTACCTAACAAAAAATGACAAGCATCCATATCTACAACATCACAAACAATTTTGTCCTTGTACTCCCCAATTTGAAATTCAACATTAACTTGGTCATTAACAACAACTTGCTGCTCCTTACTTAACCACGAAACTTTGTAAGGGTTAGGATGAGGTGACCTCTTCAATCCAAGCTTATTTACCATCTCTATTGATGCGATATTATCAGTTGAACCAGAATCAACAATTGCCTTACACACTTTACCTTTTACCTTGCACAAGGTCTTAAATAAGGTCTTCCTTTGGGGAGGTTCTTGTTCTGCAACTGTCTTCAGTAGGGTTCTATTGAACATTAAAGATTCCCCTCACTCTGGATCAGCATTCCCTCTTGCTCCTTGGTCACTTTGTGCATCCTCTTCTTGAGCCAAGTGGATTCTTCTATCTCCTTCTTGACTACTGCTGCCCCCTTTCTCTGGACACCTAGAGGATCTATGCCTTGTTTGATTGCAGGTAAAACACCTTCCAGTGAATACCCCTGGAGTCCTTCCTCCAAATCTTCCTCTCCCATTAGGTCTCCTACCTCTAAATCCTCCTCTAGGATTGGATTCTCCATCTGATTTTTCTTGACTGCTGCTAGGTTCACCTTGAGATCTATTAGATGAACCTCTGCCCCCAAATCTTCCTCCACCTCTGTTATTTCCTCCTCTCCCTCTTCCATGGGAATCGCTTCTCCTCTTGAATTTCTCCTCAATCTTGAGGGCCATTTGATAACATTGGTGGACGGTCTTAGGATTGAACAAAACTAGTTCATCCTTGATGGAGTACTTGAGCCCATTCAAGTATCTTGCCAACTTTTTCTTTTCACTTTCAGGAACTTGAGCCCTTAGAGTGAGTTTATGAAACTCCTCTGTATATGCTCCTACATCCAAGTCCTTTTGCCTGAGACTTTGCAACTTTTGATGCATTAGGACCTCATAGTCCTCTGTTACAAACTGTTTCTTGATCTCTGATTTCATTCTCTTCCACGTGGCTATGGGTGCCTTCTATTCCTCTATTCTCTCATTTTGAAGAAAATTCCACCAACTAAGGGCAGATCCTTTCATCTTAGACTTAGCCACCTTTATCTTTTGGTTTTTCGGCACATTATCACATTCAAAGTGATTTTCAAGTGCTTCAATCCACTCCATGCATTCTTCTGGATTCAACTTACCACTGAACATAGGTAGGTCTGATCTTTGATCCTTTCTTCCTACCCTTTCTAGGGCCTCCAACATGGCTCTTTGATCTACAGGCATTTCATCTCTAACCTGCCTAGGCTCTCTAACTTCAGTCCTTTCTTCTTCTCCTTCAGAGTCTTCCATGACTCCTCTAGCCATCTTGCCCTTCAATTTTTACAATTCTCTTTTCATGCTTATATTTTCTTCCCTTACCACTCTACTTTCTGCCATTTGTTCTTTGACCAACTTGGCCAATTCCACATTTTTGATCCTAAGAGGTATCTCCCTCTCTCCTTCCTCATTATTTGACATCTTTCCTCTCTAATCAGGCTCTTAGTGGCTCTGATACCACTCTGATGCAGAGTATGCAGCAAAAGCACCAACTCTTCTTCCAACTCCGATCAGCACCTTAACTTGCTTCCAACCTCCAAACAGCAACTAGGCCTTCTTCCAAGGTTAATGACTGACCCAATGGCTTCTAACATTGGTAGACTCTACCTCAAAGTGGACTCCACTTCACAAGCCCAACCCTCAAACCTAGGGTTCACAAACAACTTGGGACAATCACACCTATTACGGATTCCCTAACACCAAATAAGCCTAAAATAGAAAATACTTCTTAGATTGGGTTAGAACTCCATTCCCATGATAGAAATGGTTCTTACTAACTCAAAACAACAAGAAAAACCCCCACTTTGAAGTTTCTCAACACCTAACACTGAAAATTACAAATTGTTACCAGCACTTTTATTAGAACAATTCCTAGTTTCAATGGTCAAATTCCCAAAAAATAAAAAGAACCATACAATATTTTCACATCACCAAACACCCTTCAACTACTCCTATGAGATTCCAAAAGATCAATTACCAACTCTACTCCAGCATCAAGTTATGCCCACTTTGTGTCACAGTCCTAAATGGCCAGTTTAGGCTGGGTTACAAGGAAAGCATAAATAAATGGGTTCAAAGACTTGGTTCAACCCCTTGGATCTATTCTACACCTTTTATTTTTCCTTCTACACCCTTCACTTCGGTCAAATCAATCAACTTGGGAGCATGATCCTTCATTTTTCTTCAAGGCTAGACTAGACATAAGACTATGTTCAGCCTAGGGCTTGCTGGTAAAAATAGGTACCCAACTCCTACAGCCCTGAAACTCTGCCATCTTCAATTAACCTCTCCTAACTTGCATTCCACAAAGCGGCATTGAAATCTCACGGTGGGTTTGCAAGTTAGGAGGCCATCTTGTTGAAACCCTCAATGTGCAGCAATTTCAGACCTACCTCTGCTAAAACTGGTATAACTTTAATTACAGAACAGATAAAAACTTCAAACTAATTGCATTAGAATTTTGACTCAATCCTCTTTCCAAAAATATAAGATTTGTACCACTAAAAGTCCGTACAGTCCGTACAAAATTGAAAAAACAGAGAAAATTGTAGAATTTCTGAGTTTTATTCACTAAATGTTGTCCACCCGTCCGTACCATGGCCTTCCCCACGAGTGGAGACCTTAAATAAGTGTCTTCCAATAGTTATAACTTCAATTTGGATGGTTGGAAGACCATACAACCTCCTTTTTTAAGTTTGACAACAAATTTGCAAAAATTGCTCTTTAGCAACTTTTTGCATTTTGCAACTTTCTTGCACCTTTGCACTTTTTTTTACACACCTTCAATTCAAACGTGTCCTAATGACTCAAATCCACCTAAAACATCCTAAAAATAGTAAAATACTCAAGAATTCATAAATAATGACTCCTTGGTTACAAATGGTCACTTGGCTTATAACCACACCAATGTGCCATTGTACCTTACAATTGAGTCTTCATTACAAATATGGACCAAACTTCATTCCTAACAACTCTAACGTACTAAACACCTTGAATTCATGCCTAAGAGCCTTAGGTGCCCTGCACCATTTCTCCCACCTTTTATCTAGGTTAAGAATTTAGAAACAAGTATTACTTGTTTCTCTATTTTGATTACAAATCATTTTTTGCCATTTTGCATTTGTATTTCTATGAGATTTTATATTCATTATCCAATTCAGCATAGGAAGACTATATCAAATAAGGTTTTTTTGTAACAAATGATGCAACTAAAATTTCATGTTTCTTTTCTTCATAGATACTACTTTTTAAAAATTAAATTATATATACTAGCCGATAATAGTGGCAGCTTGAAATTCTATGCATAATCTACTTCTAATTCCTATTGATTATTGTGTAGATTGCTTCAATCTGATTTATTTCACCTTCTTCCCTTAAAACATTAGATAAAAGAATTCATGGACAATGCCACTAGAACCCCCCAAGTGATAATTTTAGATGAGCTCCCACTTAAATTAGTCATTGCATTACCATCCCGTTACTCCAACCTTAGGCCTAATTGAACCATTTGTGCTACTAAATGGCTACAAGGAAAATAAATCTTGGATATTCTCAAAACAAAACATGAAAAATAATAGAATATCAGTAATAAAGAAAGGAAAGGAAGTGGCACCTCCATCTCACACAGTCTAGAACCAATATTTAGTTTTTTGTTAGTATTATATGCATTTTTATTTTAGAAAGAAAGAAGTATTTATTTCCTTGCCTATATCCATATTCTTTATCTTTTGTAGTGGATATAAGTTACAATAGTGTTATGATGAATGACAACAGACATGAAGGAAGGAGTATTAACACCATGTGGGAATACAAAGGAGAATTTTTCTTAGGTCCAATGGTGATGCCCATGCATAAGAACAATAAAACTACTAAAATAGAAGGCACCTGCACCACAAATTCTTCTTCCAATTCATCTAGTCATGTCATTTTTTAGCATTTCGCACCCTAATTTGTATGGAACATAGACATCAATTACACCAAAAAAATTACTTTACACGGAGGACATTCAAGGGTTCAAGTCACCTTAAATGAGTTTCATGCACTACCTTCAATCCTAAATGCACATGGGAGATGGAGACATTTGCCTAACCTTCCAATTTTTGGACTATTCCTACATAGTTTCACTGATAACAATATTTTATTCTTCTTTTTGATGTCACATTTTGGTAGAAATATTATCTTCCCCCTCGACAACAATTGCATCCTTATCAAGCAACACCCACATTAAATCAAGTAATGAATCTTCTCTTCAATTAGTTTCTTTCTATTTTTATAAAGTTAGAATAATGTAAGTAGCTAATAAAAATCTACCTATGGATCTTCACTTGGCCCTAACTGAATGGTATGTGTGGTATATTTTATGGCATAAATGGTGGAAAATTTGGCTAAGTTATAATGATCCCGAGCTTTTGAAATGGCCAATGTAGAGGCCATATTTTATAGATCCATTTTCCTTGTAGAAAATATTATGTACACCAGTCATAAAGAGGAGACTAGCATTGATTTCTTTTTTAACTAATTATAATGTTCCCAATAATTTTATTATAAACCATTTACTAGTAGTTATAGCCAATTTGGAAACACATATGTGCCAACATATATTCCTCTACAATAAAGAAGTAGAAAGCTCAGAAAAAAATGATATTTTAAGGATTTATTAACCATAGCCTAGACATGAAAATTTGTATATTTCATATAATTATTTATTATAATACAATCTTTACATTTGTAGCCAATGTAATTTGGCAACTGAAATTTTGGTAATAATTTAATAGAATCTTCAAAACTTATTTTTAATTTAATATAATAAAAGCTACATAAAACTTTTGTCACATCTCATCTTTAGATACTCCTTGTCTCCTACTTATGTAGAAACCTAGTCGATCTTTTATGGGTAAAACTATGCTTATGAAATTAGTTAACCAATAATTAAAATTGATTATGCATTTAATTTTGTGACTTAAATGGGATCGTATGACACATTGATGTATTTATCTCATGATAAATGGAAATTCATATATGGATTCTATGAATCATGATGTTAATATTATGTTATGTTAGGCTTAGTTAAGTGTTTCATTAATTTATGATCATAGAATTGAAATGCACATACTAACTCATTCTATGTTTTGAGTGTCCAAGTGGTTGCAAAGACACTAAGATGAGAGTGTGGTTGAGGTAGAGGAGGTTATCTTCTTGGAAGGGGGTGGTAGGATATCTAGGTACACCATCCAAAATTGAAATCACTTTAATTTATGGTCATTTAGTATCTAGTCAATATTATTTTATAATATAATTAAATTTAAGTCTTTCATCTACCCTCCTCTTAAATGGGATCTAGGTAGGACCTAATAAGGCCTCCTCAACATTCCCCTTCTACAAAGAAAAACATAAGTTAGGATCTACACATCTAGTTCTTGCCCTTTTCCTTTCTCTTCAATCAACATAAATCCTTTTCACAATGAAATAGATTGTCCTTAGAATGAAAACCTATTTTCCAAATTTTGGGACATATTTTGGAGTCTAGGACAATCTTGAGGGCTTATGTACCTAATTATTAGAATTGCAGTGCACCCTTGATCAATTAAGGGTGCAATATTCCCTTGATGGTCCCATCACAGGTGTAGTGCACCCCTAATTTTGTCCCATTTTGGGTTTCAATAGTTGGAAACTTCTTAGGATTTGATCCAGATTTAGGCTTTTGAGCCCGGTCGGCTTACTAAAGGAGATTAATTTTAGTCCTACATAAACACCCTCAATAGTTTCATTTGGCATAGAACAAGGATACATTACATGTGTGTGGACTAACTAGCAAGCATACTTGCAATCAAGAAAACATTCTCATGTGGACAATCTGTTGTGGACATCCCACTTTGTCTTAGCACATTTGCAAGCTGGAAGCAAGGAGGCTTACAAATATCTTTTGAAGCAAGAGAGTTCTTCATCCTCCTTTTCACATTCAATTCAAATATTCAAGATTCAATCATGGAGTAGTGAATAAAAAACATAAGTATGGCCTATAGTATTTTATCCTTCAAGGATTGGTATGTTTTTTATGTTATCCTTAGATCTATGCATTACTATTTCATCCACATTCAAGAATAATACTTCATGCTATGGTTTTGGATTTGAGGATTTGGTTCCTTGAATTTTCATATTCCGAGCATCACACACATTAAATTTAAAATCACCTATCCATAGAGGTGGAAACCACCAATATAAGGGGTTGACTAAGGAGAACCCCTACATAGCCACCCAATATCCCATTATTTGGATATCAATAGATCTCATAAATTAAAGATAGTCATCAATCAAAGTACCCATTTTGTCATTTATCTGAATAGTAAAATTAGATTTAGTGTCAGACAACTTTGATCATGGGCACACTACACCCTTGATGCATGATTTCACCCCTAATAGATAGTTCAAGGATTTATGGGTTTTTGCTATCATTCAATTTCTTTCCTAGACTTGGTTTCATTCTCTCCTAGTATAAATACAACACTCAAGAATTAAGGCTCAAAATATCAAAGATAAATAACTTTCTATTCCCCTTTGTCAATTTAAATATCATTTAAGCATTTATCTTTTTGTATCTTATTTAGATTTAGATTCAACTAGTTTGAATCTAAAGGGAAAGTGCCATTTTTTTCCTTCTTCATAATTATTATATTTTGGGTTTAGTTGATTCTCCTTTATCCCCTGGATGACATTAAACTTCTAAGACCCGAAACCTTTTCAGAGTTGGCTTGAAATAATCTCTTTCCTTGAATGCCATCCTTTTAAGGTGTGTGGTTATTTGATGAACTTGGGGTTACTTTTCTTGATTCACATTTCCCCTGACACATTTTTGGTGAACCAAAATTATAATAGTTCCAATTGTGATATTGGTGTTAGATCTCATATTGTATGTTCTATTACATATCTTTAATTCAAAGAATTTTTTTTTTAAAAAGAACATTTGTGCATTGCATATAATTTTCATTCAAAATGTTTGACTTCTTTCATGTGAACTTTTATGATAGCTTTACAAATGAGACCTTTGGTAAGGAAGATGTGGATGAGCAATCACATGATCTACTTTCTCACCCTTTTTAACCTTCTCCTATCACTTCATATGATAAGTTACATGCATGGTTTCCTTTTTCTACAACTATTTATTCTATTGATACATGTTTTATACACTATGAGAAGCCTTTTGATGATTATTAAGTGTTGTCATAAACTCACTATTAAGGCTAAACCTACAAACCCTTTAAACTAATTCATTAATCAATACTCTATCTTTCACACTTATCACACCTAAAATAATCCTCAACCAATTGTTCCTACTTCTTTACCACCTTCTGATCCTATGTTTCCTCAATACCTTGTTTACCAACTTCTTCTTTCAAAGATTATGATTTAGTGGAGCAATTGCATGCGAAACCTGCTAAAATTTCTTTGTGGAAATTATTTAAAACATCACCCACTTACCATGAAGCTCTACAAAAGGATTTGTCTATCCTTCAAGTTTCATCACCTAATCAGGATACTATTACCTTTTCTGGATTTTATGTATATGATGCCATCTCATCCTTCTATTTTCTTAACTGAAGATTATCTTCCTCCTGTAAAAATCCAAAACCAATATGATGCTCTTATGGTCATTATGTCTATTAACTAAAACACTATATGTGGTGCATTAATTAATAATGATTTAGGCTTGGATGTTTGTAGCATATACATGTTAAAATCTTTACAAGTTGATCTTTTGACTATTAAACTTGATTATATGCCTATTCATGGATTTGATAACATTTCCAAATATGCTTTAGGAATTATACTATTTCTCATCAAGGTAAGCCCTGATATCTTGGAAACTTTCATGAATTTTATTCCGATCCTTTGAATTAGAAATTAGTCTTAGAGAGACCTTGGCTACATTTTATGTATGCTATTCCTTCTACACTACACTAAAAGGTGCATTTTTTTTATAATAATATCATGTATACTCTACATGTGGATGATGAACCTAATCCTTGTTTGAATGTGAAATATGATCAAATTTATTTTACAAAATATTTCATAAAAATTGAAACTAAAGAACCATCTAAGACCAAAACACCTTCTTCTCCTCTTTCTGATGATGATGTGGGAACTTTAGATTTTAATCCTACATTAATCAGAGAATATAAGTTGTCATATTTATCCTTCTTGAAAAGATAAGATGAATTTAAAAAGAAAATACTCTCTTTACTTATAGGTGAATTAAAGAATACATTCATACACGCTTCTACCAAGGAAATTGTAGAAACTATTAAGCTTGAATGTTATGATATACATAATTATGAACCACCATTATCTCTTGAAAACATGACTAATTGTTATGGAATTAGATATACCTTGATAAAGAAATCTGGATTTAATGGGAAAGGTTGTAGAAAGTCTAAAAAATAAATACAAGTCCCTATGGATAGTGACTTTCTTGAACATACCCATGGGTTTGGAGTTAATCCTTATAAATAGCCTTCACTATTTGCCTTGCATGTTAATCACATTTGTAGTGGCTCTCTGAAGTTTATTAATCTTGGACTTTTGGATTTTGAGAAGTCAAAAAGAATGAATCCCTTTCTTGATGATGAAGCTCTGATGGATTTTATAGGAGCCTATGATAAACTCCCTTCTTTTCATCATAAAATAAGAAGGCCATATTGTTTAAACATTTATGGTTATTTTGGAGATGACATCACTTATGAGAATACATATGATGAAAATGTTCCTCTTGAGGATCATATGAAAAGTAATTTTCTGATAGTAGAAAATTATTGATGTTCAATGGACATGGAGGATTTTGAAAAAATGATTAAAATTTGGCATGCTTGACTTATGAAGAAGTAGCAAAATTGAGCGACTTATTGAAAGAATTTAAAGATATTTTTTCATGGTACTATGCTGATATGTGTGGAATTGATCTTAATATTGTAACACATTACATTGTTCTTGAACCTAACACTAAGCCTATTAAATGAAAAAATCAAAAGATGAATCCAACCATCATTCTTTTGGTTAAAGAAGAAATTAAAAATAATTGGATCCTAGCTTCATTCACTCAATTGGTTATTCTCCTTAGATATCCAACCAAAACAAGATTTGTATGTGCACAGATTTTTGGGATTTGAATAAAGCTTTTTTGAAATATGACTTTCCTTTTCCTAACATTGACATGATATACAATTCAACTATTGGACATGCTTTTCTATCTCTTATGGATGGGATTTTTAGTTGTAATTGTAATTCCTACCCCTAGTTTACTTTTCATGTTGTATTGCCAGATTATTGTAGGCCAGTTTTATGATTATCTTTTATGATTAGTAGTACTTGGTTATCGGATTTGATTGGATGTTATTTCATACTCAGTTGATATATTTGATGAACTACTTGATACTCACTTATTTCATATATCTATGTTTATCCTTTCGATGATGATGTTTCATATGTTCATATAGTGATTTCAATTATTTCATGATGATATATAGATGGATGATTTATATGCAGTTTATATGGATCCTTACGCCATACTTGCATGTGTATGGTGTACTTGTATATTTTACTTTATGTTTGACATTTTTTATGTGGTTGAGGGAGGGAGTTGTAGTCACCTACTAGTTGGGATCTATGTGATGTACCACTCCCTGACATTTCCTATCTAGTTTATATTATATGTGTATGTACATGTTTGAATTTTATGTAGATTGTAGGTATTGGGCATCAACTTCCCTTTATTGCTTGGATGAGAATTCCCTATTGTAGTATCTCAATGGTAAAAGAGGGGAGATAATTCTTGAGTCCAAATCCTAATCTTAAGCCAATTGTCTTAGAAAGTGGGACAAGTATCTGAGTCATTACCCTTTTGAATTCATCAAGTGACATGAATTCTATTAGAATTCTTTACAATAACTGGGGGGGGTGAATTAGTTATTCAAGGTCTAGATGTACCAATAAAACTTTTTACTTAGCTTAGTGAATCCATTAAACATTCATGTATCCAAGCTTGTTACTAAAACTTGCAAGTAACCGTTAAATCAACATGTAGCAATAAAAACATAAAACATGAAAATTCATCCACACACTTGACACAGTGATTTAAAGTGGAAACCTAATTTGGGAAAACCCACCAGTAACATGCTACTCCTTTTTCACTCTTCTGAAGTGATGCCCTGTGAAAGGCCAACCCTGTTAAAGGTTACAACACGCACTGTTAAATGTGACCCAATTAAGGGATTTCAATCACCCTGTTAGAAGTGAGCCTAGTTAAAGGACATTAGGCCATTCACTTGGAATTCCACCTTGTTAAAGGATTTTTAATGACTTTTATGTCAACCTTAGTCCAAAGGATTTTACCCTAACTGATACAATTGTTAGAGAGTAACAATAGAGCTTTGATCTGATACAACTTACAGCTTATCTTGTAGATTCCAGATCACAATTCAGTCCTCAACTTGTTTGGCTTTCATTCTTTGTAGCTCTGATAGCTTGTTCACCCTTCAAGCATTTGTCTTCTTAAGCCTTCTTCCTTGGTACGCCAATGCAATCACTTTTGTAGTCACTTTGCGAAGTAGAGTTCCTTGACTTTCTATCCTTTTCCAATATGTCTCCCTTTCTACACACATTGCTTCATGACCAGATATTCCTTAAATAAGAAATTATGATACTTTGTCATTTTCCATCGTCCAATTAGGGTTTAGATGGATTAGGTAGGATACAATTTATCCACCCCATATCTTGTCTTTTCTAGAAACTTCTCCTAGAATCCATTTGAAATTGCCTAAAAATGGTTTACCTAAAATTCTATATCACTGACTAATGAGTCTTATCTTCCACTTGGTTCACAAACTTCAAAAAAATGAACTTATCAACTCAAATTTGGAAAATCTTTGACTTTTCAAATAATGTAGCAGCTTAGAATTATTAATCTTCTAATGCTTTGTACATACTATGTTGCTTGTCATCAACTGTGAATTCACTCGGCACCAACTACATTTTACTGATGCTTAGCAATTATTGTATTTTGCTTAGCATCACTAGCATTTTCTTTTACTCGGCACTAATTGATTTTTTGCTCGGCTTGAACTAACTTTGCTCAACACCTACTATCAACTTGGTTAAGCTTTGCAAATAGTCTTAGTATTACTTCTTCTTCTAAAGTTTCTAAGTGTAGTCAACCTTTGTAACTTCAAGTGGATTATGAATACATCATTTCACCGTTGTCTTAATTGATCCTTGTACTTCATTACAATCATAAATCAACCTTTTCTCTAGGTGCTATTGTTAAATCTTATTGATTAAATCCTCTCCATCAATCAACTAAGTGATAGTACTTGGATCTTATAAAAAATTGTCTTACTAGCAAATAGCGGGTTTGACATCGGTAACAAAATAATGATTAAAACATATGATCTGCTTCAACAATCTCCCTCTTTTCAATAATCTCTTTTCATAATAATTTTTTCAATCAAATCTCAACAATCTCCCTCTTTAGTATTGATGGTAAACTAAATTGATCAACCAAGTCATCTAAATGGTAAAACATTTTGTTTGACCAATTTGACTAGGATAAAATAGTAAGACAATACCAAAAAAAAAAACTTGTCTCAAAAATTATTTCTTTTCATCAGCAACTTCCAACTTCTGATTAAGTTACAAAAATTCTTTCTTATGACTCCCTCTGAATTTATTTTCTTATAGCTCTATCTTACAAGGTGGATTAGGATTTCTCCCTCATGTGTTTACCTCTAATCAGCAATATTAGTAATTATTTCCTTCTCTAATACTTCTTTCTCTTTTCTCCCTCTTTAGTCTGACATCCTGGTTAGTTTATGTTGTTTCTCCCTCTTGGCTTTTGATCTATTTCTCCCTCTAGGTTTTTAATCCTTCTTAGCTTTGATCAGTTTGTGATACTTCTCCCTCTTTAAAAATAATACCAAAGACATATCTTCTCAACATATAAACTTGAAAATATAGTATATGCAGTATCTCCAACTTCTCCCTCTATCACCTTGCTTGTGACTGATTTGGAATTTCAACAATTTGATTACTTCAAGGAATACCTAAAGTAAGATCCTCTGCATCAATTTGTGACATTTGGAAATTAACCTATTTGATGTAGGGCAGTCATGTTGTTACTTAAGTATCACCTAACTTACCTCTAAGATATTCATATGCATCTTTAGATAATGGTCTTGTGAAGATGTCAGCAATTTGTTCCTTTGTATTGGCATTCTCCATCTTCACCTCTTTGTCTTCAACTAGCTCTCTTACATAATGATACTTGATTACAATGTGCTTAGTTTTGGCATGCATAACTGGATTCTTTGATATATTTATAGCACTGGTGTTGTCACAATAAAGTATCATAAGTTATGTTATTTCTTCCTTCATTCCTTTGAGTAGATGCTTGATCCATGCAATGTTTGTGTAGTTTATAGCAGCAGCAACATATTCAACTTTAGTTGTGGATTGTGAGGTACAACTTTATTTCTTACTAGTCTAGGTAACTAGTCTCTTGCCTAAGAAAAGTGCTCCTCCATTGGTGTTCTTCCTGTCATCTATATTACCTCCCCAATTAGCATCAGTATAGGCCCTTAAATCAAACATTTCATTCTTCTTGTAGTATAGGCCAAACTCTTCTATCCCTTTCAAGTATCTCATTATTCTTTTTACTGCCATTAAATGATTTTCTCTGGATTTACAGAGAATCTTGCAACTATCCCAATAGATAATGCAATATCAGGTCTACTATGTACAACATATTGCAACTTACCAATCATTGACCTATATAGTGTTTGATTTACTTCAGTAGAATCATCATTCTTTGATAATTTGTGTCCTATTATCATCAATGTGCTTACTATTTTTGAATCTTCCAATCCAAATGTTTTCAGTATCTCCTTGATGTACTTTGAATGGGTAACAAATATGCCATATTTAAGTTAATAAACTTGCAATCTTAGAAAGAATTTAATCTCACCAAACATTGACATTACAAATTCATGTTTCATTTGATTAGCAAAATCCTTGCATAAAGCATCTTGTCCTCCAAATATTATATCATCAACAAAGATTTTAGATAACAAAATGTCTTTACCTTTATTGTTTTTATGTATAAATTGTTGTTGTCATTAGTTCTTTCAAGTCCAATCTTCACAAAATACTTATGAAGTCTTTCATACCATGCTCTTGGTGCTTGTTTCAAACCATAAAGAGCTTTATGTAGTTTACATACCATATCCTTATTGTTGTCATCAATAAATCCTTCTGGCTATTCTATGTAGAATTCTTCTTCTAGTATGCCATTAAAAAATGTAGAATTAACATCCATCTAATAAACTTTGAATCCTTTTTAGGCAGCATATGTAAGTAGAGTTCTTACTTCTTCCATTCTTACAAGAGGAGAAAATGTCTACCCATAGTCTATTCCTTCCTCTTGTGCATATCCTTTGCAAACTAGTCTGGCTTTGTTCCTTGTGATTTCACCATTTTCATTTAGCTTGTTCCTAAATACCCACTTGGTACCAATTACATTTTTTTCATCTAGCCTTGGAACTAAAATCCAAATTTTTTTTTTCTCTATCTGCTCAATTTCTTCTTCCATAGCTTTGTACCAATCATCATCTTCTAGAGCATCTTTTACTATCTTGGGTTCTTTCTTTCTTAGAAAGCATGATTCATTCCTCAATATATTCCTTATCATTGGTCTAGCATCTTTGTTTCCAATGATTTGGTCAATAGGATGATGTCTTCTAACATATTTGGACAGTCTTGGCTTAGCTCTTGTTTCTTCATTTTGTCTTTCAACTTCAGAGTCACTATGTAGATTATTGTCAGGTATATCAGCTTCTCTTTCATGCCTACTAACTTCAAAATCAGAATGTGTAGTTTCTTCATTCTATAACTCGGCATCTAAATGCAACTCAATTACTAGATTCAATTTGGCATTCACTGGCTGTGACTCGGTAGTTACTAAAATTTTTTATTGGTTTCCAACTTGATTGGAAAATTCTTCTTCAGTAGGCATTCCTTCAAAGAATTATATAAATGATTTGTTTTCCTCTGGTCCTTTGATTGGTTCAGTATCATGAGCTTTTGAGTATTCGTCAAAATTTACATTTGCACTTTCCACAATTTTGTTAGTGTTAGTATTCAAACACTTGTATGCTTTACTTCTTCTAGAGTAGCCAAGGAATATACCTTCATCACTTTTTGCATCAAACTTGTCATTCCTTACATCTTTAAGAATATAACATTTGTTCCCAAATACTATGTTTTACTGATGCTCAACACCTATTGTATTTTTCTTGGCACCAACTATGTTACCTGACGCTCACTAGAATTTGCTTTTACTTGACACCAACTGATTTTCTGCTCAGCTTGAACCAAGTTTGCTTGACACCTACTATAAACTTGGTCAAGCTTTGTAGACAGTCTTAGTATTACTTTTTCTTCTAAATTTTTGAAGTGTAGTCAACCTTTGTAACTTCAAGTGGATTATCAATACATCATTTCACCATTGTCTTAACTAATCCCTGTACTTCATTACATAATCATAACTCAACCTTTCCTTTAGGTGCTATTGTTACATCTTATTGATTAAATCCTCTTCATCAATCAACTAAGTGATAGTACTTGGATCTTATAAGAAATTGTCTTACCAGCAAATAGCAGGTTTGATGTCAATGACAAAAAAATGATTGAAACATATGATCTACTTCAAAAAATCTCCCTATTTTCAATAATCTCTTTTGGCAATGATCTTTTCAATCAAATCTCAAAAAATTCATTATTTTGATCCTTGAGTCTGGTTTAGTGTTTTGTATGTTATAATGGGTTTTTGTATTTAGTCTTGTGGGTCTGTTGTGATTTTCAAAGTTGCTATGACATGATGTATTTTATCCTTGATGTATATTCTTTGAGCTTTTCATACCCTGTGACTTGTACAGTGGATGATTATGCATTCTAGTTATGCCTAGTGGCATCTTATGTAATTGTACATTATTTAATTGGAATTGTACTTGTAATAACTCTTTGATGTGGATTTGTTGTGTAGTAGTTTTAATATTAATTAAACTTATTTACATATGTGATTCAATGTTATGAGACCCTTATGAGATGTAATATATTTATGATGGTTATATATATGTGAGTTATTACTTCCATTGTGTTATATCTTGTTGTTATTATCTTTTTAAAAAAATGTTTGGCAAAATTAATGAAACTTTAGGTTAATTTATTTTGGGTTCCCTAGCAGGACATTACATCTGGTGTCAAAGCCTAAGTTTCTACATTGGGAGCTCTGAATATTGGAATGTTTCTAGATGTCAACTAGTTAAATTGAAATGAAACATAAACAATGTTATGTATCTATTACAACTTGAACACTTGAAACTTTAGACTTGATTTCTTGAAACATAGAAAAAAGAAAAAAACTTGAATAACTATTGAGTTGGTTTTCAGACATATTTTCTTGTGATTATGCTTTAAGGTGGTATGCCTTTGTTCAGTTTGTGAGCATTTTTTTGTTCTTTCTTGGTTGTTATAGGAGGATGGTGTTTAAGACTAGATCCCTTGTTAGGGTTCACAATGCAGGTAGAGGAAGAGGTCATGGGAGAGGTAGACATGATAGTCCTCTTCTGACTCCTAGAGAGAGTCCTATTCAAGAGGAAAATAGGGAGGAGACCTATAGAGAAGAGCATTCCAACTCAAAGGAGGCTAATTTGAGAAAATTCATGAGGACGATCTTAGAGTGCCTACCTCCTCTGAGGGGTGTTGATCAAGAGGGATTGCATCATGCTAGGAATGATTAAAGGTAGAGATCCAAGAGTCCTTAGAGAGACCTCCATGATGATAGACAAAGGTCAGCTAAGGCCTTTAGATGAAGGACCTACAGAGGTCCAAGATCAAACCATTCAATGGGGTCAATACAAGATATGTGATAGAGCAATGGTTAATTACATTGGATAGATATTTTGAGATGTAGGAATTTGACTCTAATGTCAAAGAAAGGTATTTCATCACCCACCTAGAGCTCTTTGGGGCTACATGGTGGAAAATTGAGGATACAAAACTCGGTGTGAACATGAACACTATTACATGAGAGTTATTCCTAGAAAACTTTCAAGAATACTTCCTACCAAAGGAATGGCAGCAGCAATTGGCAAATGAGTTTCATGATCTGAGGTAGTGTACTATGATTGTGGTAGACTATGAGAAAAAATTCTATGAGATCATACATTATGCAGGGACCAGTGATAGTTCACCGCTGATGGTTCAACACTTTATTCTAGGTTTGGGCAATTGTCTCATTGGGGGTGTAAAAGAGATCTTACCTAAAACCCTCAAGGATGTAGTACATCAAGATATCCTTGTAGAGAAGAATGTCACCTTAAGACATGGTGGTTTTTTGGGAGCACATGTAGCATCAGGGTCTGAAGGTAATCAGGGAGCAGGTAGTAGTAGGGAGGATCTTATCCTCCTATAGTGGGGAAGATTCCAATGGGACCCATGCAATGAGTGCTAGACTTATTATCTTTCTTGTAGGCTTCCAGGAGTAAACCTAAGTCTAGGGGGATGGATGTAATGCTTACCCCTAGTTTAATTTTCATGTTCTATTGTCAGATTCTATTAGGTCAGTTTTATGATTATGTTTTATGATTAGCGAGACTTGGTTACTAGATTTTATTGGATGTTATTTCATACTTAGTTGATATATTTGATGAGCTACTTGATACTCAGTTATTTCATATATTTATGTTTATCCTTTTGATGATGATGTTTTGTATGTTCATATAGTGGTTTTAGTTATTTCATGATGATAGATAGATGGATGATTTATATGCAGTTTCTATGGATACTTACCCCATACTTGCATGTGTATGGTGTACTTATATGTTTTACTTTATGTTTGACATTTCCAATGTGATTGATGGAGGGAGTTATAGTCACTTGCTAGTTGGGATCTACACGATGCACCACTCCCCATCATTGTCTATTTAGTTTAGGTTATATGTGTATGTACATGCTTGGATTTTATGTAGATTGTAGGTACTGAGCATCGACTTCCCTGAATTGCCAAGATGAGCATGCCCTATCACAATATCTCAATGGTAAAAGAGGAGAGATAATTCTTAAGCATAAATCCTAACCTTATGCCAATTGTCCTAGAATGTGGACAAATATCTGAGCTATTACCCTTCTAAATTCATCAAGTGATGTGAATTCATGATTTTGACCCTTGAGTTTGGTTTAGTATTATGTATGTTATAATGAGATTTTCGTATTTAGTCTTGTGGATTTGTTGTGATTTTTAGTTATAATTAAATCAAATTATAAGAATATTAAATGGTTTAATTTAATAAAAAAATTATAAAGAAAAATAATTATTTAATTATATCTAATTAATTAAGAAATTAATTTTAAAAAGAATTAAATTTAAAATATTTAATCTAATTTTGACATAATTATAATAATGTAATTTAATAATAATTTATTTAGGAGTTTCATTTTTACAATAAACTTTAAATATTATTATTATTTAAATTAATAAATTTTTTATTAATGATGTCTTGTGATTTATTAAAAGTGAGAAAGAATTAATTTAATAAAGATTATTTTAATTAAATTGCAAAAATTTTGCATGTGAAATTAAAATAAATTAAAATAATAAAGAAAAGGTTGTGCATGATTGCAAAACCAGAACCCTAAAGGGAGAAAACTCTTTATTAAGAAATTAGAGCTCATTTCTTCACACACAAGGTTTGGAGAAGCCAATTTCCAAGAAGAGGATTTTCGAAAGAAACGGAATTTGCTAGCGAGATTTAAGCATTCCTTCATTTAGCATCAGATCCAGGTAGGATCTTGTTGAATTTTTGTGTAGTAATTATACTTTTGAAATCTTTGTCTTCTTCATGTTTATGAATTTGTATTCAAAATTTAAGATTTGGAACCCTCGTAGAGTAATTATTATTCTTCATTGTTGAATTATCTGTGTGAGAAATCTTGTTATTCGTAAATGTGGATCAATTTAGAAAATTGTGAATTGTGATAGGGTTTGGAAAAGAAAACTAGATTTAATTTTGACTATTTAATTTTTGCTACCCTATCAAATCTAGATTGTAAAATTATCAAATATATATATATATATATATATTGATCGTTAAGATGTCAAAGTCAAGATTAGTTATTATTTTATTAAGCACAGGTAGATTCGAACCCAAGACCTCTTCCATAAGAGGCTCACAATTTACTATTGTGGTGTAAATTCTTGCATACATATATATATATATATATATATATATATATATGTATGTACACATACGTACGTATCTGTACACATACGTACGTATGTGTACACACATATATATACATACATGTACATATATATATATATATATATATATATATATATATGTACATGTACATGTACATATACATATACATATACATATATATATATATACATATATATATGTACATATATACATATATGTCTATGTATATATATATGTACATATATCTATATATACATATACATATATGTACATATATATACATATATACATATATACATATATGTACATATATATACATATATGTATATATATGTATATAGTATATATATGTATGTATATACATACATATATATACATATATGTATATATACATATATATATGTACATATATATACATATATATGTACATACATATATATACATAAAATGTATATATACATATATATGTACATACATATATATACATATATATCTAGATATATACATATATATATCTATATATATACATATATCTATGTATGTGTATATATATGTACATACATATATATACATACATACATACATACATATATATATATATGTGTATATATGTATGTACATATATATACACATACATACATATATGTATATATATGTATATACATATATATATACATATATATATATACATATATATATATATATATATATATAATTACTATAGTAATTGGTGATTACGGTGATAATTATAAAATAATATAATATTTTTTTAAAAAATTGGAATTGGTTTATAGGGACTTTTTTATGATGTTTATTTATTTATATAAAAAAGATAATTAAAAAGTATATATTAATAGGGAGGAAGGCCACCACTCCCACAACCCCTCTTCCTTTCTCTATCATTGATGGCAAGATGGTCGCATACGACAGAGCTGTTGTTGTGGCAACAGGGCTATGATGCCCTTCATTAGCCTACGAGCTTTAAATGTTATAAATGAGGCAAGTTTTTTATTTTAATTTGATTTTGAATTAAATTTTTTAATATATTTTATATTATTAAATGTTAACTTATTAAATTGAAATTATTAATAAATATTACTTAATTACTATTAATTTTTAATTATTATTATTAATAGCTATTAAATGTTAGTTATTAATAATTTAATAGTTACTATTAGTAATAAATTAATAATTTTAAATTAAAATTTAGATAAATATTATTTTATAAAAAGGTAAAAAAATGTTGTTTGGGTAAATTAAGATATAATTATGTATTTTTGGAAATTCTAATCAAATTATTTTAAATGGGGAAATTGCCTAATCCTTTTGTTATGTGACTCAAATTTTGGTTTTAGATTATATATTTCATATGAGACAATTTTTATTATCTTTTGATAATTCCAAAACCTTAGCAAATTTGACACTTGGAAAATGAAAACTTGAACCTTGATTCTAAAACAAAATCATATGTTTTCAAAAGCAAACAAAATTATGAAACTACTTTTGATGAGATGTATGTTTTACCTTGTGTTGGGTTCGGGTATTGACTTAGTATGTTGGCCAGTCGGGATGTTTACTAGAGGCTTGGGGGATTTTTTTTTGGGATGATGTTATGTATATTTTGGTCACGATCTTTTATACTCAACCATGGAGATGTGTCATGTGTTTCTATGATGAGTTTTGGTCAGTGCTTGTTGATGCTTGTATATAACTGAGGTGATTATTGTGACTATCTTGTTGTAGCCTTTGAGTTTTTGATTGGTTATGTTTTGGTGCTTTCCAGTTGCTTATTTAAGACTAATGTGATTATTGTGATTGGTCTTTAGGTGTTTTCAGGTTACTTGAGGTGAATATTATATTTTATCTATAGGTGTTTTCCAGTTATTTATTAAGGACTGAGGTGAAATTTGTAATTTTAAGAGTTGTACTTTTCATAAGCTTATGGTAGGTAATCTATGTGTACATTGGGAAGTGACTTGCAATGGAGGTCGGAGCCTTAAATAGGTTGCCTAGGTAATCCATTGTAAGTTGTTTTAATAAGTGATAACTTTTCATTAAATGAGAGTAAAATGAAATAATAAGTTTCAGTGTTTTTCCTCACCCATGCCTTGAGTGTTGGTACATGCTAGGATGGGAGTAGAGAGGATGCTTGGTTGCGACCTTGCTTCATTAGTATTCCTTGTCTATACAAAAGGTTACTGATGCTGCATAGAGACACTAGGGGGCCAGAGTCTAGAGAGTCTACTAGGGTAACCTTAGAGTTGGCTCATGTGATGACACTTGCCCACTTGCATAGCAAATTTTCTATGTGTCTTTGTTGCATCTAGGTATAGATGTTACTTGTGTCTTGATACCTTTGAGATAGATTGCTATTAGGATTTCCTTGACCTAGATGTTGGTTATGACTTGTGGATTAATATATGTATGAGACTTGAGACTATCTCCTTAGTGTGGTTGGAGTGGGCATTTAGATTCCACAAGGTTGGGTAGTAGTGCTTTTTCTTATACCATTACGATTTGATAGTTGGATGTACTTGTGTAGTTATTCCTTTCATTCCAATCTTGTGTTTATGATGTATGGTTTAATTATGTTGTATTGTATTTGATTTTTTGAGTTACTATGAGATGATGCATTTTATTCTTGATGTATGTTCTTTGAGCTTTTCATACCCTGTGACTTGTACAGAGGATGATTATGAATTTTGATTATGCCAATTGGCATCTTATGTAATTATACATTATTTAATTAGAATTGTACTTGTAATTATTCTTTTATGTGGATTTGTTGTGTATCGGTTTTAGTATTAATAAAACTTAGTAATATATGTGATTCAATGTCATGAGAACCTTACAAGATGTAATCTATTTATGATGGTTGTGTGTATGTGAGTTATTCTTCTGCTATATTATCTCTTATTTTTATTATCTTTATAAAAAAATGTTTGGCAAACTTAGTGAAACTTTAGACTAATTAATTTTGGGTTGCTTGGTGGAGCATTACAATAATTAGACTTCTATTCCTCTTGAAGATCAATACATAACCACATTTATAACACCTGTTGATATGAGATTGTTTTGAATTAAAGAATCTATAATGGAACAATCATTATTTTTTCAATGATGTCAAACCTACTACTTGCTGGTGAGACAATTTCTTTTTTGCTTTGAAAGCTATGATTTAATTGATTGATGAAGAGGATTTGAAAAGAGGAGATAACAAGAGCACCTAGAGAAAGGTTGAGTTATTTGGTATACAAAATAAGCACTGAGACAAAGTAAGACATCCATACTATAATGTGTTATTTATCTACTTAAAGTTTGAAAAAAAAGATTACTCGAGATGAGACTAGAAGAAGATCAAGTAAGAAAAGTTTTTGCCAAGTCTTGTCGAGCAATCAATGCAAGCCGAGTAGAAATCAGTTGAAGTTGAGTAAAAATCAAGAGGTGTCAAGAAAAGATGATAAATACTAAAAGCCTAGTGATTTTTAGTATGTGTTGAGTAAAGCTTAGTTGGTGTCGAGCATCAATAAACTTTAGTGGTTTTCAAGTGAACCAGTGTTGGTCAAGTGACAAAACATTATAGATGTCAAGTGACAACATATTGATGTCGAGTGCCAGTAAATGTGTTAAATCAAAGATTTGACAAATTTGGGCCAACTATTTTCATTTCTTGAATTATTTGAAGCATAAGGAAAACAACTATAATGAGATGGTGACATAGAATTCAAGGTAAACTATTTTGAGGTGAATTCAAAGAAGATTGTAAAAATAGTTTCTAGAGGAACCAAATGATAAAGTGGGTAGATTTATTGAATTCTAACTAATATGACCTAACCCTAAAATGGACGATTATGGTTAAGAGGACAAATATCTAAATTATCTATTTATAGAGATAGTTGGTCAGAAGAAAAGTTTGTCATGTGCAAGAACCTAAGGAAGAGGAGTCTAGGGTATTACTTCACTCAATGACCAAATAGAAGAGACCATTGTTGGCATACAGAGAAACAAGGATGAATAGTATGAATGCTTGAAGGGTGAATAAGCTATTGGAGCTGAATTGTATGAATTCCTAGAAAAATGGAGGACTAAAACAAAGATTTGTAATCTGCAAGTGAGTTTTAATTTGTTATCAGATGAAGCCTTACTATTACTTTCTAATCATTGTATCAGTTTAGGGTAAATCCTTTGGATTAAGTTTGACCTAATAGAAATTTTTAAATCCTTTAACTGGGTGACATTCTAATGGAATGGTCTAAATCCTCTAACAAGGCTCACTCCTAATAGAGTGATTGAAATCCTCTAACTAGGTCACATTTAACAATGTGTATTGTAACATTTAACAAGGTTGGCCTTTCACAGGGCATCACTTCAAAAGAGTGAGAATTAGTAGCATGTTAATTGTGGTTTTTACCAAATTGGGATTCCATGTAAAATCCTTGTGTCAAGTTGTGTAAATGTTCTTATGGTGTTTCATGTTTACATTTATGAAAAGTTGTTTGACCTAGGACAATAACCTACAAAGTTTAAGTATTGTATGATCTAATGGATGCATTCATGATAAATTTTTATCGATATGGGTCTACTGAGCATTGAAAAGTTTTATTTGTATATCTACACCTTGGATAACTGATTCAACCCCCTCTCAATTTTTCTAAAGAATTCCAAAAACACCTTGGGGAAGCTTTATATAGGTTATAATATCCTTTGGATTAAAGAATGCAATTGCAACTTATCAATGTTCTATGACTCTGATATTTCATGACTACATACATAAGATTCTTGAAGATTATGTTGATGACATTCTTTCTAAATCAATAAAGTATAATGAAAACATGGTTATATTACAAAAAAGATTTAAATGGATAATAAGTTATAATATTTGATTGAATCCTTGTAAGTGTCCTTTGGAGTGGACACTGGAAAACTACTAGGATTTATAATCTCTAATCGTGGTATTGAAGTTTATATTAAAAGATATAAGCTATTTTTAATATGCATCTTCCAAGGAACATATCACAACTTTGCAACCTACAAGGGAAGATACGAACTATTTAACAATTTATTTCAAACCTAATTGATAGAACTATTCCATTCACATCCTTTCTCAAGAAAGATTATATTTTCTCTTGGAATGATGAATGTCAACAATCATTTCAACCATTTAAGGATTACCTCACTAATCCTCATGTCTTAAAGCCTGCACAACCTGATAAACCTTTATACTTATGCACATCTACTTCTTTGAATGCATTGAATGTGGTTCTTATTAAAAATGATAGTAATGGTAAAGAACATCTTGTCTATTGCATTAGTTATACTTTGATTGATTATGAGACAAGATATACAACAATTGAGAAGTAATGTTTGGCTTTAGTTTTTGCATGTCAAAAACTTCAAAATTATCTTTTAAATGTGAAAGTCAACATAATGGTAAATTTTAATCCTTTAAAATATATTTTTACTAAGATATACTTACTAGGGCAATTGGAAAAATAGGTTATAATTTTGAAAAATTTGACTTGAAGTTTATATCTCATAAATCTATTAAAGGCCAAGCCTTAGCTGATCATTTGGATGGGGATCCTTCTTCACATATGGTTATAACTCTGATTGATTTTCTTGACACAAAAATATTATCTATGGATAAGGACAATGTTTGGGAAATGTATTTGATGGTTCTCAATGCAAAATTGGTGTTGGTGTGGGTATAATACTTGTTCCCCCCTTCTAAAAATTTAATTCCTCATTTTTTTGTTATTATTTATAACTTATCTTCCTGGCTATGCTTATGTTTCTCCTAATAGCATAATCCTTATGTTTTATTAGTGTGTAGTATTTAGAATCCCAAAATATTACATTAGAAATATTTTTACTTTCTCAATAATTTTTATTTTTATCAAAATAATTATAAACATTAATCATAGAAACAACAGTCTCTTTTATATCATCAAAAGTTGGTATACATGGAAGACATTATACAAAATATTCCTATATATAGAGATATATATCATCTATCTATCAAATCTCTCTCAATACTCTATAGTGTTATGACCCCCTGATCTCTCATGTCCTTAATGAGAAGAATATGGTCTTTAGGATGCACTACTATCAACATGGTTGCTAGAGGAGATATGCTCCATAATGTGCTCTTGAAACTTTTTCTCTCAAAACATGATACTTATTAGATACATGTTTAGTCTTAGAATGCAACACAAGATTCTTAGAAATACTCATTGTACTTGTGTTATAGAAATGTATAATAAAAGGCTCTAAGAATTCAATCCCAGTATCCTTCAACATCTTCTTCATCCACATGATCTAATTATAATTTTTTACTATTTCTACATACTCTGCTTCTATTGTACTCTATGAAATACAATCAATTTTTTTGCTCAACCAAGAAACCAATCTTCCTCCAAGGAAAAATGCTCCACCACTAGTGCTCTTTTTTTCATCCATACTACCTACCCAATCTGCATTAGTATAAGCACACAGAGTAAAATCACTTGATATGTCATACCACAATCCAAAAGTAGGTGTACCCATCAAATATCTGAATATTCTCTTTACTGTTGCATAATCTGATTCCTTAGGATCAGCTTGAAATCTTGCTACTATCCCAACTACATTTTCTATATTAGGTCTAGTGTGAATTAGATATTGAAAACCTCCAATCATAGATCTATACTTCTTTTGATCAGTTGTAGGTGTCTCATCTTTTGTAGATAACTTGTGAGTAGTTACATAGGTATACCAAAAGGCTTATGAATTTCCAAGCCAACTCTTTTCAATAAGTCTTCCAAATACTTACCTTGTGATAAGAAAATTCCATCACTATTCTATACAATCTGTAGACCTAAGAAAAATTTCATCTCACCAATCATACTCATCTCAAATTCATTTTTCATTTCATCAAAAAACTCATCACTTACTTCATAATTTCCCCCAAAGATTATGTCATCCACAAATATTACAATAACCAACAATTCATTCTCAATTTATTTCAAATACAAATTACTATCTTTTGTACTTTTAGCAAATCCCAAATTTGACAAATATTTGTTCAATCATGCATACAAGGTTCTAGGTGTTTTCTTTAGACCATAGAATACTTTCTTTCATCTGCATATTGTGTCCTTTGGTTTTGTAGAAGGAAATCCTTTAGGATTCTCTATGTAGACTTCTTCAAGTTCTTCATTTAAAAATTCTAACTTTACATCCATCTAATATAATTTAAACTTCTTACTTGCTATATAGGCCAAGAACATTCTTATTACTTCAAGTCTAGCAATAGGTGAAAATGTTTCCTCATAACCTATGCATTTTTGTCATGAATATAATTTGCATACCAATATTTCTTTAATCCTCACAACCTCACCTTGTTCATTCATCTTTTTTTCTAAAAGCCCATTTAGTTACTATAGCATTCATGCCTTTAGGTCTAGGAATCAATTCACATGTCTCATTCTTCACAATCTAATCTAGTTATTCCTTCATTTCTTGAATCTAATGATCGTCCTTGCATGCCTCATCTACACTCATTGGTTCAACTTGAAAAATTAGACATAATTCTTTATGTACTATGTTTCTTGTCATAACGCCTTTGTCTTTGCTTCCAATAATATGATCAATAGGGTGGTTCTTTGTCAAATTATGTTTCGCATATGTGTTGTTATTTCAATTATAACTTATTCTCTAGGCTCAGATCTTGTTTCTTCTCTTTGTTCAACAATATGAACATCATTTTTCAAATAATTGTTAGTCTCAAAGAAAGCTTCAATATTCTCTCTAATAGATATAGGATTATCCTCTTCTTCATCAGAATTATAATCCAACATTATTTCTTTTACTCCAAACTTTTCATCCACTTTCACATTTGCACACTAAATAATATTCTTAGGTCTTTGATTAAAATATCTATAAGCTTTTATTTTTAATTAATAACCAAGGACATGCCTTCATCACTTCTTGCATCAAACTTACCAATATCATCATCTCTCTTTATGTAACACTTCCAAAAAATTTGAACTATTTTACTGATGGTGCATGTCCAAACCATAATTCCTAAGGGGTCTTGTTTGTACCTTTTCTGATCTACACTCTTTTCATGGTATATACTATTGTGTTGACTGCTTCTCTCCAAAATGTCTTGGGTACATCATTCTCAAACATCATCCCTCTTGTTGGTTTTGTTATAGATCTATTTCTTCTTTCAAAAAACTCTCCACCTCTATTTGATCTCAAACATTTTATTTTTACTCCAAATTCATTCTCAACTCTATTCTTGAACAACTTGAACTTTTCAAATGCCTCTAGTTTTTCTTTAAGAAATGATACCCACATCATTCTAGTGAAATCATAAATATATATCATAAAGTACCTTTCACCATAGAATCCTCTTGTTCAAGTAGGGGCACTCAAATTTGTATGAATAATCTCCAATTTTGTTGTGGTAGTGAAACATTTTCTAGGAAAAGAAGCTTTCTTCTTCTTAGCCATAACACATTCTTGTTGTAAATATAAGGTAGGCTAGATTACTCAGAGATGAGGGGTGAATCAAGAACCAATAAAATTTAGACTTAATTCACCAATCAAACCATCACCACATAATTTGATCTTTTTGGATGCATGAATGAATGAAAGCAATAAAATATTCATAAAATATTGATACAAGATATGGCAACCCAAAAACCTTCCAAATAGAAAGTAAAACTGGGGTGGGGATGATATCCACAAGCTTTATGACTATGGTATAAAGTTGTCCTATTAAGGCTTACAATTGACCACTTCTAGTGATCTTCCCTATTAGGAGCAATAAGTATTGTTAGGTCCACCTTGTGAAAGGATTTACAAACACACAGTGAGGTATGCACTTTATTAGGAGATTTGGAGTATGACTGTTAAGTCCACCTTGTTATAGGATTTGATGGATGCACCTATTAGGATGAACCAGTGATTGATCTTTGATTTGCAACTTTGATTTTATGAATGAGATTCCTTGAATTTCAATGATCGCCTAACTGTGATAGATAAGTCTCTGTTATACCTTATACTACTTGTAGCCTTCTTCAATTCATAGTCATCTACTTCTTCTTCACAATCATTACTACATTTGGATATGATACAAAGTATTACATATATACCAATCCACTTAATTATCTTCTAGAGTCGGCTACAATACTAAATTCATCATAATTCATGAGGTCTACCCATTGTTGTAACTAAGGTTTTGAATACAACTTAATAATGTTCTAACACTCGAAAAATGTTGTCAACACTCAACAAACTTTGGCACTCAGTTGACTTTGAAGCTGAATCCATATTGATCACTTTGAGTAGCAAGAACTTGGTTAGCACTGTATGACTCAGTGAACACTAGAAACTCAGTAGATACTAAAATGCTTGGTTGACACTGTGATGCTCAGTCAATACTAAATTCACTTTGTTAACACTATGAGCTTAGTAGAAACTAATGTAATTGGTTAACACTATAGAGCTTGGTTAACACTAAGATCTTCATCACTTCTACTGAAAATCTCAATAGACTCTACTATGCTTGAGCAATATTCTATACTATCTTGGATGCTTGGTAGGTATTATGTAGCTCAACATGAACTGCAATCTAACTATTTAGCTCGGTAACAACTAAAACACTTGGTTAACACTACTAGAAGAATAATAAGACTGGTAGTAATTGTAAAGCTCGGTAGCAATGTAACCAATTGACTAAGTGTTAAGCCACTAATAGACAAATGATTTGACCATAAGGTAAAAAATCTCCCCCTTTGGTATTAGTTATGAAAACATTTGTCATGCCAATAATTTGAATTCTCAAAATTACAAGTCAAAACTCCTTTTGTCATTTGTAGCTCGATAACCTCTTACTCTATTTTTTTTCTTTTTTTTTTCAAAATTTCTTTTGTAGACATATTTTCTGCTAATTTTTACATGTGTTTTCTTTCATATTATTACTTCTCCATATCTGTCTCCCCCATACATATATCTAGAGTATGATAATATTCTCCTATACTTGTAATTTTCTCCTCCTTTTTGACGTAGATGCCAAAGTTGCAAAATATTTACAAGTTAATACAAAAATGTGACAAGAAATCACTATGTACCTTCAAAATGATTTCCATAGTCTTGTTCCAATTCTCTTGCAATACCTTAGATGCATGCAAGGCTATCTATACTTTTGTTGAAAGGTCCATCATATGGTTAGCTATGGAGAAGTTATTGTCATGGATCAATGTCTTTGCATGTGCAATATGCTTTTTTAGTGCATCCATTTTGGGAAGGATCGTGCCTTGAATATCTGCAAGTGTAGCCCTAATCATGTCTTCTTCCCTTGGTAATTCTACTTGAAGATCTTTCAAGTGCCTGATCTTCACAAAATGTGCAAAGCTGTAACTAGGATAAAGTGATAATTTTTGTGCACTTGCCTTCAAGTCATCTTCTATCTTAGATAGTTTATGTTTTATTTCTTTAGTGAAGATAGATGTATCACTTAACTTAAAAAATAAAGAAACAACATTATTTATAGATATTTCAAGTGTAGCAAGAATGGTAGATAATTATACTTGGTCAATAGTTATCTTCTCCATAACTTTTTTAAAAAAAAATTCTCTCTACCCTCTATAGAATTTTTTCTTGTCCATTTATCTCCTCGTTATATTTGTGAAAAACTTCAATAAGTTGATCCAAAATTGGTTTCTTCTCATCAACCTCAATACTTAGTGCATCAATGAATATGCTTTTTATATCCTCAAGCACTAGATTCTTCTTTTTCTTCTCTTCTCTGAGCTTTTGGTGTCTTGCTCTTTTCTTCCATAGCTCTCCAAGGGTATCCATTTGATCAAGAGTCAAATTGGAAAGATCCTAATCTAGTATCACAATGTCCTCCTCTAGATCAATTTCTTTAGAAGATTATTCTACTTATTTTCCCTTTTCTTTCTAAATAGCAGGAGGAACAATGTATTTTCCTTTGCTCAAAACATATGTACTCAATTGAGGCTTACCCTCAGCTATCATTGAACTTATTATGGATACACTCAGTAATGAAACAATAGTAGAATAAGTAGATACATCAACAAAAGTAGAAGAAATAATATTAACAATGAGAATATCTTGTTGTAGCTTGGTAATCTTGATGTTAGAAAGAATGGAGCATGTTGATTGGTAGATGAAGTGATAGTAACTTCACTCTTCATGATGCTCAGTAATGTTTCTCTAGAGATTTTTGCAGTACTTGGTAATGTATTTTTTACCTCAACCAACTTGGTAGAAGATTTCTCTGAGCTAGATTGCACTAAGGCTTTGCTTGGAGAATGAGGAAAGGAGGCCATAACCTCTGCTGTTATCTTCACATACTCCAATCTGATCTCCTTTTCTATCGCTTTCTTTCTCAGAACATGATACTAAATAGATATATGCTTAGCTTAATAATGGAATAAAAGATTCTTAGACATACTCAATGTACTTGTGTTATTACAGTAAATGATAACAAGTTCTGATATCCTTTAAAATTTTCTTCATCCACATAACTTGATTACAATTATTTGTTGTTGCAACATAATCTGCCTTAGTTGTACTTTGTGAAATACAATCTTTCTTCTTTCTTAACAAAGAAACCAATATTCCTCCAAGAAAGAACGTTCCACCAGTGGTGTTCTTTCTATCATCTATAGTACCTTCCCAATCTGCATCAATATATGCACATAGAGTGAAATCACTTGACCTATCATACCAAATTCCATAGTCGGGTGTTCATTTCAAATATCTAAATATTCTCTTTACTACTTCAAAATGATTCTCCTTAGGATCATCTTTAAATCTAGCTACAATCCCAACTACATTTTCTATATCTAGTCTAGTGTGAGTCAAATATTGCAAAACTCCAATCATGGATCTATACTTCTTCTGCTCTATTGCAAGTGTCTCATTTTTGCTAGACAACTTGCGATCGATTATCATAGGTGTACCAACAAGTTTACAAATTTCTAATCCAAACCTTTTCAACAAATCCTTTAGGTACTTATCTTGCAAAATGAAAATACCATCACTATTCTTCACAATCTGCAATGCTAGGAAAAACTTCATTTCTCCTATCATGCTCATATCAAACTCATTCTTCATTTCTTCAGCAAACTTATCACGTGCCTCGTCATTACCTCCAAATATGATGTCATCAACAAACATTACTATTATCAGCAAATCATTTTCAATTTCTTTCAAATACAAGTTACTATCTATCATACCCTTAGCAAATTCAAGTTTTTCCAAATAACTGTCAAACCCTACATACTAGGTTCTAGGTGCTTGATTCAGACCATATAGAGATTTCTTTAGTCTTCATACTATGTCTTTGTCTTTTGATAAAGGAAAACCTTCAGGCTGGTCAATATATACCTCTTCTTCAAGTTCTCCATTTAGGAAGGTTGATTTAACATCCATTTGATAGATCTTGAACTTCTTATTTGTTGCATAAGATAAGAACATTTTTACTGCTTCCATTCTAGCTACAGGTGCATATGTCTCCTCATAGTCTATGCCTTCTTGTTGTGAATATCCCTTGCATACAAGTCTAGCCTTGTTCCTCACAACTTCACCTTTCTCATTCATCTTGTTTCTAAATACCCATTTGGTTCCTATCACATTCTTGTCTTTCGATCTAGGAATTAACTCCCGTGCGTCATTCTTCTCAATCTAATCTAATTCTTCCTTCATTTCTTGAATCTAATGATCATCTTTACATTCTTCATCTATGCTCTTAGGTTCAACCTGAGATGTCAAACATATCTCCTCATTTACTCTATTTCTTGTCTTCACACCTTTGTCGTTGCTTCCAAATATCTACTCAAGAGGGTGTTCCTTTGTTAAATTCATATTGGGGGTAGGATTTGACAATTCAACTCTTATCTCATCTCTAGGTTTAGATCTTTTCTCTCCTCTTTTCTCTCCTCATTTCTCAATAATTAACACATCATTCTACAAATTATTGTTAATCTCAAAGAAAACTTCTGCATTTTTTATATCAATTCCAGAATTATCTTCTTCTTCATCTGAATTATAATCTACCATCTTTTCCTTAGCTCCAAACTTTTCATCAATCCTTACATTTGTGCATTCAAATATTGTCTTAGTTCTATAGTAAAAACATCTGTATGCCTTGCTTTTCAATGAATAGCCAAGAAACATACCTTCATCGCTTCTTGCAAGCTTACCAATCTCGTCATCTCTCTTAATGTAACATTTGCTCCCAAATATTATGAAATACTTAACTCATGGTAAATGACCAAACCATAGTACATAAGGTTTTTTTCTCATACCTTTTCTAGTTTGTACTCTATTTAGAGTGTATCCTATTTAATTGACTACTTCTCTCCAAAATGTCTTAGAAACATCATTCTCAAACAACATCTATCTTGTTGCCTCTACTATTGATTTATTCCTTCTTTTGGCAATCTCATTCTACTCAAATGTTCTTGGTGAGGATAGTTTCCTTTTAATTCCACCCTCTTCACAAAATATGTTGAACTCTCTAGAGGTGAACTCTCCTCCACTATTTGATCTCAAACATTTTATCTTAACACTAGATTCATTCTCAACTCTATTCTTAAATATCTTAAACTTCTCAAAAGCTTCATATTTCTCTTTCAAGAATGCTACCCACATCATTCTAGTAAAATCATCAATGAAAATCATAAAGTACCTTTCACCATAGAATCCTCTTGTTCTTGAAAGACCACGTAGATCTATGTGGACAATCTCCAGCTTGTCTCTGGTAGTGAACTTCTTGCTAAAAAATGATACTTTCTTTTGTTTAGCCAAAATACATTGTTTGCAAATAATATTAGTAGGCTTTGTAATCTAGCAAGTATCTGACTACAAATGTACTAATAACCTTTATAATATTATCAAAGTTTATGTGACAAAATCTTATATGTTACACCAACTATTGTCCACTTTAGCTACCAAACATGTCATTTCAGTAGGATTCAACTAAAATGCATTACATTTAGGATCTTGTGCCTGCTCCAATCAGCTTACCATCTCTATCTTTGATCATGCATGTATTCTCAGTGAATTGCAACTAATAACCCTTGTCCACCAACTATCCAACACTCAACAAATTATGCTTCAATCCATCAACAAAATAAACATTGTCAGTGTTAGTTTTACCATCAAGAGTAATGGATCCAATTCATATTATAGGGTAGGTTGCATTGTTACCAACTCTAACAATACCTCCATCATGATTCTAGAACTTGAAAAAAATATTCATATCACTAGTCATGTGATGTGAACAACCACTATCAATTATGCAATTAGATTTCTTTTCCACTTGGGAAACTAGAGCTCTTTCTTCTCTAATTTCTCTATCAAGATCATCTTCCTTGATAGCCAACAATACCAATTGATCATCACATTCACTTTGACCCTTTTCATTAGATTATTCATCTTCATTTGTATACAAATAGTTTCTATCTCTATCTCTTCTAGGATTAAACTTTCCTTTATACTTTTTCTCTCTTTTAGGACATTTAGATGCATAATGACCAAATTCATTACAAGTCCAACATTTAAATATTTTCTTACCATCTTTTTCTCTTCTCATAAGAAGGGCTATAACTTCCTCAATCTTCTTGTCTTCCTCAAATCTACTACTACTAGCAAAATCTCCACGTGTGCTTGCAATTCTTGTCAAATTAGGTCAAATGTTCAAGGAACTGAAAGTTGTTTTGACTCTAGCTAGATCTCTAGACTATCTTAGATCGACTTATGTAGACTTTAATCTTCCAAGCAACATTTCCTTTGTGAAATTCTTTATGTAAGGTATTAATAGATTAATCATCTAAGCTACTTGCTTGAATGGTGGCATCAAACTTTTTAAGATCTTCTATACTACTTCATCTTCTTCCTTGGTTCTACCAAGAGACCACATTCTTGAAATAATTTTTGATATTCTACTAATATAGCTTCTTATAGATTCATCTTCCATCATCTTAGCATCTTGAAATGTGCATATCCAATTCCGAAATGTCATTTTTTTTTGCATGTGGATCACCTTCAAAAGTATATTCTAATGCTTTTCAAATGTCATAAGATGTTTGAAGTGACTTTACCTAACTGTATTCATTCTCTGGAAGAGCTGATAGTAGAACTTCTCTAGCTCTCATATTACACATGAACAAATCTTTTTTTGCTTAATTGCATTTCTCAAGTTTATCTTCTTCCACAAAAATCTCCTCACTCTTTGTCAAGATCCAATAACCTAGACCCATGCATAACAAATGAGTCTTCATCTTCTCCTTCCAACTGTCATAGTTGGCCCCATCAAATCTAGGAATATCCTTTCTAAAATATTCACCATCAATCTCTCAAATTTATTAAGCTTATCCTTCAAGGACTTTATGCTCTAATACCAATTGTTAGAATATATAGTCAACAATTATAACTTAGAGGGGGGGGGGATCAGTTATCAAACTAATATCACAAGTATCAACCTTATTAAACTTTAACCATTTGAGAAATATAATCAAAAACCACAACAAGATACTCGTACACAATAACACCATATATGTTAACTAGGGAAACCCTTAAACAAGATGATATACTAATATAAATGTTCCTTGTTAGAGGATGGACCCTGTTAGGAGTCTATGAATACATTTAGTACATATGAGACCCTGTTAGGAGACATTGAATCCATGTTAGGAGATTCCAACCCTGTTAGGAGTTGTGGAAGACAATTGGACCTACTACCCAAATAGCTTCAAGGGAAAGACCAATCAACCTATAGTATGTAAAATGCTACAAAGAAGAAGCATAATAAACTATACTACTTCCTACATCATTGCATACACCTCAAAATATGGAAGTAAACATGTAAATAGTGATGACAGGAAATTAAAAAAGAGTTTAAACTATCCAAGACAACACTAATGCAAACCTCCTAAAATCACTAAGTGTTGATGATGTCATTATTGGAATGTGGTTGCTCACAAATCCTACAACATAACCATGGATTGAATATTTCTTATGGAAATGAGGAGAGGGATCTTATTTTATAAGAAATGAGATGAAATGCACAATTGAGATCCAAAATGAGATGAAGGGATAGGATTCCTTAGGATCAATGAGGTGTCCATGAGGTGGAGGCCAAGTAGACTCCATGTGGATTAAGGTTTTAACCATTTAAAGGGGGAAGATTCTCACACATGTGTGAGAAACCTTTGATGTGATGGGTCAATGACATGTGTAAGAGATTTGGAGGCTCAAGGTTTCTCACACATGTGTGAGACATATTTGAAAGTGATGGTTCAATGACATATGTAAGAGGTTAGAAGCTCAAGGTTTCTCACACATGTGAGAAACTTTGGTCCAAATGTGAAGGGGGACAAATGTGTAAGAAGGAATAGATTGGGTAAGTGTAAGAGGTGTAAGAGACTTGCCTGGACAAAAGGAGAAAGTCATGAGAATGGTCTATCATTTGGCACATGTGTGAGCACATGATTAGGCTTAATAGGTGTGGATAAGGATTAATTAGTGGGCAAGTGGATTGACCAAGGTTAGAAGGATGGATTAGGTTAGGGAAGTGAGGTTAGGTAAGGGTTAAAGTTAGGAGCCATATGCTCAAATAGAGTTAAATTTAATATTTAATTCCAAGTGGGATTAAAATGAATTAATTAAGTAAAGTAAGTAATTTACTTAATTAAAGTGAAAGATTAAGATGCAAGTGGGATGAGGGGAAATTGGCTAGGATCAAATAAATGTAAATTTATTTAAATCAAGGGTAGGAAATAAAAATGAATGTAATTAAAAAAATATAAATTTATTTAATTAAAGGTAGGATAAGGATAAAATTAAATAAATAATAAATATCTATTTAATTGGTCAAGATAAGGGTATTTGTGCTCAATTGGATAATTTTAGGTGTCTAAATTTAGCCCCTCTTTGATATAAAATCATTGATGTTATATCAAAGAAAATAAAAATATACTAGATAAAAGGATAAGACCAGTAGCTTGATGCCCTAGTCACAAAAGGAAGGATGACAAGGGTGGAAAGGTATGCCCCCTCGAGAGGACATGTGGGTTAGGAGAATACATATGTTCTCTCAAAATGAATAGGAGTATGGAAGGGAGTGAAAAATGATAAGATTGATAAAGTTATGCTACAATGGTGTGAACAACCTAATTTTGATATTGTATTCAACACTATGCACCAAGGTATGATGGACCAAGATGACAATGTCTCAAGTATGTGATTAAAAGGATCTAGTAAAACCATATTCCTTATGAAACCATGATATGAAAGACTATGATAAATGAAAAAAATACAAATACATACAAGTAACAAGCAATCATGCACAATAAACTAAAAGCAAACCAAAATTTTGCCCCTAGTCAAAACCAATTAATGGATTGATTGATGATGATTGATTGAAGATGACAAAGTTAACGATAAGAACAATGCATATCCAACGATTGGGAAGGAAACATCCCATGATGATGTCTAAATATGGTCAATGGATTATTAGTTGATTGGGTCAAATTGATGAATTGATTAAGGATCAACATGGTAGATTGCAAGAAATGATTAGTATTAATTTCACATGATTTATTATTATTATTTATTTATATATTGATTCAATTTTTTTATTTTTATGGAGATTTTTATTTTATGGAGATTTTTTATTATTATACCTTTGCACCCTCGTCATCCTTCCTTATCCTTTTGTGACTAGGGCATCATGACTAGTCTTATCCTTTTATCCACTATACTTTTATTTTCTTTGATATAACATCAATGATGGTATATCAAACAGGGGCAAAATGTAGACACTTAAAATTATCCAATTGAGCAAAAATACCTTTATCTTGACCAATTAAATAGCTATTTATTATTTATTTAATTTTAGCCTTATCCTACATTTAATTAAACAAATTTACATTTATTTAATTACATCCATCTTTATCCCCTATCCTTGATTTAAATAAATTTACATTTATTTGATCTAGCCTATTTCCTCTCACCCCACTTGCTTCTTAATCCTTCATTTTAATTAAGTAAATTACTTACTTTACTTAATTAATTCCTTCTAATCCCACTTGGAATTAAATATTAAATTTAATTCTATTTGAGCACATGGCTCCTAACTTTAACCCTTGCCTAATCACACTTCCCTAACCTAACCCATCCTTCTAACCTTGGTCAATTCACTTGCCCACTTATTAATCCTAATCTACACCTATCAAGCCTAATTATGTGCTCACACATGTTCCAAATGAGAGACCATTCTCATGACTTTCTCCTTTTGTCTAGGGAAGTCTCTTACACCTCTTACACTAACCCAATCTATTCCTTCTTACACATTTGTCCCTATTCACATGTGAACCAAAGTTTCTCACGCATGTGTGAGAAACCTTGAGCTTCCAACATCTTACATATGGCATTGACCTATCAAATTTCAAAGGTGTCTCACACATCTGTGAGAAACATTTTGCCTCCAACCCTCTTACACATATCATTGACTCATCACATCAAAGGTGTCTCACACATGTTTGAGCATCTTTCCCACTTTGAATGGTCAAAACCCTAATCCACATGGATTCCACTTGGCCTCCACCTCATGGACACCTCATTGATCCTAAGGAATCATATCCCTTCATCTTATTTTGGATCTCAATTATGCATCTCATCTCATTTTTTATAAAATAAGATCCCTCTCCTCATTTGCACAAGAAATCTTCAATCCATGGTTATGTTGCAGGATTTGTGAGCAACCACATTCGAACAATAACATCATCAACAGTTAGTGATTTTAGGAGGTTTGCATTAGTGTTTTCTTCAATAGTTTAAACTCTTTTTTTATTTCATATCATCACTATTTACGTGTTTACTTCCATATTTTGAGGTATATGTAATGATGTAGGAAGTTATATAGTTTCTTATGCTTCTTCTTTGTAGTATTTTACATACTACATTTTGGCATGCTCGGTGGGACCCACTTCATGGATTCAAACCAACCATTTAATGTGTTTTTTAGTGTCTTTTGTAAGCTTGTAGGTTGAAGGCTTGCACTCCTAGATGATTTTTCATGATGAACTTCAAATCAAGCCAAAGCACTCACCATTGTGCTTAAAGCACACGAGAGAAGTCTTTTGACATATAACACTCTACTCATTTTTTATTTTCAAATTATAGAAGTGTATATACATTGAATATACTTCATTTCTTGTACAAAAAAATAAGAAAAAAATTTTTAAAAATAATTTTTCATTTTTCTTTCTTACCAAGTCATTTAAAATCATCACTTTCTTGTCACTAAAAGATATATTTTAATATATATGAATATATGTATATATTTTTACTCTATATATATTAATTTAAAAAGAAAAGCAAAAGAAAAATTAGATTAATACTTCAAAGAAAAAAATAATTTAATAAAAATATATACATATAATCATTTTATTTTGTATATGCATATTAAATAAAATATAAAACAAATATTTTTTATTTAAAAAAATAGCCGGTAGCGCTATGTAGTCATAGTCCACCAAAAGACTATGGTTACATAGCCCACGTGACTGTGTACTCACAAGCTATGTGGAATGTGATCATAGTCTTTAAAAAAATAAAAAAATTCCTTGTAATGTTTCAAAATTGTTGTTTGGTCTTATGGTTTGAATTGCATTTAGTTATAAAATGGATTGAGGTTTGAGGTTTGATTCCTTTAAAGTTTGCATTTTAGTTATAGAATACAATACTATGCTAAAAATATAAAATGTGACAAATAGTTTCACATGTGATTATGGTGCATTGGATATTGTGACTTAAGCCATAGTACAAGATCTTTAGTTCAAATCCCTCTACTACCTTATTAAAAAAAAAATTCTTTAAATATTTTTAAGGAATATTTGAATTCAATTTTTGTTTGCAGGAATTCATCCAACCTATGGTCAGGTGGAACCAAGGGCTCATTTCAAGGGGCTTAACTCAACCCCCTCTCTCTTTGCAATCCATACAAAAATACTTTTATTCAAACATTTATAACTTTTGCATATGAGCTCATTTTTGGATGATTCAAAAAGTGTTAGAAAGCTGATTTAGCCCTCTATTTAGATCTATAGATCATTTTTTCATATTCAATCACAAATATTAGGTGCATGCATTCAAAGTCACTCTTTCTTTGCAACCTTAAAATTCTCATAACTTGTGCAAAAAAAATTGGTTTTCAATGATTTTTTTAAAATTCATTAGAAAAATAAAAGAAATCTATTTTTGAAGTCAATTTGAGCCTTTGGAAATCTTTTTGAAGTGTTTTCCACACATTTGCATGTTAAGGCTTGAAATTTAACTACAAATTTGGGTTTGTATTTAAAATGAACAAGTGTGTTTTAAACCCTAAGACCACTTATGTATTCTCCCCTCTCGCACCTTTGGGTGATCTTGAGTGCACAAGAAATAAATGGTCTTGTTTTCTTTTACTAGGAGCCCTACTTGGGGATTTCATCACCTCAAGGGATGACCTCAATTCTCATGTTCCAATGAAGTATAAATGGTGGGAGGTGAATCTAAATACATCTATCTTGGAAGTAGAGTCTTGTCATTCTTGGCTAAGTCCCAAAGAACTTTATACCTTTGGGAAGTGAAGGTGGAGATTTGGGTTACCATCACCTCCTGACTGTGTGAAATTATTCTCTTTCGTCTATGGATTTGGGCTTCACATACCTTGTGTATATCGATTACATCCACTAATAGTGCTTGTATATCCTAGTTGAAGCTTGATAGGATTTTTGTTTTGTTTGATGTGCTTGAGTATTTAAAACCTTCTTCATTTGTAACCAAAAGGGGACACATCATCCAACTAAACCTTAGAATCTTGTCTTGTATGTATTTATTACTTGCTTTGCATTTCAAATTTCAAAAAATTCAAAAAAAAATGTAAAATTTCAAAAATCCAAAAAAATTTTAAAATATTCAAAATATTTTTTTAAAAAAATTAAATCTTAAATCTTAAAAACATCATAAAAGTTCCAAATCCAAAAACAAGACAAAAAAAAGTTCAAAAATGACAAAAACAATTCTAGTTTTAAGTCCACTTAGTCAAGTTGTCCACATTAATTTACATAACTTCTTCTATCTACCCATTTCATTATCATCATACATCTCTTTTCTTAATCGTTCAAATTATTCCTCTCATCATCTCCAATCATTCTCATAATCATTCAATCCAGTCTTAATCTTCATCCTATTCATTTTTTAAAATCTACACCAACATATAATTCCTCATCCAAACTCATAATTTTTCTTTAATACTCTTTCAAATTATCATCATTCTAATCCAATCCCTTGTTAGATCCATTTCTTTATAATCAATTCCTAATTCAATCCATTTTCTTCTTCATCCAAAAATATATCTTTCAAATTTCATCTATTTCAAAATCCTCTTCTAATTCAAGTTTTTTTTTCATCAAATCTTCTACTTTGGACTCAGAAGCACCATCATAATCCTTGGAATTTAATCCTTGGAATTTAATCCTGGTTATATTGAACGACCCACATCTTATCATATTCAAGACTGACTCAAGTCACAATCATCAATCCTCTTTCTCCTTCATCAAAATTAAATCTAATCTTTAGGTAGAAAGATCTTTCCAAATTGTGATATTATACCTTTATCCTTAGCAAATAGTTGTCATAGTTGTACTCTCTCACTTGGGATCATTTTTCCATCATCAAGTATTGAGTCATCTATTTTGTATCCTATTTAAATTTGGGGATCATTTGTCTATCTCCAAGTGGAAGAAGATAATATCATCCATATCCAACATCCAATTATTTTCAATATCATAAAGTATTTATCTACATAAAGGTCATCACAAACCTTCATCCAATATCAAATTAGATCAAATAAAAATCTAATCCAAATCAAATCAAAACAAAGTCCAAAATTTCTCCTAGTCCTAAGGTCATATTTCATTCATTGTCAAATCTTTCATCACTCCTCATCTAAGCTCCATGGATAATAATTGACTTAACCAAGTTGTTGAGGATGTTCAAAGGCAATATAGATTTATACCTCCCACCCAACCCATGTATCAAATCTATCCTCAAAACTTCTTATCCAATTCTAATCCGTCTCACATTCCTTATTCTTCTTCTACCTTTGACAAAGGAAATCTGCCTCATTATCCCACATCCACATATGATTCCATTCATAGCCCACATAATCCCTCAAACATAAATATCATTTCCCAATAATTTGAGGAACTCAAGAATGATGTCCTTAATCTAGAATGATGTCCCATCCAACCCAAATTCTCCATGTAATTCCCCACACTTTGAGCTTAATATCCCAAACCATCATCCCAATCCCCTACCTAATCCTCAAACTCCACAAATCCTAATCCTCCAAAATCCACATCATCCCCACTTTTTATTAAGTATGTCTTTGTCCCATGATCATTGGTAGAAAGGTTGTCTAAATCCAAAACTAAAAATAAAGTGATACAATCACCCAAAGTCATACACCCACTACCATGTCAAGACTTGTTCCAAAGCATGCTACCATGGATTTCTCTTCTCCTCTAGACCCAAGAATTCCTCCATCCCATAATTTCCTTATCCATCAAGATTTATGTATCCCTCTTATTCCATCTCATGATCCCATTCCCAATCAAGACCAAGACATTCCCTCTACCACATCCATTATTAATTCCCTTCCATCTCTAAGGTCAACATCCACCAATCCTCCACTCTATGAAGATGTTCCTTTTACTATATTCACTAATCCTTCTCCATGTAGAGATCAAATTACTCCATATCATGATTAGATTCCCTCTACTCCATTATATGATCCTATTCCATCTCATGTTGCTTCCATTCTACTACAAAATGCTCTTATAAGTTAGGATCAAAGTACACCTTCATTTGAATTTTCATGATCCAAATCCATCTCATGATCCTATTATCCCTCATAATTCCTCTCATGATCCCAAGCATCCACAAGATCCCATCAAACCTATCCAATCCATTAATGAACCCCATATACATGTAATTGTATCTTGTGTTGAAAATAATAAGTATCCCATTGAAGAAATAATGTCTCAAGATGTTGGTACACCTTCAACTCCTTCCAAATCTAAAATTCCTCCATTCAAATATAAATTTTCCAATCACCCATATTCCAAGTCCATTTTGTGACCTTATATACATAATCCCCTTCCTTCCCCATTTCCATCCATTTTGGGTCCTTATGTCCAAAATCCAAAACGTTCTCCCTATCCATCCATTTTGTATCCTTACATACATCCATTTACCATATCCATTTTTTCCACTTCATCACCTAAAATCCATCACGAAGATCAAAAAAGACACACATCCTTGAATTTCTTCAAATGTTCACCCTCTACCATTTCATCCATAAGATCTCCATACCATTTATCCCCATACACCCATACCATGGCCAATGGAAGAAAATTGGATGCCAAAGATAAAGTGAATCAAGCCAAAAATCAGCAAAAATCCAAGGATCGACAATGTCCCCTCTAAAAGACATGTTTAAGAAAAGAAATATATGAGCCAAAAGAAAGAAAAAAATCAGAAGGCCATAAAGGCTGAAAATAGAAAGTGAAAAAATTATGTGGATTCCAAAGTAATGAAGCAATGAATCTGAAAGAAAAAATCAAAATGACATCCAATTTTGCTAATCCAAAGGCTTTCTTCATCCATAAATCCTCAAAACTTCCATTTACCAAATCTATTCTGGGTTCTTATGTCCCAAAATCCACCATCCTAACTACATCATCTCCTTCATCTATTTTGGGTTCATATATCCCAAAATTCAAACCTTCTCCTCCATAGCCTCCAAAATTTTCTCCTTTCTATCACCCTTCATGGTGTGTTCCAATGATGATATTTACACCTCCCTCCCCCACTCATTCAAAATTATTCAAGCCTAGCATTCATCAACCACGTTTCATTCCCAAAAATTTCACCCCCTTAGTCCAAACCTTTTCATAAGTCTTTGTGCTCTGTCCCCTAATCTATTTCATCCTTCTTCACCATAACTACTAACATCTATGAGAAAATAGTAAATATCTCTTGAAAAGAAAAAGAAAAAGAAAAAAATATCAAGGGATACCATCCATGTAACTAGATGCTTGAGTCCTCTATTTGTTTCCTTATCATGTATCCATTGTCTTTCAAGTCCACGTATACATCCATTCACTTTTTCTCTTCCACTTGCACTCTATACCTGAGGGAAAACTTCGTACATCCTTTGACACATTACATATGTTCCATATTCCATCCTCTTCCACTATCCATCATCCCATTTATGTACATCATCATTTTCCATCTTTAATCTTGACTATACTATCATATTCCTTCCATCCATCCATATACACCTACCATATTCATTATTCATCATCCACCCATTATCCTACATATTTCCATCCACTTTCTCCATCTTTGATCTTGACATCATATCTGTATCTTGCATTTCATAGTCCTTCTCATGTTCATTTCCTCCATCCTCCACCCATAATCCTACATAATTCCATCCTTCTTTCATCTTCCTTTGGTCTTGATTATCCCATGTATTTCCTCCATTTCATGTTCTATATTTCATCCATATCCTTGATTTTATTATTCCTATCATATTCACTTCCTCCACATCATATCCTTTGCCCATCCATCTTCCATTTTTTAACAATTTAAAAATAAAATAAAAAATAAAAATAAAATCCATGCATATTGTGGACAATACACAAGCCTTCATTTCCTCCATGTATCCCTATGCCATATTTCCATTCTCATGCATGTTTTCCCACCATTTTTTCTTCCATTTTTTTCCTATTCTTGGTATGGGGCATTTCAACTCCTTTGTAACATGGTCATTTTCATCCAACTTCCTATTTCCCATCATTTTGGGCCCCTCATATCCTTTCACCATTCCTTCCATCCATTTATCTTTCATCCATTGAATCGTGTTGCTTCCCATCCATTTACCATGCCTTGGTTCTCCCTTGTCATTGGTCCCAATCCATTATATCTACATCCTTTCATATCAAATTCAATCCAAGTCTTCCATTCAATTCAATCAAATTAATTTATCCTCTAATTCAATCAATTTTCCCTTCTTCTAATCCTTTCACATCAAATCATGTTATCTTCTACTCTAATCAATTTTTATCTTATCAAAATCATTCTTCCATTCTAATTCAAGTTCGTTCTTCCATTCACACTTCAATTCAATCTATTCATTAAAATCTCCATAAAATCAAAAAACTAGAACAATAAATAATAATAATAAACCATGTGAAATAAATCTTGCAATCTAGCACATTGATCCTTAATCAATTCATCAATTTAGCCCAATCAGCTAATAATCCATTAACCATATTTGGACATCATCATGGGAAGTTTCCTTCCCAATCCTTGGATCTGCATTGTTCTTATCATTAACTTTTTCATCATCAATCAATCCATTAAATTTTTTTCAACTTGACTAGGGGAAAAATTTTAGTTTGCTTTTGGTTTATTGTGCATGATTGCTTGTTACTTGTATGTATTAGTATTTTTTGCATTTATAATGGTCTTTGCATCCTATTGTCCCAAGGAATCATGGTCTTCCATATCATGGTTTCATAAGGCATATGATTGTAATATACCCTTTTAATCATGTACTTAGCACATTGTCATCTTGGTTCCTCATACCTTGGTGCATAGTGTCGAATACAATATCAAACTTAGGTTGTTCACACCATTGTAGCATAATTTTATCAATCTTATGATTTTCCACTCCCTTCCATACTCCTATCTATATTGAGAGAACATACATTTTCTTGTAACTCGTATGTCCTCTTGAGGGGGCGTACCTCTCCACCCTCATCATCCTTATCCTTTTGTGACTGGGGCATCATGATACTAGTCTTATCCTTTTATCCACTATTTTTTTTTTCTTTGATATAACATCAATGATGCTATATCAAGGAGAGGAAAAATGTAGACACTTAAAATTATCCAATTGAGCACAAATACCCTTATCTTGACCAATTAAATAGATATTTATTATTTATTTAATTTTATCCTTATCCTACCTTTAATTAAATAAATTTACATTTATTTAATTACATTCATCTTTATCCCATATCCTTAATTTAAATAAATTTGCATTTATTTGATCCTAGCCTATTTCCCCTCACACCACTTGCATCTTAATCCTTCACTTTAATTAAGTAAATTACTTATTTTACTTAATTAATTCCTTTTAATCCCACTTGGAATTAAATATTAAATTTAATTCTATTTGAGCACATGGCTCCTAACTTTAACCCTCACTTCCCTAACCTAACCCATCCTTCTAACCTTGGTCAATCTACTTGCCCACTAATTAATCCTAATCCACACCTATTAAGCCTAATCATGTGTTCACACATGTGTCAAATGAGAGACCATTATCATGACTTTCTCCTTTTTTCTAGGTGAGTATCTTACACCTCTTACACTACCCAATCTATTCCTTCTTCCACATTTGTCCCCCTTTACATGTGAACCAAAGTTTCTCACACATGTGTGAGAAACTTTGAGCTTCCAACCTCTTACATATGTCATTGACCCATCACTTTCAAAGATGTCTCACACATCTGTGAGAAATCTTGAGCCTCCAACCCTCTTACACATGTCATTGACCCATCACATCAAAGGTTTCTCAAACATGTGTGAACATCTTTCCCCTTTTGAATGTTCAAAACCCTAATCCACATGGAGTCCACTTGGCCTCTACCTTATGGACACCTTGTTGATCCTAAGGAATCCTATCCCTTCATCTCATATTGGATCTCAACCATCCATTTCATCTCATTTCCTATAAAATAAGATCTCTCTCCTTATTTCCACAAGAAATCTTTAATCCATGGTTATGCTGTAGGATTTGTGAATAACCACATTCCAACAATAACATCATCAACACTTAGTGATTTTAGGAGATTTGCATTAGTGTTGCTTTGAATAGTTTAAACTCTTTTTTATTTCATGTCATCACTATTTACATGTTTACTTCCATATTTTAAGTTGTATGTAATGATACAGAGAGTAGTATAGTTTCTAATGCTTCTTCTTTGTAGCATTTTACATACTATAGAACCCACTATCCAAATGATCTTTGTATTATTCCTTATAGAATAATAGAAATTAAATGTACTTCATTTCTCTTCTTCTGTCCTATCAACTAGACCTCTACTCCTTCTGATCTTGTAACCAGATCATAAAACTTGTAATCAATAATCCCTTAGATCTCTTACACACATTTACCAAACACTCTACTTCTTTTCACACTTCGCACTTGATATAACAATCACACACATAATTTACAATCAAGGAAAATATCTTTCCTTTATACCATATCTTCAAAGTAATTCCTTGAGTCAATCTTGAGGCTTTCTCAATTAATTATAATAAGATAATTAATTTTAAATTATAATTATAATAGCACTGTCATCTCACAATCTATACAAAATTTCACACTTATGATACTAGGGTGTGTGTACCTTCTGACATCATCGACAGACTATCCTCTATCACTACCTGACTATGCATCTTCTTATTGTATCTTAGATGTAAGATGGCAAACAAGCATCAAAAATTGCTTTTCCATTACTCTGTCTCTGAACAACACTTTGTAAATCAAGTACAACTTTTGTATGTCTTTGACTTAGACTCTGTGCACTTGACTACATCATCGGGACACAGTGTAGAACATGTCCATGACTACATATCATTAGACAATCAAAACATTGTTTGTACAAGTAAGATCTATGTCTTCTACTTAGCCAATATTTATAGAAACCATGCTATATTGACATCAATGAAAAACATAGTCATGAATGCAACATGTCAATACTCCCCAATGCTTAGGATACTCTCCCAAAGTGGTATCATCAGCATTCATGCTAACATAGCCTTCACAATGTTATCAAATTTTATATGATAAAATCTTCTATTCCATAACCAACTATTATCCACCTTTGCAACCAAACAAGTCATTTATATAGGGTTCAATTAAAACACATTACCTTTAGATCATGTACCTGTGTCAATCAACTTACCATATTTATCCTTGATAATGCATGTCTTCTCTATAAATTGGAATTGATAACCTTTATCAACCAACTATCTAACACTCAATGGGTTATGCTTTAATCCATCAGTAAGATAGATATCATTAGTGGTATTCTTTCCATCAAAAGTAATAGATCGTATTCCCTTGATATGACAAGCTACATGTTATCAAATCTGACAATTCCTCCATCATGATAACTAAACTTAACAAACTTATTCATGTCTCATGTTATATGATGTAAACATCTACTATCTATAATAAAATCAAATGTCTTTTTAACTTACAAAACTAGAGATTTTTCTTCTCTAATTTCTTTTTTAGGATTTTCTTTTTTTATAGCCACAAATCCTAATTCATCATCACTTTCACTCTAAACTCTTTCTTCATACTCATCATCTTCATTTGCATATAAACAATCTCTAGGTCTTTTAGACATGAAATTCTTCTTATAATTTTTCTCTCTTTTAGGACACTTAGGAGCATGATGACCAAATTCATTGCAAGTCCAACGTCTAAATACACTCTTACCATCTAATTCCCTTCTTACAAGAAGGGAAATTCCTTCTTTAGTTCTTTTATCCTCCTCAAATCTAGATTTTCTATTGCTAGCAAAGTCTCCACTAGTACTTGCACTTCTTGATAAAGAAGGATGAATACTCAATGCATTAAAAGTCATTTCTACTCTTGGAAATTCTCTAGATTACTTCAAGCTTACTTATATTGCTTCCAATATTCCAAGTAAAATCTCTCTAGTAAACTTCTAAGTACAAGGTATTACTTGTTCAATCATCTACATTGTTTGTCTAAATGATGGTGTCAATTTTTTTAAAATCTTCCAATGTATCTTATCTTGATCTTTAGATCCTTGACAAGACTAAATTCCTACAACAATTTCTTATATTTCTACCAATATAACTTTTCATAGATTCATCTTCCATCATTTTAGCATCTTGAAACAAACATATCCAATTTTGTAGTCTAATTCTTTTAGCATGCTTATCACCCTCAAAAGTATATTCTAAGGCTACCCAATTTTTATGAGATTTCTTTAAAGGTATTACCTGATTGTATTCATTCTCAAGAAGAGCTAACAATAATGCTTCTCTAGAAAGAATATTACACATAAACAAATCTATTTCACCTTCACTATAATCCTCAAGTTTTCTTTCTTCCACAATCTTCTTTCCATTTTTTTTCATAAACCAATACCCTGGACCCATACAAAGAAAATGATTCTTCATCTTAACCTTCCAGTTGTCATAGTTAACTTAAAAAATTTTAGGACTTTCTTTTCTAAAGTAACCTATCATTGATCTCCTTAAGCAATTAAGCTTTGTCTTCAAGGGCTTGATGCTTTGATAACAATTATTAGAAAGTAAAGCCCACCAAGATAACTAAGAGGGGGGAGGGGTGAATCAGTTATTAGACTATTAAGACACTTCTCAACCTTATTAATCCTTAACCATGTGAACAATATAATAAAAAATATAAGAAGATATACATACACAATAACACCATATATTTTAACTTCTAATCATTGGTTGAAAAAAGAGTTCTAAGGATGGAAACTTCTAATCAGAACCTGGCTAATCAAGTGATTGCAACTTTGAACACCCTAATTGAGAATATCAATAGTTTGGGTGAATCACTGAAGGAAGCTAGTTTTGGTAGGGAAAAAGAAGATAAGACCAGTATGGACTTTGGGAAATCTGAGGGAGAAAAGAAAAGACCAGGGGATCGACAAATGATTAGAACTAGGACCAAGTGGGCAAGGACAACTAGAAGGTCAATGAAGTTACAGAGACTCTGTAGGTTCTAGATAGGGAGAACTAATAGTTTTAGTTTTCATTTTTTGTTTTGTCCTTGTCTAGGGTTACTAGTTTTTATTTCCTGGCCATGGGCTTGTCTTTTGGTTTTTTTCTTTTTATAAGTAGATGCATACTATCTAGACTTTACATTTTATTTCTATTTCAAATATTATGTAAGACTTTTGGGTTTTAAGATCCCTATAAAACCTATTTTACTTAATCAAAAACACCATATATGTTAACCCTGGAAACCCTTCATCAAATGGAAAACCCTGGTGGTAATGGTACCCAAAAAATTATGTACTAATATTAAAGTTCCTTGTAAGTGAATCCACTATGTTAGGAACCAATTAAATACATTCATTACATATCAGTCTCTGTTAGCATATTCTAACCCTATTATGAATTGTGCCAACCCTATTAGGAGTCGTAGAAGGAAGAAGGACCCACTATTCAAACAACTTCAAGGGAAAGACCACCAAACTTACTGTCCAACTGGTCTCTATATTATTCCTTCCAAAATAATAAAAATGAAATAACCTCAACTCCTTTTTTGTCCTTTTGTTTGGACAAAACCTTTTTTGATCTTGATATCATATCATAAACTTCACATCCAATAATCCCTTGATTTACTTACTAGCATTTTCCAAATACTCTTCTCTTTCTCACTTGATAAAACCTTAATGCATTGTTACAAAAACGGAAAATAACCTTGCTTTATACCATATCCTCAAAAAAAAAATTGAGTTGGCCCTAAGACTTTCCCAATTAAATATAATAGGAACTCTTTAAGATAAACAATCATTTTACAATTACATAATATTGTTGGCTCACGGTCTTTACAATTTATCACATGTGTGACCTCCAACCTTGTGCACTTATTGACATCATCATCAAGTTTTCTTTTATCATTGTCTAACTTTTCTCATCATGATTCTATCCCAATTAAGAGATACAAATCAATCGTTAAAAACCACTTATCAGGTACTTTGTCTGTTTACTATCTACTATAGTTTATGAATATTTTTTGCATGTCTTCGACTTTATGTATGTATGTATCAGATGAAATATGGTATTTACATCACTCAATATAAATATGTAAAGGAAATATTGAGAAATTTTGGTATGGAAGATTCAAAACCAATTAGCACTCCTATGGTGACAGGACACAAACTTTCAAAGACTGATGATTCTATTGAAGTGAACCAAACATTGTACAAGTATATGATTGGCAAGTTACAAAATGTATTACATAGTAGACCTGACATTGCATTAGTTGTTGGTATTGTTGCAAGATTTTCTACAAATCCTAAGGAGAATCATTTGATGTTTGTTAAGAGAATTATGAGATATCTGAAAGGAATAGAGGATCATGGTCTATACTACAAGAAAAATGACAAATTTGAGTTGAGAGCCTATACAAATGTTGATAGGGATAGAAACATCGATGATAGAAAGAGTGCAAGTGGTGGAGCATTTTTCTTTGGGAAGAGCTTGGTCACCTGGACAAGTAAGAAACAAAATTGTATATCTCAATCTACTTTTGAAGTTGAATATGTGGTTGTTATAGTAAATTGCACTAATGTAGTATGGATCAAGCAACTACTCAAAGGCATGAAGGAAGTGTTGAAAATAATTGATCAATTGTATATTGTCTTTGATGTCATAGGAAATGACAAGTCTTTTCCAGTCAGTGTCTGCCAAGCTCACTCAAGTGATGAAGATAATTTCCAATATTTGTCGAGCATTCCAGAGTAAACCAAGTTCAAAGACAGTATGTGTCAAGCTTCACTTAGGAAAAAAAGGAAGTTTTTAGGAAGACAGTGTCCACTAAGTTCACTCAATTACCAAAGAGAAGTTGGCACAAAACCAATGTTAACTGAGCTCACTTGGTTACCAAAGGAATTCATTTTAGGATGCAGTGTTAACTGAGCTCACTCACTTACCAAAGGAAGTTTGAAGAAAGTCTTTTCTGAGTTAGTGTTGACTAAGTTGGGTTGACTAATGAAGGATTTTCTTAAATCAACATATTTAGTTTGATGAATTTATTTTTTAAGCTAGCCAACTTAAGGGATGAATATTAAATATTTGAAGGTGTATTCAAGCCAACTTGATAAGGAAAAATATATAAGTATAAGGTCAAGTTGTGGAATTGAAATAGAGAATCATGGGATTGAAAAGATAAATCAAGGGAGTGAATTGGAAGGTATCGTGAGTTCACCGAGTTGCATTGAACATTATGATCAGGGAGGATTAAGTATTTGAGCTAGAACAAAGATTTGAATTTAGCAATACATTTACATTAGCAATTAGGTCATATCATTATTACTATCTAACAATTGTAGTAGTGTATCAAATATCTTAACCAATTTATCTTAATAGTTATTTTCCAAATCCTCTAAGCAGGTGGCATTTCTAATTGAAGTGTTTAAAGACCTTTAACAAGGCCACTCCTAACAAGGTGATTAAATCCTCTAATAGGGTCACACCTAATAGTGTGTTTTGTAACCTTTAACAAGGTTGTCTCCTAACAAGTCTCACTTCAGAAGAGTGAAAAAATAGTAACTAGTAGTAATTGGTGGTTTTTTCCAAATTGGGTTTCAAAGTTAAATCCTAGTGTCATATGTGTTCATATTATTTTCTTTCTATTTTTGCAACTAAGTTAATTAAGGTTAATCACATTAAATCTCTAAAGAAGTAATATTTCAGTACTTACCAAGTTACAAAAACTCTTAGTGTTTGCCACGTGATTCAGTGCTAACCAAGTTACAACAGTATTTTCAATTTCAGCAAAGTTTGGTATTATTTTGTATTGACATGTAAAGGATGTGGGATTCTTTTTTTGGTAATTGATTCACCCCTCACCTCTTAGTTACTCCTCTTATATTTCCAACAAGAAGAAATTAGTAAACATGTGGTACTTTATTGCGACAATACAAGTGTTATAAACATATCAAAGAACCCTATGATGCACACAAAGACAAAGCACATTGTAATCAAGTATTATTAATTGAGAGATTTGGTTCAAGACAAAGAAGTGAGAATGGAATATATGAATACAAAAGAACAAATAGCTAATAAATTCACAAAATCTTTCCCTAAGGATGTACATGCATATCTTAGAGGTAAACTAGGGGTGATACCCCTATCCAAAGCTACTTGAACAACAAGAGTAGTGCCCTGCATCAAGCAAGCTAAATGTTGTATCTTCCTTTAGGATCTGCCTAAAGTAATGAAGGAGCTGAAAAAGAAGATTTGTAGTCACATGCAAAGTGATAGAGGGAGAACCTAAATTGATTATATCTCATGATAAGATGACAAGTCTTTGGCATTGTTATCAAAGACGGAGAAATATGTAAGAGGGAGAAATGAAAGAAATGTTGTTGTCAAAGAGGAGGAAATAACCTAAAGAGGGATAGATATCAGAAAGAGGGAGATATAAGAGAGATACATCAAAGGAGATTGATAAAGACTACATTACCCTATACAAAGGAAGGACATTACTGATAGATGGAGAAATTACAAAATATGTTATTTTATTTTTGGTAATGTTGTTGATATTGGTTTTCCATCAATGCCAAAGAGGGAGATTGTTTTGAAGCGAAGAACCTATAATGAAGCAATCACTATTTTGTCAACAATGTCAAACATGCTACTTACTAGTGAGACAATTGCTTGTTGGTCTTAAATCTATCATGTGGTTGATTGATGAAGAGGATTTGAAAAGAGGAAATAGCAAGAGAACCTAGAGAAAGGTTGAGTTATTTTAGTGTATAAAAGGAGCACTAAGACCAAGTAAGACATTGGTACTATAGTGTATTTTTTATCTACTTAAAGTCTGTAATTAAAGATTACTCAAGCACATACTTGAAGAAGATCAAGTAAGAAAAGTGTTTTCCAAGCCTTGCTAAGAAATTAGTGCAAGCCAAGCAAAAAATAGTAGAAGTTGAGTGAAAATCAATAGGTGTCGAGCAATGAAGACAAAATAGTGCAAACCAAGTGAAAGTTAGTATATGTCGAGTGAAGTTTAGTTGGTGTTGAGAATCAATAATCTTTAGAATTTTTTGAGTGAACTAGTGTTGGTCGAGTGACAGAACAATGTAGATGTTGACTGATAGAAAACAATGTTAAATCGAAGATTTAGTGAATCTCGGAAAACTGTTTCAATTTCTTGAATTATGTGAGGCATGTGGAAGATGACTATGATGAGCTAGTTGCACAGAATTTAAGGTAGATTGTTTTGAGGAAAAATTGAGGAAGATTATAGAGGAAGTTTCTAGAGGAACTAAATGAAAAGTGGGTAGATTCATTGAATCCTACCTAACCCTAAAATGGACAATTATGGTTAAGCAGAAAAAGATCTAAATTCTCTTGTGTCATAACCACGCATTATCAAATTCTACAATAAGACAAGTAGCATAATTCATATCAAGATAAAACATATTACCTCTAGTATGATCACCTTTCCCAATTAGTTTCCCATTAGTATCATAGATCTTTGTTATCTTGTTCTCAAACTCAACTTTACAACCTGAACTATTCAATTGTGACACACTTAACAAGTTATAGTTAAGTCCTTCTACATAATAAGATTTGTCACACATAATATTTTTCGTGAGTTTGATAGATCATTTTCCTTTTATTAGACATGATGCATCATTACCAAACCTTACACTATTTTCATCATAATAATTAAGGGTAATAAAGTTACTTTTATCTCTAGTCATGTGATGTGAGCATCCACTATTAATAATCCATCTGTCACTCTTGTTCACGCAAGATACTAGTGTAGTTGCCTCATCTTCATCAGAATCATCCTTCATTGCAACATACACCACCTCATCATCATGGTCATCAGATTCATCTTTGGTTTCTTCTTCAGCAATGTAGTAGGATTTATTTCCTTTATCTTTGTAATCTTTGTTGTCCTCATCTCTTTTACCTTTGTACCTATCTCCACTTTTATTCATCTTCTTCTCTGGACATCTAGCAGCAATATGACCAACTTTATTACAATTAAGGGACATGATGGGAAGCTTATCTTTGAATTTTCCTTTGCCTTTGTGAAATCTCATTGCCAATAATGTTTCAAGTTGTTCAACATCCTCCTCATCTATCTCATTATCACTAGAAACATACTTAACCTTTTTCTTCTTCTCTTTAGGTTCTTTTAGTAACAATTTAGATTTGAAAGCAAATTCAACATACTCAGATTTGAAATTTATCAAAATTAGAGAGATCAAAGGCAATAAGCCTACCTATCAATCCTTCAAGGGTCAAATCATTACCAAGTGTGCATCTTAGTTCTTGTATGACAAAGACTGTAATAGCATAGATGGGTAGCAGGGTTCTCAATACTTTGTTGATTATAGTCTCATCTTCAATATTACCAATTGCTCTTCTAATATCACTAACATCTTCTTTTACTCTGGCACAATATTGAACTGTATTTTCACCTCCTTGCATTCTCATATCATCAAAATTACCTCTTAGACTTTCATATTTGTCTCTCAGCACATTTTTGTCTCCTCCATATAGATCTTTTCTATAACATCCCACATTTTCTTTGTAGTATCACACTCTTTAATTTCATCAAACTCAGTGTAGCTTAGAGCAGATGCAATCTCCAACATTGCATGCTTGTTTTCTTTCCTCTTTTTCAGATCATCAACAATGAGGGGTCCAGTAGGGTCAACATGCTTAGTGGTGATGTTAGGTTGTGCATGATCTCCAAGTCCTCCAATATGTAGCATCATCAAACTTTTCCATGTAGGGAAATTCTCCTTGCTGAGCTTGGGTATCTCTCTTTTAGACATCTTGATCTTTTTCTTCTTAGTACCTTCAAACTAATCTTCAAAGCACTATGCTATGATACCAATTGTTGGAATTCATTAGAATAACTAAGAGGGGGTGAATCAGTTATCCAAGGTCCAAATGTACAAATAAAACTTTTTAATACTTAATAGACCCATATGCATAAAACTTTATCATGCATGCATCCATTGGCTCATACAATACTTAAACTTTGTAGGTTATTGTCCTACATCAAAAAAGCTTAGCAAATATGTAAACATAAAACACCATAAGAACATTCACACAACTTGACACAAGTACTTTATGTGGAAACCCAATTTGGGAAAAACTACCAATAACATGATATTGATTCTCACTCTTCTAAAGTGATGCCCTATGAAAGGCAAACCCTATTAATGGTTACAATACACACTGTTAAATGTGACCCGGTTAGAGGATTTCAATCGCCCTATTAGGAGTGATCCTTGTTAGAGTAATTTAGACCATTCCATTAGAATGTCACATGGTTAAAGGATTTACAAATGACTGTTAGGTCAACCTTAATCCAGATGATTTACCCTAGACTGATACAATGATTAGAAAGTAATATAAGGCTTGACATGGTAATAAATTACAACTCACTTGTAGATTATAGATCTTTGTTTTAGTCCTCCATTCTCCTAGGCATTCATACACTTAAGCTCGGATAGCTTTTTCACCCTTCAAGTATCTATACTCTTCAGCCTTCTTTCTCTATATGCCAACAGAAGTCTATTTAGCTTGGCCACTGAATGAAGCAATACCCTAGACTCCCTATCTTCCTTAGGTTCTCACACATGACAACCTTTGCTTCTAACTAGCTATCTCTATAAATAAAGAATTTATATCTTTTATCGCTTAACCACAATCATCCATTTTAGGGTTAGGTAGGATTCAATGAATCTACCCACTTTTTTATTTGGTTCCTCTAGAAACCTCTTCCACAATCTTCTTTGAATTTGCCTCAAAATGGTTTACCTTGAATTATGTACCACCAACTCATCATATTTTTTTTCCTTATACTTCACATAATTCGAGAAATTGAAATAGTCAGCCCAAATTTGTCAAAACTTCAATTTAACACATTTACAGGCACTCAACATCAACATGTTGTTACTCAACATCTATATTGTTCTTATCACTTAGCCAACACTGGTTCGCTCAGTAACCACTAAAGTTTATTGATGCTTGGCACCAACTAAACTTTACCTAACATATACTAACAATCACTTAGTTTGTACTATTTTTCATCTTTTCTTGGCACCTCTTGATTTTCACTCAACTTCTACTGATTTTTTCTCAACTTACACTGATTGTTTGGTAAGACTTGGAAGACACTTTTCTTACTTGATCTTCTTCCAGTCTAAACTTGAGTAATATTTCATTTTAAACTTTAGGTATATAGAAGATACGCTATAGTATCAATGTCTTAGTTGGTCTTAGTGCTTCTTTTGCATTCCAAATAACTCAACCTTTCTCTAGGTGCTCTTGTTATCTCCTCTTTTCAAATCCTCTTCATCAATCAACTAAACCATAGATTTCAGACCAAAAAGAAATTTGTCCCACCAGAAAGTAGAAGTTCTGACATCATTGAAAAAATAATGATTGTTCCATTACATTTTCTTTACTTCAAAAACAATCTCATATCAAGAGGAAGTGAATAGATGTCAAAAGATGTCAAGTTGGGAAAAAATAGAAAAAAGTTGTCAAGTAGGCAAAAATGGCCTAAAACATACATATTGATGTCTTAGGGAAAAAATCATGTTTAGAAATTATTTTTGGGTCAATCTAGATAGGTGAGGAGGTTCCCAAATGAAGGAGAGAAAAGTTGCTCAAAGAAACCAAAAGTTGTCAAGAAATGTAACTTTTTGAAAAGTTGTTTGACAACTTTTTGGCAGAAAAGTTGCAAACCGCAAGGAAGAACTTGGCAGTTATTACAACCACCTACAACCTCTTTGGGGATCTATAAAATCATTATTAAAACACATCCTAATGGTTGGTAATTTTAATAAGAAAGTTTGAACAAGTGAATGAACACTTTTCCAGTTGAAACTAAGACAATTTATAGCATTTGAGTTACTTGTACGAACAAATGGATTGAGTAATCCAATCTAGTGTTGGATTTGTGTTGCTTATATTTGTATAGTAATTTTCTCTTTAAATTTCTAGGTTCTAAGTGTTTATCTAATTAGGTTTTGAAATTCTTTTCTAAGTAGGTTGTGTGTTGTTTCAGTTTTAGCATTTTTACCAATAATGGCTCTCCCATGAATTCCTACCATGAATTTTTCATAGTTTTAGGATAAATGGTAGTAGAGACTATTTAAATATTGTATATAATTTTTGGGGCCCTAGAAAGCATGGCAAGAAATTTTAAGGTGATGTTGTAGGTAAGTTTTTTTCACTTGGTTAGCAAATCATAGACTTGAGGGATAAGTTTTGGGGTTTCAAAGTATTTGATAATTCAAACCAAGTGATGTAGAATGAGGAGGGATGAGTAAGTTCAAAATCTACCAAGGGTAAATAATAAATGATAATTTTTGAATGGGGAAAGAACATACCCTAACCAAATCAGTCAACATTGGTACAAAACCCTTAAAAATAGGCTTTAAAGGTTGTTTTCTAGTGTATGTACACCTCACAGATATGAGACCCACAAAATATTTAAGATCTTACAAAATGGTATTTCAATATTAAGTTCTTTTCACCTCCTTTAGAAAAATGAGAACTAAAACCCCAAAACTTAAGTTGGAGGGTTAATCTTGGTAGCCCTGTTTCTGGCAATTTTGACTTAAGAGCAAAGAACTTGGTGTTACCTTGCATGATTATTGTCTTGAAGTCCAAGGGAAGTCCAACACTACTTGTGATGGCCCTCACTCTACATGGATGAACAATTTGGTCAAAAAGCCATAGGAATAAGGTCACCAAATGAGTTGTGTAGAGGTATTTGTGTAAAGGAAGTACCATAACTATTGGGGTAACTAGGTGAAGAGTGAATAGAGGATAGGATGGAGGTACTTTAGGGATTAGGGTTTCAATGAACCCTAATAGGCTAGTATTAAGCCTAAGTGAATCCTTGGAAAGGTAAGGATTTGAAAGTAGTTCAACCTAGTGTTACATCAGAGTGGTATTAGAGCAAGAAGGGTGGGCTTTGTGGGTAGATGTTTCAACCTGCAAAGTCAATTGGAGAGACCAATATGGTGACCAATGAAAAATTGGCCAAGGATATTGGTGGGAAAAAGGAGAATAACAGAGTCCTTAAGGAATCTTTGGAAGTAATTAAGAACAAATTGGAAGAAGTCATTGAGGCAGCAAAGAAGAAGGATCAAGAAGGTGAAAGCAACAATAAAGGTAAAGAAAAGGTGGATGAAGAAGACCTTATCCCTAAACCTAACCGTCCTATAAATGAAGGACATTCCTAAAAGCCATAAAATCCCTAGGTGGAAAGATCCTAGAAGGAGTTCCCTTATTCAATGGGAATATGGACACTGAATTGGTGATGGAATGGGTGGAAGGAATGGAGAATCACTTTGAATGTGAAGGTATGAGTGAAGCACAAAAAGTTAAAGTAGCCAAGTCTAGGCTGAGGGGATTAGCCCTAACATGGTGGAAATAACTCCAAGAAGAGAGGGAAAAGGTAGGAAAGAAGCCCATTGCAAATTGGAATACCATGTTGACAAAAATGAAAGAGCAATATCTACTAGAAAACCATGCAGTTCAACTACACAAGAAGAGAAAAAGTTTGAAGCAGAAAGATATGGATATAGCAACTTACATTGAAGAGTTCCAAAAGTTTTGTATAAGGTCAAGAGTGCAAGAATATGAGGCCATCAAGGTAGCTATGTTGGACTAACCATCAATGTTCCCCTTTGAGATTTGTGACATGGCTTAACTACCTCTTGTGTTCTATAAGTCTAGTGGTTGTATTGGGCATTGACAGGTTGATCTTTTGGTGCAACGAAAACCCTAGCTTGTAACAAGTGGTATCAGAGCTTGGTCATAGGTTTGAATCTCCTCGATTAATGCTAAGGGGGGATTATTGGACTAACTACCAATGTTCCCCTTCAAGATTCCTGACATTTCTTAATTGTCTCTTGTGTTCTATAAGTCTAGTGGTTGTATTGGGCATTGATAGGTCAATCTTTTGGTGCAATGACAATCGTAGCTTGTAACAAGCTAGGTATCTAAGAGGTTTTAAGTGGAGCATTCAAGAAGAGATCAATTAATGGACTCCTGTAAAAATCCATAAATGCTTCCAACTTTCTTTCAAAGTGGAAGAGAAGAATAAAAAGAAGGCAAACTCAAACTTTAGAGGAATAGGAAAGGGTAGCGATGGAAGAGGTAGAAGCTATGGTGGAAAAGGATCAAACTATAGATCACAAGGAGAAAATAAGGTAACAAAACAACAAGAAGGAAGTTCAAAAAGAGGAGGTTTTAGCAAGGGCAAAGGCTCTAACACAAGTTGGAGAGGAAGGAGCAGCAATCAAGGAAGGGATTCTTAATTTTTCATGATGAAGTGTTATCATTGCCATCAACTAGGACATCCTGCATATAGGTGCCTAGAAAAAGGATCAACTTCCCAAGGAACCACAAAAAGAGTCAATTATGTCCAAGAGGAATCTAATAGTAGTAACAAGCACTCTGAGGTGGTTGTAGAATCAGAGGAAGGGGAGAATCTGATCATAAGAATAACATTGATTAAAGAGCTAATCAAAGAAGAACCAAGTCATAGGAGAGAAATTTTTTAGGATCATATGCAATATCATGGGAAAGGTATGTATATTTATCATTAACTTAGGCTCAACTAATAATATAATCAATGAAGAGGCAGTCAGCAAGTTGAAGTTAAAAAGATTCCCTCATGTCAATCCATACAAGGTCACATGGCTCAATAAACATCAACATATACTTTTTGGAGAACAAGCTTGGGTGGAGTACACTATAGGGACATATAAAGATAGAGTACTATGTGATATTCTTCCCATGGATGCATGTCATCCTCTATTTGGAAGGCCATAGAAATTTGATAATCAGGTTACACATGAGGGACTAAAAATTCCTATTCATTCAAGAAGGATGGAGTAACTTTCAAGATCAAATCCTTGCTAGAAGAGGGAGAGTCAAAGAACTCAGGACCAGGTGTGCTTATAGTTGGTGAGAAGGAGTTCTTGAAAACTCTAGAGGAAGGAGATAGATTCGGGTTTGTACTAGTTTTAAAACCTAAAGATGGGAATGCTTCCAAGAAAATAGAAATACCAAATGAAGTGCAAGAATTACTTGAGGAATATAAGGTCATTTTTAGTGATGGGAAACCTGCCACCTTGCCTCCAAAAAGACTTTTTATCCACCAAATAAACTTTATCCCAGGAGCTATCCTACCTAATAAAATTTCCTATAACATGACTCCTCAACAAAATGAGGAAATTACCAAATAAATACTAGAGCTCCTAAACCAAGGCTTAATTAGATAGAGCGTTAGCCCATGTACATTCCCTACTATTTTAGCACCCAAAAAGAGGGGATCTTGGAGGCTTTGTATGGATTCTAGAGCCATTAATAGGATCATCATTAGGTATAGGTTCTCAATACCTTGAATTGAGGACCTAATCGACTATTCAGGCGAAACCAAGTATTTCACCAAGATAGACTTGAAAAGTGGCTATCATCAAATTAGGATAAATGAAGGGGATGTGTTTGGTCAATATAATGACTTTGTATCTAACGATTGGACGCACATTTAACATTGGTTCTACATATAATTAGTACCAAGTAATATATCAAAATTACATATTGAACTCATTAAATTATCAACTAGGGATGTAAACTTGAAATGATGCCCACAAAGTATATGCTTTAATTAATTTGATATGTCATTGTGACCTTACAAAAAAAATTTGAAATAGATACTAATGTTGGAAATCTGATTGAAAAGCTCATTGTTGAAGATCAAAGAGGGAGATTGTTGCAAAGAAGGAAGGTTGTCATTTTCAATCATTATTTTGTCATTGATGTCAAACCTACTATTTGTAGGAATAACATTTGCTTATAAGATCCAATTACTATCACTTAGTTGATTCATGAAGAGGATTTGATCAACAAGATGTAAAAAGAGCACCTAAGGGAAAGGTTGAGTTATGATGCTATAATGAAGTGCAAGGATTAGTTAAGACAATGGTTAAATGATGTATTGATAACATACCCAAAGATATAGAGGTTGGTCACATTTAGAAACATTGAAGAAACAAGTTGTAACAAGGTTGACTACAAAGCTTAAACTAAGATCATTAGTCGGTGTCGAGCAAGTTAGTTAAAACTAAGAAAATTCTCAGTTGGAGCCAGATAATAGGAAATTCTAGTGTGTGTCGAGTGATCTTCAAGTGTTGAGTGAAATTCAAGTGCTAAGCATCAGAAAATCTTAGTCGGTGTCGAGTAATCTTCAGGTGTCGAGCATTAGGAAAACATAGTTGATGTTGAGTAACACAGTATGTGTTGAGCACCAATATTTCAATGGTGTTGAGTTGCTGCATTATTTTAAATAATGAAGATTTACCAAATCTAAGCCGACAAAGTGGTTATCCTAAATTTTGTGAACTAGTCGGAAGATAAGGATAATGAGTTGGTAGCACAAAATTCTATGTAAACCATTTTAAAGTGAATTCAAAAGAATCATCCAAAGGAAACAAAATATGGGTTAGATGCAATGAATCCTACCTAATCCATACAAATTGACATTAAAGAAGGAAGAATTGAGTGGGAAAAGGAACTCCAAGACTTCTATTTAAGGAGTCATAGACCAAGAAGCAAATGTTGCTGCTGCCAAAGAGCCAAATTGTGAAGTGGTTAGAAGGGTGTCTTGAAGAAGACATCTAGAAGAAGGAAGAGCGCAGAGGCTCTGCCTCTATGAGTGGTCAAGAAGAGATGATTGCACTGGTACAATGAGCATGGAGACTCAAGGAGACTAAGCTTGAAAGGAGGCCAAGCTGTCAGTGTTACAGAGATTGAAGGCTAGGCAATGGTATGAGCTGAGAAGTGATCTAAGATCTACAAGTTAAGTTGTATGTTGTAGTCAGGTCAAAGATTTTCTAATACTCTCTAGCAATTGTATTAGATAAGGAAAAATCCTATGGACTTAGGTTAGTTTAATAGCCATTTGTAAATCCTTTAACAGGGTGGCATTCCAAGTGAATGTTCTAAAGTCCCTTAACCAGGCCCACTTCTAACAGGGTGGTTAAATCCTCTAACAAGGTCACATTTAGTTGTGTGTTGTAAGCCTTTAACAGGATAGGCCTTTCACAGGGCATCACTTCATAAGAGTGAGAATTGAGTAGCATGTTACTAGTGGTTTTTCCCAAATTGAGTTTCCACGTAAATCAATGTGTTATGTGTTGATTTCTTATGTGTTATGCTTGCATGTTGGTTTAATATAACTTGCTAGTTAGAAAATTTAAAGCTTGGATGAATAAATGGTTGAATGGGCTCGATATACTTAGTGAAAAGTTTGAATAGGACATTTGGACCTTGAATAACTAATTCACCTCCCCACCTCTTAGTTATTCTAAATCATTTCTAACAATTGGTATTAGAGCCATCTGCTGATTTAGTTTCAAGGTACTAGAAGTAGGAATATCAAGATGTCCAAAAGAGAAGTTCCCAAGCTCAACAAAGACAACTTTGCTACATGGTAGAGTCTGATGAAATTGCACCTTGGATCAATAGGTGACTATGCACAAACCTCAATTGGAATAGAACATGTGAATCCAGTAGGACCTCTTACTGTAGATGATTTGAACAAAAAGGAGCATAATCAAGCAATGTTGGAGATTGCCTCTATACTTAGTTATGTATAATATGATGACATCAAAGATTGTAACACTACATTCAAGATGTGGAAATCCTTATCAGATATTTATGGAGGAGATCAGAATGTCCAGAGAGCAAAGAGAGAGAGCTTAAGAGGAAAGTTTGATAACGTAAAAATGGAGGAAGGTGAAAATGATGCTCAATATGTTGCAAGAATAAAAGAAGTGGTATGTGCAATAAGAAGTCTACGTGGTCAATTGGAAAAAAAAACTATCATTAGCAAATACTTAAGAACTTTTCTCCCTATCTATGCTATTAGAGTTTCGGCCATACAAGAGCTAAGGTGTGTACAAGGAAACACACTAACCTTTGAAGGAATAGTGGGAAGACTTACTACATTTGAATTGTCCAATTTTGATAACTACAGACTTGAGAACCTTGAATTTTCTTTCAAGGCAAAGATGACAATAAAAGACACTAAGGAGGAGACATCAAGTAAGAAGAGAAGAAAAGGAAAACATGCATCTAGTGATAACAATGTGTATGAGGAAGATGTGGAATAGTTAGAAGCATTATTAGCTAGGAGATTACATAGAGGCAAAGGTAAATTCAAAGGTAAGCTCCCTATCATAAGTTTCAATTGCAATGAAGTAGGTCATATTGCTGCAAGATGTACACAGAAGAAGAACTAAAAAGAAGGAAACAAGTACAGGAACAAGAGAGAAAATGATAGCAAAGACTACAAGGAAAAAGGCAAGAGATGCTACATTGTTGAAGAAGATTTTGATGAGACTAATGATGAAGTAGTCTATGTGGCCATGAAGGATGAATCAAATAAAGATGAAGCTACAACATTGGTTACCTATGTGAACAAGAATGACAAGTGGATCATAGATAGTGGATGCTTACATCACATGACAGAGATAAAAGTAAGTTCATTACCTTTACTCAATATGATGGAAATAATGTTAGATTTGGTAATGATGCTCAATGTCAAATCAAAGGAAAAGGCTCTATTAAACTCATAGAGAAAATTTCATGTGATGATGCATACTATGTTGAAGGATTAAATTACAACCTATTGAGTATGTCACAGTTAGGTAATGTAGGTTGCAAAGTAGAGTTTGGAAACAAAACTGCCAAGATCTATTACACTGATGGAAATTTGATAGGAAAAGGTGAACAATCTAGGAGTAATATATTTTACCTAGATATGGAAGATGCAACATGTCTTGTTGTTAGACTTGATGATGTGTGGTTGTGGCATAAAAGGTTGTTTTATGTTAACTTTGATAATATGGTTAGTGTCAGCAAGAAAAGGAAGGTCAGAGGGTTGCCCAAATTAAATAAACCTAAAAACTACATGTGCAAACAATGTCAATTAGGGAAGATGACTAAGTCTAGCTTCACGTTGATCAGCCGCGCACCCATCCTGTGGATGCATCCCGTGAATGGTAATGATGCCAATGCATATCGATCCGAATAATATATAATGGGGCCCTGGCCCAGGGCTGGAACAATACATTTACAAAGAAGTACTAGAGTTAGTCCATACAGACTTATGTGGTCCAATAGAAGTGCAAAGCTACATAGGATACAAGTACATAATGCTACTTGTTGATGATTATTCCAGGATGATGACTGCTATGTTTTTAAAGAAAAAATCTGATGCATTTCAAATGTTTAAGTGGTATTTGGCTAGAGTTGAGAAGGAAATAGGAAAGAACTTGAAATGCCTAAGGTTAGACAGAGGAGGTGAGTTTACATCAAAGGAGTTTGAAATATTCTGCAAAGACAAACGTATCAAAAGGAAAACATCAGCACCAAGAACTCCACCACAGAATGGTATTGCTGAAAGAAGGAATAGGTCAGTAATTAACTATGCTAGAACCTTGATGATGGAGAAAAATGTTATACTAAAGTATTGGAGAGAAGCGGTAAGTATTGTAGTCTACACACTGAATAGAGTTCAAGTCAAAAAAGGTAAAAATGCAACACCTTTTGAATTATGGTATGGTCACTCACCTAATGTTAAATATTTCAAAGTCTTTGGTTGTAATGTTATATTCTTAAAGATACTAGAAATTGAAAGTTTGATGCAAAAAGTGATGAAGGCATATTCCTTGGATACTTCACTAGAAGCAAAGCATATAAGTGTTTGAATACTAACACTAACAAGATTGTGGAGAGTGCAAATGTAAATTTTGATGAGCATGCAAAAATTTAGGTTGATGAAACTAAGCAATCAGAGGATTATAGATCCTTTGTATACTTCTATGAAGGAATGATTGTTGAAGACAATGCTACAAATTAAGTTGAGAATCAGCAAAAAAATTCAATATCTATCGAGTCACAACTAGTGAATGTCGAGCTACATTCAGAAGATGAACTAAAAAATGTAGAAAAGGCACATTTTGATTCTAAAAATAGTATACATGAGAGAAATGATGAAGTCCCAGATGAAGAAGAACAAAATGACTCTAAAGCTAAAGGATCAAACATGGAAAGAAGGACAGAACCAAGGTTAGCCAAGTATGTGACAAGACATCACCCTGCAAATCAAATCATTGGTGACAAGGATGCCAGACCAATGACAAGGAATAGATTGAGGAATGAATCATGTCTACTGAGCAAGGTTGAACCTAAAATAGTGAAAGATGTACTGCAAGATGATGACTGGTACAAAGCCATGGAAGAGGAGATAAATCAAAATGAAAAGAACAAAACCTAGACCCTAGTTCCCAGACCAGCTGATAAGAATGTGATTGGTACCAAATGCGTGTTTAGAAACAAAGTTGATGAGAATGGTGAGATAACAAGAAACAAAGCCAAACTAGTTCACAAAGGCTAAGCACAAGAAGAAGGACTAGATTATGGGAAAACTTTTACCCCTATTGCAAGAATGGAAGGAGTAAGAACATTGCTTGCATATGCTACAGACAAAGGTTTCAAAGTGTACCAAATAGATGTTAAGTCTACTTTTCTGAATGGTATACTGGAAGAGGAAGTCTACATAGAAAAACCAGAGGGATTTTTTGATGATAAAAACAAGAACATGGTCTACAAACTACACAAGGCACTTTGTGGATTGAAGAAAGCACCTAGAGCATGGTATGAGAAATAGCACAAATATATTGTGAAGATAGGATTTGAAAGAACTGATGACAACAACCTTTATATCAAAGCTGAAAAAGGTAAAGACATTTTGATATCAAAAATATTTGTTGATGATATAATATTTGGAGGAAAAGATGTTCTGTGCAAAGATTTTGCTGATCAAATGAAGCATGAATTTGAGATGTCAATGTTTGGAGAAATCAAATTCTTTGTTGGATACAAGTACATCAATTGAAACATTGCATATTTTTTACTCAATAAAAATACATCAAGGAGATACTCAAAACATTTGAATTAGAAGAGTCAATACCAATCAGCACACCAATGGCAATAGGACATAAGCTATCTAAAAATGATGAGTCAGTTGAAGTGAATCAGACATTGTATAGATCAATGATTGGAAAGCTGTAATATGTTGTATATATCAGACCAGACATTGCATTAGTTGTTGGAATAGTGACAAAAAAATTTGCAAATCCAAGAGAAAATCACTTAATGGCAGTAAAGAGAATACTGAGGTACCTAAAAGGAACTGATGACTTTGGTTTGTACTACAAGAGCAGTGAAAATTTTGAACTAAAAGTCTACACTGATGTAGATTGGGGAGGTAACGTTGATGATAGAAAAAGCACCAGTGGAGGAGCACTTTTCTTGGGAAAAAGGTTGATTACATGGACCAGCAAAAAGCAAATTTGTACCTCACAGTCCACTACTGAAGCTGAATATGTTGCAATGCTATAAATTGCACCAATATTGTATGGATCAAACATTTGTTGCAATGTATGAAGGAAGAGGTAATTGAGCCTATGATACTTTATTGTGATAATATAAGTGTAATCAACATATCAAAGAACCCTGTAATGCATGCTAAAACCAAGCATATTGCAATCAAGTATCACTACATAAGAGAGTTGGTGGAAGACAAACAAGTGAAGATGGAATATGTTAGCTCAAAGGAATAGATTGTTGAGATCTTCACAAAAGCACTACCTAAAGATGCTTTTGAGTATCTTAAAGGTAAGTTAAGGGTGATACCCCTAGCCAAGGTTACTTGAAGAAAAAGTAAGAATTCCCTACATCAAATGAGTTGATTGTTAAAAGATATTACACATTGATGTAGAGGATGTTTACTTTAGGATTTATGCCTAACGTAGTAGAAGTGCTAAAGTTCCAAATCAGCCACAAGCAAGGTGACAAGGGAGAAATTGAATGAACCTGCAAAAGCAATAGTTGCATATTAAGATGCCAATATGTCTTTAGCATTATTGTCAAAGAGGGAGAAGTTGTGACAAAGTGATCAACAGCATGTGATCAAATGAAGATAGAGGGAGAAGTAGAAATGAAGCAATCAAGATAGTAGAGGGAGTTGTGAAAACTAATGGTAACACAATTACCTTTTGGTATTTGATTTACTATTCTAACCTAGTTAGCATTTGGTTAAATAGTTTAGTCTGATGGTTGATCAATTTGGTTTGCCATCAATGCCAAAGAGGAAGATTGTTGAAAATCTGATTGAAAAGCTCATTGTTGAAGATCAAAGAGGGAGATTGTTGCAAAGAAGGAAGATTGTTATTTTCAATCATTGTTTTGTCATTTATGTCAAACCTACTATTTGTAGGAATAACATTTTCTTATAAGATCCAAGTACTATCACTTAGTTGATTCATGAAGAGGATTTGATCAATAAGATGTAACAAGAGCACCTAAGGGAAAGGTTGAGTTATGATGTTGTAATGAAGTGCAAGGATCAGTTAAGACAATGGTTAAGTGATGTATTGATAAAATACCCAAAGATATTGAGGTTGGTCACACTTAGAAACATTGAAGGAACAAGTTGTAACAAGGTTGACTGCAAAGCTTAAAGTAAGATCATTAGTGGGTGTCGAGCAAGTTAGTTGAAGCCGAGAAAATTCTTAGTTGGAGTAGAGTAACAGGAAATTCTAGTGTGTGCCGAGTGATCTTCAGGTGCCAAGTGAAGTTCAAGTGTCAAGCATCAAAAAATATTAGTTGGTGCCAAGTGATCTTCATGTGTCGAGCATTAGGAAAAATACAGTTGATGTCGAGTAACACAGTATGTGTCGAGCCCTAGTATTTCAATGGTGTCGAGCTATTGCATTATTTTAAATAATGAAGATTTTCCAAATCTGAGCTGACAAATTGGTTACCTTGAATTTTATGAACTAGTTAGAAGATAAGGATGATGAGCTGGTGGCACAGAATTCGATGTAAACCATTTTTAGGTGAATTCAAAAGGATTATTCAAGAGGTTTCTAGAAGAAACAAAATATGGGTTGGATGCAATGAATCCTACCTAATCCATATCAATTGAAATTAAATAATGGAAGAATTGAGCAGGAAAAGGAACTCCAAGACTTCTATTTAAGGAGTCATGGACCAAGAATCAAATTTTGTTGATGCTGTTACTGCCAAAGAGCCAAATTGCGAAGTGGTTAGAAGGGTGTCTTGAAGAAGACATCTAGAAGAAGGAAAAGCATAGAGGCTCTACTTCTACAAGTGGTCAAGAAGAGATGATTAAATGGGTACATTAAGCATGGAGACTCAAGGAGACTAAGCTTGAAAGGAGGCCAAGTTGTTAGTGTTGTAGAGATTGAAGGCTAGGCAATGATATGAGTTGAAAAGTGATCTGAGATCTGCAAGTTAAGTTGTATGTTGTAGTCAGGTCAAAGATTTTCTAATACTCTCTAGCAATTCTACTAGATAAGGAAAAATTCTATGGACTTAGGTTGGTATAATAAATCCTTTAACAGGGTGGCATTCTAAGTGAATGTTCTAAAGTCCTTTAACCAGGCCCACTTCTAAGTGGGTGGTTAAATCCTCTAACAAGGTCACATTTAGTAGTGTTTTGTAAGCCTTTAACAAGGTAGACCTTTCACAGGGCATCACTTCATAAGAGTGAGAATTGAGTAGCATGTTACTGGTGGTTTTTCCGAAATTGGTTTTCCACGTAAATCATTGTGTTATTTTTTGATTTCTTATGTGTTATGCTTGCATGTTGGTTTACAGTAACTTGTTGGTTAGAAAAGTTAAAGCTTGGATAAATAAATAGTTGAATGGGCTCACTATACTTAGTGAAAAGTTTGAATAGGACATTTAGACCTTGAATAACTGATTCACCCCCCCTCTTAGTTATTCTAAAGAATTTCTAACAACTAAGCTAAGAAATGAAATGGCAACCTAACCTAGTACTCAAGAATGAAGTTACAAACATGAAACTGAACTATTTACTCATACTATAGGAAATAACCAATAGTTTTGTTACCATATAGTTTTAGGAGAAACAAAGCTCTAAAACTTATGCTTTTTTTCTATGGAATGAAAGAGTAGTTTATACCTAGCTACGAACTACACTCATCTCTCGTGTAGGCCCCCACAAAAGAATGAATAAACAACAACTCAAAGATAAACAACTATAAATATCATTTTATTCATGAGTGACTCACAAGTACATGTTGGAATAACTGAATTATATTTAACACTGTTTTTGGATTACAAGAGAGTTTCCCTATTGATTTCTAACTCTAAAATACAAACTTCTAGCCTATTTATAACATTGACATAAAATAAAATTCCTAAAATATAGGATCCTCCAACACTAGGGATATGACAAGATTGATGACACATAGCATCATTTAATACATGAATAGGTTGTGCTTCATTGGCACATGAATTCAGAAGTTCATGGCTTCTAGATCTGCTCCATAGTGATTAGCAATCACCTTGACTCAATTTGTAACAAAAATTGATAATTCAAATTTCATGAGATTATTATGAATTCAAAATAGTCAACCACTTCCTTATCACACTTTATCTTCTAATTTTTCCACCTTCTTCCATTGCTGACTCACCATTTTCCTGCAAAAGATTAGCGTGCACATGCAAAAAATTACAATACATATCCAAGATAAAATTCATAATAAGTTTTCTCATATCATCTTTGCTCTTATCACATGGCTACAGGAAAAACTACCCAATTAATGCAAGAAAGAAAGATATATCATTACATTCTATGTAACCATATATATAGCATATTAATCCAATCTCAAAAATATCAAAGTGCACACATATAATAAGATAATTATAAACAGTCTCAATAAGCTCATCAAAAACTCATAAATTTCTCAAGTCTTAACCATCAAAACATATAAAAATATGAACTAAATAAGCCTTAGATTGGCCTCATCGGGATGAATGGAAGATAGCCTTCAAAACTAATGAAGGTTTGTATGAATGGCTTGTGATGTCATTCAATTTATCCAATGCTCCGTCTATATTTATGAGGCTAATGAATGAGGTGTTGGTAGATTACATTGGTAAGTTTGTTGTTGTCTATTTAGATGACATCTTAATTTTTAGCAAAACTAAAGAGGAGCATTTTAGGCATCTACATATTATTTTTAAGAAATTGCATGATGAGAAAATAATTATCAATTTGGAGAAGTGTGAATTCATGAATGATGAATTAATATATCTTGGTTTTGTCCTATCTTAGGGCAACCTAAAAATGGATCAAGAGAAGGTAGATGCTATCCTAAGTTGGCCTACTCCTAAGATTGCATTAGATGTGGGAAGTTTCCATGGATTAGCTCAGTATTATAGGAAGTTTATCAAACATTTCAATATGTTCTCCTATGTTGGACACAATCAAGGGAGGAATGAAGAAAAAGTTCCTTTGGACACCTCAAGCAAATCAAGGCTTTGAAACACTCAAGAGGAAAATAGTAGATCTGCCTACCATAGTACTTCCTAGTTTTGATAAACTCTTCCAAGTGGAATGTGATGCTATTAATATAGCCATTGGAGCTAATCTAAGCTGAGAAGAGAGACCGGTGGCTTTTCACAGTGAGAAACTCAATGATGCCAAGAGAAAGTATTCCTCTTATGACTTAGAGTTGTATTCTCTAATCTAGGCTCTCGGGAAGTGGAGGCACTATTTGCTTCCAAATGAATTTGTTGTATATTCAAACAACCAAGCCCTCATCTTCCTCAGTTCTCAAGACAGACTAAATAAAAAGCATATGAAATGGGTGAAATATTTGCAAGCCCAAGAAGGGAATACAAAAAAAAGTAATTGATGGTTTCAGTAGAAGACTCCTCACATTCCAATAAATTCAACTTCAAAGCATAGGTATAGATAGTTTCAAAGATTTCTATGCTGATGATGAAGATTTTGCTCAAATTTACAAGGTATGCAAGGAGTTAAAAAACAACTTCCATGGTGAGTTTTCTGAATATACATTGTAGAATCATATTTTGTTTAATAGAAGTCAAATTTGTGTTCCTAGAGGGTCAATGAGGGAGAATTTGATCCAAGAGAAATATAATGGGGCACTTAGTGGTCATTTTGGAGTTAAAAAGACCTAAGAGTTAGTCAGTAGGTTCAATTTTTGGCCTAGAATGACTAGGGACATTAAGCAGTATGTTGAGAGTTGCATAGTGTGCCAAAAAGCCAAGGAGACATCCTCAAATGTTGGTCTTTACCAACCACTTCCAATCCCTAGCAAACCATGGGAATGTATGAGCATGAATTTTGTAATTGGTCTACCCAAAACAAGGCAGGGATATGATAACATCTATGTGATTATGGATAGGTTTAGTAAAATGGCTCACTTTGTACCTTGCAAGACTATCTGTGATGCTAGTTAGATTGCTATTTTTTTTAAAAGAGGTAGTAACGATTCATGGGCTACCTCTGAGTATTGTTTCAAAAAGGGACACCAAATTCACGAGTCATTTTTGGAAAACCCTGTGGAGAAGACTTGAAACTAACTTGTCTCTTGGATCTCCCCACCATACACAGACTGATGGAAAAATAGAGGTTATCAATATGAGTCTTGGGAACCTACTGAGGTGCCTTACAAGGGAGTATGGTCAGAATTTGTATTAATTCATTGGAGAAGCTAAATATGCTTATAATGACATAGTAAATAGATCAACAAGTAAGAGTCCCTTTGAAGTAGTTTATGGTTTACATCCTACAGGAGTTTTTGAATTGAGAAAATTAAAAGATGGGAATCCAAGTAATATTTATGATGAATATTTTTCCTAGTCAATGAGGGAGGTCCATAAAATTTTAAAGAAGACATTGACAAAAAATGTTGAAAGACTTAAACAAAAGGTGAATGCCTCAATAAGGATTTGCAGTTTCAAATTGGGGATCTTGCGATGGTCCATCTAAACACACAAAGGTTTCCAAAAGGGACACCACACAATCTCCAAATGAGAAAGTTAGGACCCTATAGAATACTTTCCAAATATGGGGAAAATTCTTATAATATTGAGTTGCATGCAGACCTAGGATTGTCACCAATTTTCAATATTGCGGATTTGGTTGTCTACAAAGGCCTTGTCCTTGATGTTGATCAGAGTATCCAAGAGATCACACATAATGTAGTAGGCCTGCAACTCAATCCTCCTCCCCCTCTGCAAGCAGACAGAATATTGGATTCTAGATTCTACAAGTAGACTAGGACCAAGGCCTACTTGGAACATCTTATCCAGTGGTTGGGAAAAGGTGATGTTGATGCTACTTGGATCAAGGAGTCAGAATTTAAAAGATTGGACATTGATCCAAGCCTACTCAATCCAAGGCTTGACTAACTTATTTTTACTTGGGGGAGTATGGTACAACAACACCTAGTCAAATTTTTCAATTTTTGGTTTCTTGATGGTTTAGTTTGGCCATGTGAGTGTGTTTGGACCTTTTTGACGTCATCATTTTGGGTTGTAGAAGTTGCTAGGTAGATGTTATAGGACCTTGAGAAGCTTGACAAAGGTGTGATTTTATCACACCTTGTCATCTATGATGTGATTTCACTCTCTTTTATGGATGAGGACTCCTAAAATGTCATTTGGGAAGTAGGAAGTGAATAGATGTCAAATGATGTCAAGTTGGGCAAAAATTGGGAAAAGTTGTCAAGTAGGAAAAAATGGCCTAAAACATCCATAGTGATGTTGTAGGGATAAAATCATGTTTAAACATAATTTTTGGGTTAATCTAGATAGGTTAGGAGGTTCCCAAATGAAGAAGAGCAAAGTTGCTCAAAGAAACCAAAAACTGTCAAGATTGTGCAACTTTTTGAAAAGTTGTTTGACAACCTTTTGGTAGAAAAGTTGCAAAGCACAAGGAAGAACTTGGTGGTTATGCCAACCACCTGAAACCTCTTTTGGGATCTATAAAATCATCATTCAAACACATCTAAAGGATTGGGAATTGTAATAAGTAAGTTTGAACAAGTGAATGCATGTTTTTCCAGTTGAAACTAAGACATGCTGTAGCATTTGAGTTACCTATACGGACACATGGATTGAGCAGTCCAATCTGGTATTGGATTTTTGTTGCTTATGTTTTTACATTAATTTTCTCTTCAAATTTCTAGGTTGGAAGTGTCCATCTAATTAGGGTTTTAAATTCTTTCAAAGTAGGTTGTGTGTTGTTTTAGTTTTGGCATTTTGAGCAATAATGGCTCTCCCATGAATTCTTGTCGTGAGTTCTTCATGGTTTTAGGCTACATGGTAGTAGAGCCTATTTACATATTGTATGTAAGTTTTGGGGCCCTGGAAAGCATGACAAGCAATTTCTAGGTGATGCCCTAGGCAAGTCTATTGTACTTGGTGAGGCAAATCACAAACTTGAAGGAAAAGTTTTGGGGTTTGAAAGTGTTATATACTTCAAAAAAAGTGATGAAGAGTGAGGAGGGTTGAGTAAGGTCAAAATATACCAAGGGTAAAGAATCCATGATAAGTTTTGAAGGGGGAAGAACATACCCTAACCAAACTAGTCAACATTGGTACCAAACCCTTAAAAATAGGCAAAAAAGTTTATTTCTAGTGTACGGACACCTAAGAGATTTGAGACCCACAAAATATTTAAGATCTTCCAAAATGGTATTTGAATATTAAGTTTTTTTTTCACCTCCTTTGGAAAAATTGAGAAATAAAACACTAAAACCTAAGTTTGAGAGTTAATCCTAGTAGCCATGTTTGTGGTAGTTTTGACTTAGGAGCAAAGAACTTGGTGTTACCTTGTATGATTGTTGTCCAAAAGTACAAGGAAAATCCAACACTACTTGTGATAGACCTTACCCTACATGGATGAATGATTTGGTCAAAAATCTATAGGAATAAGGTCAACGAATGAGTTGTGAAGAGGTATTTTTGTAAAGAAAGTACCATAACTATTAGTGTAACTAGGTGAAGAGTGGAGAGAGGATAGGATGAAGGTCCTCTAGGGATTAGGGTGTTAAGGAACCCTAATAGGCTAGTATCAATCCTAATTGAATCCTTGGAAAGGTAAGGATTTAAAAGTAGTTCAACCTAGTGTTACATCAATATACATCTTTTAGACACTTTCATTTAGCTAGTACTACAATAGGGTATCTAATTCCCTAGTGGATGGTATATTTATAGCTACTCAAGTTTGGAGATGCTCAACTTGGGTCTCCCTCAGATATTTATTCATATTGGTATTCTCTTTCCTCAATGCAACTGATTTACTCCTCCACCTGTGTACACTCCCTACCCACTACTACATGTTTAATTTTGTTGTAGATGGTAGATTTACTACTACTCAAGTTTGGAAATGCTTAGCTTGGGGATCCCTTAGATCTTTATCCATATTGGGATTATCTTGCCCAAACGCAATCAATTTACTCCTCCCCTTGTGCACATTCCCTATCCATTGGGTATGTGCTTAATTCTGTAGTGTATGGTAGATTTACTACTACTAAAGTTTGGACAGGCTCAACCTAGGGCTCCCTTAGATATTTATCCATATTGGTATTCTCTTGCCCTAATGTGACTAATTTACTCCTCCCTCTATGGACAATTCCTATCCATTTATCCATAAGACACAAATGGTTCCTATCCAATTCACTAATAATATTATCTTTAAGTTTTACAAAATAACTTTAATTGTGCTACAAAACATTATTATTTACTTATATAGGAATATTTTAATCTCTTATTTAGAAAATTAGAAATAATGTCATTTTAAAGATTTCATATAATCTTTAAAATATGACTATACTATTAATTATATACATGCGTATATCATCATTTATAAGATATTTCATCTATAAATTTACATTCACTATTTAACATGCTATTAAGCAAAGGTTAATAATGAATAAGGAATAACAAGCATATCTCTAGAGGATCGGTTACTTCTCACATGACTCCACATCAATCTCCACATAGGTAATATTAAATTAAATTGTGTGCCACATAATACAATACCTTTCCAAAATCCATGTACATTGATTGCCTGCTATTCTTAGACTTATTATTGCTAATGAAGCCCTCAACTTGTGTAGTTATCCTTCTTGTACTCTTTCATTTGTAGGTTACTTTTGGGATCTTATTCATTCTAAACTCATTATTTATTAATCCAATCCAAGAACTCTGTGTAAATGTGGAATACTTGTTTATGACTTGCTTTTCCTTTCTCATGTCTTCAATCCATTTTATATCTTGAAGAGTTGCACAACTTGAGTGAATAGAGAGTTGTTGATTTCCTCAATGACATGCTTAATGACATATGGTGAATAGGATTCTATGTTTAGATGTCATACATATATGCTTCCTCTATGTTTGAAAGTAATCAACAAATGCATTTCTATTTTTTTATCAAACACCAATGAATGTTTTATTTGTCATTTAAATATATAAATTGTTATCTTTCTTCTCTTAAAACATTAGATGTTGGTTGGCTTTGCATAAATTATTGGTACACATAAATCGTCAGCTTTCTTGAAATCTTTAATCTTAATGGTTCAACTCAACAAATTATAACAACTATTGTCGATATCAAGTTATAGATTGGATAGTGAATTAAAATATATATATATGGAAAAATGCTTAAGAGCTGCTAAGAAGGATATTGTTGAATAATTAATCTCTATGTGCATACATAGACCATGGGTTTGACCACTTTGTGATATTATATGCCTTGCAAATCTTCTAATTTCTTAGAAAACTTGTACAATATTTGGTATCTTCCCTCTCCACTAATTATGATAGTTGTTCCTAATAGGTATTAAGTTGGCCCAATAATTAGTAGATGACAATTATGGGAGTCTTCAAAGTAATTATCTTTAGAAACTTTCTGATTAGATGATGTATGTCTCATGTTATTGTAATGTAACATCACAATTCTTATATATTATTTCTCTTTGGTATCTTCTAATGTGGATGACAACCTTTGTATATGTTTTTCCATGATACATATCCCTCCACTTCTACTAAGGATAACTGATGAGAAAAAGAGAAATTGCTATAATCAAAAGTGAATCAATGTTTAATTACAAAGAGAGATCGTCCTTATAAAGGGATCAAAATCCTAACATGTAACTAACCTAAGTTGCATGATAATAATTAATAAAAGAATTAATTATTATATGCCCAAAATTTAGCTTAAGTAAGCTAGAGAAATAAGTGACTTAATAATTAAATTAATACAATTTAATTAATAAGAAAAAACTTTATTACTCTAACACCTCCCCCTACCCTTAAGATAAACCTAGGGAGTATCTAAAAACCTAGAAACTACTACTAAAACTAAATTTGGGTCTTGAAAATAAAGCCTAATGAGGTACCCAAGCACAACCAAATCTTTGAAAAGAGGAGAAATAGAGAAAACCACATGGGAAAAGCCCTACTCCAAAAAGAGATGGAAATAATGCTAAAAAGAACTAGTGAAGGACTAAAGAAGCCTCTAAACTAGGGAATGTCCCAAAAGATAGGAACAAAAGATGATCATGAAGAATACCACTAAATCGTGTAGAAGTTGCAAAGCACTATCAAAAGTAATTGTTGATTTGAAGTATCTCCACTGAAATAGAACCTGACCAGGTAGAGAAGACTATAATCTACATCAAATTAGGAGGCATATAAAGGAAAACAACTGAACTCAAAGATACAGATGGCATGAAACACCAAAGCCTAAAATGTTGATCAATCAAACATAGAAGAATCCATCCAAAGTAGGAACGAAAAGAAGAGTGTCTATATGATAAATGATCCATCTCACCAAAATGCATAGGTACCTAGCCACTGTATCTGTCTTGTACATAGGAACAAATACTAAATACATAACACACTCCATTGACTAAGCAAGCATGATAAATAATAGAAGAACCCCCCCTAATGCAAACAAGAGTGAGGTGACAAGCAACTAGAAAAGTGAACCAATAGAACTGCATGTCAAGGAACCACAATCAAGATGCAAAAAAGAATACATATGTGTGTACTAAGATGATCAATATTAGACACATCATGTGGCTAATGTCACATAAGGGAAACTCACTAGACAAAGGAAGATGACAAACAAAGGCAAAACATCAACCCCCCCATGGTACTTTAATTAGAGTAGTGCATGTATAATTAGGCACAAGATATGATGAATTCTAAGAATATAATAATTGGCATGAGTTTCCTTAGATGATTATGATCGAACCAGAAGGCAGAATGAGGCAAAAATACAAATGGAATATGGAACTTTATCTTAGTGTGTTTGCAAGAATGCATACAAATGATGTCTAAATAGACCAAAAGAGACAAAAGGCTAATACAATAGATAGTACAACCTATGACGAATCATCTGAAGTAACAAAATTGATCCCCAAACCTAAAATAAGAAATATATCCACCAAAATGCAAAAATAAAAAACAAATGAATAAAATGTTCCTAGAGCAGTAACTGGAAAAACAAATAGCATCACTAGAAAGAGTTCTGAAAGACCTTTCCAACAATATAAAGAATTCCCAAATCAGAGATTGGATGCTCAAGATATGTCTCCTAGAGTGCAATATAGAACCCTTGACTTTGACAGCTAAAAAAATCCATCAAAAAGCATCAAAGCTCAAAAATACTTATTCCACTGTGATGGGCTCAAAACTAGCTTTCTGGTGATATCTTGTTTGCAGAAAACAGTCTGTATGCCTGAGATATGAGAGAAAAATTGAAGGTAGGTCTAAACAAGGCCTAAAGGGGTTACAGGAGTGGGGATGTAGTGCTAACATCAATAAGTGGCGAGCATAAATTTGACTGCAAAATGGTCATTAAGGTTTAAAAAACTAGGAAATTACCCCTACCCGAAAAAATACCCAGTCATCAAAAACAAGACAAAGATGTAAGAAAATCATTATTGTTGGTAAAAGAGTCAGTGCTAGAGAAATAAATCTGGTGGCCAAATAGGATACCACATGTCAGAAAAAGTATCCTGGTGGGAAAAAAACATCCAAGGAGATAAACAAGCTGTAATTAATGAAAAAAACTTTTTCACCAATGAACAACATATATTTTGGAAATGGCCATCACCATAGCCCAAAAATGTTCCAAAGTGCCTAAAATAACTTTAAATATGAGCCAAATAGCCTACCAATTAGGATGATCCTATAGTGTTCCAAGGCCAGCATGGAGACCCAATAGGACATGTGTAAAATCTAAGGTCCAAAAGTGACCTACAAATTAAAACATTAATTTTGAAAGGTTGCCTTCTAAGCCAGAGGCCCAAAAATGGGCATTGAAAAAGCATTGATTCCAAACAAAAAAGTATTAAGTGTAGGGGCAAAGATATGTTGCTGTGAAGAGGCCAAGGAAACTAGGTGCTATTGCCAAGATGGAGGGGGGTCATAGCCCAAGTCGGGGCTCAAATAGAAGTCTATGAACAAAAGATGAATGCAAGACTTTTAAAAAACTTAAAACATAGGGTATGATTTCCCAAAAAAGGGTTGACATGGTGTAGGGAGGAGCTACAAATATCCACGCATGAAAAAATAAATGCAACTTCACCAATGTAAAAACTCACCTGTTTGAAACCAACAAAGCCAATAAATACTACCAATACTTTGCAAAATATGTGGTTTGAACACCAAAAATCATGGAAATCACCATGTACTCCAAAAATAATGGGTTGATGTGGTTGCTCCAAACATGGGTTTGTATGCCAAATCCATAAAATGACCTATTGATGTTGAAATTGATGAATGATCAACCCCATAGCTCTCAAGAATCACCTACACATAAACACCAGTTACATAAGAGAGAAGCAAAAATGCTGTGGAGGCAAAAATAGTGAGATCCATAGATGAGACATTCTTGATGAGCAAAAAAGTAGATTGCTATAATCAAAAGAAAAAAGTCTCAATTCTCAATTGAAAGTTTACAATGAGAGATCATCCTTATAAAGGAGATCAAAACCCTAAAAAGGTCTAACCTATGTTGCATCATAATAATTAATAAAAGAAATTAATTATTAGATGCCTAAAGTTTAGCTTAAGTAGACTAGAGTTAATTTAAAAATATCTAATTACTCTAACACCACCCCTTAAGATAAACTTAGGGAGCAGCTAAAAACCTAGAAACTACTACAAAAAGTAGATTTGGGTCTTGGAAAACAAGGCCTAATGAGGTAACCAAGCACAACCAAATCTCTAAAAAGAGGAGAGGTAAAGAAAACCACATGGGAAAAACCCTACTGTTGGAAATACAATAGGAAAAGTAAACTCTGAGGTGGGGGTGTGAATTAGTGCTTTAAACTTTTAACCATAAAATCATTCACCTCACATCCATCTCATTTTCCAATAAGTAAACTAAAATACCAAATTAGACATATACATCCATATCATAAAAGTAAAAATATTCAACACATGTATGACACAAGATAATTGGTTACCTAGAACCCTCCAAGGAGAAGGTAAAACTAGGGTAGGGATGACACCCACGAATCTCTACTACTGTAGTTGTAAAGTGTATCCAATGAAGGTTATAATTGTTTGATCATGAAACATGATCTACCCTGTGAAAGGTCTTCCCTGTTAAAGGCTTACACGATTGTTAGATCTTACCCTATTAAAGGATTTCAACACCTTGTTAGAAGTGTGCCTGGTAAAAGGACTTTAACTACAATGAAGTAAGAACCTTGTTAAAGGATTTACAACAACCTATTAAGACTATTTTGTTAAGAAAATTAACTGATTCACCTATTAGAATGTTTCAGAAATGATCCTTCAATTAGCACTCTATTGCTTGATAATAGATCACTTTTTTCCTGATGTGCACTTGATCCTTTCTAATTAGATGTATTTTTGTTTTCTTCTAATACCTTTCCTATGTTCTCCTCTAACTAATTATACAATTTAATTCAAATCACAACTCCTTAGCCACCATGAATGCTCTGTTTGTGCATGCAAAACTTCTCTCTTTTCTCCTTCCACATTCATCAAAAGATTGTGATTCACCCATATTGCTTCTTAATCCTTCCCTTTTTTTGATTTGATGCATGTACTGCATAGGGATCATTAATTAAGATCTGTCCTTATCATCTAGGATCGCAAAACAATCCTTAAGTTGGCTCATCAAGTCCTTGGCAACAAGGTGTACTAAGCCTTCATGAGTAGAAAGATGCAGATATTTCTTCATGAGTGTTTCAAAATAGGATAGTTCCTTGTGCAATATCTCCATATGTGGAGTCAACATAGATTGGATGTTGATTAGTTTAGCCTTTATTAGGATAGTTCCTTGTAGCACTACTAATTGACTCTGGGTGTTCAGGAGATTCCTAAAATGTTTCTCATTCTAGGATGGAGACCTTGGTAGAGTTATACCAGTTGAATACATATGACTCTCCAAATTTATTATGTGGCTCCTAACTTCCTATGTGAAAAGTGTTGGATTGCACACTTTGGTGTAAAAAGAGAAAATGTTCTCTAGCACCTTCTTCACATTGTCAATTTTGGTTGCTAACTCAACCTGTGATAGTGCAATAGCACTTGATATCTTTTCATTAACCTTATTTTGAAACTTTCTTTCTAACCATTCAAGTAATTTCATATTTGAATCCAGGTATGTGTCATTAACCTTCTCAACCAAGCTAGTTAACTACTCTATGATAGGCTTTGTTTCTTATGGTGCTGGCAGGCTAAGTGCATCAAGAAAAATTTCCTTGATATCTAGCAAAGCTTGCTTCTACATATGCTCCCTTCTAAATAGTTCTTGGTGTTTCTTCTTTGTAAGAACATCCTATAGTATGTTCATCTTTTTAATAGTGATTGTTGCAGGATCAAACTTTGGCAACTCAATCACTTCATCCAAGTTCACATCACCAAATGATGTAACTTCATCTACCTCGGATATGCTTGGACTTGGCCTTGATGATTATAAAGGTATAGCTTCTATACTTGACCTATGAAGAGCTTGACTTGGAGGAGTAGCAGTTTTTGGAAAAGTCACTAGTGTTTGTATTGCTAGTTGCTCCTTAGGTTTTGTAGTCAAACCTAGCTCTTCATTCCTATTCTTTGATTGCTCTACATTCTCAATTGCACCCTGATCTTGTGTTGTAGGTGTAGGAGTTACATACTTTCCTTTTTGTGCTTGTGTTCCTTCATTCTCTTCTTTTTCATCTTTTTGCTCTCCATATATGTCATCCTTGTCAAAAAAAATTTCCTTTTCATTATCTCAGACTGGAGTACTTTGTACCAATGTATTGATAGTAGAAGTTGATGTCTCCTTCCTTTGATATACTACAATGGGTACTTTAGCTTGTACCATGGTGGATTGAGGAGTGGTTGTAAATGTCTCTTGTGTGTGAATTTCCTCCACTGTAGATGCCTTGTCTACCTTCTCAATCTCATCAACACTTACTAGTATAGGATTTTCACAAAGTTTTTCCTGGGTAGTAGGTTCTATTAGTATCTTCTTCAAGTCTTCCTCTGTAAGGGGGTTGATGTCCTGAGTGATAGTATCAAAAAAATCCTTAATCTTTATAGTATCAATTTTTGTATTCAACTCATGTTGAGGACTAGAACTCAATGCTAGTGTATCTAATACACTTTATTATGTTTTTTGCTCAACCTTACTTGGTGCCTATGTGTCTATATTCATTTTAGTGCCTTCCACAACAATATCTTTTTCAGTGTCTTCATTGGTAACCTCAGCTACTTGTTGTTGTTCATCTTTGTCCTCGCCTACCTCAATAGGTGTCTGCCCTATTGCCTTGGGTGTTGTCAAACCATATAATGACTTCCACAACTGGGTGGTCTTCTGTACAACATCCTTAATATTATTCTACAATATCTTTATTGCCTTTGTCATTGTTTCCTTATCCAATTCTGGCATCACTTGTGCGAGTGTAGTCTCTTTGATTTGTCTTTTTGTATTGAGACTAGATTGTCACTTTTACTTAACTCTATCATATCAATCTTTTGTAATGAGTTGGCGATCTTACTCGGAGTCTATTTGAATGTTGTTGTCATGGCATATATTGACTCCTCTACTTGGTTCATCTCAATTTTTCCAAGTTTATCAAACTCAATATGTGTGAAACCAAATAAGCCAACATTATTCTTTATGTTTTCACACATACTGTCTAAATCTAAGGAAGGACTGTGACTTACCTCTTTGAATTGGTTATTTTCATCATATTTTTTTCTCTATTCATCATATTTAGTTGGAGCTATATAATTTCTCCTCAGTCTCGTCTTAGACTCTTCTTTACTAGTTGATCTAGCCCTCTTCTCTTTTTGCTTTTCTGTTTCTTGAGTCTTTTTAGTAGTAGCTCTGGTACTTTCCCTAGTAGTAGGAATTTTAGGCTTAGGTTATGTGGGTTTTGCAACTTTCTTTTGCTTGCTTACTATTGCATTCTTAACTTTTCTCTTCTTTTTCTCAGTGGTTATAGGTGCTTCACTGGCTTCTTCTCCCTTGATACCTTCTTCAATTTCTACCTTTTCTTCTTGGTCTTCACCTTGACCTTGAGTAAAGGCCAATGGTGCTTGGGTGGGTACATCTTCCCCTTCTTCATCATCATCTTCTTCTTCTTCTACCCCCTCATCAAATTTATGCTTAAGTTTCTTGACCATTTTATTCTTCTTTCTCAAAACTAAGGCAGTCTTCAAATCCATTGTAATTTTAGATTTAGCCACATCATAATTTCCAAAGGTTGTAGCCTTCTTATCTATTTCTTATGCAAGTAATGTTCTAATAGTTGCAAAGGCTTCATCCACATTAATCTCATAGCCTAGTGGTCTTAGCAATCTTACTCTTGGGACTACAGCTTGTACATATGTGAAATTAATGTCAACTAGAAAGAAAACATCATTGAAATGTTTCTCAACTAGTGAAATTGGTATCCTCAATCTTTTCTTTATTGATTGCTTAAAATCTTCAAAGTAGCTAGTCATTACAAACTCACAATTTTCTCCAAGTTGCTTAATAAATTCACCTATTTGTACTACAATAGATCTGTTTGTCTTCCATGCAACTTTACCAAAAGTAGGGAATGTATTCTATACACAAAAGAATATACATACAATAATTGAACCAAAATTACATTGTGCACTCTTGGTCTTCCTTATTGCTCCTAAATTTTACCTCAATTGTTGCAACTACAACTCGACAAGGTCATAAGTATGATCCTTCTTAACTATCTTATAACCCATGTCAACAACAATACAAGGTACACTAGTGAGCCTATTTGATTGATAAAATTTGTGTGCTATAATCCTTACTACAAAAGCAATTAGGGGATCTGAGATAGTGTCAATTGGCATTCCTCTTTTATTCCACACTGCCCCTGTATTCTTCTCAATATCTTCTTTTGCTTCACTCCTTTTTAGGTTGGAATAGGGTTGGATACCCTATTACTCCATATACAATATTCTTTGTGATCTTCACTGGTCCATTTTCCAACCATATAGAATTATCATGAATTCTGCTCAAAAGTATCTTTATCCATTCTATTTTGAAGACGTTGGGGAAATCTAGAGCATGGGTTAACCCTTTTCTCTCTACATTTTTGAATTAATCTTTCAATACTCCATTATTGCATAATTTCCCATAGGTTTTTCTAATCTCCATGTCACCTATACCTCCCACCTTGCATGTGTAGCAACATCTCACATCTTGAATCATTAAAACTTGTGGTGGTATTATCAGTAATGCACTAGATGGATCTGGCTTGTAAGCAATATCAGGAATAACTCTAAAGTTTGGTTGTTTGATCTCATTACTTATCAATTGTATATTCAAAACTTCTTTATCCTCTTTAACCTTAGTAGCTAAAGAACTAGACGCCATTACAAAAACTTAGGGTTTGCAAAATTCAAACTGTGTAGCTCGACACATGATAAATACTTTTGTAAATCTACTAAGATGGTATCGAGCAACTATTGTATCCTATTTGCAAATGCTTGGAATGATCTCTTCAATTCACCTTGAGCTCTTTGTGCTCTTTCTAGTTTTGAATGATGTCAAATGACTTGAAAATTGATTATATAGACCTTAAAACATTGCATTTAATGCTAAATGCTTACACAACTATAAGTTTGACTTCAATAGAAATTTTGACTCACTCAGCTTCCATGTGATTTTCCTCATGCTCAGAAACTACCATGAGCTTGGCCAATACTATCATGTTTGATAGCTCGGCATTAACTAACATTTCACTCAATAGTTAAAGTGAAACTCTTCATGCTCGACAGTAACATGAAAAGTGACAAAATTTATAAATTTCTTCTAGATTCTTAACAACACTTTGCATCTTTCTCCATGAAAATATAATATTTTTAGAACTACATCCTTGGAACTGATGTATAATATGTCTTTTAAATATCAGTCCCACACATACCTCTTGATTTCTTAGTTGGAGATGATGTGATCACCTGATCCATTGGATGAAGTGACCTCATCTAAATTTGCACTGCAATCTTCTCTTCTCTTCCATGTCTTGTTCATCTAACCTCTAACATTTTCAACATCTACCTTTCCTTTTCCTTTGTTGAACTCACTACTTAGTGCCTTTGACCTTGTTGGACAATTCCTGCTTATGTGACCAATCTTTAAACAACTAAAATATGTAGTTTGACTCAACCATCTTTTGTAGTCATTTCTAAAATGTGTTCTTATGCAATTTTTAGCAACATGTCCATACTCTAGACAACAGGGACAACTATACCTAGTATTATAATCCTAATTATAAGATTTTCCATTATGCTTTACCTTTGTCTGCTTGTTTGATGACCATTTAGGCTTGGACTTGCACTCATATGCTCTATGTCCATACTTCTGACAGTTATAGTAGTATCCCTCAAATCTTTGTGTACTTATGGTCTTGGTTATACATTCATGTGCTTGATGTCCTTGTTTGTTGCATTTATGGTAGTGACCCATGTACTTATGTTTAATATTCTGATTTGCAATCTTGCTCTCACAAACATTGGCAATATGACCTATCTTACCACAATTATGACAAGTAAGTTTGGATTTCTTACCATTGGCATTCCTTTGTTCACCACTTTTAGATGATTCTCCTTCTTCAGTATTAGTATAACCTGATCCAGTAGTATCATTGTTGGATCTAGGAGATCTCATCAATTGCTCAAAGTACTTGATAGCTTCACTAGGTTTGTTGAAGCTTTTAGCAAACTCCTTTTCTCTTTTTAGATAATTTCTTAGTTGTTCATTTTGCAACTTTGGTGTTGTGATCTCAATATGTTTTCCATTTAGTTCATGATTTGCAATCATCATTTGATTCAATGTTTCCAATTACATGTGAGCAATCCTATTTACCTCTGATGTTTTCTCTTCTAGTCTATTGGTCAATATCCTTTTGTCATCTTCAATCATGACTTTGTCATCTTTAGCTTTCTTCTTTTTCTCAGTCACTTCACATAGCAATACTGATTGGACTTCTTGTTCTATCTTGAGATTTTTGACCTCTTCAGTTGGGGCTCCATTATTTTCTGTTAGATTTGTAACTGTTGCATCAAATTCACTTGTGTTTCCATCTACAAACAGTTCAATAGTGTCAATCTCTTGGTAATGTGTGTCATTCTCTTCAATAGCTATTTCCTTCCTTCTCTTTAGTGATTGCTTTAACTCATTTCTTGCTTCATTCAGCTAATGTAGGGCAAGTTATATTTCAATCTTTTGGTTCTCAATAGTCTTTCCCAACTTGTAGAAATCTCCATTTCCAAGATCTTTCCTCAAAGTTGTAAAGCTTTACTTCCAAAGAACTATGCTCTAATACCAATTTTTGGAAATACAATAGGAAAAGTAAACTCTAAGAGGTGGGGTGAATCAGTGCTTCAAACTTTTAACCATAAGTTCATTCACCTCACATACATCTCATAATTCAATAAGTAAACTAAAATACCATATTAAACATATACATCCATAGCATGAAAGTAAAAACATTCAACACATATAACACAAGATATTTGGTTACCCAGAAACCCTCCAAGGAGAAGGTAAAAATGGGGTGGGGATGACACCCACAAATCTCTACTATTGCAGTTGCAAAATGTATCCAATGAAGGTTACAATTTTTTGATCATGAAATATGATCTACCTTGTGTAAGGTCTTCCCTGTTAAAGGCTTACAAGATTGTTAGATATTACCCTATTAAAGGATTTCAACACCATGTTAGAAGTGTGTCTAGTAAAAGGACTTTAACTTACAATGAAGTAAGCACCATGTTAAAGGATTTATAATAGCATGTTAAGATTACTCTGTTAAGAGATTTAACTAATTCACCTATTAGAATGTCTTAGTAATGATCCTTCGGTTAGCACTCTATTGCTTAATGACAGATCACCTCTTTCCTGATGTTACTTGATCCTCTCTTATTAGATGTATCTCTTTTGTCTTCTAATTCCTTTCCTTTATTCTCCTCTAACTGATTCTGCAATGTATTTCAAATCACAACTCCTTAGTCACCATGAATGTTTTGTTTGCACATGCAAAAATTCTCTCTTGTCTCCTTCCACATTCATCAAAAGTTTAGGGTTTTCCCTCCTTAAGAAGACCTAGGTGACTTAGGGTTAGGTATGAATCAACGATTGTGATTCACCCATATTATCACTTAATCCTTCCCTTTTTCTGATTGGATGCATGTATTGCATAGGGATCATCAATTAAGATTCATCCTTATCATCTAGGATCGCAAAACAATCCTTAAGTCTACTCTAAAATGGTTTATACAGTAGTTTGTGCCATTAAAAACAACTATGTCAAAACTATATAACTTGACACTTGAAGTTCTTGATGCTTGACATCATCTATAACTTCAATGTTGTAACTCGGCCTCTAAATGACTCAGCATGCACTGCTTACTTGACACTTGAATCACTCAACACATAGAGTGACTTGGTATGCACTGCTTACTTGGCACTTGAATCACTCAACATATATTGTTGCTCAACACTTGAGTGACTCATAATGCACTATTTGACATGTTATGCTTAGCATGCATTACTTGTTCAACATGAACTAAGTACATAACTTATAAATAACTTAAGTGTATAGACACTCATTTGTCAAAACCAATATGAGATCAACACCTACTCCAAAAAGAGATGGAAATAATGTTGAAAAGAAACTAGTGAAGGACTGAAGAAGCCTCCAAACTAGAGAATTTTCAAGAAGATGGGAACAAAAGATGATCATAAAGAACACCACTGAAGCATATAGAAGCTGCAAAGATCTATCAAGAGTAATTGTTGATCTGAAGAACCTCCACTGAAATAGAAGCTAACCAGGTAGAGAAGATTGTAATTTGCATCAAATCAGGAGGCACACAAAGGCAAACAATTGAACTCAAAGATATAGATGGCATGAAACACCAAATCTTGAAGAGTTAATCAATCGAACCAAGGAAGCATGAGAAACAACATTAGAACTCCCCCTAATACATACAAGGGTGAGGTGACAGGCAACTGGAAAAGTGAGCCAAAAGAACTACATGTCAAGGAACCATGATCAAGATGCACAAAATAGTACATATGTGTGTACTAAGGTGATCAATCTCAGACATGTCATCAGGCTAATGTCACGAAAGGGACACTCACTTAGACAAAGGAAGATGGAAAACAAGGGGAAAACATCAACCCCCTCATGGCACTTTAATCATGAGTAGTGCATGTACAATAAGACACAAGATATGGTGAATCCCAAGAATACAATAATCTGCATGAGTTTCTTTAGATGGCACTACTCAAATTAGAAAGCAAAACAAGGCAAACAACTGAAACAAAAAATGCAGATACAATATGGCACTTTATCTCAATGCATTTGCAACAATGCATACAAATGATGTCTAAATAGACCAGAAGAGACATGAGACTAGTAGAAGTCATGATGAATCATCTAAAGCAAAGAAATAGACCCCTAAACTTGAAACAACCAAGATATCTACCAGAATGCAAAAATGCAAAAGATTGAATAGAAAGTGCCTAGAGTAGAATTTGGAAAACTAATTAGCATCACTTAAAAGAGTTTGGAAAGACCTTTCCAATGGTATAAAGAATTCCCAAATCAGAGATTCGATGCTCAAGAAATGTCTCTCAGAATGCAAAAAGGAACTCCGAATTTTGATAGCAAAAAAAGACATCAAGAATAAAAAATCTCATTTACCACTGTGACGGGCTTAGAATGAGCTTTTCGGTGATATCTTATTTTAAAAAATAGAGTCTGTATGCCTAAGATATGAGCAAAAACATGGAGGTAGGTCCAAACAGAGCCTAGGGAGGTGACAGGATATGCTGATGTAATGTTGATGTGGTGCTGACATCAGCAAGTGATGAGCCCAAATTTGATAGTCAAACACTAGTTGAGGCAAAAAAATGCCAAAAAAATGACCCCTATTAGAAAAAATATATCCAACCATCAGAAACAAGACAAAGAAGAAAAAATTTGTTGCCGGTAAAAGAGCTAGGCAAAGGGCTAATGTCAGATTAAAAATCGGTGGCCAAAATAGAGATGTTTCATCACAAGAAATAAGCATGTGTTAAACAAAATCACCATGCCATGCAGGTGGGCCATTGGATGCCACATGTCCTCCAAAACAGGCAGTCCTAACATAAGTGTTCCTAGTCCCCACAAAAACATAGGTCAATCATGGGCACCAAAAAAAAGGTCAAAGATCCACAAGCTACCTTACAAAAAAGGCAATACCACCAATGGGCATGGAAAGCCACAAAAAAAATAATTTGGAAAAACACCTCAAAGCCATTGCCAAACATACTACCCGTGATATCATAAACCATGATAACTTTGTTGGGAAATCTATCTAAAATACCTCAAATAATGCAAGGATGGAGAGAGATGTGGCCACAAGGAAATCAACATGTCCAAGAACAATAGAGGGAGCCACAACACAAAAAGAAAGTCTAATGTGGCCATGGATTCTAAAGATCAAGTTGTTGGGCACAATCAAGCCGATCCCAAGAAATTAACGCCAAAAAAAGCCTAAAGCAATTGGCATCATCACCAGATAGTGTTATAAACTTTATGTCTACTTCGAGACCTTCAAATTGAAGAGATCCAGGATTCCTATAGATATTATCCATCAAAAATCTTGTGGAATTATGCATTAGCAACTCGTATGGCCTGCCCTTCAAATCCACCTTAGTAGGATGAATAACAAGTTTCCCTATTGGAGATACACCTAGGCCCTATAGCCATCTCTTCACAGTCATCAAAGCACCACCACATTTCCACTTAGATACAAGTCGCTTAAGGTTTGTTACAGTTGCCATGTAACCATTCAAACCAACACCATATTTTAGTCATTTATTCATTTTTGTCTCCACCAATTGAGCCATAAGCTTCTCGGTCTTAATCTATGATAATTGTGTTGTGTCATCTGATTCAGGATGAAGTATAACTTGTTTCGTGATCAAAGTTGGTAGAAACTCAAACAAAGTATATGCCCATGGTGAAAGACACAATGTCAAAGGAGGTAAAGGTGGGCCACAATTGGAGGAGCTTTGGGCCATAGGAGGTGGCAATGATTAGCTGGGAACCAAAAATCAATGCTAAGAATGCACAAAAATACAATCCAACCACCAAAAGGGTCACCACGTGGAAAGTCATGACACGAACCTCCCATTAAAAGTGCACCTAAATTGCGCATGAGTTGGTATAATGCGTACTAACTACATACGAGGGATCGATGACTCCCAAAAAATAAATGCTCATTCACTGCAACTAAAAGAAACTCCTCCCAAAAATGTGAAGTGCATAAATTTTGCACTGAGGTAGCACCAATACAAAATCACTCACCAATCAAAAAAGGTATGCATGGGTTTGTCAGGCCACGTGGCCCAAGGCATAGGTAGGTGCCTTCCAAAGCAAAAATTATGCCTTAATGCATGCAAAATGCACAGTTTTCCATCAAGAATCCCAAAGCCTGCACTTTCTCCAAAAAAAAGCCCTCCAAAAAATGTATGTCATTGTCTCCCATTCACCAGAATAAAGTCCAAAGCCTATCAACAAAAGGATGGGCGAGGATCTCCAAAAACACCACTTATCATGTCAAATAGATGGCTTTATGATCAGTCCACATTAGGCTTCTTGGATAGTAGAAGTTAGCGCTTTCAAACACAATATGTGTTGACCAATCAAAGATGGAGGTCATTGTGAAAACCAAGGCACAGTACATCCCCACAGTTTTTAAATTGCATGCTCTGTATTGTTAATTGCATGTACTTTTTAACAAAAAAATTGCAATTAAAATATTTAATAAATAAAGTAAAAAATTTGTCACCTTGAAAATCATGCCCAAGTCAAAATGACGTGGAAGCAAAAAAATGTCCTCAGATTCCAACAACATCCAAATTGGATGTATTTTATATGGAAATGGGGGTTTTTGAGCACTTTGAGCTCAACAGTGATGTTCATTTGGGCTCAAAGTGCTTCAAAAAATAGCCCCCCCCCCCCTAGATCTAATACAAAAATCTTTTAAAAGCCATAGATCTAAAAATGATGCCAAATCTCTCAAGAATAGAATTGGGGCATGAAGATCTGGAGCTCTAATACCATGTTGGAGTTGATGAATGATCAACCCCACAACTCCCAAGAATCACCTACATGCAAAAACCTATCACATAAGAGAGAAGCAAAAAGCTATGGAGGCAAGAATTACCATATCCATAGATGAAATATTTTTTATGAGCAAAAAACAAGTTGTTATTATCAACAATGAATTCTCAATTACAATGAGAGATCATCCTTATAAAGGAGATTGAAACCCTAAAAAGGTCTAACCTAGATTGCATAATAATAATTAATAAAAGAATTAATTTTATATGCCAAAAGTTTAGCTTAAGTAACTAGAGTTAATTAGGAAATATCTAATTACTCTAACAATTGAAACCACTTTGCACTAGCGAACGTGGCAGAAGAAAGGGGCCCCACATGGAGATTGGGTTGAATAGCTTCCAAATAAAAGTGTCGCCAATTTCCCCAAAAATGCATCACAATCAAGGGCAGCTTAGTTCGTGTGTGATCCAAGGCATGATTAGGCACAAGGGACTAAGTGCATGGAAGAGGGGAAAAAGCCAATCACAAAGAAAATTCCACTCAAAAAGACAAACTCCACCATGCATTATTGATCCCGAGGACTCCGCACATCAACTAGAGGTTGCACAATTTCAAAAAAGGGCATAGAACTAGTGAAAAAGAGGTGCTTGCATTCTCCAAAAAACCCCAAAGTATGTGGTGCAAATGTGATGAAGTGGAAGAGGAGGGATCATGGTGGCCACAAAAAAATGCAGCTCCTAATTTTCTCCAAAAGCAAAAAATAGATGCCAATGATGAGAATGAGCAGAGCTTGAAGTTGATGCTACAACACTTCCAAAGGATAGGTGGGTCCTCATGTAGATCCAATATGGGCTTGGGCATTGGTAATGCTACAGAGAGCTCAAATCACAGAGCATAGAGGCCAACGTGCATAGGAAAAAGTTTATGTGTAGGGGCTAACAGTGGCATCAAAAACAAGTACGAGCCTGCAAACAGCTAAAGGGTCGGTCCCCATGAAATCCCCATCCACCTATTTTTTTTAAAATGCCCTTTCTTCAATACATGTGCTCCTCATACATGTTATTTTGCAAAAATTGCAATAAAAAAATTTTGATTAAAAAAAGTCATCTATCTCGTTTTTCGAGCCTAAGGCAATACAACTTGGATACAATTTTTATTTTGTCTCAGATGTCAACAATGTCCAAATTGGACATATTTTATATGGAAATAAGAGTTTTTGAGCACTTTGAGCTCAACTGTGATGTTTTTTTGGGCTCAAAGTGCTCCAAAAAATAGGTCCCCTCTAGATCCAATACAAAAAAAAGTCCTCTAAAAGTTGAAATATGAAAACCAAGCCAAAAAAACCTCAAGGACATAATAGGGGCATGAAGATCTGGTACTCTGATACCATGTTGAAGTTGATGAAAGATCAACCCCACAACTCCCAAGAATCATCTGCTTGCAAACACCTGTCATAGAAAGAGAGAAGCAAAAGCTACTGAAGCTGGAATTCCCTAATCCATAGATGAGACATTCTTGATAAGAAAAAAGAGAAATTGCTAGAATCAAAGTAAATCAATATTTAATTACAAAGAGAGATCATCCTTATAAAGGAGATCAAAACCCTAACATGTAACTAACCTAGGTTGCATGATAATAATTAATAGAAGAATGTATTATTATTATTGTTTTATTATCTTTTTATCGGTAAATGGTCAAAGCCTAGATTAATTATTGTTATTTTTTGTAATTATTTATTTTTATGTGTTAAGCGAATTCGAACCCAAGACCTCCCATATGAGAGGCTCACAAGTTACCATTGTGTTGTAGGCTCTTGCCTAATAAAATAATTAATTTTTATATGCCCAAATTTTAGCTAAAGTAAACTAGAGATAAGAAGTGACTTAATAAATAAATCGATATGATTTAATTAATAAGAAAAAACTTTATTACTCTAACAATAACATTTCTTATAAACTTTTCATGGGCTACACAGATGTCACTTAGATGGGAATGTGTGGTTTAGTTATGTCGATATCATCCAACTCTGTTGGAAATGTTGAGTGCCACATTCATCCACGGAAATTTACTTTGAAGTGTATCCACTACAATCAATGGGATTCCACAATGAAATCTCCTTTTAATCCATTCATTTTGATTGCAACTTAACATGTATGTTTGGTCATGATAAGTAGAGACTGTGACCTATTCCATTTCCAATTCTAAAAAAATTATGTTTCTCAAATTTAAGAGTACTTATTCAATGAGGATCATGATAAATTAAATGAACTCATAAAATGTAGGTATTTTCTCAATCAATTATCTTGACTTTGATTGCTCATGTAAATGAGATATTAAGATTTTGATGCCTATATCAAAAAATAAGTTATTCCTATTTTGCTACATGTTCTATGAAATATGTGAGAAAATGCTTGAATTCACCATACATCATAAAGACGCTATTCAATTTCTAATTATAAATGTAATTAGGGTTATACATCAATTAATAAATTATGATGATAGCAACTGCTCCAGAGGTCTTGTCTTGTCATGGATGGTTATGAGAGTTATTTAGATATTCTATGAGATGTCACTAAGAATGTTGTTTATATTAATAAGATTTGAATTGTTCAAACATTTTGTAATTGTTCTTGTTTACAACTTCCTTGTGTTGCATAGTAAATTAATGTATCTTTAATGGTGATATCACACGTTGATAGAATTAGTGCTCTGATACCAATTGTAATGATCCATCTTTAGACCTTACACAAATTTCTACATATTTTATATTGAACTTGGTAGAGTAATTTCCTTTTATCTATGATATCCTTTATTGGTGTAAAATGTTCCCTTACATATTGTATTATATGAAAAAGTATGTCTTTTGTTAACTTTAAAATTATTATTTATTAATATCATAATTATGACTATATTTTTTATACTTATTAAAATAAAATAAAATTATTATATCTAGAATTATATATTATTCAATTTTCATATTTCAATTATTAATATTTTATTATTTTATATAATACTTAATTATCATTTAATTCATTTCGATTCAATACTATTGTTGTTATTATAATATAATATATAGTGATGTTATATGATAATATAAAATTATGAAATTATAATTATATTATTATTTATGTTAATCATTCATTTTGTATTTCATCATATAAATCTTATTTTGATAGGGATATCACAACCGCTATAACCTATTGCAACATCTCCACCTCAAACAATGTTAAGGGTTAATCGTAGAGAAGTCACGCTATCTGCCAATAGTATGATGTCGCCACTTTGCAACCATTTGACATTACATTCATTTAATTGTGGTGAAGTTGCACTATAGAAAAAAACTATTCATTGCTACTTTGCGACCGTCAGCATCATAAGATCAGATCCTGCAAAGAAGTCATGTTAACTTTAAGATTGCTACATTGCAACACTAATATGAGTAAGTGGGAGAGACAAGAGATGTTACGACTTCAAATATAATCACTACTTTGCAACACTTTTCTCCATAAAACCCAACACATCTGACGAAGTCACGCTTCCCATGGATCGTTAGTTCACAACCATAGATTTGAACACTTGTAAAAAGCATGAGATGTTGCGACCTAAAGCACATTGCGACTTCGCAACCTTTTTTAACACAAACCATATACCTTACGTGTAGTTGTGAACAAAGATAAAAAGGAATAAGGCTTTACGGAAATTTAAAACATTAGAGGACTAATATGAAACATGGGATAGACCTGGGGTTTTATACTTGAGAAAAATTTATGACAAGGTAAAATCAAAGAAAAACCCTTTTAGTGCATATCTTAACACTTTGAAGCATAAAACCAAAATAATTTTTACCTATCTCAGAAATAGTGAATAATAATGCATCTGAACTAGATCTGGATAAAATTCTTTTTAGCCTCAATGACAGGATCATGGAGAGAAATAACCTTTGATCAAACCAAGGCTTGTTCATGAGCCTATCTCAATTAATAGAGACTCAAAATTGGCTTAAAGGAGCACTAAGAATGTCCTCATCTAGGTTAAGCAAAATTGATATTTGATGTGGCTTCCAAGGGTAAACTTGGTCTGTCTGGCATAGGGTATGTCGCTTGAATTTCTCTAGGTAAGCTTTTTCTTATTTGTGTGAAACACCTCTACGATGGAAGAACTAATGAGGCAGATGACCACTATTTAAAGACCCAAATGGGGAAGAAAATGAAGACATAACTATTACAACATTTTTGTATATTTTTTGTCTCATTTTGATTCAATGGTCAATGGATCTAGGTAGGGTTTGGTGTCAAAAGTTGGGATCACTAGTGGATGGAGGGGGGCCATTTTGTATTAAATGATGTAGGGTTAGCTAATTTTTTGGGCCTTATTTTCAAACAGTAACGCATTCTCGACTATTCGCAATCCTTAAAGTTTTTACATTCATATCTTGCTAATGATATACTATTTCTCTAATTAACTCATACTTGTTCATTTTTTGGTTGAAAAATAACTACACCCTGATTTGAATAAAAGAAAGAGGGAAAGAAAAATAGGAAAAAAGAAAAGAGAAGAAAAAAAAGATATTTATGTCTCCCTTCGAGATGAGGCGGGGATTTACTTATCCAAAAGCTGCCACGTAAGCGTCGTCTTTACGTGGCAAAATTTCGAAGGAGCTCAAATATTTTTGGGGAAGAAGATGGAAGCGAACGTTCCAGAAGAATTTGCAGAGGGACTACAAATGGGCGAGCAGATTTTAAGCTATACGAATTAAAAGGTTAGCGGACTTTCTTTGCCTTGCTAATAATCTCGATTCAGCCTGAAATTATCCAATTCTACTTTGCATTGCAAAAATTCTGTGCGAGAATAAGCGCTGTGTATTTAAATAAATGAAATGCAGTTTACACAATTCCCTGCAATATAATATCTGTTTGGATTTTAGGTAGTCGTGATTAATTTCAAGCTTAAATTTTGTCTTTCTAGCTCAATTTGATGGAAATTGTGCCTTGAAAACTTGTGTGCATTATATACTGACAAAATAATTTAACGAAAATGTTTCGATCAAACTTCGGCCTTCGCTTTTTTTACCGAGATTTTTAGCAACGTTGTCACTCAGAAAGTCTGGCTTAAATAAGGCATCAATTTATCAATGCCGGACCGCATTTTCAACTCTGCTGATAATATGTTTAGAAATCCCGAAGGTCCTCAAAATTCTTTAATTTTTTATTTTCTGTTCTTCGTATATCACAGTAATTTGCATTATAATTCATCCTCTATGAATGTAGAGGACCTCATTCATCATTCATTACAGTAATTTGCATTACAACTCGTTGCCTGTGAATATCAGAACACTTCAAAAATCTTCAATTTTTTATTTTGACTTCATCTTATATCATCAATTTGCATTATAATTCTGTTTATGAATTCCAGAGGACTTCAAAAGTCACAAATTTTATTTTCTATTCATCATTTATTAGTATAATTTATACCAGAACTCGTTGTTTATAAATTTCAAAAGACCTCAAAACTCTATTAATCATGTAGAACAGTAACTCACGTACATTATAATTCACTGTCTAGGAAATCCAGTGGACTCATTTCAAAATATAGATATATATATATATATATATTTCATCATTCATTACAGTAAAATGCTCAGAAGGGTATGTGACATTAGTGGAAAACGAACAACTAAAAGTATATGAAATTAGTGGAAAACGGACAACTATAGTATATGAAATTAGTAGAAGATAACCTACCACGCTATTGATAGTCAATAAATAACTATCAGTAAATGTAAATGTAAAAAGAAGTTGAAGTGGATTGCTAAATGTAAAAATAAATTTTAAAAAATTAAATAAAAAATTTATTGGATTTTGAAAACAGATTTTATTATTATTTATTTTATTATTTTATTATTATGTTATTTTTTTTGGGTAAAAGTAGGCAGAGCTATTATATATAAAATTAAAAAACCTTAGTTCAAAGGGTCTTTGAGGAAAGAACTAAGGAAGAAAATCCCGGATCTCACCTTCATTACAAATGGGCCCAATTGTTGAACCATAACGTGTTGTTACATTTTTAAATGATTTATGATATAGTACACTAAAGGTGATTAGGATTTGCATAGTTGAAACACTACATTCAATAGGCATCTCGTCAAAACGTTTAGTATCAAGACAATAGTCATTGACAAGATAATTCCTCCTGGCCCAAGTATAATCCAAGTTTTGTGCATCTGTTAAGGTCCAAGCATCTTTCTAACCACATGCACCCATCTGCTTAACTATTGGAATGGATAAATTAATATATTGGATTTTCTGGGTTTAAATAATATGAATGTTTCAAATTTGTGAATTAATTATGTTATATTTTGGGTCAATTTTATTCATGTTGGGCAATTTGATATATATAGAGGAAATGGAAAAATATTGTGGATTCCTCTCAACTCATTGTACATGTGTTTGAAAAGGAGTAGGTCACGTATATCGTTTGTGAACTTGCTAAACAATGAGTCATGCTCTTCTCAATCAAACACCAAAACTTTTCAATTTAGCAACTCTAGATCAATGATTAAAAATAGAAATCAAGCATGTAGGGATGCCTAAGATGGTGTGTGCTCTAATAATGTCATTCCTTAAATACTAGTTAATAAGATAACATGTAAATCTAGGCATGAGATCATAATAGATTAGTATGATAACAATATGGAGGAATGCAAATGACCTAAATAAGTAATATGTAAGTATCATAAAATGGAAACACAATAAGCATATGTATATGAGGTACTCTTCAAATCTAAGAATCGCATCGTAAGGATATGGGAAGATTGGGAACATCATATCAATTGTGTCATTGCACATCATAAACATGAAACATAAGAAGCATACAAATACAATGCACATGTAGCACAAGAGTATACCACAGAACATGGGAAAATATATGTGTGGTAAACATGGTACATGAGAAAACAAATGAGTCAAACAAGGCATGTATGAAAAGCAAGGGAAGTAAACATATAAGATAAAAAAATATGTGAGGAAACACATGATATGGAAACACAAAATGGATCAACATGGGAAAAAAATAGTGTTGCATGATTAGAGAAAACAAAGTATGAATCATAGAGGTAAAATAAGAATCTAGGAGATGTACAATGTACATGGCACAAAAGGTCAACATGGATAAGAACACAAGGTAGATGTGAGAATCAATGATAACTATAATATACATGGCATAAGCGAAAAGGTTTTCAAATAAGAAGTGATTCAAAGTACGGATCTGTATGGATTCCTTATCACACGATAGCCACAAGGACAAAAAAATGTAAAAAAAATAAGTGTCAAATTTGATGAAAATATATTTATTCTTTTCTCAATACCAGACTTAATGGTGACGTTCATTTGACTCTAAGATGTTTGAATGACAGAATTGGGTGCCAGAGTCACCTTAGCGTGAGAAGGAGTGTGTATTCATGGACAAAAAACCAATGTGTAACAAGATAAGAAGGGTGAAAAATATGACACCTCACAAAATAAAATAAAATCAATGTCTTCAACTATACCTTGCTCTAGTACCATGTTCAATTTGTTAAAGACCGCAAAGTTTTGGGCCATGAGTAATGAAAATTCATATTTTTGGCACCATGTTGGATAAGCCATTATCTCAATGCAATAAAATAACCTTCCACTAGTGAAAAATAAGCACAATATGTAGATGTCTATCATATAAAAATGAGAATACACCTATAAATATACAATGGGAACATTACATATATGGTTTAGGTTGAGGAGGAAGGTAGGACTAAATGACTGATTACCCCTCTACAGGTGCACCACATCTAAGCTCAAGTGGAAAGTGTTTTAGCATGTCTCTAGTACGTATGAACTAGGTGCCTCAAAAGGTGAGGTGGAGATTTAACTATTGTAAATAAGGCTCTCCTAGGCAAGCTAAAAGCTAAATAATTTGATTATGTCGCTACTTATAGTAGTTCACTTATGACCTAATTGTTTTAATCGGTAATATGCCAAACCCAAGATTAATTATCATTATGTGTTGTTATTGGTTATTATTATTTATTAATCTCAAGTAGATTCGAACCCAAAACCTCTGAGATAAGAGGCTCCACAAGTTTACCATTGTATTGTAGGCTCTTCCCTAAACCTAAAAAATATTTAATGTTATTATTGAATTTAATTTATTTAACCTACAAACCAATAAATAATAAGAACTTTATTTGAAAAGGTCGGAAAAGTAGGAAAAATGGTACTAGCAAAATTTTACGATTGTATACAATTAAGTTATTTAAAAGATTGTATCATTTGTGTGGAGAGAAATTCTTGTTCCACAATAATAGGTTACAAACTTGAGAATCTATGCCTAAAATTACATATTTAAAAAAGATTCAATAATAAAAGAGTTGAGAGGTCTAATTTGACAAACCTTAATTAAAGATGGTTAAATCAAATAATCTCACACATAATCCTTTTAGTCTTAAATCATATCTCCAGTAGAGTATCATCTACAACTATCGATTTTATTTTATTTTTTTAAAACATTTTTACTCTACCTTTTGGGTAGTCAAATAAATTTATTTTGTAATTATGTGACCCTTATTAGAAGTTTTTTTTTAAAATTTCTTATGAATGTAGATTTTTCATTGATCATAATGGTCTTTGTTTCAAACATGTGAAAAAATAAGAATTTTTTTTCTAAAAGCACATTGTTTCTTGGGTATTGATATTATTATTCTAACAAAAAGAAGAATTTAATTCAAATGTAGAAATATAAACCTTTGTCCAAATTATAGTTACCCTGAATTAAAAAATTAACTAGAAACAAATATACATGCACTACATATGGTGTTATATACTTCAAATTTTATAATTATATAATTTCTAATAAAATGTTATACATACCAACAAAAATGTCACTTTTGAAAATGTCAATTACTATAAAATTAAGTTCTCAAAAGTTAGGTATTTGTATTTGTATTTAATTATATTTATAATTTAGGTTTTAAAATCATATTTAATTGTTAAATACCTTCAAATCTTTTCTTAATTTGTATATTATATTTAAAATCTATCTTTAAAAATTTGTGCAAATTAGTAGTATATCCCAATCTAGCCTAGTGGTGGAGAAAATGTGCTCTTTAAAGAGATGTCACAATTTAAAATCACATTATAGGTAGAGTTTTCTTTGTAGCATAATAGGCCTCTAGGGAATACCTTCTCTTTTATAAAGACAAGACATAAACTCTTAGTTACTACACTTTTATATATTTTTATGAAAATTGGGACAAATAAAACATTAGGACATGTATTTGCAACATTTCCAAGTTAAGTATACTAACTGCTATATTTCATCTCTCCCCTCCTTACATTTACCATTGTGTGTCCAACACCCAAAATGCTCTATTTACTCATTATTTATTTATTAATTAAAAATATGACTTATATTTAAAATTAATTAATTTTTATTTTAATGAATCAATAATTGTAATAAATGAGCCATTTTGGATGTTGCATATACATTGCCCCACATTTTGGCATGTATTTGAGCTAAACAAATAATAAAATTAGTAAATGAAATGAGCAAGTAGAATCATGTTATGTGGTAGGATGACAACCTATGATTTATTTATGTTGTGTTAGGCAATGAACCTATTTATTCATTCATAGATAGGTAAGGATGAATCGTACTCATACATCATTTCTCACTCTTTGGATAAGCAACCTACTTGCCTCAAATTGGAATAACAAGATAATGGTGGGAAATGTGTATAGAAGCATAAAAATAGTCCTTCAAGAAAAAATTTCAAACCTAATAATTAGTTTGAAATCTATAATCTATAATTTATAATTTTAATTTTAAATTTCATTTAATTATTTAATTTAAAAATCAACTTGTCATACACGTTTTTAATGCTTGTATAGACATTTCTAGAACACTAGTGTGTAGAGGGGAGTAATCTCTAACTTGGACCTCTACAGGCATTAAACAAACAACCTCCTTCCACTTTGACATGATATGGCATGACTCTCCCTCATTAATAGAAATGGCATCATGAATCATCATACTTGTTCACATCCGAGCCTTATGGTTTTGTCATCTATATTAGGGTGGGTTCTAGCTTTCAACCTTCCATCAACACCCGCAAAATTTCCATGCCCACTTTACTCTCTATCGCAACTCTTGGACCCCCTTTAAACATTTAATGATTTATTACTCACATTTGTGAAAAATGTCAAAAAACAAGACATAACATTAATTTACTATTTGGTCTTTATTTTGATACTAGGACTTCCACCTAAAGAGGTTCAAGAGATAAGCTGAAAGAAATTTATAATTTGAATTTAAATATAAAAAAGTAAGAAAAAAAATGTATAAAAATAAATATTTTATGATAATTAAGAATATTAATAAAATGTTTTCAAATCAAACTAATTCTAATATATTTTATTAGTATTTATTGTTTCATAGAAGAACTTAGAAGTTTGTGCACAAAATAGATTTAATGAAATAAAAATATGGCAATCTTAAGATTTCACAAGTTAATAAAACTAAAAAACAATACTAGGGAAAAACCATGAAATGAATGAGTGTTTTTTTTAGAGAAAAATAAAATGGGAATAAAAAAAAGTATGAGCTTCTAACGTCCGATGACTAAATTAGACTAAAATAAAGCACAAATAAAGAAAATCAATGGATAGCTTCATTGTAAAGAATTTTCCAACTGTTGTGAAGAGGTTTAGTGGTTTAGGAAAAGGTTTATTTTGTGTATTTGGAGTAGTTTTATAATGTGAGACAAGTTTTCTAGCATAAAAGTATAAAGGAAATTTTACAATTAAAAGCCTACTAGTCAATTAAACAAAAATACCAAACTAGAATAAGATAATTGATCAATCCAAAGAAAATTCTATTGCATATATGGAAATATATTTTCAACTAATCATTTTCTAAGAAAACCAAACAACTTGCATTGAAGGCTCTTAAGTGGGATACTTAACAACCTTTTTCAATATAGAATTTAATTTGGCTTGTCGTGAAGTCCTTCACAAAAGGATGTGTTGATTTATTCTAGGTTAATGGATTCTTCATTTATTTAATATTTAAATATTATTTTATTAATGAAAGGGAATTGTTAATCTAAATCTTAATTTAGATATGATTTGTGTTAAGTTGGATAAGGCCAATCTTACAAGATTATTTAAAGACTGGGTTGAAAAATATTAGACGAATTATCAAGTTTGTGTGTGATATGCTAGGTATATATTAGTGGGATTAAAGGGATAATATGATGTGGTTGGAATAGGTTGCAAAAGGATAATACTATCAGGGTGATATGTTAGGTATATATTAGTTGGGATTAAAGGGATAATATGAGGTGGTTGGAAAATAGATTATGAAAGGATAATAAGTATGGTGAGCATGTGAAATGGAATAAGAATGGATATTAGGATAGGTGGGGTGTAAGAACAACAATATTTTAAATAGAAATTTGTGAACATAACAAGAGTAGAAATAAAGAAGTGGGGTGTTGGGTTTTGGGTGGTGAAATTGTGCATTTGGGTTTAGAACATGAGAATGGAAGGCATAGTTTAACAATGTGAGGTAAAGGGACAACATTATAAGTGTTGATTTCATTTTCTATTTGACTAACTACTTTAATGAATTTCATCATATAAAATTCGTAACTAGTGTATTATTTGCATGAACTAATGACAAAGGATTAAATCACTATTAACTTGAGAAATATCTTCCCTAATAAAGTACAATGTATTTGCCTTGTCTATTTTCTTTTGAGTTTCAATATTCTTAAGATGTCATCATGATCAAAGTATTTCTCCATGTTAAGACAGATTTTTTTTTTCCATAATTTAGAAACTTCAAAGCAATTCATGATCACATAAGGGTTGAGTCTCGGATTGTTCCTAATTGTATGATGAGATTGTGAATAAAATTTTGGCATATAATCAGTATATGACTTATCAAAGAAGGATATAATTAAATCACATCAATTTAAAATCTAACAAATGTGTCAAAAGATTAAGAAAAAAACATATTAGAAAATTTCGTATTAGAAATAAATCATATCATAAATTTAAAATTCAGAAAGAATTATAACCTAATACAAGGAAAATGAGTATATTAAAGATTAGAGGTTCACAAAAATATGTAAATATGTAACCATTATACTATTTTCAATACTAATTAACAAATTAATTGATGAGTTGAGAATGATATATTAAAATGATAAAGAGATTATTAAGATGTGCTTAGCTCTAGTTGTTGATCTTTGCTATCTAATAATTGGTTTCCCGACCATGATATATTATCATGATCCATTATCTAAAATTGAACTGAAACACTATATGAATTATTTATTTCACTCTTATACAAGGAACCACACATGGTTTGGTCTTTGTGTGGTTATGACCTTGTTGCATAATTATGTCCTCTACATTTTTGGGCATGTCCCCCAAGATGGTGAACAAAAAGGGGAGGTATAAGTGACCACTTTTTTTCTTTTTCCTTTTCTTAAAATCAACTAAACCTAAACTTGGAGGAGCAATCTCAGACTTACGCATTTAAAATTTGAAGATACCAAAAGGAAGTAAATTATAATATTTTGAATCTAATTTATGAATGGCTAATTTTTTTCAAAAATATAGAAGATTAAGGGAGTCAAACCCTCCACACATAATAAATTGTTCTTGTTGTTTTTCCCTAAAATGTAACATATTATTTGATGTGCACTTCAAAAAAGATATTCATACATTAAATATTCTAAAAAATATTTTTCTAAAAATATAGTTAAGAGTGAGCATTGGAACTTGTGTATTTTTAAAAAAAATTGTTGAGTTTTTAAAAATGATTTGTTTATAATTTTTTTGTAAAATAAAGAACTTATTCCTGTGCTTCATATATAACTTGCACCAAACTAATCAATTTATTTTAAAATTTTGTAATAAAGAATGGAGTATAGGGCACTAATATATATTTATTCTCCAATAAGTTAGTTAATAAGATGTACATGTATGTCAATGACAAGTTTGGAGACACTATTTAAAAAATTTATTCCAATTTAAAATATATATATGTTAGAAAGATTAGGATATGTGTGACATTATAATGGTGATTCTACAAATACCCACTTGATAATGTGTAAACCTGACGAGGGTGAAGTAAACCAAAATAGAAGGAGAAAACCACACCAAAAGGAGCTAAGAAAAATGAAGCTCCTAAGTCTAAGGCTTTCTATCCAAGCATAGAAATTTGTATGTGTAAAAATGTGTAAGTAGTTTTAATTTAAAAAATATGATCATGTTTTTATACAAATGTGATGGAGATGTAACTCATACGCATTTATTTGATATAAAATTAGAAAATTATTATGTATAAATATGTATATGTATACATGGATATGTATGCATGTATGTAAACACACACACACACACACACACACACACACACACAAACACACACATATACATACAAAAGCCTTGATACATCATAAAGTACCTAGATACATCCAGATAATTATCTTTTAGTCCCAAGTGACATTTTCCCTCCTTCCTTCTAGGTCATTCATCAACCTTCCCTTTTTCTTATGTATTTTGTAAAACCTATATTTATGTATTTAAATATGTCTAAAATCAAAACCCCTAAGAGAAATGTAGTCTCTATGTCCCATAAAATAATATTTAACAATGTGAAATGAGGTGAGTGAATTGTGCAATCTTCATTCATAGGCATCCTCAAGGGAAGGTATTTTATGGGACAACAAATGGAATGAAGAGATACTTGAGTGGACTCATTCAATCTCTTATGCAATTAATTCCAATAGTTGGTGATTTGGGATTCATAGTAATTAGTTACAAAACCAAACTTGTGTGTACTTATATTGGCAAGGTGAATAAGATAATAAAGGACAATTCATGAACTTTGAAAGGGGTCATTTCACTATCATCTACTTGTATGAAATAATTCTAGTTGTTTATGAGTAATGCACTTGGAGAAATGGACATTTCCAAGATAAAATCCCTCAATGCATATTTCAATGTCATAAAAAGGATTTACAAATATTTTCCCCTTTTATATTGGTGATCTAGTTCCTCTCTCTGTAGCTTTCTAATATTGTTATAATTTTCCCTTTATGTCCTCACATGGGGGAATAGGTGAAGGATCATCTTGGTCACATTCATCTTGAAATTCATTTTGTTCTCAATGTATACGTCTCTTGGAGCTAAAAGAACTATTATAATAACTAAAGAAAAATGAGGTATTTTTTTCAAGTGTCAACTATTTGCACATGATTCAAACAAGAGAGGGTTTGGTAAAAAAAAGTCATATTTTAACTATTTTGTTAAAGGAGTTTTTTAGATAACCTTCCATAAATGTCAAACTTGCTTTACATCCTGACCTTTTGGATCCAAACAATGTGCATACCCAATTATGTGTGTCTCTCATTTTCATCCTCTATCCACCTCTTTCCCATTTCTATTTCCCCATTCCCCCTTTCTCTCCCCCCCAAACCCCTCTATTTTTTACTTTTAAATCTACATATGAATCACTAGCCAACAAAAATAACCTTACATGCCTAAAAGCATTCAAGTTTTTATTCACAGAAACTTGTTAGTTTTTTTTATTACTAGATTTAAGGGAAATACATAAATATATGTTGTGGGAGTAAGTGGGCATAATCTTTTGAAATGTTCAAATCAACCTTCCTTTGGTGGACAAGAAGCATATTTACATTAGACTTTGTTAACACTAGAGAAAAACATTCCTCATAATGTTAGAAAAACACCATTGAAGTGGAAAGGTCTTCCTCATAATTCTAGTCATTGGAAGGCTTGATAAGGATGACAAAAATATATTATTTTGATGGCTTGATTTCAAGTTCAATAGCTTTTCTAGGTGTTTCCTTTTGAACGTGCAATGTAATAGGATTTTTTTAGGTTCATGTAAGATGACTTCTTCTATCTTGATCTTGGCTTGCAAGTATTCTAGAAAAAGATTCACAAAATGCTAAGGGACTATGTTCAATTATCTCTTGCTTCCACATGTCCCAAAGAATACTTTCCCTTAAGGATGACAAAGAATATTATGTTTGAATTATGAAGGACAAGTAAATGAATATTTACATGAGAATGAATGCATTAATTCTCTCTCTCTCTCTCTCTCTCTCTCTCTCTCTCTCTCTCTCTCTCTCTCTCTCCAATCACAATGAACGAATACAAGCTCACAAATAATGTGTATGTGTATGTGTGTGAGAGAGAAAGAGAGATTCTTAAGGAGATCGAGGTAGAGAGAGAGGGCAAGGATTATGATTTTTAGTAGTGATGCACCTACGATATTTTATTGTTTCCCGAGAGAGAGAGAGGGGGGGGGGGGGGGGGGAATATAATCCTAGGGAGCTAATGGTAACTAGGTAGCCATAGTCCTCGAGAATCCTCTGTTGGCCATTTTTTCCCCCCATTCAACCCATCACTGATAATCGAGCAGAGAGACCTTCAATGGGTTGGATTCTTTGATGTGGATTAACACACTTTTTGGTTGGGTTAATATCTCATGTTAACTTTGTCTCTTCATGAACCGAGTTGGCTCAGTTCCTTCATTGGTCGAGCTAGTTCAGTTTGTTCATTGACCAAGTTAGCTTATTTTCCTTCATGTGCTGAGTTACGGGTTAACACGCATTTTCTGTCAGGTTAGCATTTTGCGTTAACCATTTTCGTCATTTCAGAGAATGACTTTGCTGCTCTTTCCGAAATAGCAAAATTTTCTATTTTGGAAGGCTTACCTTTTTACTTCCGTGAAATCATGAAATTGTTGTTGTCTCTTCAACCAAACATTCGAGAAATGTGTTGACCAACAGTTTCATGCCACATGGTGGATCCTTCTTGTGCTGGGCTACGAATCTTTGGATATTTTCTAGATGCATTTGGGTTGTCCATTCTTTTGAAGAAGATCTTGGATCTACGGTTGGAATTTATTCATTTGTCGAGGAGATTTTGGAGCATCTGGGTCATTTATTTCAAAATGAAGATCTACACCGACGACTCATCTTATTGGGGGAAAATATAATTTATTCCACATAGGTCAACTCTAGAATTTTTGTGGCAGGTTAACTTGCGTGTTATCCCTTCCTGCATTTTTTGACAATGGTGTAGATTTATTTGTTGTAGCCATGACATGTTACAAGGATTGTTTCTCCAATAAAAACTGACATTTTGGGCCTTGTTCCATGACGTGAATGCATCTCCATGCCTCTTTATTATATGTAATGTTCAAATCTCATGGGATTTGATCTCTTATGGTTGGATGCATTGATTTTGGTTTCTTCCTATCACTATTACATCTAGAGTTGTTCCATGATCAAATTTCTTCCAGATTTGCAGTAACTACTAGGTGCAGTGTTTGAGTTTGGTTAGGACAGAAAATATCTTAGTTATGCCTAAGCTATAAAGGCAGATTTTGTAAATTTTGTAAGGGTTGGATCCTCTCTGTTTCTCTAGCATTGCTATAGCATGCTACTATAATTCCCCTTTGCCTCTGAATTGTATGGCATTATGCCTTATCTCCTTCAGCCATTGATGTGTTGTGTAAGACCTATTTGCCTCTCATTGGTGTATTGTGAATATATGCAATTTTTCACGACTATATCTCTCTAACCATGAATGATATATAAGTGAATCTCATTTTTCTTGTGTCATTTATTTTGGTTTTCTGATTTGCATGTGATTGTTGGATTAAAACAAGATTGGATTTGTATATCTTTTGGTGTCATGATGATTCAAAAGTGCATATATGGGTAGAGATTGGTTTGAACACTCTATTTTGGTGCATCACCTATCTAGGATAGATTAGGTTAATGTTTTGTGCACCGCCTTCTTTCCCCTTTTCCTCTCAAGAGTAATTAGGTGCACCTTGATAGCAAAGGAAGTCGGCCTTCTCCGGAGACTCAAACTCATAGTTCAAGTCTCACAGCTTGGAGGTTGTTTCGATGTTTCACAAGGTTGTCCTTAGGTAAAAAATTTGGACAAGGGTGCAAACTTTTGTGACAACAATTTTTGGTATGCCCGATGGGACATTCACATCGGAGGATTTCAAGATTAATATTGAGAAGACAGTATTGCAGGCCTTCAAGAGGCTTATATTCAAAGTACTTTGTGACTCTACACCTTTCATATTTGGTTTCAAACCAAGTTGCAGTGATTCATGCCGAAAGCTGAAACAAGGGCATCTTCTAGAGATAAATGTCAATATCAAGAGCTTTCATTTTAAAATCCTAGAAGAAGAAAGACTATAGTATCTTTATCACCAGTTCGGAGTACAGAGGAAACACATACACCTATAAGATCTATCTCTACTCCTGTTGTTAGATCTCAGCCTAGGTCTCCATCTACTCATATAAATAAACCATTATTCCATATGGCACAGCCTAGAGTTCATGCTTTTACCACCTTTAATGGTGAAATTCCTCTCCTATTGGCTCAAAGACATGATATACTAGTATCAGCCCTGAAGAGTATACCTGAATTTACTAGTGAAACTTCCATTTCGCCCTTACAACATATCCAAGAAGTTTCAAATGTCTGCAATATACATGGTATTGCAGAAGATGATGTTGATTTTAGGCTTTTAGATTCATCTTTAAAAGGGAAGGCCTTACAGTGGTATAGGGGTTTGGCTCCTAATTCTATTGTTGATTGGGATGGGTTGGGAGCTTGACTATGTAAACACTTTGAAGATAAAAGTGATCACCTACCACTTTTGGAGCAATTGATAACTATCAAGAGAGCCCCCCATGAATATATGATTGATTTCAATTATAGATTTCAGAAGACATGGGATAGAGTACCCACTACAGTTAAGCCTTCTCCTGGTAATACTTTTTTTGTATTACCTCAAAGCCTTTAACAGTGATATTGCTACCACTTTGTAATCTATGGGAGGAGACAACTTACCTGATGCCTATGAAATCACCATTAGGATAGAGAATATATTGATACAAGGAGGAAAATTGGCTCCAAGGCCTCCTATGCCCTTCTTCCTAGATATTCCTAATCATAGACCTCCAGTAGCCCCTATCCCTACTACTTCCACAAATCAACCTATTGTTATAACCCCAGTGGCCTACACATCTTCGAGTGAGTTCAGAGAGTTGAGGGACATGATGCAGACCCTTGTGTTGAGTAATAAGAAATTGCAAGATCAGGGCTCTAAGATTGGAAAGAAGTTGCAAGACCAAGAAAGGAAGCTAGAGGACAATTTCTTAGTGGTCCAAAAAATGGGTAACAAGATGGTGACTATGGAAAGGCAGGAACCTAAAAAATTTAGGCCTCCCCAACCTTATTTTGAAAACCTTACTTATAATAGGACTATCAGAAATATCGTTGCAACAAATGCAAACCCAAATCCAATGAGGGAATTAGTTCCTCAAAATAATCTTGCTCAGGATCAGGACTTTTGTCCCTCCTGCAATTATTCATATAGATGTTGCATGTGCCAAAGGGCGGAAGCATACCTAGCATTGACCACACAAGATCCATATGATAGAAAACAATATAATGACCCTCAGTCTACTAATACTGCCCATTTGTAACAACCGAGGGATTGTTCTTTCATGAATCATTAAGTGGAGGAACATTGTAATGTAAACTAGGATTCCATTGCTCATAATACTAGGAGCAAGAGAAGAGTTATTGAAGATGCTACCCCATCACCTCCTAATCAGGCTTCAACATCAAATGCAATACCCCATGTATAAGCCGTAAATGATCAAGCCAATGCTCCTCAACAACAAAGGCATAATAGTAACAGAGGAGATGTGAATAGTCCCCAAGTTATTCCATTTCCACCTCCTATAGATGCAACTCCCAAAGCTTCTACTAGAGCACATAATACATCATTCAATGTGGTAAATCAAATGTGAATATCTCAATGTGGGATGTTGTTGCTACCATACCCATACAAAGCAGGTTTCTACAACAAGAATTGAAGAGCATTGAACTAAAGGATCAACCATCAAAAGAAGAAAGTGCCACAAGTCTAATACAGCCATCAAGGGAGGTAGAAAAAAATAAAAAGGTTAGACCTCCTCCATTTTATGTTTATTTGATTATAGGGAATAGGCTAGTCCACAATTGCATGATTGATTCAGGGTGCTAGCAGTTCATTGATGCCTAAGTGTGTTGATGATGCTTTAGAAATAAAATATGAGCCTATTGTTGAGGATGTATTACAGTTGGATGGTGGTATTGTCAAGACTATAGGAATTCTTAGGAATGTGGGAATGACCCTACATGCATGCCCCGATTGTATTGTAGTCCAAGATATATCAGTTGTTGAAGTGAAGCCACACTTTTCCATCTGTCTTTCAAGAGATTTCACTACCCAAATAGGTGGCTACATATCTTCTAATTGGTCATACATGTTTTTTAGGACAAGATATGGAACTAAGGCTTCAATTAGAGTAGAGCCTCTAGCCCTCCATCATATTGAGCCCTACACACCAAATCTCGTCACTATGAATTGCACTGTTCTAGAGATAGATGAAAATGATATAGAAGATGAGCCCGCTACTTCTCTAGCAGAGATACCTGATTTTCTCTTAGATGAATGGGCTAATCCATAACAATTTGATCCTATATCAGAAACCCTTGAGATAGGCCTTGGTACATATGTGTATTAGAAAAGGATGCTATTGTCCCTAACCTTACGAAGACCAAAGAAGATATGAGTGGGATATGGAGCATGTACTTTGATGGATCAAGAAATAAAAATGGATCAGGGGCCGGTGTGATGTTGATTTCTCCTGTACTAGAAAGGTACTACTTCTCCTTTAGGCTCCAATTCAGTTGTACTAATAATGTGGCTGAGTATGAATCCTTGATTTAGGGTCTCCTACTTGCTCAAAAAAAGAGGAATTCAAGCATTAAGTGTGTGTATGCAGATAGTGAGTTGGAGGTTAATCAAGTGAGAAATCAAGTGAGATAGAGTATGAGATTTTCTTGAAAGTTTCAATGCATTTAATATTCAAAGCATTCCTAGGAAAAAGAATAGATATGTTGATAGACTTGCAGCAGTGGGTGCATCTTATGATGTGCCAAGGAGCCTTGAAGATGAAAAGAAGCAGCAAACTAAGGTGATGGTTAGGCCTACTATCCCTAACAACAACACAAATTAGCAATGTTTGAATATGACGAACAAATTATAAGCTTTTTGCATAATGAAGCAGAATTCTTAGAGAGAAATCAATCGAAGTTGCATGGCCAATATGGTGATCAAATTATTAATCTCAGTTCCAACAAGTTTCCTAAGGGTCTTATTACCTTAGAGAGTGCCTTCAATCTTGATGACCAAGCAAGAGATAGATGCATGAACCTTGCTACAGGCAGGGATGATCATACACTAGTCATGGTTGCTGATAAAAAATCCCTAAACATGGGAAAGGTATGTTCTGAAATTGAGCAAGAAACTTTTATTCATCTATGTCAAGAGTTTAATGATGTATTTGCTTAGGAATATTATGATTTGAAGCATTTTGATGCAAGTTTGTTTCATCATACCATATATTTAATTGATAATGTCAAACCAGTAAGACAAAAGCAGAGGCCAATGAATCCTAAAATTGAACCCTTAATGAGAAAACAGTTATCCAAATTGATTGAGGCCAATATAATTTTCCCTATCAAGCACTCAGCATGGGTCAAAAACCTTGTCCCTATTAGGAAGAAGAATGGAGAAATTAGATTGTGTCTGGACTTAGGGACCTTAACCAAGCTTCCCTTAAGGATCATCATCCCCTCCCTTGAATGGAATGAATATTGTCTAAGGTTGGCGGTTCTGAGAGGTTCTCATTTCTTGATGGATGCTCTAGTTATAACCAAGTGCTAGTCAAAGAGGCTAACAAATAGAAGACTGCATTCACCACAAAGTGGGGCACCTATGCCTACAGTAAAATGTCCTTTGGGTTAACCAATGCAAGTGCCACTTTTCAAAAGGCAATGAAGATGGCCTTCAAGAATATGATTGAAAATTTTGTATTGGTCTATCTTGATGATATTATAGTATATTCTAGGAGTGTGATAGATCATTTTGGCCATCTCAGATAGGCTTTTATAAAATGTCGAGAGTTTGGTGTGTCCTTAAATCCAAGAAAGTGTGTGTTTGCCACTAATCAAGGAAATTTTTTAGGACACATTGTATCTAAAGATAGCATGACCATTGATCCAGAAACAACAAAGGCAATACTTGCTCTCTCTCTTCCTAGTCACAAGAAAGGGTTGCAAAGTTTTCTTGGTAGGATAAATTTTGTGAGAAGATTTATTCCTAATCTTGCGACCATGATGAAACCCCTTACAACTATGCTCAAGAAGAAGATGGTATTTGCATGGACCAAGGAAGGGAAATTAAGTTTTGAAGACATCAAGGTAGCCATAGCCTCAGCCCCTACTCTCATTAATCCAAATTTTGCAAAGGAATTCATTATTTATACCTTAGGTGGTGAGTTGAGCATTTTTGTTGTCTTGACTCAAGAAAATGATTAGAATGAAGAACAACCCATAGCCTTCTTTAGTGAAGGGCTTAAGGAATATGAAGAAAGTATAGCTATGTGGAGAAGCAAGCCCTTGTAGTCATAAGAGCATTGAAGAAATCCAGACGCCTTCTGTCACACAACAAAATCCATTTGCTAGTACCTCATGCAAGTGTGAGGGACTTTCTTTTGAGCAAATATATTAATGAGAAAAGAGTTGGATGGGTCACTAAGGTAATGGAGTATGATGTTGACATCCAGATCACCAAGTTGGTAAGAGGGAAAGAATTGCGCAAACATATGATCTCACCTTAGGAATTAGATGAGGAAGTTTCTTTGATACTAACATAACAAGAAGAAGCAAGACATGATAATCCAAAGAATTGGATGGATGATATGATGACCTTCTTGTCAGGCAACAGATATCCTCAAGGATTGGATAGAGCTAAAAGAAGACAGTAGAGGTTGCAGTCAATTATGCCATAGTTGATGGTATCCTTTTCAAAAGGGATTTCAATGGATCCCTATTGAGATGTGTTGATACATACCAAGATGAAATAATAATAAAAGAGCTCCATGATGGTCCTGATGATGGTCATTTTTCAGCAAGGACAACTACAATGAAGATCACGAGGGCTAGTTACTACTAGCCATCCTTGTTCAATGATTGTCATAGGTATGTCAGAAAGTGTGAAAGATGTGCTTTCTTTTCAAGTAAGCAAAGACTTGCAACTTTTCCTCTCCACCTTATTCAAGTTGATCAACCATTTTCTCAATGGGGATTAGATTTCATAGGCCCCATCAATCCCCCTTCTAGCTCTGGTCATAAATGGATCCTAGCTACTACATATGACTTTACTAGATAGATAGAAGCAGTTGCATTGAAGGATGCCACATAATCTTTATTTGTTGAATTCCTTGATGGAATTGTAACCAAGTTTGGTGTCCCTCCAACCATTATTTTAGATAATGCAAAATCTTTTGTAGGAGCTCAGATTTGTGCATGGGAAGTTGATCATAATATCTACTTGAGCACATCCTCAAACTACTATCCTTAGGGCAATGGATTAGCTGAGGCAAGATTATGAGAAGGATTATAGAAGATAACTAGAGGTGTTGGCATCAAAAGTTAAAAATAACACTGTGGGCTGACTGAATAACACCTAAGAGAGCCATAGGAAATTCCCCTTTCATGTTGGTATATGGCAGAGAAGCTAGGCTTCCTATTTCATTGGAATTTCTTGCTCTTGAACTAACCCATCAGTTAGAATTGATTGAAGATGATGCTTTGTGTATAAGAGTAGCTAAACTGGTGGAGTTAGAGGATAAAAGAAACCAGGCCATGCAAACCTTGGGAGCACATCAACAACAGGTGAAGAAGTCCTTTGATAGGAAGGCTAAGTTTAGAATTTTTAGAGAAGGTGATCTTGTGCTGAAATGGGATGTAGATAGGGAAAAACTAGGGAGGCACTCAAAATTTGATGCACTATGGAGTGGTCTCTATGTGGTTATCAATTGCAAGCAGGCCAATGCTTTCCAATTAAGCATGCCTAATGGTGAAATTTTGCACATTCCAGTCAATGGAATATATCTTAAACCATGCTTCTGATGAGAGTTAAATTTTCCATGTACATAGTAGGTTAGTTTGCTTCCTGTGGTTTTCTGTTTTCCAAGAAGTGCATGAGCACATTTGCTCCTTTTACTGGAGTTGTTTTGAGCCTTTCCTGAGCTCCCTAGAGTTTTTTTTTTTTTGTTGGTTGCAAAATTTTGTGAAGTTGCATGCAGGATAATGCATCATTTCTTTTGGTGACTCTATGCCCAATGGATTTCTTAAGGCCACTGGTCTATGCTTAGCAGACAAGCATCCCCTCTAAGTCACCAAGAATGTTGGCCATTTTTGCCCCTCATTCAGCCCATCACTGATAACCGATCAAAGAGATCTTCAATGGGATGGATTCTTGATGTGGGTTAACACACTTTTTGGTTGGGTTAACATCTCATGTTAACTCAGTCTCTTCATGGCTCGAGTTGGCTCAGTTCCTTCATTGGCCGAGCTAGTTCAGTTTGTTCATTTACTGAGTTGGCATATTTTCCTTCATGTGCTGAGTTGCAGGTTAACACACATGTTTTTTCGGGTTAACATTTTGTGTTATCCATTTTCGCCATTTCAGAGAATGACTTTGCTACTCGTTCCGAAATAGCGAAATTTGTTGTTTCGGAAGGCTCACATTTTTGTTTTCACAAAATCGTGAAATCGTTGTTGTCTCTTCCACCGAACATTCGAGAAATGTGCCAACCAACAGTTTTATGCCACGTGGCAGATCCTTCTTGTGCTGCGCTACGAATCTTTGGATATTTTCTAGATGCATCTGGGTTGTCCATTCTTTTGAAGAAGATCTTGGATTGATGGTTGGGTTTTATTCATTTGTTGGGGAGATTTTTGCAACATCCAGGCCATTTATTTCAAAAGGAAGATCTACACCGATGACTCATCTTATTGGGGGAAAATTAGATTTATTCCACACGAGTCAACTCTAAAATTTTTGCGGTGGGTTAACTTGTGTTTTATCTCATCCCACTTTTTTTTACAGCAATGCAGATTTATTTGTTGCGGCCATGACCATTACAAGGATTGTTTCTCCAATAAAAACTGACATTTTGTGTCTTGTTCCATGACGTTAATGCATCTCCATGTCTCTTTATTATATGTAATGATAAAATGTCATGGGATTTGATCTCTTATGGATGGATGCGTTGATTTTGGTTTCTTCCTATCACTATTACATTTGGAGTTGTTCCATGATCAGATTTCTTTCGGATTCGCAGTAACTACTAGGTGCAGTGGTTAAGTTTGGTTTAGGGTAGAAAATATCTCAGTTATGCCTGAGATATAAAGGCAGATTTTGTAAATTTTGTAAGAGTCGGATCCTCTCTGTTTCTTTGGTATTGCTCTAGCATGCTACTGTAAATCCCCTTTGCCTCTGAACTAAATGGCATTATGCCTTATCTCCTTCAACCATTGATGTGTTGTGCAAGACCTATTTGCCTCTTAGTGGTGTATTGTGGATATCTGCAATTTTGCATGATTGTATCTCTCTGACCATGAATGATATATATGTGAATCTCATTTTCCTTGTGTCATATATTTTGGTTTTCTGATTTGTATGTGATTGTTGGATTAAAACAAGTTTGGATTTGTACATCTTTTGGTGTCATGATGGTTCAAAAGTGCATATATGGGCAGAGATTAGTTTGAACACTCTATTTTGGTGCATCACTTCTTTAGGATAGATTAGGTTAATGCTTTATGCACTACCTCCTTTCCCCCTTTCCTCTCAAGAGTAGTTAGGTGCATCCTGATAGCAAAGGAAACCGGCCTTCTCCGGAGACTCAACCTCATAGTTCAGGTCCCACAGTTTGGAGGTTGTTTCCATGTTTCACAATTTTGTCCTTGGGTAAACTTTGGACAAGGGTGCAATCTTTTATGACAACAACATCATCATGTTATTGATAGGTATTTGAGGACCATAATAATAACCTTCAAACTTCTATTTTCATGCACAAATACCATATAAATGGGAGTAGGAACCAATAGTATGTAGAAACATGGTGGATCCTCAACCCAACCCATATTTGGGAGTGGATCTAGCATACTCAACCACAATTCAATCTATATTGATTCTCCTCTAAGGTGATGCAATTACAATTAGAGGGGCCTCAATGAGATATATCAAAAACATGTAGCATGAGTGAATACATAGGAATCAATAACACAACATAAAAATGAGCTCAAAACATGAAATCTCATATCTTCTTATTAACACAAATCCATGAATTTACATCAAGTTTTCCTTCAAAATGCAACTTACATTTTAGGCATATGTGCATGTCATAATATAAATCTAGATCTAAGCCTAATATTGACCTCTAGAGGTTATCCTTACAACTAACCAAGATCAAATGCCTCACTTAATATAGAAAGCCTTTGCAATAAACATGTCGACCAAGATTGATTACCTTCTCCTAGGAAAATGAATCATTATACCAAATACAGACCATGCTCCAAATCATAGGGATATTGATTCAATTGTTGAAATTAAGTATGATCCAAGAGAGACATTGACCCAAGACCAAGGAACATCGTGATATGAGCCCCAAAGAATTGTCAACTAGGATGTCAACTAGGAAATTTCTTTGCAAGATAAAAAAACTCCAACTAACCTTTAGAACATGAATATCACATAAGCCTAAGAAAGCAACTGAGATATATTCACCATGAAGAATCAAATTCAAGTGCAAACCTAGACATATGTAAAACATGATGTGTAGGACAAACATTGAGGTCTATAGTAAAAATTGAGCCAAATTGAGAGAATGACATAGGAAATACAATAAATATTTTTTTGGTGATGTAAAATTGTGAACAACCCAAGGATGCTCCTACATCGGACACCCCTGGTGAAAAGAAGATGTTCCAGGAGAGGAATACGTGAACATCTTATATAATTTAGGATGTAAATCCCATGCTTATTCTTGATCCAAATATCCTCATTATCATGACCACTCTTTCCTTTACCCTTTTCTATCTTTTGTCAAATCCTTCATCTTTTCTGGACCATGTTTTCCCTACTTCACATCTTCATATGGTAACAAAGGATGTTAAATATTGATTCATTTCTTTTTGATGAGAGGCACAAGGAAACTAATAGTTTCCAACCCACGGTTCAGTAACTTGTCTCACTTACCATCACACTTCACAACACACTTATGACCTTAATCATTCCAACTCAAGTGGATTGATGAACTTATGAACACATTCTTTGTCATTCAAAAAATGTCCATCAATCATCTAACCTTTGTAGATATGACTTCTTACGTGAAGCATCATCCCCAAGTATTTTGGTCACCTTTGGTTGCACAAATACATGGTCCCATTTTTTTTCACATGGATGTGTTAGGCATAAATAAATTTCATTTACATAGCTTAGGGACCCAAGTATAAAGAAACAAGTGCAATTACTGACACCCAAAACCAAATAATGGTTACTTGTATACAAACAAGTGTAAACCTTGTAGCCCTTTCTCAAGGCCTTTCTGACCATAACTCTCAAACCCCTCAAAAACCTTCCAAACATAGACCACATTTTGATACTCTTTATCAACACATAAAATATTTCCAATTTTTTAGGCTCGAGTCTCCTCATTGACTACCTAAAAAATTTGTGTCTCAAATATACCTATTAAGCCTAATTGGGTACATTTACAAATAAAGTACTAGTTAGAGGTTTGATACTTGATTCTCAATGGTTGGAATATATTTGCACACACCTAAAAACACCAAATCTACCTTTAGTTTTTTTCTAAAAACTTAATTTATATCGTTGTGCACAAACACTTTGTCTCTTATGGTTAGTCACATGGAAATGTATAGCCTTTATTCATACATTTAATTAGTAAATCAGACTTATCCTTGTCCAAATTTTTTAGATTTTGCATATTATACCATACCCTTCATCACCCCAATAATGAGTATTTTTTCACTGGTGCAACGAAGAGATAATCATGATTTTGTGTCAAAACTTTCGGTGCTTAGGGTTTTAAACCATCTATTACAAAATTGGCAAGATCTTCCTCCAAACTAAACCAAATAAAATGAGACCAATTCCAAAAGGAATCTAGTTCATTCCTCTAAACATTCAAATGGTTTTTAAGATTCTTTCAATCTATACTAGGTCATACAAAATTATTGTTACTCAAAAACATGTCTATAGTTTTCCTTGAATTTATTTACACTTTGTTTGAAAGTTTCCTTTATCCTATCATAGACTTCCTTCATTGCCATTGAAAAATATTCCTCTTGAGAGCTCCTCTTGTCCATACCATTGAGATATTTGAGTTCCAAGACCTCTTGTGTGGATACCATGGACAATTTCAAATGAACTCTTTCATGTGCTTCTATTAATAGAGTCATTATAGGCACATTCAACCTAATTGACCACCATATCGCATTCTTGACCAAGGCTTTTTGTGAGACATCTTAGAAAATTCTACAATGATCTATTCGTATCATTAGCTACCAACAAGAGGGTGATATGTTGAGGTGAATGGCAATTGGTTTCCCAACTTCTTCCATAGAGTTCGCCAAAAATGACCCACAAACTATTAGCATAACTAATGTTGCCATGGAAGATGATATTAGTCATTCCATCATATGGATTGGATTATATGATGATCAATTATTGTGTTGTCATTAATGTCAACTATTGACCTATTGTCCCTAGTATGTTTCCAAGCATAAACATGATGCATAATATATTGCAATGAGTTTTGGTGGTAGTGATATTATGAAAGATTCAGGAATGCCTCTGAAGGTCCATAGTATGACTTCTACTATTGAAGTGAAGAGAGGCATGATTGGTTGAATATTGATAGTGTAACTACTAGAATAGTTAGTGACAAGTGATAGGTGATTTGATTAGTTTACCAAATCTACAATGCGTCAAGTGGAATGATTACATGAGACAATAAACAACATTATTCTAATGATCTAGTTTTGACTGTAAATCATTAGGGTGATTGTTGAAGCAATGCCAAAATGGATTGGTGATTAGTGAAGCAGTGTCAAAATGGATAAGTGGTCAATGAAAAATTTGTTTAACAAGTTAAAGCTTATTGTGTTCTCAAGTGATAGTAAATTGATGATCGATGATCAATGTTGAGGTTGTGATGGGTTCAGATGATTTAGTCATGACATGGTGACATGTCTTCATGATAGGAGGTGATGATCTGACATCACATTGATTGATGATAACACATTGGAGAATATTCTACATGAAGCAAGTGTTTGGTCAAATCTTCTTTGACATCTTGACACTAAATTATATGTAACTCAATAGATTGGATGGTATGGTCTTCAAAATGTGTTTCATGCTTTGAGATTAGTCTTGTGGTACATTGGATTTGTGTAGGATATTTTAAATTCATATCAATTTCAAAATTTGGGCTTAATTAAGGAGGTAGGCTAGAAAGTCCAATAAATACTTGTGAAAGCTGAATAGTTTATGTTGTTGATCATGGTTGGACAAGTGCGATAAAGGGTGCAAGTTGTGATCATGATAAGGTAGAGTTGAGTATGTTGTGAAGAGTGTTTGAGCTTCACTATATCTGGTCAAGAAGAAGTAGTGTTATTACGCATATCATTCTTTTTGTTGTTTCCTAATAGTTACATCACTCAAATCCCTTTACCGAGTGGATCCTATCAGGTCCTTGATTGTAAATCCTCTATTAAAGTGACACTTTGATTAGGATATAAAGTCCTTTAACTAGGCTACTTCTAACAGGGTAAAGCTCCTCACATGGCTAGAGGTAAATCCCTTATTGGGTGACACCTAACAATGTCTTTATAACCCCTAGCAGGGTTAGGATCCACATAGGTCATACTTAAGAAGAGTGCGCAATTTTTGGGTACTAATCCCACCACAGTTTCACCCAAATTGGTGTGTAAAGAATATACATGAGAGGAAGCCTTGGACAATGGACATAATTTTGCACTTGTGTCCAAGCTTGAAGGAGTGAGGATATTGCTTGCATATTCTTCTCATAAAGGATTCAAGGTATATCAAATGGGTAGACAACTTCATCAAAACAAGTGATAACAATAATTTATATTTGAAGGCTAAGAATTATGACAGGCCACTGATTGCAGAGATGCTTGTAGATGATATCATTTTTGAAGAAAATGATGAGTTGAGCATGCATTTCCAAATTAGTTAAAAAAAGAGTTTGAAATGTCTATGATCAACGACATCAAGTTATTCATGGATTGTAGGTATACAAAATCAAAGATGGTATCTTCATAAGTTAGACCAAGTATGTGAAAGAGATCTTAAAGACTTTTGGGTTAGATGACTCAAAACTAGTTGGTACTTCTATGGTAATTGATTACAAACTATCCAAGGAAGACAAATCTAAATCAGTGGATGTGACAATATATAGATCCATGATGAGTAATATATAGTATGTGGTACACTAAAGACTAGATATAACATGTGTAGTTGTATTGGTGGCTAGATTTTTCTCTAATCCTAAGGAATCACATTTGGTTGTAGTAAAGAGAATCATTAGATATCACAAGGGGTTTGAAGATTATGGCCTGACATGGACATAAAGGCAATTTCACATTGAATGTGTTTACTAATATTGACTTGGAAGATAATGTTGACAATCAAAAGAGTGCAATTGGTGGTGTGTTATTTATCAATGATAGGCTTGTATCTTAGAAAAGCAAGAAATAAAATTGTGTATCTCAATCAACAACTAAAGTTGAGTATGTGGTTGCTACAATTAATTGTACACAAGTAGTTTGGATCAAGTAGATTCTGGAGGGAATTTAGGAAAAGGTAACTAGACTTGTGGTTATCTATTATGACAATATAAGTTTCATTAACATTTCAAAGAACCTAGTGGTGCACTCTAAGACCAATCATATAGCTATAAAGTACCATTTCTTAGAAAACAAGTTTAGGAAAAGGAAGTGAGGTTGGAGTGTGTGCCAACTAAGGAACATGTAACAAATATATTCATAATGTTATTACCTAAGGATACATTTGAGTAACTAAGAGGTGGGCTAGGGGTCATTCCCCTACTTGAATTGAACTAGAAGAAGATTTGGTTGCATCAATTGCAGGTTAGATCCACAATCTTCCACCCTACAACACAAATTTCTACATATTCACAAGCTTAAGAATAAAAATATTCCATAATAAGATTAAAATATTTCTTTGATACCATTTGATGTGATTACGATTAGATGGACCTTAATGAGATTTTTCCAAACCATGCACTCCAAGTTAGCATAGCATAATCAACAACACAAGATCAACTATGCATTGCAAGCATGCAATGTCATATCTTTGCATTAACAAAAATCCATGAATTCACATCAATTGGCCTACAACATGCAACTTATATACTAGGCACAAAGGAACAATTCATAACAAAAATACAGACCTAACCATCTTGTTAACCTTCTAGATGTTATCCTTACAAATAATTATTAAATAGAGATCAAATAATTCTATGTACAGAGCCTTTACAAAAAAACATGTTGGCCAATATCAAACACATTTTCCTAGGAAAATAAAATGTAATATCAAATATAGGTCAAGATGCAAATCATAATCTGATATTGGTGCCAACTTGTTGAAATTGAGCACAATTCTAGAGAGACATCAACCTAAGATCAAGGAACATAATGATATGAACTGCAAAGCCTCGTCGATTGATAAATTACTTTGCAATATCAAACAACTCTAACTAATCATTAGAACATGAAGGTCCTCCACACCTGAGAAAGAAATTGGGATATCTTCACTCTGAAGAATTAGATTTAGGTGCAAACCTAGACACAGGTAAAACATGATGTCTAGAACAAAACTTGAGGTTCACAACAAGAACTGAGACAAATAGAAGGAATGCCATAGGAAACACATACAATTATTAACATGAACAAATTGAAAGGAAACCATTTAAATGATGCAATATTGCAAACAACCCAAGAATGCTCTTCCATCACAAGTCCATCCCCCAACCATGATTGATAAATGCCACTCCTTGCTATATATGAGATAAGGATTTTCTTGCATGTCTATGGTCAAAGTAACCGACTCAAAGATGGTATCTACATAAATTATACCAAGTATGTGAAAGAGATCTTAAAGATTTTGGGTAAGAAGACTCAAAACCAATTAGTACTCCTATGGTAATTAGCTACAAATTATCCAAGGAAGATGACTCTAAATCGATGTATGAGAGATTATATATATTAATGATTGGTAAGCTGCAATATGTACTATGCCAAAGACTAGATATAATATGTACAATTGGATTATTGGATATATTTTCCTCTCATCCTAAGAAATCTCATTTGGTTGTAGTAAAGAGAATCTTTAGGTATCTCAAGGGGTTTGAAGATTATGGCCTATGGTATGGACATAAAGGTGATTTCACTTTGAATGTGTTTACTAATTTTGATTGGTAATTTTGATGATCAGAAGAGCACAAGAAGTGGTGCATTCTTTCTCGATGATAGGCTTGTATCCTGGAAAAGCAAGAAGCAAAATTGTGTATCTTAATCAACAACTAAAGATGATTATGTGGTTGTTACAAATAATTGCACACTGGTAGTTTAGATGAAGCATATTCTGGAAGGAATTCAAGAGAAGACATCTGAAGTAGTGGTTATCTACTATGACAATGTACGTTCCATTATCATTTCAAAGAACCCAATGATGTACTCTAAGACAAATAATATAGTATAAAATATCATTTCTTAGAGAACAAGTTCATGGAAAGGAAGTGAGGTTGTAGTATGTGTCAACTAAGGAACATGTAGCAAACATATTCACAAAACCATTGCCAAAGGCTACATTTGAGTATCTAAGAGGTAGGTTATGGGTCATTCTCCTACTTGAATTGAACCAGAAGAAGATGCATTTCCATTAATTGCAGGTCAAATCCACACTCATCCACCACACAACACATATTTCTACATCTTCACAAGCTAGGAATGAAGATCTACCATCATAACATTATAATATTTCTTTAATACCATTTGATGCAATCATAGTTAGATGGACCTCAATGAGACTTCTCCAAACCCTACACTCTAAGTCAACATGGAAAAATGACAACACAAGATTGACTATGAATTGCAAACATGCAACATCAAAAAACACCATGATATGAGCCACAAAGCCTCATCGATTGAGGAACCGCTTTGTAAGATCAGAAAAATTCAACCAATCATTAGAACATGAAGATCCCACGTTCTTGAGAATGAAATTGAAATATCTTCACTATGAAGAATCAAGTTGAGGTGAAAACCTAGTCATAGGTAAAACATGATGTCCTTAACAAAATTTGGCATAGGAAACACATGAAATAATTAACATGAAAAAGCTAAAAGGAAATTATTTTTGGGTGATGCAATATTTCAAACAACCTAAGGATTCTCTAGCATCACAAGTCCATTTCCCAACCATGATCAATAAATGCCAATCCTTTCTATATATTGGGTAGGGTTTTTTTTTGCATGCTCAAGGTCTGAGAGAGAGAGAGAGAGAGAGGAACACAAGTCTACGTATTGTTTTCTTCACTCTTAGACATGACATCACATATGGTTTGGTCCTTCTGTGGCCATGTCCTTCTTGCATGGTTATGTATTGTTTTTAATTGAAAAAGTGTGCATATATATCTAAACATGGGCGGTGTCAAGAAGTACCTTATGTAGACTCCTTGTCTGTAGAGGAAATGTAACTTCCTTTAACAACTAGTCAATTTATTTTGCCATTTCAAAAAATATCACATATACACCAAGCATAAATATATGATGTCTAGATGATGAATCAATAGTATATGTGCAAGTACTAATTCACTAGTTCTAGTCTCCATGTGATATGGTACAAATGAGATTCTATGTATTTAATTTTTACTAATGATTTAAGTGATCTTTATTTATGTACCCAATCATTATCACTGAATTCTATAAAATTTGCACAACCAAATTATCAAATAAGTTATAAATTACAAGTGTTATATTTAAAAATTAATACATAAGAATATGATAAAATATATTGACTATTTTATAATCTATAATATTAATCAATAATGATTCTAGATTTAATCATATAAGAAATTTTTGAATTAAAGTTTACAATCACACTCTATACTCTTTGATTGAGATGATAATTGGTTTAAAAGACATAATTATTGACTCAATAAATCAATAAAAAATGCTTACATAGAACATAAATAATCAATTTAGTTTTTTATTATTAAAATCCATTATATATCAAAATAATAATACAAGATTAAAAAAATGACTTATGATTAATTTATTAGCTAAATATATTTTAAAATAGTACTATAAAATTTCAATAAAAAGATATGAATAATTTATAATATCATTGACTTTTTAAATTAATAATTAAATTCTAATCTAAATTCTATAATACTAACAATTACTTATAAACCATTTCCTTAAAGAAGATAATTATTTGATGTAGTATGTTATTTGACATAAAATTAATAATATTTATATAAATTTAACACATATATAATTAGCACCTATTCAAGGGTTTGGCCAAGTTAATCTAAAGATGTGTTATAAAATTGGTACTAGGTAGCTTTCCCCCAAGGAAGGATGGATCAAAGTGAACTTTAGCAATGGGGCAACTTAGTTCAATCAAGGACCCTTGGGGTGCTAAGTGTATCGTTCAAGACACAAAGGAAGCATTCTTGAAATTACGGTAAGAAAGTTGGTTTGAAGCAAATTGATAATGAAGATGATTCTAAGCAACAAGATTAGGTGTCAAATCCTAGAAGTGATATACCATTAATACAAGAAAGTATAAGGTTACTCCAAATTGGAACATCATGAAGTTGTTGACACAAATATATTTGAAGAGGTTACAATGTCTTATATCTATAGAAAGGGCAACAATGAATCAAATAATTTGGTAAATCATGTAATTGATGTTGGAATAGAAAGTCAATTCTACTATTATTCTTGTAATGCTAAATACATGAGATACCATAATAGTACTTTAGGTTTTCACCAGTGTATACTTTAAGAAACCCCCCTTTAGAAAAGGTGTAAAAACTTGGCGAAAGGGGTAAAACACCTGACAACAAAATTTATTTTTTGTGGTGAAAAAAATAGTTTATAAAGAAAAAATAATAATCTCCATTGGCGAATCATTCATAGTCTCTCAAACAATGTGTAAAATCTAGGCGAATTGTGTTATTTTAAAACCACAAAAAATATATACATTGGCAAACAAAAAATAATAATCATAGTAAAATTTTAATTTTTTGGGCGAACCATTTCATTGATTTGACAAAAAATATATACATTAGCGAAGTCGATGGCATCGAAGGTTCGCAAAGGGTTTCATCAGTTTGAAGTTGGTGGTTGCGAAACTGCGAGAAAGGCTTTAACAGGTCTATCGCAATGTCACTGTCAAAGTGAAAGTTAATAGTTTTTGTGTTGCGAAATCGCAAGGAGGGCATAGATCGCATCATCGCCGGTTGAAAAGATAAAGGAGGAGTTAACGTTGCAACTTTGCAAAAAGGAGATTTCGCGACATCAATAGTTAAATGATGAAGGTGAACTTTTATGTTGTGAAGTCGCGAAAAAGGGAGATTACATCATTAGAGGTTTTTTCTAGGCAATTAGTCTCTTGGTTGCGAGACTGTGAGATGTTAATTCAGGCAGTTTTTGCATGTTCATAGCAGTTAAAGGTAAAAAACTTCTGGTAGTCACGAGACTGCAATGGCAGGGATTTTCATGTTCTGAGGTTCCGATAGAAAGATATGCTCATGCTGCGAAGTCGTGAAAAGTTAAGATGAAGCCGTCTTCGCCACTTTACACCGGTTAGAAGGAAATGAGTTTTAACAAATGCAAGACTACGATGTGAAAAATTTAAGTTTCGAAGCTGCGACAGAAGGGAAATCCATTGCTGCCACATCGCAATGATAAACCAGGAGGGTTAAAAAGAAGCTGTGAAACCACGATAACCTATGTTCACCATTTCGCAATGGTTAACGTCTTCAGTAAAGAAAAGGATGTGATGTTGCGAGGCAAGATAATATAAGGCTTATTGCAGGATCACAAGGGTAAAGTGAATGTTTGATTTAATGGTTGCGATAGCCCAAGAAAAGAAAAATAAGGGTTTCATAGTTTTGCAAGAAGAATTGAAGGTTAAGTTAAACCGCTTGCAATAGAGTGTAGAAAGAAGGGTTTCACAACTCATAAGATTTTAAAGCTTGAAAGGACAAAAGAACAAGTTTTCAAATTTGATTCCCGACAATTGGTGAGTTGACATTCTAAGGCAAATGAAATAAAGGTGGTATTGGTCGATATCCATGCACATGCAAGCTTTTAAAGCCATTAACGTTGTCACAAAGTTGCAAAAAACTAGTACTACTATAAGCTGAACATCCAAGGATTATTAAAGTACAAGTTATTGAAGCAAAAGGTTTACAAGGTGAATTGACTTCTCAGATATCCAGAGCTAACAGAGCGAAAAGAATTTGTAGTAAGATCAGAATGACAAAAGCAGAACCATCAGTAAAGAAGGGCACTACAGAGGGTAGCAAGGTTTCATTGTCTACCAAATTTGTAGAAGAATGGTTGATGATTCTTCCTAAATCTTCCAATGCTCAAAGTGCTAATTTCCACGTGTTTAGAGACCCTTACAACTTCTGTAGAGATGCTCAAGCACCAGACACCAATGGAACTGAATTGTTCTGGTACTTTTACAAGAATAGGGTGCACAAGGTTCCCATCTCATATCCATGGACGAAGAACCTGGGGAAGTTGATAATGCTAGAGGTATACATGGATGTTGACCTTATCAAGGCACTAGTAAATGTATATAATCCAACCACTCAGTCCTTCCATAGAAAGGATATGAGAATTCTCTGTACATTAAGTAAGGATGCTTTTGCTGAAGCATTTGATTTGCAGGGTCCCATGTCAGTTCCTATTGACCTGGAAAAATTGGAAGCAACATTTGAGAGACAGAAAGGTTTCTATACAAAATAGGCAATGTTGCGACATATCCCGAGGGAAAACAAGATGAAAGGAGAATTCCCGAAAAAGGTTATTGATTTTATACCCTTGTCATATTTCTATTCACACTTCTAGAAAATAGTTTTCAGGTTGAACAAAGTATTGAGAATAGATGAATCCATGGATGCCTCCCCAACATTGTATGTGATAGCTCTAGACATTTAGGACCCACATACTAATGTGGGGTATGATTTTGGAACATTCATTACTGATAGTATTCATCGGGAGATGGTGACAACTCAACAGGGTGAGCTTGGCAATTTCAAATTTCTACATTACTCGTTGCTTATACATCTCATCCTCTTCTACAATGTGGGCCATGTGGATTCCAGTTTCATTGAAGCTTTGGACGAATTCGGAGAGGCATTTCTTGTTCAAAGACGGACAAGATTATGGAAAAGGTTCTACTCTTTTTCTAATTCCCTCTCTTTTTATAATGATTTTGTTGCAACTATTCATAGAATGTTAGGTTCAAAATTGGAAAGATTACCTAGGTTAATTAGGAAGATTGTTAGACCAACTATGTGTTTTGATGATGAGGGACCAATTGATCATGATTAGGGCAGTGCCTTTTTGTTAGAAAAATGTACATTGATTAGAATTTTTGGTTGTTCCCAACCCCCTTATTTGTTGCCAAGATATGTACCAAAGAGGGTGGGTGTAGTGGAAATTTTCTGGCAGTTGTTATCCATGAATAGAGAATATCTAGGGCCAACCATCAAAAAGGGGTCTTTTCTGTGTAGAAATTTCAAATTAAGGGATTTTGAAATTGGTAAAGAGGCCATTGAGGAAGTTGATGCCTTCCTAAGAGAGTTAAATTTCCCCACTGCCCCCACTAGGGTTTATGACCCATATAACATTGTTAGAAGTGCTCTTAAACAAATAAGGGGTTATAATGTGGTCATTGGAAGGAAAATTTGGGAAGAGGATGTCATTAGGGATAAATTGGATGAAGATGTTTGTGCTGATAGGATGCAAAAGTGGAGAGAAATCCTCTCAGTAGAGGAAGAAATGAAGAAAGTAGATCCTAATTTCCAAGGATTCTATTCTAATTTACCCTATTTAAAAAAAATTGATAAGTGTATTAAGGAGTTTGATAACATTATGGCTCAAGTTCCTCAAAAGGCTAGAGATAGGGTAAACCCTTCTTCTCTAGAGGTAGATGTTGTATTGGAAATCAATGACGAAGAAGATCAGCCTGGCCTTTCAGACTGGGATAAAAGGGGCAAGAAGAAACAAAAAATGATTGAGGTTCCAAAAAAGGCTAGAGAGAAAGCCTTACAAATGCTTCCAAAAGGAACTGGGTATTTTGATGATGCTAGACAAAAGTTCTTAATTGATCAAGCTACTCAAGAGGAGAGGAGATCCAATAGATTAGAACTGCAGTCCATGATGCTAGATGACAAAATTATACAGGCTCAGGAATTCATGAAGGATGATGATTTTACGAAGACTGAAGAATTCAAAAGTTTTCTATATAAACTCAAATTGAATGAACTTTCTTTGCATGTAAAACCTGGAGACACAGATGAAAAAGTGTTTGAAATGGTGCAAAAGCTCCAAGCCTATGATCCTAACAGTGAAAGCCTCACTATAGAGGAGGCTAGGGAATTGGTACAAAGGAGTGGTATGATAGTTTTCCCAGGATGGGATATTAGTTCGTTATTCTTGCTTGATCAAATGAGGAGACAAGAAAAAAAAATCTCTTATGAGGAGATTAATCCATTTAGTGAGTTGGAGGGGGCAAGATTTAATATAGATAGTAAGACAATGGCTATTTGGAGTATAGCTCCAGAATCATAGAAGCCTACCCTGATGGAAATAAAAGAAAGACTGGCAGGTAATGTAATTTTCTGGAATGCACATTCAACTTCTTCAGATCAAATTTACAACCTCCAAACCACTACTGCTATGCTAGGCAAGAACAAGATTGATATTCTTCAAGAACAACTGGTACAAACATATGAAAATTACCTTGATGCCAGGAAGAAGTATGAAGAGGAAATGAAAAGAACATATGTTTTGCAATAGGCTTTGGAGGAATCAAAAGAGGAGAATGAAGATTTGAAAAGAGAAGAAAGGTCAGTAAGGGAGGTACAAGACCAGAATCTTCAAACTGACCATATAGCAGAAGAACCACATCCAGTAACACACATGGATGTGGATGAGTTTGAGATTAGCAAGGATGCAGAGATCAGGACAATGAAACAATTTTTGATTCATACAATAACTGCTTTAAAGAGAGCCTCTGTAAATGTACATAGTATGTACAATACTTCGCAGAGTAATGAATACCAATGCTCTGAGGCATTATCACTATTATCTCCATTATTTGCCCAGTGGGGGCCATACATTCAATTCTTTGATAGGTTAGTTTCTTTACTCGCATAGAAAAAGGAACTACTTAAGGAGATCATTGTTCCTATAAGGAAAATGATAAATCAAGTTAAAGAATTGAATTCATTCTTCAATGGTAAGATGCAAGCAATAAGGGGAAAATTGAAAAGCATAGCATTGGGTACTCCAGATTACATTCCAACAATTTTGAACAAGGAAGGGTGTGTCAAATCTTGGCAGGAGTGGTCTGAATCTTTTGATCTAATATTAGACCATCCAAGATTTCTAGCATTTTCAAGGGGTGAATTAAGTGCTCAAGTTGTATATGATATGATTGATATCACATACAAAATTGAAGCAGATATGAACAAAATTACTGGAGAGGGTAAAGCCATCACAGATGCAAAATGGACTAAAAACATAAGTGAATTAGAGGCAGTTAGAAATACAACATGGCCTATTGTGGATACAGATATTGCCATCTGGGAGGTTATAGCAGATATCAAGGCAATCCCTTCAGTAGAAGATGATTAGCAGAAAAGATGGTGGCCTTGGGGAATCAATTGGAGGACAAGTGTTGCAGAAGAATATCAAAGAGAAGTTGTTCATCATAATAGATTACCTTACCTTTGTAGGACATTTGCTATGGGTAATGTTGCAGTTAGAACTGGAAGACAGGCTTAATGATCACTTGCCACTTGTCACATTTTGTAATTGTTTCCCCTTTTTCTGTTAATAGATGTTACAAAAGGTTTCAAAAAATTGTAATGATTACCTTAATTGTTGTTATCTTTTGTCTTTTGTAATGATGTAACCTTTCTAAGCCTGAAGCTTGTTGCAACTCAATTGATATAAATATGAGTTCCCAAGGCTTAGAAATGGTCCGATCTATTGTTATTTTTCAGATTAAGTATAATTTTCTTTAAGAGCACAGATTGTTCCAACTCTATGTATTTCCATTATGTTTTGTAGTTCTCTGTGATGTTAATGTTAATGAAAAGTGTCATATTCTGAGATGATATTATGGCCTTTGCACATGTCTCTGACTCTCTATTATCTCTTTTTTTATTATCAAATAGCTAAATCAAGAGAAAGATACAGTGCCCAATTATTTATGGAAATCATTCACTCAATGCCCTCATCTCACTACTAAGATTACAGTCAAAACCAGGGAGTAAAATTTTCTCAAGCCCATTACAAATGAGGCATTCTCAATAAGATTTAAGATAACCATACCATGGGCTGGAGTGAAATTAATCAAATGGCTTACATTTACTTTCCAAACAAACAAGCATTCCATAATCCACATAGAGGGAACTCCCATCTCCCAACCTGTATGCATTTGATCTGTTGAAGTAGTTTAATGTCAATAACTGCAAACCATAAGCTACCATAAGCTACTCCTTAAAGGTACAAAAATAACATTATGTCAACAATAGAGTAGCAAAAATCTTGAACTCAATTTTTATAAATTGTAATTGTAATATGATTGAATATGGAAGAACTGAAGTAGAGTATAGCTATAAATTCCTTAGAACTGAATGCTACATTGCTAAATCACTTCATTGACTCAGTCTCAAATGTGATGCTTCTATATCCCATATGGACTCTAGATCCTAAAACTGACTAGTACTAATAGGTTCGTCTTCATTCTGAATCGGGTATTCAAAATTTATAAAATCTTCATCTTCATTTTGACTTTGAGACCTAAACCCATCATTTATGTTGGAATCAATAGTAGCACTGCCATCTTTTGAAGTGTTGCAAAGGCCTCATCTTTCCCGCGTGGAATTCCAAATGGCCAATGACCTATCATAAGGAAAATCTCTAACATTGTATTGAGTTACAAACAACCTCAAGCAAGTTTTTAGATTTTTGTCTAGTTTGTTTTTGACCTTTGATTTCAAAAACCCCAATGCATTGAAAATTCTCTCATCTTCCATCGACCCTAATATCATTGTTTGGCATAAATCAACAAGTTTGAAATATTTTGATATTGAGGTACGCAATACTTCACTCTGACTTATCCTTTTCCAGAGCCTTGTTATTGCACTAGGATCAAATGGATTCTTAAAGTTTTCCATCTGGTGTTTGATACACAATGCAAAAAGTTTACATTATTTTTTAAGATTATTTGAATCTAAGACTCCTTGTATTAGTTGTCCATTGCAATTTGTATGCTTTGAAAACTGTGTTATCAATTCATCAAGTTTATTATGAAACAACTTTGCACTTGGATTATGTTTGAAGTGTTTCCAAAATTGAGAAAACACACAACTCATGGCTTCAAAAATTTCTTCTCGAGGGAATCTTTCACGAATCTCACTTGAAAGTTGGTAGGAAATAGACTTCACATTTTCACTAACAGATTTAACAATCTTGTCAAAATCATCCTTTCTAATTGGTAGTACTTTGCCTCTCTTGGTTGTTTTAGATTGGTGCATTGGTATTTCAAATCCTTTCACAAACACACATAACTCATTTTTTCCATTGAATTGTAAAAAATTCTCAACATGATTCAAATTTGTAATTATCTTCCACCTTGAAAAAATTGGGCTATGACCTCTGAGATCTAAATACAAAGAATCCAGAGCCATGCATGTCATTTTATGTAAATCACTATACTCATGAATATACATAGTTCTGTCTTGGGCTTTCTTAACAAGTTTGTTCATTAAATCCAGCATGGGGAGAAGATTGGCTAAAGTTAATAGTCTCTCTATATCACTTAACTTATTTAACAAATCATGAGCTTTGTCTACTGTAAGGCGTTGCTCATATATAACTCCAATCAAGGATTGATATTCTGCTAGAACTCGTTTTGTTGGTCTGTGCAAAGATATCCATCTAGTCTCAACATCCTTGAGAATCTTATTTCCTATTGTTACTCCCTCAGAAAAAAATCTTAAATTCTGCAAAGCATTTAGGACTTCTGCAAAAGTAGGAGTGGAGCTCATGGATTAGATCTTCAACTTTTGACACTGTAGGAAAACTACTTACAATCTTATATGCTAAATTCATTTAGTGGGCCATGCAGTGTATGCCAAGCATGTAAGGTGCAATACTAGTTTGTAATCTTGCACAAAGACTAGTCCTTTGCCCTTGCATTACTGCAGCTCCATCAGCTCCGAGACACACTAACTTCTTTGCAATTGTCAAGTCATCCATACCAGCAATTTCATTCAAAGCTTTCTTAACTTCTAAATATAAATTTTCTACAATTGAATTGGCCCTCATTTTATGAACACAAAGTAGATTAGCTTGACAAACATGTTCTTTTACAATATATACATGCATACAGACCCAAGCAATGTTATCTATCGCAGTGACTTCATCTAAGGATAATGAAATGAACTTGGATTATTTTACTCTCTCTTGCACATTTTTCTTTTCCATCTCAGCAAGTTAGCTTGCCATTTCCCATTCAGCGTATATTGACGGATGTGACATAGGATAGTGAGGAACTCTCAAAAAAGATAATAAAATACCATATTCTGAAAAGTCTCTCATAGGATGCCCTCTAGATAGAATATGAAAAATAACACTCATTTGAATGGTCTTTGCCAGGTTTGCATCATTGGCTGCATGTTGAAGCCCATCCTTGATTGGATTGCCACTACTGCCACTACCAATTACCGCTATTTTCTTAAAATGCTCTTCATGTTCTATGGCATACTTAACATGAAGGTGTTCTTCCTTTGATTTCTATCTCACTGCCGTTACGTCCTTTCCATCTATGATTTTTTTTTCATAAACCTTACCAATATGTTTTTCTATAGTGTCGAGCTTTAGTTGCAACTTTTTCTCTCTTTTAGTTTTCTAAGTACAAATCATACACCTACATTCTATTGGTGGTTCATCATTGTTTGTGACTGGTTTAATAAACCAGTACTTTGCTACCCAATCAACCTAGAAAGTCCTTTTCATTTCCCACTCCCGCCCCATTTTTACATTCCTTTTTCTTTTCTTCCTACCAATATCAATATTATCTTCTGTTACAACATCTTTTGTTGTTCTAACATTGTTATCCTCATTTGATGCATTTTGATTTAATTGAATAACAACTCGATCTTCTAGTGGTGGTGAGCTATTGTGATTTCCTTTTGCACTTGTAGTTGCACAAGTTGGTGGACCAGAAACATTGTCAATTCCAAAGAAAGCCTTTATGGTAGTATCTCTAAGTTTTGGGCATTTTGATGTAAGATTAATCCCTTCATTGCCCTTGGGGGTCTTACCCTTGTCAACATGTAGCCTTCTATTGACAACCCCTTCAATTTCACTTCCTTGAGATTGAGCAATATTAGTTGGAGACTCACCCTCCCCTGACATCTCGATGATCAATCCACTAGCAATCCATTTACTTCCCTGAGAATAAGCAGTGTTAGTTTCAGACTAGGAATTGAAACTTAAAGAGAAAAAGGAAAATTTCAAATCTGATTTTTGATAGTTAGTGAATTGACATTCCATGACAAAGGAAATAAAGGTGGTCAATATCCATGCATGCAAGCTTTAAAAACCATTAACATCGCCACCAAATTGCAGCATTGTGTCCACTTTTTGAAAAATTTCTAATGAAAATGAGATACAAAAGGAAACTGTAGATAAGCTTCTTATTAAATTATACTAGATAAGCTCAAGAAGAGTATTTTACAGCACATACCACCACTTGTGGAAGCTATCTCTGCAGTCTGAGTCGTGCTTGTGATGTGTCCTATGCTGCCAAAAATTTGAAGGAGTGCCAGCGGTATTTAGTGAATGTCTTATTGCTTGGGCGAATTCAGATTTATACAAATCAATTACCAATTTACCACACAAAATGAGCCGACTCCTCCATGGCAAAATGAAAGTGTGTTGGCGAAACGAGCCGACTCCTCCACTTTCCCTAAGGTGAGATGAGCCGATTCCTCCACGATAAAATGAAAGTGTGTTGGAAAATTCCCCCATACTGCATGAAATCAAAACTTGAAACTTGGCAAACATTACCAGATGAGCATTACCTGGTTGGTTGCGTGAAAGGCGAATATTGCCAGGAAAAAACTCAAATGTAAAGTTTTCCTTGGCGATTACTAAACTTGACAATGCTAGGCAACCAAGTAAACCCGACAAAGCTTGGCGACTAGGGAAACCATGGAAGGGCTCACAAATCGCCAAAAGTAACACCAACAAAACCTCAAATTCGCCAAAATATAAAATTCACCACTATATTATACCCTGGTTTTCACTTAACATTGTTGAAGCTATAAAGCTAATGGTCAAGGGTTGCAAGGGGATGGTTTTGGCCCCCTTTCTCATTCATATTTTGCATGTATTGAACATATAGTTGTATGAGTCATGCTTGCAATTTTTAGAAAGATCTCTTTAATTAAGACTATATAACTTAATTTCTATATGTTATGAGATGTCATGTTTTCATGCAAGTTTGAAAGTTGTTATAGCTATGAAAGTTCATGAGAAATAATATGAAAGATATATTTTACCAGGTTTTTCCAAGTACATTTGTGTGCCTATTCTTTATTATTCTTCTTTATATTTGTTTTGCACTATTAGCTTTTACAACAATACACATAAAGGAAATAGAGTGGATTGACAACTTTTTAGTGCTTGAAGATTAGGTGAAGGGAAGGAGTTTGGTGGTGGCCATCAAAGGAAAAATGCATTAACGACAATCAATGTGGTCACATTAATGCAAAGGGAGAAGATTCACATCCACATATGAGAGTAGATAGAGAGTAATCTACTGATGCCATTGATATATCAAGTTTGAAAGGCCGAAGAACATGTTGAAGAGTGAAAATGAAAGAATATACACTACAACTTTCCTTGACTCAAGAGAGAGACAAATGAGATTTTGTGGGAAGATTGCAAATAGTAGATTGTTGAATAATTTTAAAGTAGTGGATAAAGAAGTCTTGTAAGCGATAAAGTTGGCTTTTGGGGATGTTTTCTTGAACTTAGAGTGTCACAATTGTATGAACTCATATGTCTCCTCCATGTTTCTTGTGTGGGTGTTCAAGCTAAGATATAATAGAGCCCCATCTAAATGACTCATGGAGTTACTAGTCTAGTCAAAGTATTGGGTGAATATACAATGTGGAGTAGGTGGTAGG